>CM050327.1:58948361-58968962 GCA_027475135.1 Bactrocera correcta
TATGTGCTGCCTAGATAGTGCGTCTGCAACCACATTTTCTTTACCCGGTTTGTAGATGAGCTTCGCGTTGCATTCATCAATGAAAGCTTTCCATCTCTTAATTTTTGAGTATGGATTTCTGTCGGAAACCGCAAAGGTTAGCTGCTGGTGGTCTGTAAACACTCTAAGCTTGGGAACTCCGTAAAGGTAGTTTCTGAGCGTTTTTAATGCCCATACAATGGCTAGTAATTCCCGCTCATTGGTCGCGTAATGCTCCTCGCTACTGGACAAGGTGCGAGAAATCATGGTAATAGGTTGGCCCTCCTGCGAAAGGACGGCACCTATGGCGTGTGAGGATGCATCCGTAGTCAAATCGAATGATTTACTAAAATCCGGATAAGTTAATGTTACATCCTCAGATGCTAAAATTTCCTTTAATGTATTGAAGGCCTTTTCCTGTTCGTCAGTTAAATCTATTTTAATTTTTATTGATTGTGACGCAGTAACTCAACCGTATTCGCCCCTCAAAATATTCGACAGGGGTTTTGCTATCTTGGCGAAATCTCTTATAAAACAGCGGTAGTACCCCGCCAATCCCAAAAATGATCTAAGCCCCCTTAAAGTGGTGGGCTGAGGGAAATTTCGAATTGTGTCGACCTTGTCTGGACACGTTTTAATTCCCCCTTGCGAAACCAAAAATCCTAAGTATTCAACTTCGCTTTTAAAAAATTTGGACTTTTCTGCCGAAACTCTCATATTGGCTTCGAATAAACTTCTTAATATTGCTTCAACATCTTTCAAGTGTTGTTGTTCATCCTTCGAGAATATAATGACATCGTCCACGTACACGAAACAGTTTTTTCCTATGTGTTCCCTCAACACGTCGTCTATAGCCCTCTGAAAAATACCGGGAGCATTCTTCAGGCCAAAAGGCAGCCTGCAGAATTCATATTTTCCGTTCTTAACGGAGAAGGCAGTCTTCTCTCTATCGCGCTCCGATAGTTTAATCTGGTGGAAACCTGACTTTAGATCTAGAGTGGTAAAAAATTTGCTCCCGCCCAGGTTGGACAATATTCCTGTAATATCGGGGATCGGGTACTTGTCACTGATAGTTTTCTCGTTCAGTTTACGAAAATCTATAACTAATCGTTTTTTCTCGAAGCCGTTTTCATCAAGTCCTTTCTTCTTCACCACCCATATAGGGTTGTTATATGGGGACCTAGAAGGTCGAATGATGCCATTCACCAAAAGGTCTTGAATTTCGTTATTTACGAAATCCGAAATGCCCAGTGGATATGGGTATAACCTTGAGTATACCGGTTCCTCGTTTTCTGTGCGAATCGTTGCAACTACATTAGTATTGTATGGCAGTGCTTCATTGGGATCCGCAAATACCCCATTTACACCGCCAATTACTTTGACGAACGCCTTTTCTAAATGCTTAGGAATTGACTTGACCTGTAGCTGTAAATGACTTATGTCCTGACTATTGATGAATAAAATAACCTCCTTACCAAAGTCATGTTTAATCGTGTTTGTCTTTAAGTTTATATTCGCGTGTACCCTGTTCAATAAATCCAGACCAATCACACCATCGAACGATGTCAGATTGGGTAATATAAAAAATTCTGTTACTACTCCGAAAATTTTAACTTGGCATTTTTGATTGATAGGGGTAACTCCGTGAATTGATTTGACTGAAAATGGATTCTGGACCGATTGTATTCCTTTTAACTCCGGTAGGGGTTTGATATAACTCTTTGATGCCCCAGTATCGACAAGGAGTTTGACTTCCTTCCCCCCTATTGCCCTTGAAATCCAGGGAAGGAGGGACTTTGCTCTAAAAAATTCAGCTCATCATTTTCAATGTTATCGGCAGCTTGTTCTGCTTCTTTATCGTATGTGGCTTCGATAAGTAAATCAACTTCGTCATTTAGATGATTTACTCGTTGTAACTTAGGTCCGGTGTATCGTCCCGAATTCGCTGTACGTTTCTGCAAATTTCCCTGCGACCTGCTATTTTGATTTTGGGTAGGACTATTAGATAGGTGTTTATATTGGGATATGGAAGAATCTACTTCCATAGGCTCGACGCGCCTTTGACCCGAATAGTTATTATTGGTATAAGATTTCAAGTTACTAACCGAATTCTGTGTGTGATTGGCCTGCCTGGTTTGCTTAGCGACTGAATAATGTGGATTTTTATGACCCGCACTGGACTCAGAGTTAAAAGTCTTTTGATTACTGGAGTTCTGAATAGTGCCAGTTTTTTTGTTGTACGAACCTTCATGTGATCTATTCGCAAAATTCGTCGCAAAAGCGTAGCGTTCATTATTAGCGTCTACCTCCTGTGCTAAGGCCAGGGCAGACGGAAGATCTGATGGTCTCGACGCGAAAAGGATATCGCATAGAGGCTTCCTTAAACCTGATATGAATACCCTGAGTGCATCGGCCCTATACTTTTCATTTATGGTGTCCGCCACACCGCTTTCGTAGGACATAATAGTTTTGTTTGCTAACAGAGTTAGCTTTTTTTCTACCTCGTCGTAGAATTCTAAGCACGACATTGAACCTTGCCTCAGTGTGGATAGCTCCTGCTCGATGAGGTATATGGGTCGCTTGTCCGCGTAGGTAAAGTCGAGGCGGGATATTATTGCATTAAAATTCAGTACCGTGTTAAAAGACGAAAGTACTGCATCGGCTGCACCTCGTACTTTATTTCTAAGAATAGTAACCGCTTGGTAATGACGTTCGCTGCCATCATATCTTTTAAATAACTCGTATGCATTGTGTGTTGCTTCACGCCAGGACACATAGGTGCCTGGGTGACCCAAAAAATCTGGAAGAGATTTTATTGCATCAAGTGTAATTTCACAAGTTATCGTAGGTATGATGGCCACCTTTGTGAATTTTTCAATTTTTGGCTTTGTCAGAGCAACCTGGTTCTGAATTGCAACTAATTTCCTATCGAATTCTAGTTTTTGGGCAGCTAATGCCCTGCCCACCTCTGCTCTAACCAACTCACCTACTTGTTCAGCGTTCATGTTTTGTTCTTCTGTATTCTCCAAATTAAGTTTTCTGAACAAGTCTTCTAACTCCCTATTCATCTACTTCCCGTAAAAGTTTGTAATTCAATTTCACTTTATTTTATTAAAAGTTATTCATCCATTCACAATTCGCAAAAGTTGTAGTTTCACCTCCTTATTTCACTTTTTATTTCTTATTTTTTTTTAATTAGAACGAGATAAGCACTTCACTCACCTTTCCATCCTTAAAATATCCTTATAATTATTGCAGGATTCCAGCTGTTTCACGTCTAATCTATCAGGTAGCGGTGCCAGGATTATCGCTAGTGATTTCGTTCCACACGCTGCTTTCGCTTGGATAACGCTGCCCAAGGAAAATTTGTTCCTTGGTGGCTTAAACCTTCTTCACTAAGGCTGGAGTGTCCTTAACTGAGTTTCGCTGCCCAAGGAAAATTCGTTCCTTGGTGACTTAAACCTTCTTCACTAAGGCTGGAGTGTCCTTAACTGAGTTTCGCTGCTCAAGGAAAATTTGTTCCTTGGTGACTTAAACCTGGAGTGTCCTTTACTTCGTTACACTACCGTTTATTAAACTTTTTTCGACTTAATTTTCGCGAGCCCCACGTTGGGCGCCAATTAAACGATTTATCTTTAATATGGTTCTTTATTTAATGCAGCTCACTGGCTGTTCTGGTGACATGAGTCTTTTAAACTAAAGTTTACAATAATTTCTTAGCCTACAATTAGCCTACAACTAACTATCGTGTCGCTCTGCGCTGCTGCTGTTCTGCTACCGCTCAGCCTGTGCGAATTCTATTCTGCTGACATAGCGGCTCGTGTGGAATGTTTAGTCGTTCACCGTATAAACGCTGTTATGTTGACATAGCGGTTCACATGGAATATTTGAGCATAAATATGCTGCCTCAGCGGCTCGTGTAAGGTATCGGATAACATTAGTGTGAGCGACCTGAGTGAAGGTTGCGTCGACGGATGTGTCGTCGACTGAATGGTCATCGTGAGAGTTAATTCACGATAACTGGTATAAAGTCGATTTTCTTGTATATACTCATTTAGCAATCGATATCGAAATGCCTCAAATCATTAGTTTAACATATTAAAGTTAATTAACCTTCTTTAACGCACTGAAGTTGGCATAAATCCATGGCGGCATAACGGCAGTGCACTTAGAATAATTCCGTAATCTTATATTTAGGTATAATAACGATTTTCTTGTATATACGCATTTAGCAATCGATTTTGAAATGCTTCAAATCATTAGTTTTACATATTTAAGTTAATAAACTTTTTTTAGCTTACTGAAGTCTACACAAAGCCTTAACGGTATAACGGCAGTGCATTTAGGAGAATTCCGTAATCTTATATTTAGGTGTAAAGTCGATTTTCTTGCATATACTCATTTAGCAATCGATATCGAAATGCTTCAAATCATTAGTTTAACATATTTAAGTTAATTAACCCTCTTTATCTTACTAAAGTCTACAAAAGCCTTAGCGGCATAACGGCAGTGCATTTGGAAGAATTCCGTAATCTTATATTTAGGTATAAAATCGATTTTGTTGTAAGTACACATTTATTTTAGTTTAACATACTTAAGTTAATAAACCTTCTTTAACGAACTGAAGTTGGCATAAATCCATGGCGGCATAACGGCAGTGCATTTAGAATAATTCCGTAATCTTATATTTAGGCATAAAGTCGATTTTCTTAAATTTACACAATAAGCAATCGATATCGAAATGCTTCAAATCATTAGTTTAACATATTTAAGTTAATAAACTTTTTTTAACTTACCGAAGTCAGCACAAAGCCATAACGGTATAACGTCAGTGCATTGGGAAGAACTCCGTAATCTTATATTTAGGTATAAAGTCGTTTTTCTTTTATATACACATTTAGATATCGATATCGAAATGCTTCAAATCATTAGTTTAACATATTAAGTTAATAAACATTTTTTAGCTTACTGAAGTCTACATAAAGCCTTAACGGTATAACGGCAGTGCATTTAGAAGAATTCCGTTATCTTATATTTAGGTATAAATTCGATTTTCTTGTATATACACATTTAGCAAGCGAGCAGTGCACTAAGAAGAATTCCGTTATCTTATATTTAGGTATAAATTCGATTTTCTTGTATATACACATTTAGCAAGCGATATCGAAATGCTTCAAATCATTAGTTTAACATATTTAAGTTAATTAACCTTCTTTATCCTACTGAAGTTTACATAAAGCCATAACGGTATAACGGCAGTGCATTTGGAAGAATTCCGTAATCTAGTATATAAGTATAAAGTCGGTTTTGTTGTATATACACATTTAGCAATCTATATCGAGATGCTTCGACTCATAAGCTTAACATATTTAAGTTAATAAACCTTCTTTAACGATCTGAATTTGGCATATAGCCGCGACAGCATTACGGCAGTGCATGTAGAAGAATTCCGTAATCTTTTATTTAGGTATAAAGTCGATTTTCTTGTATATACACATTTTGCAAGCGATATCGAAATGCTTCAAATAATTAGTTTAACATATTTAAGTTAATTAACCCTCTCTATCTTACTGAATTCTACATAAAGCCTTAACGGCATAACGGCAGTGCATTTAAAAGAATTCCGTTATCTTATATTTAGGTGTAAAGTCGATTTTGTTGTATATACACATTTGGCAAGCGATATCGAAATGCTTCAGTTCATTAGTTTAACATATTTAAGTTAATAAACCTTCTTTAACGAACTGAAGTTGGAATAAAGCCATGGCGGCATAACGGCAGTGCATGTAGAAGAATTCCGTAGTCTTTTATTTAGGTATAAAGTCGATTTTCTTGTATATACACATTTAGCAGGCGATATCGAAATGCTTCAAATCATTAGTTTATCATATTTAAGTTAATTAACCTTCTTTAACGTATTCAAGTTTATATAAAGCCATGGCGGCATAACGGCAGTGCATTTAGAAGAATTCCGTAATGATATAATTTTATATTTAGGTATAAAGTCGATTTTTTTGTATATACTCATTTAGCAAGCGATATCGAAATGCTTCAAATCATTAGTTTAACATATTTAAGTTAATTGACTTTCTTTAGCGTATTGAAGTTGATATAAAGCCATGGCGGCATAACGGCAGTGCATTTAGAAGAATTCCGTAATCTTATATTTAGGTATAAAGTCGTTTTTGTTGTATATACACATTTAGCAAGCGATATCGAAATGATTCAACTCATTAGTTTAACATATTTAAGTTAATAAACCTTCTTTAACGAACTGAAGTTGACATAAAGCCATGGCGGCATAACGGCAGTGCATGTAGAAGAATTCCGTTGACTAATATTTAGGTATAAAGTCGATTTTCTTGTATATACACATTTAGCAAGCGATATCGAAATGCTTCAAATCATTAGTTTAACATATTTAAGTTAATTAACCTTCTTTATCCTACTGAAGTTTACATAAAGCCATAACGGTAGAACGGCAGTGCATTTGGAAGAATTCCGTAATCTAATATCTAGGTATAAAAACGATTTTGTGGTATATGCACATTTAGATATCGATATCGAAATGCTTCAATGCATTAGTTTAACATATTTAAGTTAATTAACCCTCTCTATCTTACTGAATTCTGCATAAAGCCTTAACGGCATAACGGCAGTGCTTTTAAAAGAATTCCGTTATCTTATATTTAGGTATAAAGTCGATTTTGTTGTATATACACATTTAGCAAGCGATATCGAAATGCTTCAACTCATTAGTTTAACATATTTAAGTTAATAAACCTTCTTTAACGAACTGAAGTTGGAATAAAGCCATGGCGGCATAACGGCAGTGCATGTAGAAGAATTCCGTAATCTTATTTTTTAGGTATAAAGTCGATTTTTTTTGTTTTATACACATTTAGATGGCGATATCGAAATGCTTCAAATCATTAGTTTAACATATTTTAAATTAATAAACCTTTTTTTAACGTTACTTTAAGTTACATAAAGCCATGACGGCATAACGGCAGTGCATTTAGAAGAATTCCGTTATCTTATATTTAGGTATAAAGTCGGTTTTGTTGTATATACACATTTAGCAAGCGATATCGAGATGCTTCAAATCATTAGCTTAACATATTTAAGTTAATTAACCTTCTTCTTACGTATGAACTTTAACGGATATGAGTGCATTAAAAAATTCCGTAATCTTATATTTAGGTATAAAGTCGATTTTCTTGTATATAAACATTTAGCAATCGATATCGAAATGCTTCAAATCATTAGTTTAACATATTTTAAATTTATAAACATTTTTTAGCTTACTGAAGTCTACATAAAGCCTTACGGATAACGGCAGTGCATTTAGAAGAATTTCGTTATCTTATATTTAGGTATAAATTCGATTTTCTTGTATATACACATTTAGCAAGCGAGCAGTGCATTTAGAAGAATTCCGTTATCTTATATTTAGGTATAAAGTCGATTTTGTTGTATATACACATTTAGCAATCGATATCGAGATGCTTCAAACTCATTAGCTTAACATATTTAAGTTAATTAAGTCTCCTTCTTACTGAACTACATAAAGCCTTAACGGCATAACGGCAGTGCATTTAAAAGAATTCCGTTATCTTATATTTAGGTATAAAGTCGATTTTGTTGTATATACACATTTAGCAAGCGATATCGAAATGCTTCAACTCATTAGTTTAACATATTTAAGTTAATTAACCTTCTTTATCTTACTGAATTTACATAAAGCCTAACGGCATAACGGCAGTGCATTTAAAAGAATTCCGTTATCTTATATTTAGGTATAAAGTCGATTTTGTTGTATATACACATTTAGCAAGCGATATCGAAATGCTTCAACTCATTAGTTTAACATATTTAAGTTAATTAACCTTCTTTAACGATCTGAAGTTGGCATATAGCCATGGCGGCATTACGGCAGTGCATGTAGAAGAATTCCGTAATCTTTTATTTAGGTATAAAGTCGTTTTTCTTTTATATACACATTTAGATATCGATATCGAAATGCTTCAAATCATTAGTTTAACATATTAAGTTTATAAACATTTTTTAGCTTACTGAAGTCTACATAAAGCCTTAACGGTATAACGGCAGTGCATTTAGAAGAATTTCGTTATCTTATATTTAGGTATAAAGTCGATTTTCTTGTATATACACATTTAGCAGGCGATATCGAAATGCGTCAAATCATTAGTTTATCATATTTAAGTTAATTAACCTTCTTCAACGTATTGAACTTTAACGTATTGAAGTTGATATAATTCCGTAATCTTATATTTAGGTATAAAGTCGATTTTCTTGTATATAAACATTTAGCAAGCGATATCGAAATGCTTCAAATCATTAGTTTAACATATTTAAGTTAATTAACCTTCTTTAGCGTACTGAAGTTGATATAAAGCCATGGCGGCATAACGGCAGTGCATTTAGAAGAATTCCGTAATCTTATATTTAGGTATAAAGTCGATTTTGTTGTATATACACATTTAGCAAGCGATATCAAAATGCTTCAACTCATTAGTTTAACATATTTAAGTTAATAAACCTTCTTTAACGAACAGAAGTTGGCATAAAGCCATGGCGGCATAACGGCAGTGCATTTAGAAGAATTCCAAAATCTTATATTTAGGTATAAAGTCGATTTTATTTTACATACACATTTAGCAATCGATATCGAAATGCTTCAAATCATTAGTTTAACATATTTCAGTTAATTAACCCTCTCTATCTTACTGAAGTCTACATAAAGCCTTGGCGGCATAACGGCAGTGCATTTAAAAGAATTCCGTAATCTTATATTTAGGTATAAATTCGATTTTGTTGTATATATACATTTGGCAAGCGATATCGAAATGCTTCAACTCATTAGTTTAGCATATTTAAGTTAATAAACCTTCTTTAACGAGCTGAAGTTGGCATATAGCCACGGCGGTATTACGGCAGTGCATTTAGAAGAATTCCGTAATCTTCTATTTAGGTATAAAGTCGAATTTCTTGTATGTAAACATTTAGCAATCGATATCGAGATGCTTCAACTCATTAGTTTAACATATTTAAGTTAATTAACCTTCTTTAACGTATTGAAGTTGATATAAAGCCATGGCGGGATAACGGCAGTGCATGTAGAAGAATTCCGTAATATTATATTTAGAAATAAAGTCGATTTTCTTGTATATAAACACTTAGCAAGCGATATCGAAATGCTTTAAATAATTAGTTTAACATATTTAAGTTAATTAACCTTCTTTAACGTATTGAAGTTGATATAAAGCCATGGCGGCATAACGGCAGTGCATTTAGAAAAATTCCGTTATCTTATATTAGGTATAGAGTCGATTTTCTTGTACATACACATTTAGCAAGCGATATCGAAATGCTTTAAATCATTAGTTTAACATATTTAAGTTAATTAGCCTTCTTTAACGTATTGAAGTTGATATAAAGCCATGGCGGCATAACGGCAGTGCATTAAGAAGAATTCCGTAATCTTATATTTAGAAATAAAGTCGATTTTCTTGTATATACAAATTCAGCAGGCGATATCGAAATGCTTCAAATCATTAGTTTATCATATTTAAGTTAATTAACCTTCTTTAACGTATTGAAGTTGATATAAAGCCATGGCGGCATAACGGCAGTCCATTTAGAAGAATTCCGTAAACTTATATTTAGGTATAAAGTCGATTTTCTTGTATGTACACATTTAGCAAGCGATATCGAAATGCTTCAAATCATTAGTTTAACATATTTAAGTTAATTAACCTTCTTTAGCGTATTGAAGTTGATATAAAGCCATGGCGGCATAACGGCAGTGCATTTAGAAGAATTCCAAAATCTTATAATTAGGTATAAAGTCGATTTTATTTTACATACACATTTAGCAATCGATAATGAAATGCTTCATATCATTAGTTTAACATATTTAAGTTTATTAACCTTCTTTATCTTACTGAAGTTTACATAAAGCCATAACGGTATAACGGCAGTGCATTTGGAAGAATGCCTTAATCTTATATTTAGGTATAAAGTCGATTTTGTTGTATATACACATTTAGCAATCGATATCGAGATGCTTCAACTCATTAGTTAATAAACATTTTTTAGCTTACTGAAGTCTACATAAAGCCATAACGGTATAACGGCAGTGCATTTGAAAGAATTTTGTAATCTAATATTTAGGTATAAAGTCGATTTTTTTGTATATACACATTTAGCAGTCGATATCGAGATGCTTCGACTCATTAGCTTAACATATTTAAGTTAATAAACCTTCTTTAGCGATCTGAATTTAGCATATAGCCACAGCGGTATTTCGGCAGTGCATTTAGAAGAATTTCGTTATTTCATATTAAGTATAAATTCGATTTTCTTGCATATACACATTTAGCAAGCGATATCGAAATGCTTCAAATCATTAGTTTAACATATTTAAGTTAATTAACCTTCTTTATCCTACTGAAGTTTACATAAAGCCATAACGGTATAACGGCAGTGCATTTGGAAGAATTCCGTAATCTAATATTTAGGTATAAAGTCGATTTTGTTGTATATACACATTTGGCAAGCGATATCGAAATGCTTCAACTCATTAGTTTAACATATTTAAGTTAATAAACCTTCTTTAACGAGCTGAAGTTGGCATATAGCCACGGCGGTATTACGGCAGTGCATTTAGAAGAATTCCGTAATCTTCTATTTAGGTATAAAGTCGAATTTCTTGTATGTACAAATTAAGCAATCGATATCGAAATGCTTCAAATCATTAGTTTAACATATTTCAGTTAATTAACCCTCTCTATCTTACTGAAGTCTACATAAAGCCTTGGCGGCATAACGGCAGTGCATTTAAAAGAATTCCGTAATCTTATATTTAGGTATAAATTCGATTTTGTTGTATATATACATTTGGCAAGCGATATCGAAATGCTTCAACTCATTAGTTTAGCATATTTAAGTTAATAAACCTTCTTTAACGAGCTGAAGTTGGCATAAAGCCATGGCGGCATAATGGCAGTGCATGTAGAAGAATTCCGTAATCTTATATTTAGAAATAAAGTCGATTTGCTTGTATATAAACATTTAGCAA
Source organism: Bactrocera correcta (assembly GCA_027475135.1). Classification (NCBI taxonomy): domain Eukaryota; kingdom Metazoa; phylum Arthropoda; class Insecta; order Diptera; family Tephritidae; genus Bactrocera; species Bactrocera correcta. The sequence goes on from CM050327.1 coordinate 58,959,484, forward strand.
GCGATATCGAAATGCTTCAAATCATTAGTTTAACATTTTTAAGTTAAATAACCTTCTTTAACGTATTGGGAAATTGATATAAAGCCATGGCGGCATAACGGCAGTGCATTTAGAAGAATTCCGTAATATTATATTTAGGTATAAAGTCGATTTTGTTGTATATACACATTTAGCAATCGATATCGAGATGCTTCAACTCATTAGTTTAACATATTAAGTTAACAAACATTTTTTAGCTTACTGAAGTCTACATAAAGCCTTAACGGTATAATGGCTGTGCATTTAGAAGAATTCCGTTGTCCTATATTTAGGTATAAATTCGATTTTCTTGTATATACACATTTAGCAAGCGAGCAGTGCATTTAGAAGAATTCCGTTATCTTATATTTAGGTATAAATTCGATTTTCTTGTATATACACATTAAGCAAGCGAGCAGTGCATTTTGAAGAATTCCGTTATCTTATATTTAGGTATAAATTCGACTTTCTTGTATATAGGTATATTTGGCAGATAGCCACGGCGGTATTACGGCAGTGCATTTAGAAGAATTCCGTAATCTTCTATTTAGGTATAAAGTCGATTTTCTTGTATTTACATATTAAGCAATCGATATCGAAATGCTTCAAATCATTAGTTTAACATATTTAAGTTAATTAACCCTCTCTATCTTACTGAAGTCTACATAAAGCCTTAACGGCATAACGGCAGTGCATTTAGAAGAATTCCGTTATCTTATATTTAGGTATAAAGTCGATTTTGTTGTATATACACATTTAGCAAGTGATATCGAAATGCTTCAACTCATTAGTTTAACATGTTTAAGTTAATAAACCTTCTTTAACAAGCTGAAGTTGGCATAAAGCCCTGGCGGCATAACGGCAGTGCATTTAGAAGAATTCCATAATCTAATATTTAGGTATAAAGTCGATTTTCTTGCATATACACATTTAGCAAGCGATATCGAAATGCTTCAAATCATTAGTTTAACATATTTAAGTTAATTAACCTTCTTTATCCTACTGAAGTTTACATAAAGCCATAACGGTATAACGGCAGTGCATTTGGAAGAATTCCATAATCTAATATTTAGGTATAAAGTCGATTTTTTTGTATGTACACATTTAGCAATCGATATCGAGATGCTTCGACTCATTAGCTTAACATATTTAAGTTAATAAACCTTCTTTAACGATCTGAATTTGGCAGATAGCCACGGCGGTATTACGGCAGTGCATTTAGAAGAATTCCGTAATCTTCTATTTAGGTATAAAGTCGATTTTCTTGTATTTACATATTAAGCAATCGATATCGAAATGCTTCAAATCATTAGTTTAACATATTTAAGTTAATTAACCCTCTCTATCTTACTGAAGTCTACATAAAGCCTTAACGGCATAACGGCAGTGCATTTAGAAGAATTCCGTTATCTTATATTTAGGTATAAAGTCGAGTTTGTTGTATATACACATTTAGCAAGTGATATCGAAATGCTTCAACTCATTAGTTTAACATATTTAAGTTAATAAACCTTCTTTAACAAGCTGAAGTTGGCATAAAGCCATGGCGGCATAACGGCAGTGCATTTAGAAGAATTCCATAATCTAAAATTTAGGTATAAAGTCGATTTTCTTGCATATACACATTTAGCAAGCGATATCGAAATGCTTCAAATCATTAGTTTAACATATTTAAGTTAATTAACCTTCTTTATCCTACTGAAGTTTACATAAAGCCATAACGGTATAACGGCAGTGCATTTGGAAGAATTCCATAATCTAATATTTAGGTATAAAGTCGATTTTTTTGTATGTACACATTTAGCAATCGATATCGAGATGCTTCGACTCATTAGCTTAACATATCTAAGTTAATAAACCTTCTTTAACGATCTGAATTTGGCAGATAGCCACGGCGGTATTACGGCAGTGCATTTAGAAGAATTCCGTAATCTTCTATTTAGGGATAAAGTCGATTTTCTTGTATTTACATATTAAGCAATCGATATCGAAATGCTTCAAATCATTAGTTTAACATATTTAAGTTAATTAACCCTCTCTATCTTACTGAAGTCTACATAAAGCCTTAACGGCATAACGGCAGTGCATTTAGAAGAATTCCGTTATCTTATATTTAGGTATAAAGTCGATTTTGTTGTATATACACATTTAGCAAGTGATATCGAAATGCTTCAACTCATTAGGTTAACATATTTAAGTTAATAAACCTTCTTTAACAAGCTGAAGTTGGCATAAAGCCATGGCGGCATAACGGCAGTGCATGTAGAAGAATTCCGTAATCTTATATTTAGGTATAAAGTAAATTTTCTTGTATTCACACGTTTAGCAAGCGATATCGAATTGCTTCAAAGCATAAGTTTAACATATTTAAGTTAATTAACCGTCTTTAACGTATTGAAGTTGATATAAAGCCATGGCGGCATAACGGCAGTGCATTTAGAAGAGATCCGTTATCTTATATTAGGTATAAAGTCGATTTTCTTGTATATACACATTTAGCAAGCGATATCGAAATGCTTTAAATCATTAGTTTAACATATTTAAGTTAATTAACCTTCTTTAACGTACTGAAGTTGATATAAAACCATGGCGGGCATATGGCATATTCTTGTATATACACATTTAGCAAGCGATATCGAAATGCTTCAAATCATTAGTTTTTAAAATATTTAAGTTAATTAACCTTCTTTATCCTACTGAAGTTTACATAAAGCCATAACGGTATAATGGCAGTGCATTTGGAAGAATTCCGTAATCTAATATTTAGGTATAAAGTCGATTTTTTTTGTATGTACACATTTAGCAATCGATATCGAGATGCTTCGACTCATTAGTTTAACATATTTAAGTTAATATACCTTCTTTAACGAACTGAAGTTGGCATAAAGCCATGGCGGCATAACGGCAGTGCATGTAGAAGAATTCCGTTATCTTATATTAGGTATAAAGTCGATTTTCTTGTATATACACATTTAGCCAGCGATATCGAAATGCTTTAAATCATTAGTTTAACATATTTAAGTTAATTAACCTTCTTTAACGTATTGAAGTTCATATAAAGCCATGGCGGCATAACGGCAGTGCATTTAGAAGAATTCCGTAATATTATATTTAGGTATAAAGTCGATTTTGTTGTATATACACATTTAGCAATCGATATCGAGATGCTTCAACTCATTAGTTTAACATATTTAAGTTAATAAACCTTCCTTAACGAACTGAAGTTGGCATAAAGCCATGGCGGCATAACGACAGTGCATGTAGAAGAATTCCGTAATCTTATATTTAGAAATAAAGTCGATTTTCTTGTATATAAACATTTAGCAATCGATATCGAGATGCTTCAACTCATTAGTTTAACATATTTAAGTTAATTAACCTTCTTTAACGTATTGAAGTTGATATAAAGCCATGGCGGGATAACGGCAGTGCATGTAGAAGAATTCCGTAATATTATATTTAGAAATAAAGTCGATTTTCTTGTATATAAACACTTAGCAAGCGATATCGAAATGCTTTAAATAATTAGTTTAACATATTTAAGTTAATTAACCTTCTTTAACGTATTGAAGTTGATATAAAGCCATGGCGGCATAACGGCAGTGCATTTAGAAAAATTCCGTTATCTTATATTAGGTATAGAGTCGATTTTCTTGTACATACACATTTAGCAAGCGATATCGAAATGCTTTAAATCATTAGTTTAACATATTTAAGTTAATTAGCCTTCTTTAACGTATTGAAGTTGATATAAAGCCATGGCGGCATAACGGCAGTGCATTAAGAAGAATTCCGTAATCTTATATTTAGAAATAAAGTCGATTTTTTTTGTATATACAAATTCAGCAGGCGATATCGAAATGCTTCAAATCATTAGTTTATCATATTTAAGTTAATTAACCTTCTTTAACGTATTGAAGTTGATATAAAGCCATGGCGGCATAACGGCAGTCCATTTAGAAGAATTCCGTAAACTTATATTTAGGTATAAAGTCGATTTTCTTGTATATACACATTTAGCAAGCGATATCGAAATGCTTCAAATCATTAGTTTAACATATTTAAGTTAATTAACCTTCTTTAGCGTATTGAAGTTAATATAAAGCCATGGCGGCATAACGGCAGTGCATTTAGAAGAATTCCGTAAAAATTATATTTAGGTATAAAATCGATTTTCTTGTATATACACATTTAGCAAGCGATATCGAAATGCTTCAGATCATTAGTTTAACATATTTAAGTTAATTAACCCTCTCTATCTTACTGAAGTCTACATAAAGCCTTAACGGCATAACGGCAGTGCATTTAAAAGAATTCCGTTATCTTATATTTAGGTATAAAGTCGATTTTGTTGTATATACACATTTGGCAAGCGATATCGAAATGCTTCAACTCATTAGTTTAACATATTTAAGTTAATAAACCTTCTTTAACGAACTGAAGTTGGCATAAAGCCATGGCGGCATAACGGGAGTGCATGTAGAAGAATTCCGTTATCTTATATTAGGTGTAAAGTCGATTTTCTTGTATATACACATTTAGCAAGCGATATCGAAATGCTTTAAATCATTAGTTTAACATGTTTAAGTTAATTAACCTTCTTTAACGTATTGAAGTTGATATAAAGCCATGGCGGCATAACGGCAGTGCATTTAGAAGAATTCCGTAATCTTCTATTTAGGTATAAAGTCGATTTTCTTGTATTTACATATTAAGCAATCGATATCGAAATGCTTCAAATCATTAGTTTAACATATTTAAGTTAATTAACCCTCTGTATCTTACTGAAGTCTACATAAAGCCCCTTTAAAGGCATAACGGCAGTGCATTTAAAAGAATTCCGTTATCTTATATTTAGGTATAAAGGCGATTTTGTTGTATATACACATTTGGCAAAACGATATCGAAATGCTTTTAAATCATTAGTTTTTAAAATATTTAAGTTAATTAACCTTCTTTATCCTACTGAAGTTTACATAAAGCCATAACGGTATAACGGCAGTGCATTTGGAAGAATTCCGTTATCTTATATTTAGGTATAAATTAGACTTTCTTGTATATACACATTTAGCAAGCGATATCGAAATGCTTCAAATCATTAGTTTAACATATTTAAGTTAATGAACCTTCTTTATCCTACTGAAGTTTACATAAAGCCATGGCGGTATAACGGGGAGTGCATTTGGGAAAAATTCCGTAATCTAATCTTTAGGTATAAATTCGACTTTCTTGTATATACACATTTAGCAATCGATATCGAAATGCTTCAAATCATTAGTTTAACATATTTAAGTTAATAAACCTTCTTTATCCTACAGAAGTTTACATAAAGCCATAACGGTATTACGGCAGTGCATTTGGAAGAATTCCGTAATCTAATATTTAGGTATAAAGTCGATTTTGTTGTATGCACACATTTAGCAATCGATATCGAGATGCTTCGACTCATTAGCTTAACATATTTAAGTTAACAAACCTTCTTTAACGAACTGAAGTTGATATAAAGCCATGGCGGCATAACGGCAGTGCATTTAGAAGAATTCCGTTATCTTATATTTAGAAATAAAGTCGATTTTCTTGTATATAAACATTTAGCAAGCGATATCGAAATGCTTTAAATCATTAGTTTAACATATTTAAGTTAATTAACCTTCTTTAACGTATTGAAGTTGATATAAAGCCATGGCGGCATAACGGCAGTGCATTTAGAAAAATTCCGTTATCTAATATTAGGTATAAAGTCGATTTTCTTGTATATACACATTTAGCAAGCGATATCGAAATGCTTTAAATCATTAGTTTAACATATTAAAGTTAATTAGCCTTCTTTAACGTATTGAAGTTGATATAAAACCATGGCGGCATAACGGCAGTGCATTTAGAAGAATTCCGTAATCTTATATTTAGGTATAAAGTCGATTTTGTTGTATATACACATTTAGCAAGTGATATCGAAATACTTCAACTCATTAGTTTAACATATTTAAGTTAATAAACCTTCTTTAACGAGCTGAAGTTGGCATAAAGCCATGGCGGCATAACGGCAGTGCATGTAGAAGAATTCCGTAATCTTATATTTAGAAATAAAGTCTATTTTCTTGTATATAGACATTTAGCAAGCGATACCGAAATGCTTTAAATCATTAGTTTAACATATTTAAGTTAATTAACCTTCTTTAACGTATTGAAGTTGATATAAAGCCATGGCGGCATAACGGCAGTGCATTTAGAAGAATTCCGTAATATTATATTTAGGTATAAAGTCGATTTTGTTGTATATACACATTTAACAATCGATATCGAGATGCTTCAACTCATTAGTTTTACATATTTAAGTTAGTAAACCTTCCTTAACGAACTGAAGTTGGCATAAAGCCATGGCGGCATAACGGCAGTGCATGTAGAAGAATTCCATTATCTTATATTTAGGTATAAAGTCGATTTTGTTGTATATACACATTTAGCAAGTGATATCGAAATGCTTCAACTCATTAGTTTAACATATTAAGTTAACAAACATTTTTTAGCTTACTGAAGTCTACATAAAGCCTTAACGGTATAACGGCTGTGCATTTAGAAGAATTCCGTTATCTTATATTTAGGTATAAATTCGATTTTCTTGTATATACACATTAAGCAAGCGATATCGAAATGCTTTAAATCATTAGTTTAACATATTTAAGTTAATAAACCTTCCTTAACGAACTGAAGTTGGCATAAAGCCATTGCAGCATAACGGCAAATGCATGTAGAAGAATTCCGTAATCTTATATTTAGAAATAAAGTCGATTTTCTTGTATATAAACATTTAGCAAGCGATATCGAAATGCTTTAAATCATTAGTTTAACATATTTAAGTTAATTAACCTTCTTTAACGTATTGAAGTTGATATAAAGTCTTGGCGGCATAACGGCAGTGCATTTAAAAAAATTCCGTTATCTAATATTAGGTATAAAGTCGATTTTCTTGTATATACACATTTAGCAAGCGATATCGAAATGCTTTAAATCATTAGTTTAACATATTTAAGTTAATTAGCCTTCTTTAACGTATTAAAGTTGATATAAAACCATGGCGGCATAACGGCAGTGCATTTAGAAGAATTCCGTAATCTTATATTTAGGTATAAAGTCGATTTTGTTGTATATACACATTTAGCAAGTGATATCGAAATACTTCAACTCATTAGTTTAACATATTTAAGTTAATAAACCTTCTTTAACGAGCTGAAGTTGGCATAAAGCCATGGCGGCATAACGGCAGTGCATGTAGAAGAATTCCGTAATCTTATATTTAGAAATAAAGTCTATTTTCTTGTATCTAAACATTTAGCAAGCGATATCGAAATGCTTTAAATCATTAGTTTAACATATTTAAGTTAATTAACCTTCTTTAACGTATTGAAGTTGATATAAAGCCATGGCGGCATAACGGCAGTGCATTTAGAAGAATTCCGTAATATTATATTTAGGTATAAAGTCGATTTTGTTGTATATACTCATTTAGCAATCGATATCGAGATGCTTCAACTCATTAGTTTTACATATTTAAGTTAGTAAACCTTCCTTAACGAACTGAAGTTGGCATAAAGCCATGGCGGCATAACGGCAAAGCATGTAGAAGAATTCCGTTATCTTATATTTAGGTATAAAGTCGATTTTGTTGTATATACACATTTAGCAAGTGATATCGAAATGCTTCAACTCATTAGTTTAACATATTAAGTTAACAAACATTTTTTAGCTTACTGAAGTCTACATAAAGCCTTAACGGTATAACGGCTGTGCTTTTAGAAGAATTCCGTTATATTATATTTAGGTATAAATTCGATTTTCTTGTATATACACATTTAGCAAGCGAGCAGTGCATTTAGAAGAATTCCGTTATCTTATAGTTAGGTATAAATTCGACTTTCTTGTATATACACATTTAGCAAGCGATATCGAAATGCTTCAAATCATTAGTTTAACATATTTAAGTCAATTAACCTTCTTTATCCTACTGAAGTTTACATAAAGCCATAACGGTATAACGGCAGTGCATTTGGAAGAATTCCGTAATCTAATCTTTAGGTATAAATTCGACTTTCTTGTATATACAGATTTAGCAAGCGATATCGAAATGCTTCAAATCATTAGTTTAACATATTTAAGTTAATTAACCTTCTTTATCCTACAGAAGTTTACATAAAGCCATAACGGTATTACGGCAGTGCATTTGGAAGAATTCCGTAATCTAATATTTAGGTATAAAGTCGATTTTGTTGTATGCACACATTTAGCAATCGATATCGAGATGCTTCGACTCATTAGCTTAACATATTTAAGTTAATAAACCTTCTTTAACGGCATAACGGCAGTGCATTTAGAAGAATTCCGTTATCTTATATTAGGTATAAAGTCGATTTTCTTGTATATACACATTTAGCAAGCGATATCGAAATGCTTTAAATCATTAGTTTAACATATTTAAGTTAATTAACCTTCTTTAACGTATTGAAGTTGATATAAAACCATGGCGGCATAACGACAGTGCTTTTGGAAGAATTCCGTAATCTTATATTTAGGTATAAAGTCGATTTTCTTTTATATACACATTTAGCAATCGATATCGAGATGCTTCAACTCATTAGTTTAACATATTAAAGTTAGTAAAGTCTACATAAAGCCTTAACGGTATAACGGCTGTGCTTTTAGAAGAATTCCGTTATCTTATATTTAGGTATAAATTCGATTTTCTTGTATATACACATTTAGCAAGCGAGCAGTGCATTTAGAAGAATTCCGTTATCTTATAGTTAGGTATAAATTCGACTTTCTTGTATATACACATTTAGCAAGCGATATCGAAATGCTTCAAATCATTAGTTTAACATATTTAAGTCAATTAACCTTCTTTATCCTACTGAAGTTTACATAAAGCCATAACGGTATAACGGCAGTGCATTTGGAAGAATTCCGTAATCTAATCTTTAGGTATAAATTCGACTTTCTTGTATATACAGATTTAGCAAGCGATATCGAAATGCTTCAAATCATTAGTTTAACATATTTAAGTTAATTAACCTTCTTTATCCTACAGAAGTTTACATAAAGCCATAACGGTATTACGGCAGTGCATTTGGAAGAATTCCGTAATCTAATATTTAGGTATAAAGTCGATTTTGTTGTATGCACACATTTAGCAATCGATATCGAGATGCTTCGACTCATTAGCTTAACATATTTAAGTTAACAAACCTTCTTTAACGGCATAACGGCAGTGCATTTAGAAGAATTCCGTTATCTTATATTAGGTATAAAGTCGATTTTCTTGTATATACACATTTAGCAAGCGATATCGAAATGCTTTAAATCATTAGTTTAACATATTTAAGTTAATTAACCTTCTTTAACGTATTGAAGTTGATATAAAACCATGGCGGCATAACGACAGTGCTTTTGGAAGAATTCCGTAATCT
>CM050327.1:58969462-59153592 GCA_027475135.1 Bactrocera correcta
ACTGACAAACTTCTTTGTCGGTTCGAATTAAGAAAGCAATAACAACAAAACAACTGCTCAAAATGAGTGTCAAAAAGTAATGCGTCCCGAATAAATCGACCGTAATCATTCAGGTGTTTATTTTTTCTTCTTGTTAGAGGGGCGCGATTTGTCGGTAATGAAGTCGTTTGATAATTTGCTTTGGGAAAGGCAAGTAATATTTCGTATTGCGCGAGCACTTGATTAGCATGACCAAATTTAAACACATTTATCTTCGCTTCGGACGAATATTTGACAGTTTTTGATTATTCACTTAATTGAATGCGACTCATTTTTATGAGTTGCCCAAAATGGCATGAAAGATGAATGACACATCAGTACAGTTATGTTAAGAACAATGGCAACTGTGATATTTCGATGGCTGAAATTTTCATGGCAGTAACTTATTTAGTTACGAAACATACCCAAAACTTCCAAATATGAATCAAAACAGCATCATAAATTGGCGCAATGTTTTCTGTTGTCTTTCTTTACTATTTCTTAAGGTTTTTAATATCAGTCCCAGCCTATGCACTAGGTTACCTCAAAAGTCCTCTATATTTTTCAATTTAAGGACAATAAGTCATGTAAAATTTCGTAAAATTGAAAGAGAATTGATTTTGACCGATCAGTTTGTATGACAGCTATAATTTATAGTGCTCCGATATCGGCGATTCCGGTAAATGAACCGCTTCTTAGTGAGAAAATTACGTGTGCAAATTTGAGTTAGAACCGGGATCCTGAAGGACCAGTTCGCATACATATAGAGAGAGGGCTTGGGGGCCTATGATGATTCAAGCCAATTTTTGACACCCTGTTCTCGCATTAGAGCCGAGTTCCGGTTAGGGCATTCTGCATCGACCGAAACCAACGGTAGCCGGAAGGGTCAAGATCTGAGCTATAAGGTGAGTGTGGCATAACGTCTGAGCCGCTGTTTTCCTAAATAGCTTTTAACCGGTCTTAGAACATGGGACATATCGTTGTCATGATGGTAAGGTGTTGCGTCATATGATTTTTTCCGTTTAGCATTGCTGTATTGGATCCAACTTTTAAATATTTTTGATGGTCCAAAGACTTGCAAGCTCGTCTTGTGTTTGGTAACAATCTCCATAGAGTAAAACTTTCAATTCGTCCTCTTAAGAGTTTTTTGGCCGCACAGATATTATTCCTCTTCCAAATCAAACTTTTAAATCATGATAACCACTTTTAGCACGTCCGCTCAGCAAGAGAACTAGAGGAACCTGACCATAACCATCTATTACAACACGACGACTTTCGGCTGATGGTTTCTTTATATTAAAATACTGTAGAAGAACCCACAAAGACACTTTTTTAGTAGTTATAGGTATAACAAATGATCACGTAAGATGAAACAAAACCTAACGGTACTTTTCATAAGGTTAACACATCAAAAGTTCCCGACCTTTTGTGGAAAAATAGTAGCAAAAATCAAAGTTCCAAAATAGGCTTCAGTTTCAGCGATCTCCTCTTCATCGGACGAAAATTTCGCGAGCATTCTTTTGAGACAGAAAATAGTCGGTGGCCAGATCTGGAGAATATAGTGGATGAGGAAGCAATTTGAAGCACAATTCAGAGAGGAGGCATTCTCACTGTGAAAAAAAGTGAAGTCCCGTGTTGATAGGGATAAGAAAGTTTAAATATTTTAGCGTGACATCTACTACAAATAGTTGTCATTATCGAAAGAACTGAATTATTAATCTCAATTGTATCCTTTTTGATCATTCGGCTTACAAATATTGAATACAATTCTTTCATATTTTCACACCCTTATTTCAAAACATAAGAAGAATGCGTGTACAACGGTGGAGGCAAACTCATACAACTCGAAGGTGGATTGCCACCAAATGATATTATGGTTTCCATTTCCTTGAATCAGCATCAGAAAACCATTCAAATCAGAAATGATAAACAATTAGTACACAAGTGTACTCTGGTGTCAGAAACAGAATAAAATTTCTACAAAAGAAATGCCAACAAAGCTAAAGTTATGAGAAAATAAAGGCGACTGCTGGTTAATATCGACGTCAACATCGGCAACTACATGCAGTCACAACCATAGCAAAAAATTTGAAGCCTTATTAAATTGCAATTTCAATTTGTATACCTTCTTATTAGAAAGTGTCCTTCGTCATTAAATATTCCTAAGATTCTCGGCATTTGGCTTTAAAATAACACTTTGATCCCCTTCAGCGACAGTTGGATCTTATATCTACATCTTACATTGATAATATTCATGTCAGGCAAGACTAATACTAACAAATATTTTATTTTCTTTGTAAAATCCAGGATATTTATATATACAGCTACTGTGCAACAGATGGCGCTATGATTAATCACGTGCTAGGATACGAAACGATGTTTATTCAAGCGAAGTTGTATCGACTATGCCGTGATGCTGAAATGATAAATACTGAGATCTTTCTTATTTGCCTTGAAGTTGGCGCTGATTTTTCAAACCAACTGCATTACCCACGAAATAATTCCATGCTTTCCCCTATGTTTTTATGAAAATTCAAGATCACCCAATGCTTACTAAAACACTATTGTAGTTGAAAATATATGCCACGGAATATGATAAATATTCTTTTCAAATTGCCCTTAAAAATGAATAAAGGTGTAAAATTTGACGCGAATTTTAAAGGTACACTGTCGGGGTCATTTACCAAAAACTAAACTAGATATATCAAATGTCCAGACGAAATAATTTCGAAATTTCTCTTTGTAAAACCGTCTGTAGAAATGATAGCTTGAATTAAATGTTAAATATTTTCTCATTTATATTTCACTGCCAAAGAAACTTCTTCTTCTTTACTGGTATAGAAACCGCTTACGCGGTTATAGCCGAGTTAACAACTGCACGCTAGTCGTTTCTTCGTTTTGTAAGGTAGTGCCGATTGGAGATTCCAAGCGAAATCAGGTCCTTCTCCAACTGGTCTTTCCAACGGAGTGGAGGTTAACCTCTTCCTCTACTTCCCCCGGCGGGTATTGCGCCGAATACTTTCAGAGCTGGAATTTTTCGTCCATTCGGAAAACATAACCCAGCCAGCGCAGCTGCTGTCTTTTGATTCGCTGAACTACGTATGTCAATGTCGTCGTATATCTCATACAGCTCATTGTTCCATCGAATGAGATATTCGCCGTGACCAACGCGCAAAAGATCATAAATCTTTTGCAAAATCTTTCTCTCGAGAACTCATAACGTCAACTCAAATGTTGTCATCGTCCAAGCCTCTGTACCACATAGCAGGACGGTGCTAATGAGTGACTTATAGAGCCTACTAAGCCACAAAGCAAAAATTATTCTGCTTTGGATTTCGAGGCTGGCATTGTTGTTGCTGTTAATGCTGGATTCAAGATGGACGAAAATATCTACAACTTCGAAGTTACGACTGTCAACAGTGACGAGGGAGCCTAGTCGCGAGTGCGAAGACTGTTTCTTTTGACATCAGGAGATATTTCGTGTTGCTCTCGTTCACCATCAAATCCATTTGCTTCGCTGCCTTATCCATTGTTGTTGATTTCCAGGTCTAAGGCCATACTTATAAGGTCCAGGCAGTTTGTTGACACAATACGCTCGATAGAACCTTATACGCGATGTTGAGGAGGCTTATCCCATGTTAGTTGGCGCAGATTGCGGGATCTTCCTTTTTATGGATTGGGCATAGCACACTTAAATTCCAATCGTTGAGCACGATTTCGTCCGACCATATTTTACAAAGAAGCTGATGCATGCTCCTTATCAGTTCTTCGCCGCCGTCTTTGAATAGCTCGTTGGGCAGTCCATAGGCCCCACCGCTTTGTGGTTCTTCAGATGGGTAATTGTTGGTCGAACCCCTTCATGGTCGGGCAATGGAACGTCTGCTCCATCGTCGTCGTTCGGAGAATCGGGTTCGACTTCTCCTCGCGTTATGCAGTCACTACCATTCAGCGGCTTGGAGAAGTGTTCCTTCCATAATTTTAGTAAGCTCTGAGCATCTGTTACAAGTACATCTTTGGGTCCGGTCTTGAAACCTTCTGCTAGACGCCGCGTTTTTTCGTAGAATTTTCGAGCATTACCCTTCAGCCAGCTTGTCATGCTCTTCATACTCACGCATTTGGCATTTCTCTTTTTCTGCCTGCAAATGCTATTCTATATTAAGACCTCGGAGCGTACGCACGTCTAAAACACTGAAAACGTATCTTCCGTCTATCACAACATGATCGATCTGATTAGTGGTCTCTCGATACGGAGATAGCCCTGCAGCTTGATGACTTTTTCTATCCTGAAATCTAGTACGACAGATGACCTTATTTCGGGCCCAGGCGAAGTCGATCAGCCTCAACCGATTTGAGGATGTTTCCTCGAGGAGGCTTAATTTACTGACTGTTGTGCCAAATATACCTTGCTTGCCATCCCTGACGTTAAATTTTCAAATCACGATTTTAATATCGTGGGGGGGGCAGCTCTCATTGGTGCGCTCCAAGCGCTTGTTGAAGACATCTATGGTCACATCGTCCTTCCCTTCCGTCGGGGCGTGGACGCAAATCAACGATATGTTGAAGAACCTCGCTTTGATGCGAATTGTGGCTAGAAGTTCATCCACCGAAGTGAAAGATAGTACTCGGCGATGGAGTCTCTCTTCCACTAAGAATACCACACCAAACTTGCGCTCTTTCATGTGGCCACTGTATTAAATGCCACAAGACCTACTTGTCTCAGTCTTTGTCGCGTCCGTCGCATTTCTTGGACGTCGGGGATGTCAGCCTTTATTCTCACGAGGACATCCACCAGCTGGACAGCGGCGCCTTACCAATCAAGGGACCGGACATTCCAGGTGCATGCCCTCAATTCGTAGTGCTTATTTCATTTGCCATGGCCGTCATCAAAAGGGGGGGTCTTTCATCCGAGGCTGGTTGTTATTTTTCACTGCGGTTTTTGGTTTTTTAACGTATTCACCTGAAATTTCTCACACTGATATCACACAACTATAACACATTGCTGTCATACCAACTGATCTGTCAAATTCGAATTCTTGTTTCGAACTCAGGAAATCAAGTAAGAGTTATTTTATACCTTTTTATAACATTAAAATTGAATCTGTAAAGGATATTATAGCTTCGGTGTAGCCGTTAACTTTAACGGATTTCCTTGTTTTCGTTATTTTTTTCGATGAGAGCTTTCCAAAATATACAAATTGTTGTTCTCCACTATACTCTTAACTGCTAACCTTAAGCAAAGCAACACCATACACCTTTCCATTGGATAAATTAAGCCTCAAAGGTAGGAATATGCAACAGATCGATATGATTCATTAGTGGCTTTTATGCGCCAATTGGCAGCTGATTGCTAGGCAGAGGTAATCAAGCGCATGAAATATGCTAAGGCAGCAACAACGACTACGAAACAGTTTGGTTAACTGGAATGGTAAATACAACTCAATAAACTGCTGTTTGACTAACCAAAAGGGTACGCACAATATGTGCGTATGTATGTATGTATGTTCTCATATGCCAACTTGGTTTGAAGCAGTCAGTCAGTTTTGCCATTAGCCAGTTTTAGTCGGAAATGGTAAACTGGTAAGTAGCTTCTGTTATTGCTGCCGGTTAGGTGCCAGATATGTAAATGCATAATAATGACAGTAACACATCGTCCGTGCTAGAGCACATGCCACAAAAATTTGACCAGCAATACATTAGTCGAGTGAATATTAGGGTGGAATACATATGTAAGTGAATTTTTATATGTTTTGTGTGTTCTAATAAGGGACTAAAAAGTCTTTGGACTCACAATAAAATAACTTTTTCAATTAAAATAGTATTTTGTTCTACGGCGTATTCTTCATATAGAGTTGGTCAAACATTTGTGCTGGAACGGTTACGACGAAACTCAGCATACCGATACTTGATCGTTGACAAAACCGATGATTTCTTCTAAAAGAAACCAAGCCATTGCTTTGCGTTAACGGTAGTTTTACCCATTTGGAGTTTAATCACTTCGGGACCAATGAATGAAACGACTGAGGGAAATGCCGTTAAACAATGGCAAAGGTTAATGTTCGAAGACAAGTTCAAAAAGTTTTGCCCGAAGGGTAATTTCTCGGTCAGACCGAAGGCTTTTTGGTTTACAGTTTACAATACATATAGTACAGATATTTGTCAAATATTTTACAGAAGATCGTTCTTCTTCGTACAACTAATGGAACTCGAAGGATTTATACTTTTCCTTCCGACTTATATAAGAAATTCAAATCTCAAACTTCATACGATCAGCTGATGGCTTCATATTGAAGCTTTTTATTGCATATTTGTTACCTCTAAGTGTTATACCACCGCTACAGCAATTGGATTCAAACCCAGTTCGACCAAGCATCGAGTATAATTGGAAACTCAGCCACCTAACTTTAACTAAAAAAGGAGTCCAGAAAAATCAGTTCGCCCTAATGCACCGTCATATGCACATCAGAATGTGTAGGCACTTTATGATTTTGTGAAATACGAACCACATCCAGGCGGTAAATTGATACTTCTGCTAGGGAGAATAGGCCACATTGGTTGAGTAACTTTACAGGAATTTTGGATAATTTGGCTGCAGGTCACTAGATTGACTCACCACAGTGTATTGCAGACAATGACGCAAACTGTGATTGTGCCTGACCACATGTCAATGAAATATAAACCAACCAAACCGAAGCAAACCAACCGTGCCTGCCAAATAGCCGATCCCCTTCAAATAAGCTGGTCGATCGATGAAGAGCGTTGACGAGTGGAACAAAATCGAGCCAAACGATTTTATGCCTGACATAAGCGCCTAATAGGAAGGGTGCTGACATGTGAGCCATTGCTACCGTACACATATACACATATAGACAAGTGCTTGGTTTTGGATATCCATTCATGTGGTATGAGGGAAAATAATTTTGCATTCAATCAAAAATAAAGTTGACATTTTTCAAGGATTTAAAACTCACAGAAAATGTTTTAGTGTCGCATTGAAAACAGAGATTGCAATTATCTTCGTGCATTGTCACTCCCTCATCCTGTGGCATTGCTACTTCCCTGTTACTGTTTGGCTTTTTAAGTGTAAGCCTTGCAACATTTATTTATTTTGACAGCGGGGCAGCACTTTTCCGCGCGCTGACGCATAAAATCAATTCAAAAACGCTGCCATGTGACTGTAATCTTGTCTAATCACTTAAGTGCACTTTTCTTTTATTTATATTGAAAAAATGTTCCTTACCGCATGACTCTATAAATTTAAGTATAAAAGATGTCAGACAATTTATTTTTCCATTAAAGTGTATAGATATACGTAAATAATGTTATATATAACAGTGAAATGCTATATCACGTGCGAAGGACCCTCAAGGGCTTTGATGGAGAGATCGTTTAAGACATGTCGCGTTCTGGCCGACCTTCGACATCTTTAACTCATTAAAAAAAATATTAAAAGAGTTAGCGATATGGTTCTTCAAAACCGTTAAGCAAGTGTAAGAGAGATGGCAGAAGGGCTCGGCATCTCTCACGAATACGTTTGTTTGATTTTGGTTGATATTTTGGGTATGAAACGCGTTCTTGCTTGACTCGTCCTTTTAAAGCTGATTTTTTTCCGCAAACAGGTCTCTTTGGATATACTTAATCGTGTGAATTCCGATCCCATATTCATAGAGAGTACTATAGCTGCAAATAAGACATAGGTTTATGAGTTTGACATGCAAAAAAGTCAACAATCATCGGAATTGAAATCGTTTTCAGTCGATCGAAGAAGTGAAACAAATGGTTGAGGATCATCCCAAAAAGTCTTGATTCCCAACGTTCATTATTGAATAATATTCGAGAGACTCTTTTATATACCAGGTCCAGCACGCATTGAAGAAAATATAGCAACAGTAGCCGTGGGGAATCGATTCAGCGCCGTTCGCAGCAACTCGAACTGACGTAAGGAGATTCGACATTTTCGAGCTAAATTTTATTCAGCCATAATACCCATTTCTGGTTCAATGGGTATGTAAACAAGCTATGTTGCTGCATTTGGGACGAAGAGCAACCTGAGCTGCCATTTCATTAAAAAAAAAACGACGGTTTGGTTTGGTTTGGTTTGTGGACCAGTGGAATCGTCTTCAAAAGTGATGCCGATGGGAACTATTTGAACCCTGAAATTGAAGCTCGTGATCTCCGCAACATTTGGTTTCAACAAGACGGCGCCACTTCCCACCCATTGCATCAATCAATGAATTTATTGAGACAACACTTCGTCGAGCCCATAATTTCACGTTTTGAGCCGGTGAATTGGCCAACAATATCGTGGGATATCACAATATTGGACGTTTTTCCTGTGAGGATATGTAAAATCTAAACTCTATGCAAAACAATCCCGCTTCAGGCCTTGGAGCAAAATATCACGAGTGCCGTTCCCCAGTTACCAGTCGAAAGAGTCATTGAAAATTGGACTAAACGGGTGGACCATCTGAGACGTAGCCACGGTCAACATTTGAAAGAGATAATCTTCTAAAAATAAATGCCAAAGAATATTCTTTGGAATGATAACAAACAGGGAGCCTCGAGAATGGATCACTCTTCATACGGTTTCAAATTACATCTCGGTGAGGTTATGAAGCTTTTTTTTAGCCAAACTAGGGAATTTGTGATAGCAAATTATAAATTTTAGCATTTTTTTTAATATAGAAAAGAAAAGTAATTAATAATTTCGTTCTAAGAAAACTGAATAAAAAAGACTTGGACCTAGTTTCGGCCTATATTTACTCTAATTTTATACCGTAAATGCCTGTAACACCGAAATTGAAATGCCAGTAACCCAATAAAGTGTGTATATAAATGCGCATCGAAATGCGTCGATTTAGCAATGTCCGTCTGTCAATATATCTGTCGGAACAGGCTCTACGAGGTATGACAATAAAGTAATGAGACTGATTCCATAAAAACCGTATGTTTGAAAATTATTCGACAACTCTGCCGTCCCCTTCAAAGTAGTCTCCTTGGGCAGTTATACAGCGATTCCAGAACATTTTCCATGCTTCGTAACATTTCTGGAACGCTGCGACTGGGATGCCTGTAATCGACTCAAAATAGGTTCCTTTGACCAGCGATTTTGTTTTAGGAAACAAAAAGGTCACACGTCTACTCAACTTAACGCAGAAGGTGAACTAAACAAGCTAGAGCGATTATGCATATACATATGAATGAAAAGGGGAGGGATGCCGGAAAAAGAGAAAGGGAATTTCACAGGTTTGCCACAAGCGCGGCAATAAAATCAGTCTCATTACTTAATTGTCAAACCTTGTATAGTATATAGCTGCTTTAGGAACTGAACGAATAAAGAACTTGTTGGTAATCTATAGTATTTGTGAAATTATATATTCAAAAAAAATTTTGGAAAATTGCGCTTTATTTCTTAAGATAGTCTCCTTTTAGGTCGGTACACTTGACCCAACAACTTCTTTAATCCATCTGCATATTACGTTTTCTCGAGGTCTTTAAAGTTAGTTTTCTTGAATGCTTTCTTATACCCAATGCATCCTGGATTATAAAATTCACGGGGTATTATGAGTTACTATTGTATCAGATATCTTGTTCATGTTTAATCGGAAGTATGTCAATACAAGATCGTTGTAATCGTTTTCGCTTAATTTAGGAGGGACGGAAAAATCGATGAGCGACCAAATTGAAACTCTTTAAGCAAATAACTTGACTTTACTTGACGTCCATCATCGAACACTGCGCAATTTTACTTCTAAAAACAAAAAACCGTATCACTGACTTATATACATATGCTTCTAAAATTATAGGACATGCTCGTTTCCACATGTGATCAAAACAAGACTTCCAGTTCGATTTGAACTTTTCGATAATAATTGTTTATGATACATTGGCACGACAGAAAATTATTCTTATGTTAGTTTTGTCATCGAGAGGTGAGGCTATACATTTTTTGGACGCCCTCTGTTAAACAAACGACATTCTCAACTGGCATTATTGGAAGTGTTTGAACGGTTTTAACCTTATGTTGATAGGCTCGCCAAAGCTCAAACTCGGTCATCTTGTAGTAAATTCTAAGAAGATGGCGGAGCTTCTGTTAGATCTCGTTCTATTGATATTGAGAAAAAAAATCCAATCCTGGCGCTAGTAAAAGTATTGTAATAAAGTAACTCAATGATTTCGGGCGAGAAAAAGTTAGGTTAAATATTCTTCAAGACAACTATTATCACCAGTAAGAGTTACTTTGGTGAATAATCCAAAAAGTAATATAAGCTGGAAGATGAAATACAATTTCCTGCCATAATATTTTCTATTCATATTTAATTTTTAAATTTCGTAAACGTCCCTTTGAGATAAGTATAAAGAATAATATTTTTGGAATAATTAGTTTCATTATGATAATAATCTGCATAGCCAATATTTAATGGCTAAAGTCTGTTTTAGGAGTTTGATCAAGATTCTGCTTCTGTTTTTAGTTTTGTGGACTACTACTGTGATCAAATTGAATTTTGTCCATTTCATCTCCTTCAAAGTAATTCCATCCCCCTTGGAAAAATCCTAAGTCGTGATGGCTGTCAGAGCCTTCTTCAATTCAGCTTTTACTATACATATATCCTCAATTGAGTCAAAACCGTGTCCTCTTAGTGGTCGTGTGAATTTGCTGAATAGCCAGAAGTTACACGAAAGAAAATCAGACGAATGCGATATTTACGGCACGATGTTAGTTAAAAATGTGTTGAAATGATCACGAAAAACCAATGCAGTATGATATGGTGCATTATCGCACTTCTTTGTTCAATATATTCAGAAATACTAAAAATCCGAATATTACTCGATATGTGAAGTGTTTCATAAATCTTAGGCTGCTTAATCTCTATAAAAATAATCTAAGAATATGTCCTCAAGCTTTCTGATAAACATATTTTCAAAATCCAGAAAAATCTTCAAAATCCAAAAAAAATTTCAACATCCAAAAAAAACAATTTTTTTTTTCCAAAAACACCGACAACTTTGCATTTTTTTTCTGTTCATGGGATCAGAGTCCCACATTTTTCAACACTGCTTCTTATGTAAAATTGGACGAGGAATCCAATGAAAAAGTCAATTTTGAAAAAAAAAATTTGGGGGGAAAAAGCAAAAAAAAACGGTATTTTTGGAAAAAAAAATTATTTTGTTGGATTTTGAAAATTTTTTGGGATTTTGAAAATATTTTTATCAGAAAGCTGAGATTTTTTTTACATAAAATTGGATAACTTAAAAATTTTTTTCACTCAATTTTGAGGTCTTTAAAAAATAAAAGAAATAGTCATTTTTTTGCTTGATCTCAATTTGAATTGCGCGCCAAAAAACAATGGAGCAACTTTGACCACTAAAAAGTTAACAGATATTCTTATTTTGGTCTATATTATGATATTCTAAAGTTAGGTCAAAATCGGAAAAACCACGGGTACAAAACCATGTCGCCAATTGATGGAATAGCCCATATACATATATAAACCATAGAAGTTTTGCTTTAATCACTTATTTTTTTCCCTTTCCCCAAAAAAAAAAAATCGATTTTTTGAAGCCTATAAAGCGGAGCCTTTAAGGGATCGTCTCAGTGTTCAATTATCAAAATTTATTTTTTTATTATCAGATGATAGTAGTATATACATATGTATAGCAAAAAACATTATCTCAAATTTTGAAATCGGAATTCCAATGATTACAGTGTTTTGTAGAAAGGGAACAGAGTGGGGAATATAGCGACTTTGATCTTTTTTTTTTTTTTTTTTTTTTTTGTTTCAATATATGTTTTATTTATTGAATCTGCTTTTTGATTTGAAAGCCTAACAATAAGTAATAAAATCTTAAACCTATTTAAAAACTAGACACGCTCAAGCAAGTGGTTGAGCTGTTTTGGTGATACATTGCTCCTCAGTATGCGGGCATATCTCTTCTTTTAAGGCGTGTTTGATCGCAGGAATGTACCAAAGCATTAGCCAAAGGGTTTGGGTGATCACGGAGTTTAGATGTATATTTAATTCTGCTGTCTTCCACTTCTTTCCTTACCATAGAAATACCAAGGTCTTTATGGATATTTTCATTTCGCACGTACCATGGTGAACACGTGATTGATCTAAGCATTTTTGATTGGAACCTTTGTATTATGTCTATATTAGTTGCACAGGTCGTACCCCACAGTTGAATGCCATACATCCAAATCGGCTTTATGACCGCATTATATAAAAGCACTTTGTTGTCTAGGCTAAGTTTGGAGTTTTTGTTTAATAGCCAATTTAAATTTGCAGCTCTTATCTTCATGCAAGTTATTTTACTAGATATATGTTTTTTCCACGTAAGTCTTCTATCTAGGTGAATACCAAGATAAGTTACTTCATTCGCTTGGGGTACTAAAATATTGTTAATTTTTACTGCCGGACACATTTTTGGTCTAAGCGAAAATGTAACATGCTTACACTTTTGTTCATTTACCCTTATACGCCAGTTGGCTAGCCATTCTTCGAAAAACCCTTAAGTGCTCGGCTAATATTCTTGATGCTATTATGTGGCATTTGTTACGGCTCACTATAGCTGTGTCGTCCGCAAAAGTAGAAGTTAATACATTGTTAGCTGTTGGAAGATCTGCTGTATATATGATGTATAGTATTGGGCCTAGAACACTGCCCTGGGGTACACCAGCCCTTATCTGTCTTTCATCAGATATGAAATTTCCCACTTTTACCATAAATTTTCTATTTTTTAAATACGATTCCAATGTTTTATATAATTCTGAAGGTAGAGTATTTTTAATTTTGTATAAAAGGCCCTCATGCCATACCTTATCAAACGCCTGAGCCACGTCTAGAAATATAGCTGAACAGTACTCTCTGTGCTCAAATGCTTTTCTTATTTCGTTAGTAATTCTATTTACTTGCTCAATCGTGCTATGTTTTTCACGAAACCCAAATTGGTGCGTTGGTATTATATTATTTTCGTGGAGGAAAGGAGTCATCTTTGAAAAGTAACAATTTTTCAAATATCTTAGAAAGACAGGGTAGAAGACTGATTGGTCTGTATGAAGACGGCTGTGTTAAGTCTTTCCCAGGTTTGTCTATCAAGATGATCTGCGACTTTTTCCATGAATTTGGATAGTGTCCAAGATTAAGAATGGCATTGAAGAGCAAAGAGAGCACCCCTACAGCAATATTTGGTAACTCAATTAGCATTTTTGGGGTAATATTATCATGTCCTGGTGTTTTTTTGGGGGTTAAGTTCTTTTATTATTCTAGTAACTTCAGAAGTAGAAGTCCTAATAGACACATGCGACTCGTTTGCGGTATTGGGCAAGGTTGGCAACTCAAAGTCGTTTTTTGGGGGCAATTGGGTTGAAATACCTTTTCTAGGTGATTTGCAAAGCAATTTGCCTTATCCTCATCACTACGTGCCCAATTACCATTCAACTGTCTTAAAGGCATGTTGGAATCTACTGGTGGCTTGAAAGACTTTTGGGCTTTCCAAAGGGAGTTTTGCTTACGAGAATTTGGACACAGTTTCCTTATATAATTTTCAGTGTTGTGTTCCTCTTCGCGTTTAAGCGCTTTTTTTAACTTTCGTACAGCAGATTTCAGTTGAAGCAGACTTGAAGGGGATCGATTTAACTGCCATTCCCGCCTTGCTCGCCTTTTCTCATTTACTAATTTCTCTATTTCGTTATTGGTGATCTTTCTAAAACCAACTGGTTTGTTGTTTCTTTTTGGTGTTGCCAATACAGCTGCATTAGTTATTACGTCATTAATTTCTCTTATATTTTCATCAATGTCTCTTTCTGTATTTATTTTGCAATCAATATTGATGTGGGTGCTGATATACTTTCTATATTTCAACCAGTTAGTTTTATGTGATGTTAGAGAAATTTTGGGCTCAAATAACATGGGCTGTTCGTATAACTTTATTAGTACAGGAGAATGATCGGATGATAAGTCTGTACATGTATCAGCTGTCATAAGCGATCTATCTATATTTTTGACTACAGCAAAATCTATTAAGTCTGGTATTTTTCTTCTATCACTGGGCCAGTATGTCGGCTTACCAGGAGATATTATATCCAGTTTATTATGCTTATTCATAATAGTGTAGTAAAACTGTCGTCCTTTCGGATTAATAAGACGTGAGCCCCAGTATGTGTGTTTTGCGTTATAATCTCCACCTGCTAGAAATCTTTGACCTAGTGTT
The DNA here is from genome assembly GCA_027475135.1 of Bactrocera correcta. NCBI lineage: Eukaryota > Metazoa > Arthropoda > Insecta > Diptera > Tephritidae > Bactrocera > Bactrocera correcta. Next base: position 58,983,689 of record CM050327.1, read on the forward strand.
CCAAAAAAGTCTTTAAATTCGATTTCTGTAATTTTAAAACGAGGTGGACAGTATATAGCCGAAAGGGTTTTTAAGTCACAACCCCGATTTATTAGTGATATGGTTGTAGCTTGTAACTGTGGTGTAGCATGAGATTCTAGAGCATAGGGGTTTTTAAACGATTTCTAATCAACACTGCCGTGCCACCATGCGCTTTTCCATCCGGATGATTTGTAACGTATAGTCTAAATCCCGGTATACTGAAATTATTTTTATTTGTTAGATGAGTTTCTGAAATAAGCATTACATCTATATTCCTTTCAGACAGAAATCTGATAATCTCTAATTTATGTTGGTTAACACCGTTAGCATTCCATATACAGATATTTAGTAAGCTCATTTTTTACTTAATAAATTTTGCAGCATTTTGATTTGATCTTTAAACGCGTTTTTTTTCAGAATGGTGTTTTTCCGAAACGATTTCCAATCTCAAGAGTTTTGAAGACAACTAGTTCCAATTTGGGGAGAACTTTTTTTAACGTCATTCTCTATAGCGCTATAAAGTTTTTTTTAAATCTTCCAAACCGCCGCCGTTTTCTCAAAAAAAACAAAAAAGAAGAGACTTTCCCACACATAAATAATTTTTTGGAAATATTTGTGTTAGACAAAAATTCCGTCCCCATTCGTGGCCATGGTACAGGACCTTTTTTTACGTGTCATTACAACAATTTATTTAACACTACATTGCCTAAGCAAGTAATTTTGACTGCTTTCGAATTTCAATTAAAAAAATAGTGATTTAAATAATGACATAGCTTCTTATAATTTGGGACTTTTTCTACAACACATAAATGGATTAATTAATCATTGTTTTTGCCTCCTCCTTCAATTCCAATATATATGTGTGTATGCCGTCATTTTGACTGCTGCTTTCAGGCAATAGAGGTATAACCAAGCTCCCGTCTTTCTAGTGTTAACCAATAAATGAACAAAAAAAAAAATCATTTTGTATTCGTTTTGAACGTATTTTTTAAAAAAAAACCGGACCGATCAGTTTATTTCAACACCGGGTCACACCGAAACGATCCCTAAGCGCTAAGCTATGTATATCTATGATGAGACAGATTTATATAGCACGAAGAATGATGGGAGCGAAAATATTTGAGAGAAAAGTGCACGTAATTTTCAACATTGGTATGGATGTTTTCACAAATAATAGCCACGAAATGTAAGATTTCCAGAAGGCCAATTAAATCAAAATCTGAGGGCTCTAATAACTCTTTAGTATGCAACTATCAAACTTGTTCAATCAACACACTTATCTATCGTGGATTGCAATATCATATGGGATATGTAAAAAGTTTCTTGTCATAAAATGAAAATGTTGCGCTTATCAAACATCTACATAAGTTGAAATTGGGATGGGCTAATGTGCTGAGTGTGCGATCCATCAATTCGATATGTGCGCTTAAAAAATAGAAGAAAGAGCGCACTATGCAAAAAGGGCTAAAAAAACTAGTTTACATTTCATTAAAAACTCAAGAGGGTAAACGCGTCAGAATTGTGAATCCTAGCTGACATACAGCGGCTTAGCGCTGTCAACAAGCATTTCAATAACGCCTGCCACACACTCAACGCACGATATGACGCTGACTGGCATTGTCAATGCCAATTATTGCTGGAACTACCCCGCCTCTAAATCAACAATGATATGCTGGGAGCGGATGCGCGCTGCCACACATGTACTTGCCCACACACAAACATACATACAAGAGCGTTCGAAATAAGTGTATTGATGCGCAAATAACGCATTGTAAATTGAAAATAAAATTGAAATAATTGCTAATGCCTTAAATAAGCAACGCCAACTGACAAAACATAGCAAAAATAACAAACCCAACGACAGCCGAACGACCCGGCTGATATACGGGGTTCAAGCTGTATGAGGGTAAAACGTAACAATAGCAGGTTCGAAGGCAGGCAGGAAGCAGACACTAAGCCTGATTGACAAGTATCAGCAGCAGTAGCAACAAACTGCCTGTCATACCGACGACGAGCTGATGGACTGGCTGACTGGCTGTCAGAAATTCGCCAACATTTGAGTCAGCTGGTCAGGCTGTGCACACATTGTCACCATACATATGTACATGCTCCGTAGCATATGTAGTTGCATGCATGCGTGTGGTGTGTGTGTGTACATGAAGGTACATCCTTTTGTGTTGCGAAATACGAGTAGCTATGCGGTAGCAACAATTGCTAGGATTAACGCTTTTGCCGCCACTTAACAATCAAATACAAACGCATAACCAGCGAAAGAGGAGGGAACGCAAAGCAAGGTATTCACACCAATCATAAAAAAATCGCCCAAACAAAAAAAAAAACATAAAATCCTAAGTAACTGAGTTCCTCTTTCAAGTGTTAAATTACCATTTGATGGACAAGTTTGATTGAAATCACACCAACCCCTACAGAGACACTCCAACGTACAAAAACACACACGCAGGCGCGGGGCAGCCAACAAAACCCGGCTAATGCCAAAACGAAATAAGATCAGCTCGGCTCAGCTTTGCAAAGTGCTGAGTAAAGTGAAGCGCATTGAAGTGGAATGCATGTCATTGAGCAGAGCCAACCAAGTTGAGCGGATTATAGTAGAATACTTTTAAATTATTGCAGGGCTATTGTTCCATAGCCCCGCGCTGATGTTTATCGCATGCAATTTTGTAATTTGATGAAAACAAACGAATTTAGATAAGCCGCAGAGTGGAAAAGACAACAATGCGCAGCTCGGCTAAGGGATCGCAATACCTGGCTACTGCTCTAATAACTGATTGACGTGTTTTGTTGTGAAGTATGTCTGTATATGTGTGTGTTTGTGCGTCTAATTGTTTGTCTGTGCAAAGCTGTCAAACTGCCAAACATGTGCTCGCTATGTGTGTGCGTTTGTGTTTTGTTATCCTGCTGATCTGTTCTTCCTGCCATGCTGCATGCAACTTACTGCCGCTTTTTGTTTTCATTGTCTTCGACAAATTAACATTCCCTTGCTATGTGCTTACAAATGCTACTTTACTTACACATTCCTTTGGCACAATAAATAGTTGCTGAGAATTTGCGGCTGTGCCGTGGTAAAATGACACCTTTTCATCAGCAGACAGACACAGCCAGACAATCTTAAGTAATTTTCGTGGTCGCAAGCATTGTTCTTGCAAATTTCAGCAGCAACGTGTGCAATCTGGCAGATCTTCCCAGCAGTCTTTATCGTTTGCAGCCATCGTAACTTCGTACCAACAATTACTATATGGTTCAGTTATTCCTTTGTGTGTGATTTTTTGAAGAATTATTTCTTTCATCAATCTAATGCTGCTCTCTGGTGACCTTTAAGGCTTAAATTTGTAGAAGTATCTGCTCTGGTTTCACATAAGTTCTGTGCACAAATATTTTTAAGATTTTGTCGTACAATTTCTTGTTTACACAAATGGGTTCTTTGTGGTTTCTTTTGTGGAATTTCTTCTTTATTATATCATAGCTAAAAGTAAGCTATTTTGAACCATTTTTAATGCAATTTTTACAGCGAAATGTGGTTTTTTTGTGTCCGTTTCCTTTTTTATCTCAGTTATTTATAAATGGAGTTCACGACCTGTGTATCAATCTAACATTGAGCGAGACTATGAGCCAACTTTGAAACTTTTAATAACTGTTAGAACTATTTGAATTTTAATAAGAAAATATTTACGGCTGCATGGTTATTTGACTGAAAGTGGAAGGCGACTGATTAGTTGACCAAAAGTGGCCGCAGTTGAGTTATCACTAGACTTTCCAATAATTTCCAATTGAATATTCAAAAACAACTGACGGGTTTTAATACAATTATTGGAAATTTTTTGCCTCCAGAGCTGTGCCAACTGATAGTCCCATACGCCACAAAAAAAAAAATACATTTACAAAGGCATTACTCTAACGATTATAGCACTCAGAGCATTTTCTGTATACTGCAGATTCCTCCTAAGAGATCTGGAAAGTGTTTTTTTCCTACCGCGTTATTGTTTTATATAGTATTTCTAAACACCCCGACATTACTCTACAAATAAATGATACCACATATGTAATAAATGTTGACTTAAATATCCCTAACATTTCAATGAAATTCAATGACTTTAAAAAAAAAAATATTATTAATGACTTCTGAGCCCTTTTATATCAATATTAGTATATATATATATATATATTTTGTAAATCTGTTATATGGTCGTATTAATGTATTGTGAACTGAATCTATTGATATAATAATAAAAGCATCAGCATGGGCTGCCGCTAATATTAGATTCTTTGAGAAAAATGTTCTAATTTATGTTGCATAATAATGTATCCGGAATGATGATACTTTTGTTGATATTTGGATTTCAACTAGAGAATGATCCTTTCAATTTAATTTACTCTTAAAGACATGCCAGTTATTAGACAGATAGTAAATTTTGAGGAATGAAATGAGTAAGTAAATTGAATTTTTAGCACATTATGAAATAGTGGGCTGAAAAAACTATGAAATGTATTAATTATTTTTCCCCTCATTTTATATATTCGTTAGAACATTGGGCACTCTCAACGTTATATTCACCATTATTCGCATTAGTGTGGATACAATCGATAAACTTAAGTCAATTAGTTAAGGGGGTATTCTACTCTAGAATTTTTTTTAATATATTTAATGTTTAGTCTTTCAAAAATATGAACTTGGAAGGATTTTTCAAAATTCGACTTATTTTGGGAGATACAGTCGATTTTGTGGGGTGGCGTCCGTGTTCACTAGAATTGTGTCCTAAACATTAAACGCGTTTTCCTCGAAACTATTTTTTTCCACACGGTACCGGCATTATCTCAGTTTTTATATATACTTGAAACTTTACTTTTGGTTTACTTGTGTGAACCTTCATTATATAATCCTTTATCGTTCCTACCAGCAACGTGTCAAAATTTTTGTTTTTAATATTTTAAAAAAATTCAGGAATTTCAAAAAAAGCGTAAAAAATGATTTTTATTTTCAGGCAGTCACCATTTTTCAAACAAAAATTTTTTCGTGTTCCCGGACTATAACAGCATCCTTACTGATTAAGAATTTCTTTTGATTTTTTTTCAGACCACTAGGAGTGTCAGGATCAATGTCACCCGGATGCGCCATTTTTTTGTACACTTGTCTCCCCCCCCCCCTCTAATTATTTCAATTTTTAATAATTTTTTTTTATTCTTAAGATATCAATAAAAACACAATAAAAAATGGATAGTACAAATATTTTTGGTTTTTTTTTAAATAAAATTCAAAAAGCTGCCCAAAATTTGATTTCTAGAGTAGAATACCCCCTTAAGGTATCCCGTAGGGTAATATTTAAAAAAAAAAAAAAATTTAAATTTTTTCATTTGCTGTTCCCTTATATCCTTAGAATTATTGTAGAAACCCACTTTTCCATTGAACGGTTTCGAAAAAGGCCCAAAAATAATAATACATATAATACCGCTCGACGTTCGGAGCGCTCGGAGTGCACACCTCAAACTTTAAACGCGCTTTTCCCAAAAAAACACTTTTTTAAACTAGCGCACATGATTTCAGTCGAACTACTCAACCGATTTGCTTAATTTTTTTTTAAAAATTTACAAAATCAGCTACTAGATTCATATTTTTTTTTTATAATTTTTGACAATGTTATGACAAAATTTATATAACAAACATGGGGAAGAATTAAAGAACACAAAAACGTTAATTACCTCTTTATTTATTTTTATTTTTTCATGATTCTATTAGGGATGATAACCATTCACATACTTTTTAAGAATAAATTGGGTTTGGGGTGTTTCAGATGATCCAAGAAATCGTGTTCGCCAGTGAAAAAAAACATCTCATTCACCCAGCCACCAAAAAATTCCGAAAAAAATTTTTTTATACACTCCACGATATACCTCATGATATGTGAAAAAAAAATCTTTTGTAGAATAAAAATTTCTATGAAAAAAAATTTCAAAAAAAACAGGCCAGATTACCTAAGTTGGCAGTCACAGTTGATGCGGGAAGTCGCACTCTGCATATAAGCCAAAATGAAAATTATTGAGGATCTCTACTATCTCTTCAATGCTAAAACAAAATATGTATATATATTTTTTTTGTAATAAAATTATATTAAGTTTTAATGGAAGAAATATAAATAATATGCTGGAAATGGAATGACCATTTCAAACAACTTTGTTTATCATGAAATGGTGATGGTTTAAAGCACAATAATTAATAACTCTGCAACAATAATGTCTGCTATTCTACCATCTTTCGTCTAAGTTTTTACGGCAGAAGCAACAGCCATCCTTCACACTTGCCAGATAGCACAAAAGAATAGATACAAGCATGTAATCTTTAGTGACTCGTTATCATCGCTTAGATATATCCTTAATGTAAATTTTTCTGATCAAACTATTTGGCAAATCAGAGACATGCTTTTTACACATTTATTGGAAAATACCCTGCAGGGCCCGTCTGCGCACACAGCAATTTGGAGAATCTCACAGTTTGACGTTTAATTGTAAACTGTCAATCATTAGATTACGTCAGACATGAACTTAATAACCCTAACTTAAGTGAATTGTTAACAAATGTAACACATTGTAACATTAAAGATTTTACTAAATTTATATGTAAATTAAAGATCTATTTTAAAGTGTGATAATGTAAGGCAATAGATAAGTAGATTTATTTAATAAGTTATGAAGTCTTCCTTTATATTTTTCAATTAACAAATTTTTTTTTAGGGGCAGTAATAATATGCCATAGTGGCATTATACCATCAACTTGTTATCTTTTTTTTTCTTTTAAAACTCTAGTGTAACCACTCTTTCAGCTTCTAATTATATTTATCCGAAAATGTACCTAAATAACTGCGGATATAGTCTACCTTGATACTCATATTTATTTCTATATACATTCCTACTGTTTGTCAGCATTTTTTTTCAAAATTTTTTCATAATTTGGTGCTTTATGGTTACATTGGAAATTTTTGACTATCGACATTGAACTTTTGCCGGCTTCACAGTTACAATATTGATAAATTTTGTATATTTAATGAATCGCCGTATTTGTATCTTCAACTTTTCCTTATCAAGTTTTCAAAAAATTTCTACATATGTATGTAATTAAAACCATATCCTTTCTACTTCTAACACTTTAACTTTAAAAGCTTTATCATTCCTAAATTGATAACAAATAAAATGGCTTAGGTGTTTTATCCTTCCTTCACTTCCACTGATCAATAAAAACTGATTTCTGGAAATTTGGGGACATCATTTTTTCTAAGGGCTTATGACAAACAACAGTTTTAATCTGGATTAATAAAGTTAATGACGTTAATTCGGATTAATTCAGGTGTTATTGAAGATAACTCCGTTGCTAACTCCCATTTAATTCTCAAAATTTTAGAGAGTTAGCTGCATTTTCTTTGGCAACATTGTTAAAAATGAATGAAAAATAAGCAATACTGACAGCTGCTTTTCATATTTTCAAGATTAGAACAAAAAGTTTGATGTTACGATGCAATTTTGAAAATAATGTGTTGATATGTTTTTGTAATAAAAAATGGTTTTATAAAAATTGGTCCGATAACAATTGCATAGTTTATCTTTTATCCATTTTCATTGAAAATATTATATTATAAAAATGACCATCAGCTAATTACGAGAGTTTCAAACTCGCATAGCAGCCGTCTGTCGCCTAAAAATTTGGATCTGATTAAGTGCTCAGTTAATGCGGATTAACGCTGCCGTCTGTCAAGGCTATTAAACTGGACGCTTAGTAGACCTTAGATATTAGGTTTAGATATTTCCAAATTTGATTTTTATTAAACCCTCAGACCTTCCGAGTGGCGCTATTAAACTTGTAAGCGCTAAAAAAGGAGAGTAGAACCTTAATCGAGACTGGAAAAATTCATTTTACTAGGGCTGCTATATATATTTTTGGCCTAATAATGAAAATAGGCATATTTATCAATGAAAATTGTTTTTTTTTTTTTTTTTTTTTTTTTTTTTTTTTTTTTGTTTTTTTTTTCGTTGGATTTGGCTCGTCTTGGAAGACCCACACGGTCGATTGCTGTTTTGTTTCGGGCTCATACGCATAGATCCATGATTCGTCACCTGTGACAATTTTATAAACGTCTCTTGAAGCACCGCGTTCGTATTTTTTCAACATTTCTTTACACCAATCCACACGACCCTTTCTTTGAGCGATTGTCAAATTGTGCGGGATCCAACGTAAAAAAACATTTTTTTCGGCCATGTGTTCAGGCAATATTGAATGTATGCTGGAGGGAGAAATGCATAGGCATCCCTCTATCTGAAAGTATGTTACATGACGGTCTTGCATTATCAGTTCACGTACGGCATCGATATTTTCTGGCACAACGGCTGTTTTTGGACGACCTTCACAGGATTCGTCTTTGAGCGAGCGTCGGGCACGATTGAATTCCTTGTACCCGTTTTTCCTATTGCTATTAGATGGTGCTTCATAGCCATACAAAGAGTTTAGTTCATCGATGCACTCTTGTCGTGATAATCCACGTTGAAAATTGTGAAAAATGATCGCACGAAAATGTTCACGAGTTAATTCCATTTTTTGGCCGAGATGAATTTTTTAATTCCCTGTAAATAAAACAATTCAAGATTAAAAGTCAAAACGTTCCGAGTGATTTTATGCTAAAAAATGTCAAACTTTCCAATGGAAATGTCAGATTGCACCTGGCAACACTTAGTGTTGCCTAGTCCAGAAATGTATATAGCAACCTGGTACGTATTACCAATAATCTTACAATTGGTCAATTTATGTAGGTATTAGAAATACAAATAGCATGAAAGAGTTACACATTCAGTGCTTTCATGAATGAACTCGTAATCTGAGTACTAGAAACAATTGAAATTTGCTAAGATTTCCCGAGAAAAAAATGTAGTTTATTTGTAAAGCTGTATGATTTTCTAAATAAATCTAAACTAAATCATATAATTATCTTGCATCTCCAACTTTAAAGTACTTTTGATAAAATTTTCTCAGCTGAATTATATTTACCATAAACTTGCACCAAAAGCGGATGACTTCTGGTTGAAGCTAACTTCATATTAAAGTATTAAGGAAGAACTCCCCTCAAAAACCCCTTTTTTTTCAGGCACAAAGTTCGACATATTTTAGCGAAAAAAACTAGTGTTGGTTGCATTTCGAATGAGTGACATGCTGAAAAATCGAACAAGGATACCAGAAATACTTGAACCGAAATATTGGAACAATGAATAACTCACCCCTCTTATAGCTCAGACTTAGCCCTATCTAACTACCATTTTACCATTTTCTAAGTCAAATCAGAACGCCGTCACTGGGGTACGGGAACATCAGAACCAGGTAATAAAGAATTAGCTTGATTCATTCTCGACCACCAAGCAGGCAGTGTTTTTGCATTGACCCGAACCAATGAGCTTAATCACACATGCAATGCATGATCAATGAATTTAATTGGTTTTTGTTTAAAAGTTAAGTCATATTGACCAACAGCCATGAAATCTATCAAAGTCACATGTGTTGATCAATCATTTGACGCAAGGTAATTACGGTCTTAGCGCCAATTCCAATACAACAATGCACGTGGCATTATCAATCTTCGGTATAAACAATTGTCATTAAGACATTAAAACGGTAGCTGGCAGATGTAATCAAATATGTAAGGAGTATATAAGTACATCTTGGACCCAGCAAACCTAAGAAAAGCATAACAAAAACCACAAGACAATTTAAGGTAGCTAAATAAATGACGGAAATGCTGATCGATTATGTGGATTGAATTGATCGACTGATGGAATGTATGTATATCTGTAAATGAGTTCAGGAGCACATGAAATATTGTATAATTAAGTTAAGAAATTTTCGTTTGCACAATAAAGCTGTCAAAATGAATGAAAATAATAGATAAGTGGTGATCAATGATTAGACGAATTAGGGGCATAGAAGAAACAAACTCGAAATACAAGACATCCACTCAATATTTAACTACTTTTTCACATTTTTCGACCTTTGATGTTGCCGACACAAATTCAAATAAAGCAACACCCACTTCAAGGCTTCAAAGCGTGGCTTAAACCCAAAGGGATTAGTAAAGCCATGAATGTGGCACAGAAAGCTACCATAGCACACAAACATACTTGTATATCTATTTAACTCCAGGGCGCCTTAAATTTTTACTGATCATAAGATCGATGAGGAAATTATCTGTCAAGAGCATTAAAATGCATTTCCTTAGTGTGTTACGCTAAGCACAAGAAATTCTTGTAACTAATATTAAGGGTACTTACCTGTATAAGTATTTATTTATACCCTGTAGGAATGCGCATGACAAGCAAAGTATAGTTAATTTGACGAATAATAACTCATATTAACAAAATAATACGTACAGCACTACTATTTAACTTTGATCTACATTATAACACTCAACATTTTACATATTAAATTATATATAATATACGAGCCAAAAGATCTTTATCTTGATTTGGATTGGTCAGTTTGCATGACAAGGATTTGGAGAATAATTTTTTGTTTTAGGTTGGTAGTACTGTCAGTCACATTTGTGTCAAATTTCATGTCAAAATATTCATTAGTGTTTGAGATATGTATCGTTTTGTGAGCTGCTAAAAGTGAGTTTTTCGTTTTTTTTCGATGTCGAAATTTGTTGAGCAAAGAATTTGCATTAACTTTTGTTTACGGAATCAATTTTCTGCTCCGGATACGTTTAGGATGGTGCAGAAAGCCTTTGGTGAGGAGGCTATGTCTAAAAAAATGTTTACAAGTGGTATAGTGAGTTCCAAGCCGGCCGTGAACGTGTCGAAGACGAAGAGCGTCCAGAGCGACCACCAACCTCAACCGACGAAGCTCACGTTCAACAAATCAAAGATTTGGTGTTGAAAAACCGTCAATTAACAATTAGAGACCTTGCTGATGAAGTTGGCATACCGAAAAGCTCAGCCAATACCATTTTGAAGGATGTTTTGGGCCTCAAGCGCGTCAAACCTCGACTGGTACCGAAAACATCGAATTTTTTGGAAATTTGGCGTCGCGTTGAAGTGTGTGAAACGATGCTTTTCAACTACTGTGATGAAATGCATTAAAACTGGCGATAAGACTTGGATCCATGCTTACGACCACGAAACAACCGATCAATCGAGCGAATATCGTGCCAAAAGAGAGCCGAGACCAAAAAAATCGCGCCAAAGTCGCTCAAAAATCAAGGTTATGTTGACTGTTTTCTTCGATTATCGTCATGTTGTGCATTATGAATTCCTTCCAACCGGTCAAACAGTCAACAAGGAATATTATTTGAACGTTATGCGTCGTTTGCGTAACGCTATCCGCTTAAAAAGGTCGGAATTGTGGAAAGACAATTCTTGGTTTTTACTCCACGATAATGCACCATCCTATACTGCCCTCGTAATTCGTGATAATTTCGCCAAAAACTCAACCCATATTGTTCCGCAACCACAGTATTCACCTGACCTGGCACCGTGCGACTTCTGGCTGTTCACCAAGCTCAAAGGACCGCTCCGGGGACACCGTTTTTATACGATAGAGGAGATTCAAGCCGCAGTGAAGGCGGAACTGAAGGCCATCCCGGAAAGTGACTACAACCAGTGTTTCGAAGATTGGAAAATCCGTTGGCATAAGTGCAATGCATCGGGAGGGGGTTACTTTGAAGGCGATGAAATTGATTTGTAAGAATAAATAAAGAATTTTCAAAATATATACAATGTCACCTTATTTTTTGGGCACCGTAGTATGAACAATTTCTTTCCAGTTTATAGCGCTGCTTCAAAAAATAATCTTTGTGAAGATGTGTTGTCTAATGAAAATGTTTTCCCTACAAATACTCGAGTTTGATCGGTCAGTATGTACGGCAGTTGTTCGATCTGAACAAAAATTTTCGGAGATTTCCCCTTAGCCTTAGGAAATAATCTGTATCAATAGTAGTATCACCTAAAACTAAGCGATTTAGATATGGGGTCATATAACGGCCTGGCTTGTTGGCGTAGAACATAGACTTGACGAACCCAACAGAAAAAGAGTCTAACGGCGTCAAATCGCAAGACCGAGGCGACCATTTCGTGAGATAACGCGTAAACCAAACTTGGTTTTCAATAAGTCGATTGTGACATTCGTGGTGTGGCTTAAGGAGCCGTCCTGTTGGAACCACATATTATTCAAGTCCATATCATCCCAGTCGGTCCAAAAATATTTGGTTTTCATTGAGCGGTAGCGATTCCCATTCACAGTAATTTGCCGGTATTGAACATCACAGAAGAAGTAGGTCCCAATGACGCTGTCGGCCCATAAATCGCACCAAACCGTAATTTTTTCGGGATTCAATGGTGACTCATGGAGTACGTGTGGATTAGTGCCTGAGCAATAACGCATATTTTGCTTATTGATGAAGCTTTTAAGCCAGAAATGTGCCTCATCGCTGAAGATGATTTTTCTATGAAAATCTGGATCATTTTCAAACATTTGCTCAGCCCAATTCACGAACATGTGACGTTTCAGGTGATCAAGTGGCTTCAGTTCTGGCATCAGTTTGATATTGTAAAGATCTTGGCCTACGAAATTCGTCACAACGACGTCACAGAATACCCAACGCTTGAGAATGGCATGTGAGAGACTGATTTGGGTCTTCCTAGCGCTAGCGAAGGCAATATTCTCGAGACTACGGGCACTTTTTTGTCTCACTAACACAGGAATATTTTGGACTGTGCCTGTGGATTACAATTTTTCCACTAGACAGATCTCTGAATTGGACATAGCGCTCTTAAAGTTGAGGCCACTGACTCCGAATTTCGGTAGTAAATTTTAATATTTTCAACTCTTTGTTTTATGGCATATCTCTCCATGATGAAATAGCAAACCTTACTGTAGAGAAATGTCAAAAGAGCGAGAAAATATATGGCGTCGTGTGCCGTCACTAACAGTGTTGAAAAAGTTACTTACGACTACATGGCTATTTTCTTGTTAAGTTTCATGCTCTCTACAGGGTGAGTTTCTTCCTGTACATGTGCCATAAGTCGATAAGTATGCAAGTATTTCGTAAGATGATAGAGCACTTTAACACGCATTCATAGAGTTGTTTCGACAAATCTTTATTCTTTTTTTCATTTTTTGTTCACAAGAATGAAAAGAGTCATTAAGCCTGCATTATTTTTACGGCCCGCCGGCAGCTGCTGTCGCTGTTGTCTCACTTAATACTCTTTTGAATCATGCGACCCGCGGTGGGTATTAATAATTTTGAATGATTGGCTAGCTGACCAATGGTCACATAAGCCCCAATAAACACCACCGAAAATTAAAGTATTGTTAAAAAGTGCTGAGACACTGAAAAGTGTTTTATCTTTCTTTTTGTACATTTCCAATTATTCTTCTTTTGTTATTAAAGAGATCATAATTTATATTGTGGTAGCTTTATCATTGCCCTACACTTCGCTCTGCACCCTCAAGCATATGTGTGTGTGTGGATATTTTGAAAGAAAATATGTTGCTAGCCTTTACACCCGCTGAAGAGTGTATTGTTGAACTCGAACATTTAGTTTGCCGCTGCTGCTGCTGCTGGTATTGCTACTGTTGCCTTTTGTTCGCTCGATTACAATATTAATGTGTTGCTGCCGTTTTGTGTCAAAGCAATTGTTGCGGCGGCGAAATACAAAAACTTCAAAACCCCTGGTATTATACATATTGTACGCACAAAAATTCAAACTAATGCAATAATAATTAATTTTAAAAGTGAAAAAATGCTGTATAACATGCGATTATTGGTTGATACTATTGAATTATTGGATGCTGTGTATTATTTAGAGTATGTCAATGATACTAGAAGTATTTTAATATTCACCGCCACATATATTGACTTAATTTAGATATAACCACCTAAACTTTTCGGAAAATTTAATAAAAGGTCATCTACTACTATGAGCAAAAATAGTAAGGCTTTGTTCATAATTTTAAAATTTTTTATGAAATACATATTCGGTATAAAACTCGTTAGAATAACGAAAATTAGTATATGGTATATGGGAGTCGGGGATAGTATTGAGACGATTTCATATATTTTTGCTATACAATTAAAACTTACTCACATATCATCACCAACCATAGCCAGATTCTAAAAAAATTCTGAAATAGTGATAAGAGTTCTGGGTCAAGCTTTCACCCCCAATTTTATCCACTTTCATTAAGATAATTCACATATTGGGCGATAATAAGTACGATGAGCAAAACATAGTACGACTTTGTTCATAATTTTAAAATTATTAATTTATTCTTTTAAATCTATATTGTCCCCCTCAAAGTAATCCCACTTGGCCCCAATATACTAGTGCCCACGGTTTTTGCAATCAAATTTCCGGAATAGCCTTCAATATGCACAGCGATTTACGTTTACTGAATTCAAAACGGTTTCCCCAAAACGATCATTCGAGTTTGCTGAATAGCCAGAGGTCAGACGAATCTAAAAAGGAAAAAAACGATCTTTGCGGCTCAGTATTGGTAGAAAATTTGGTGCACGAAGAATCAGTGCAGTATGCGACGGAACATTATCGTGATTGTTGGCCTATAATTCCAACTTCTTTTTACGACATAAAATAACTACTCAAAAATTGTTAGTTATTGACACATTGGCCGGTCGAAAAGAATTCGGACTGCACAATACCTCGATAATCGAAGAAAACTGTTAACATATCATCGGTTTTGGACTTGCTTTGACGTGGTTTTTACGGCTTCGGGGTTGACTAACATTTGCCACGATATTCGACCGACTGATCTCGCCTGTTTCCGAGTCGTATGTATAGATCTAAGACTGAGCTATAGTTCGTTTCATGACATTCTGGACGTCGGAAAGCATTGTTTCACAGACGTCTACGCCCAAAATCCAACCTCTTTTTACGACATAAAATAACTACCAAAAAATTGTTCCTTGTTGACACATTGGCCGGTCGAAAAAAATTCGGACTGCACCATACCTCGATAATTAAAGAAAGCTGTCAACATATCAAGCAATATCATAACATTTTTGACTTTCTTTGACGTGGTTTTTACGGCTTCGGCTTTTGCTAACCTTTGCCACGATATCCGACGGATTGATCGCCTGTTTCCGAGTCGTATGTATAGATCTAAGACTCAGCCATAGTACATTTCATGACATTCTGGAAGTCGGAAAGCATTGTTTCACAAACGTTAACGCGAAAAAATTTACTTTAGAAAGTTTTCAAACCAATCGTGATTAATTTTCTTAGACCCAAATGATCTTTCAAAGAGATCCTTACGATATTCCTGTGATGTCAGTAAGAGCTTGGGTAATAAACTGTCGAATCTCAAGCACCAGTTGGTCTTTTCTATTGACTTGTTGATCATCAGATGATGTTGATGGATGTCCTGGACCTGATTCGTCGTCAACCCGTTCTTGACCCTTATTAATTAGTTGAACGTAATTGTATATTATGGAAAATCTTTCAGGTGAGATTAACTAAAGAGTATAGCTATTAATAATGAAAGCTATTCTGATTTACTGAAATGTTAAATGAAAACATAATATAATAACCATACCAGTATGGGTGGTCCTTATCTACCTACCAAACTATGTAAAACGTCAAAATTTTCCACCCACAACCTAGTCAGCAACATCGAAGGTCATGATGTACTATGTAAAATCTTCTATCTAAATCCAGTAAGGACAGGGTTTTGTACTTTTGACCTTATACTAGAATCTGCAATTTCTGGCTAACCCAACCAATAAAGTAATTACGCATTTATAATCCTGCTATAAAATTTTTTATATTGAGCAAAAACAATATAGCCCTTAAGTAGGTTAGTATAAATAAATTGAAGCGATTATCTCTTTGGAACTAATAGCCTCTGTACTGATCTATTGATATATTAATTGTTCCTAAAATACTAAGATATTTCAATTTTGAAGTTGTTCGCATGATGAAGGACATCCAAATAGAAATTTTTACGGTACTCTTTTTGAAAAAAATTCAGCTTTATCGGAACGAGTGGAGCAAGAACGCGTTTCATACCCAAAATATCCACCAAAATCATTCGAATGCACTCGCGAGAGATGTTGAGCTCTCTTGCCATCTCTTTAACACTTGCTCCAAATCTTTCACTTTTTCGATATTTTCATCAGTTGAAGGGGTCGAAGGCCGTCCAGAATGAAGCATGTCTTCAACGATCGCTGGACCGTCTTTGATAAATTTGTACCACTTGCGTTTTTCACAAAACTGAATCACCGTAAGTCTGTTCTTACATTCTTAATGACTCCCCATACGAAATAGGGTTGGGAATACAAAATTTGAATCAAATTCTTTGTTCGATATTTTTATTCATTGCAAAAATCGCAAAACACTACTGAGGTGTACCGACCTACAGTTGCTATAAACAAACTGAATCGCGTTCATACCTGGCACAGAATTAAGGTAAGTATTTTTTACATATCCTTTATTCGGGTCTTAATCTATAGCTGCCTTTTAAACTAATCCATCAAACTCAAGAAGAGGGTGATTTACTCGTATACCATATTAGTCTAAAAATAAGGCATTTATGTAAAAATTTGGGTTAGAAAGTATTGACCCGATTTTATCTATTTTTGCTAGTAACACATGCTATTAACATGCCATATACTAAAAAAAAAGGGTTTTATTTAGATAACTCACATGCAATAATTTCAACCGATATATACGGTATAAAGTCATCCTGAAATTTGAAAATCTTCATACTAGGTATATGAGGCTCAGGGACGTAGTCGCTCGATGCCCATTTGTAGTACACGTAGATACGTCGGCAGAAAAAAAAAAAAAAATTAATATTTTTCAAAAGTTATATTTTTTTATTCAAAGTAGTTTCCTTGTGCGTTTAGCCCGGTCAATTAGCATTTCAAATGAGTGTTTAAGGTCATATTTCGGAATGCTCTTGAGAATATCGATCGTCCCCTTTTGGATAGCTGAAATGTCCTGAAACCAGTGTCTTTTTATGGGGAAATGAAGTTTTCCAAATTGGTACAAATCATAGGGTGCCAGACCAGGTGAGTAGGGTGAGTGATTAATGGTTAACATGGAGTTTTTATGTCAAAAAATCAGTGACAAGCGTGGACCGATGACACGGCGCATTATCGTGCAACAGGCGTCAGGACCCTGCCTCACGGTATTGTGGTCGGGCACGACGAATGCGTGACAAAAGACGCTTCATAACACCAAGGTAAAACACAGTATTATTCGTTTGGCCAGTTGGGACGAACTCTCGGTGTACAATACCCTCGGAATCATAAAAACAAATCAGCATTGGCTTTATTTTTGACTTCTGAAGACAACCGACTTCTAATCATCACAGAGGTCCTCACGACCTTCTTGGAATCGCTTAAACTACTCATGCATATTAATACGAGATAGGCACTGATCATCATAAACTTTTTTCATTATTTGAAATGTTTCAGTAAACGCTTCCCAACGTTGTTAAACGTTTTCTCTTTGTTCAAAATGCATTTAACGACCGATGACCAAAAGCTGCTGTCACTTTTTAATCGATAACATCGAATGTGATTATCCAATTGTCTTAAAAATTTTACGAAATGTCGACAAGAGATCAAGCTTTATATTTCATATACCCACCATTAGGTGGCGCCACCAGAAACAGTTATATTTAAAAAGTTCTGTTTCTTCTGCGACAGACCTTGTATATTCCATACATGTCCGATATTTTCGGAGAGAAGTCAATCCTTTCCGTTATTTGGGACTTGAACAGTTTTGATTGGATTTGAATAATTTTTGTTCATAATTTAAAGGACAGGATATTTTAAAGGAATTATGAATGCTTTGTGTAGGGAAAAGTAAAAGAATCAAAAATAATTCTGCTGTTTAAGCAGTAGGCGTTAGTGTAGTGGGACTTCGCTCTTATTTTAGTGCTTAACATTAAAAACTAAAACAGATCAAAAATCTGTTACTGCAACGAGCTACTTTAAATGTTTGATTAGGCCCATTACTGCTCTAAATTGGAGTATTTCAGAGGTGTCCAATAACGTGCTAATAGTTCACTTGATTAAAAAAATATATCTTGATCCCTGAATATCAACATTACTTTATGGGAAAGTCGCAGCTGGTACTACTGTGTGAGGAAATAAGGGATCGATATAGATATATTCCAGCAGTTTGAATGTTATATGAAATTGAATTTAATTAAACCGGTTCTCAAAAAGCTATCTAGGTTTCTACAACAGAACCTGCATCAGTTGATTAAAAATTCATAGTTAATCATATAAAATGGCGAATATAAATTTGAAGCAAACGAAAAGAAGTTGCATGAATATTTTTGCGCAGACCAAATTGCCGAACTATAGTAATACGAACAACAACAAGAACCTATAAAAAGGGACCAAAACAGTAGCAACAACTGTCAACTGCAGGCAATTTGACGAAGATGTACTACATATTAACGCAATTGCTTCTGAGCTGACCATACCAAAACAACAAACCGAACCAAGCCAAAGCAATGCAAAGCACAGCCAGAGCAACTGTCAAACTTACAATTGAACTGGCAAACGGACGCACAGACAAGCTGGCCGGCTGAGACAGAACTGACAGCGCTCAATTGGAATAACGATGGATGGACATCAACGGACGGCCGACACACAATTCGGCAACGCACACAAATCTTACTTGCCATTGCCATTCTTCTTTTGCTGCCATCGCATCACAAGTTGACAAGTAAATGTCAGTTGTTGAATGACAAGTTTGCCTCTTGTCTGCACAAACTTACTCCGCAATGTTTGTCTGACTCATGCGCGTGCATGTAAACGTACATTTGTATGTATGTATGTGCACCATTGCGTTCATTTATGTAATGCTGTTGACATTTTGTTGTCATCGTTAGGGACATGTCACCGTTGACAATGCAGCAGCAGATTGTTATCCTTCAATAAAGTACACAATACACAATATGCATACGAGTCTACGCACACGCAAATACACATACATACATACATCGGTAAACCCTGCGACTTCTTGTGATTTTTGCGTTGCAGCTTTGCGTTTGCGGTAATCCACTTAAGCGACCAATGTTAATCCGTTCGACCTATGGAAATCGATCAATGTCAATGGCAATGCTGCATTTTGATTACTTCGATTTTTTATCCGTTTTCGGTTGAAAAGGGGAGTTAAAACGAAAGGTATGTACTCGTATGTGTGTTGCAGTAATCCGCAAAAAAGAGTGGATGGTTCGTAGTGATATGTTGCAAGCTGGAATTTAGGATGTGATGGTTTTGTGATGGGAACAATTGGAATTAATTTGGTTGCTGAATGCAAAGAAGCCCTTCTTGCACTGCGAATATCAGCGTTTTTTGCGCTTCTAAATATATGTGATGTGTTTTCAAGTAATTACATTCATAGATTTATAGCAATGCGCATACAATACTTGAGCCTTTGTACTAAATCATGTTAAGTTATTTTCAGACTAAGTCGTTTGCCGCTAAAGAATTAAAGTTAAAAAACTTTTAAATCAACTTTCCATTTAATTTCACGGTCATAGCTTCCAGCTCTGTTCGTAAATCTTTGTAACTTAAATTCCTGAATTCCTTGTAACTAAAATCCTTTAATCGTTTAGGTTCGCCTCCACAAATATCTGCATGAAATTTGTGTAATAGCTACATAATAATTTATCGCTTCTTGGATAGAAAGTTCACGCAATACAACAGCGCTCAATCCTTCATGGAAAAATAGCATGAACTTTTCTACCGTTACCCAGTTTGATCTCGGCCTATTTTAATGTTCACTACGAATATTTAGAATAATCTTGAAAGAGAGAGAAAATAACATTGACGTAAGTTATTAAGATACACATTTCCCTTGACCAACTTCTTTATTGGCGTGGACACCGCTTGCGCGATTATAGCCGAGTTAATGACAGCGCGCCAGCCGTTTCTTCTTTTCGCTATGTGGCGCCAATTGGATATTCCAAGCGAAGCCAGGTCCTTCTCCACCTGGTCCCTCCAACGGAGTGGAGGTCTTCCTCTTTCTCTGGTTCCCGCGGCGGGTATTGCGTCGAATACTTTCAGAGCTGGAGTGTTTTCATCCATCCGGACAACATGACCTAGCCAGCGTAGGCTCTGTCTTTTAATTCGCTGAACTATGTCAATGTCGTCGGCTATCTCATACAGCTCATCGTTCCATCTAATGCGATATTCGTCGTGGCCAACGCGCAAAGGACCAAAAATCTATCGCAGAACTTTTCTTACGAAAACTCGCAACGCCGACTCATCGGTTGTTGTCATCGTCCAAGCTTGTGCACCATATAAAAGGATGGTGACTTATAGAGTTTGGTTTTTATTCGTCGATCGAGGAATTTATTTCTTAATTGACTACTCAGTCCGAAGTAGCACCTGTTGGCAAGAGTTATTTTGACTTGGATTTTCAGGCTGACATTGTTAGTGGTGTTTATATTGGTTCCTAAATAGAGGAAATTATTTACAACTTCAAAGGTATGACTGTCAACAGTGACGTGAGAGCCAAGTCGCGAGTTCGACGAATGTTTTATTGGGAATACCAATTTCAGACAACGCGGTATAAAGGCAGCTCCTTTTCGTACTGTCGAAAGCAGCTTTGAAATCAACGAAGAGGTAGTGTGTGTCGATTTTCCTTTCACGGGTATTTTCCAAATTTAGGCGCGTGGTGAATATCTGGTCGGTTGTTGATTTTGCAGGTCTAAAGCCACACTGATAAGGTCCAATCAGTTTGTTGACGGTGGGCTTTAATCCTTCACACAATACGCTCGATAGAACCTTATACGCGATGTTGAGGAGACTTATCCCACGGTAGTTAGCGCAGATTGTGGGGTCTCCTTTTTTGTGGATTGGGTAGAACACGTTTAAATTCCAATCGTTAAGCATGCTTTCGTCCGACTATATTTTACAAAGAAGCTGATGCATTCTCCTTATTAGTTCGCCGCCGCCGTGTTTGAATAGCTCGGCCGGCAATCCGTCGGCCCCGCCGCCTTGTTGTTGTTCAGGCGGGCAATTGCTATTCGATCTTCTTCATGGTCGGGCAATGGAACGTCTGCTCCTTCGTCATCGATTTGGGAATCGCATTCGCCTTCTCCTGGCGATATACTTTCACCGCCATTCAACAGGCTGGAGAAATGTTCCCTCTTTAATTTTAATATGCTGCGGTCATCAGTCACTAGGCCAGCTTTAGGGGTTCCACAAGAGTATGCTCCGGTCTTGAATCCTCCTGTTAGCCGCCGCATTTTTTGGTAGAATTTTCGAGCCTGTCGGCCAGCTTATCAATCTCTCCGTACTCAAACATTTCGGCATCTTTCTTTTTCTGTCTGCAAATGCATCTCGCTTCCCCTTCAACTTTCGGTATCTATCCCATCCCGCACGTGTTGTGGTCAATCGTAACGTTGCGAGGTAGGCATTCTGTTTTCTCTCCGCTGCGACATGGCACTCCTCATCGTACCATCTGTTCTTTTGCATATTCCAAAAACCAATAGTTTCGGTTGCAGCTGTATGTAGGGAGTTTGAAATGCCGTCCCACAGTTCCCGTATACCGATCTGTTGACGTGTGCTCTCAGAGAGCAGGAGTGCAAGTCGAGTAGAAAATCGTTCGGCTGTCTGTTGTGATTGCAGCTTCTCGACGTCGAACCTTCCTTGTGTTTGTTGACGTACGTTTCTTGCTGCACAGAGGCGGATGCGAATTTTGGCTGCAACAAGATAGTGGTCCGAGGCGATTTTATTATTTAAATGGCTTCGAACGGGTTCTCAGTGATTATATGACGCTCAGCTTCGACGTTTTTAATTAGTTTATCTATGTTTTCGATAATTGACCTTCCAGAGCGTGCTGCATCATTGAAAAAACATACGCACGATTGACTACTGCAGTATCAGGACCAAAAAACATTACTTCTTTTCAGCCAATTGGATTGCGTTTTCGTCTTTATCGAAGGAAAACTGTAAAATATGTCGCATCTTTTCTTTTCTGGTGCCCATTTCTGATACTTTGAACAATACTGAGTCAAGCATCCACAAAACTATCTGAGAATACTTTTTAGTAGGAAATTTTACCTTTCTACAAATTACTAAACGCATTTGTTGGAAAAAATTGGTTACTTTTTCTTCTTCTTTATTGCCGTAGACACCGCTTACGCGGTTATGGTCGAGTTTACAACAGCCCGTCAGTCGTTTTTCATTTTCGTTGTTTGGCTGCAATTGGAGATTCCTGTTTACTTACTTTACATACTTTTAGTAGACCTCATATTTTTAAAGATTTTTTCAACTGAAAAGTTTTTGGCTATTGAAGCCTGTAAAATATAGAAAGGCATTAAAAGTATTTATTAAGAACACTTGGATGAATCTTTCCTTATGGTATTTATTTCGCTGGAATGGTATGGACTAGAAACTAACGTGCAAATACAATATACAAGACACTCTTCGTCAACTCTACTTATATTTTTTACGGCTCCCTTAATGTACATTTTGCGTGTGCAACATTGACAGCTGCGAACGAATTGTGGCTCTAAGGGCACATACTTACGTTATTCTTTAAATACATACACTGACTGATCGATTTATGTGACCCATCAATATAACAACGCGATTACAATCAATTTGCGCGTCAAGCTGAAATATTTGCACTTTTTTCTTAAGTATCTAAATAAAGGCGCACATAAAGTCGCAATCGCACGACATAGCGCTAACTTTAAGGTGTCTTAAAAAGCAACTTAATTGAAGTATGAAAATGTAACTAGCGCGTTTGTGGCGCACTACCACGCCAATGGCATACTAAATTGGTCTACACCATAAATTTTATGGCTTAACACGTTCGCCATTCCGCCGCGTCGCTGCTAAAGTGGTCAGCACTTTTTATGGGTCATAATTTTTACTGTCGCAGTGGCGGCTAAACGCAAAACAAAAAAAAAATTGGAAATAGTCTCAAAGCACATTTATATATTAAGAAAGTGTTTATAAAAATAGTTGCTTTAACGAGAAGGCGATCAACGGTGCAACCATTGAATTATCGTGGGGTATTAATCACGCAAAAATTATGTTTTGCATACTGATGAGTTGGGCGAATGAATTTCAAATGGCGTCGAAAATATTCACATTTACTCACACCAGAAAGACTCTTACGAAAATAGCAAACATGCGCTAATTGATTTCTGGTAGCAAGAAATTCAAACATACATATGTGTGTGTGCATGTGTTGCAAAATATGCAAAACCATGCAGGAGCAGCTGCAACCTGCCACACCAAACGTCCAGCCGTTGGTAGGACCATTCCATGCAAATATAATGAAAAAGCAATGTGCACATATATATGTACATAACATATGTACATGCATAAACATTTGCGCACATATGCCGCAACCCTATTTACAACTAACACTTGCAAAAAATGCATTTAACTTCGGCACCCGTTGCCAGCCGCGCGCTCTTAGCCCATAGCACTCCTTCCGCCCCTCACACGCATTGATTGATTGATGTACTGCCTTTGCACTTTGCTTGACTGATATATTGACGGCCTTACAAATGCTATCAGCCCAAACAATCTGTCTGGCAGGCAGATCGGTCGCTCCGCCCGCCCATTTGGCTGCGTTGTTAGTGTTTATTTGTTTGTTGTTTGTTGTGAATATTTCGTACTTGTCCTGCTGTCAGGCTTAACGTTCGGCGCAGTCACGTCACATCAGCGAGGCGTTCTCGCGCTCGTTTCTGGTGGAGCATGACGTGCTAGGCATGCGAGACGCGCCACGCCATCGCAGAGTCGTAGCTGTCGCCGTTGTATGCCACAATCAGCAGTACGAGTATGTGGCACGGTGTGGCAAAAAAGTTTCCATTTTAATGCAGGTATACCACATGGAAGGCCTTTGACCATTCCGGGAGATCGTCACAAATGAAAATATAAGTGATTGGCTTCAAGAAAATTTCAAAAATGTCAAATCAGTGCAAAAATTATACCCAATTCCTCTAGATGTTAGTCCTGTGCTACTTTCCCCGCAATAAAAACCTTAAGTCACATGGAGTAGACAAAGAAACGTTGTCGCCAATAAACAAGGCAAGCAGCAGACCAGTTATAAACTACATCCCACTGTTACGGTCGCCTGGACTTGGTGAAGTACAGCCAAAGAAGTTCCAGTAGTTTTAAAACTCAGCACTCCGACACACACAGTCGTGTCTGCGCAACCGGAACGGACCCGAGTTTTTATCCGGCCAAGGACTGTGAATTCGATAGAGCTCTGCCGTTACAACAACAATATCAGAAGACTTTTCCTTGATTACGTCGACGACATCGAGTAGCAGGCCGACCAGACTTCGCACGCAAACTTTAGGTAGACACTGATCGCCATTCAAAGAGTGGACATCAATATTCTTCTTGTATGGAATACTTTATTTTTATTAAGTGTCTTTTAGTTTTGGTGCAACCGAAGTCAACACTTTTTGTTGTTTCATTTAAGCACATTTCACTCGTGCCTGGCCCACTGTGCGTCAACTAGAATTACGTGTTGAAGGCAAAAGCAACCTCGTTGGTTAACCATAACGAGCCAGAGGTGGCAATGCAAATATTTATCAGAGAGAGCGTAACAATTTTTAACATTTCTTTTTTTTTATTCATTTTTCAGAACTCGGTGGCGAATATGACGTGTTTTTTCGATTGTGCAACGTGCAACTGAGCAACAACAAGAACTGTTGTTTTGTACAACAGTGTAAACATTAGCGCAGCGGTTCTCGTTCACAGAAAAAATGTTTGTATGCATTTGAAACCATTCCGACGCACTCATAGCAATTCCGAATATTCGGCATATCGCATGAATGCGTGACGAATTGTGGCGTTACATGTAGTGTAAATATGCGATGAGGCGGCCAACAGTTGGTGGCACTGGTCATTAAAGGCGGTTGATGGTGGAAAGCAATCGCGTGCAAGCAGGTTGTTGATTGTATATGCCACACAGGAAACAAGTGGTTATTTGAAAATACTTGTATTTACGTGCATATAAGGTTTAGGAACATTATTTTTCTAGTTTAATGAGCTAAAAAATATTCCCAACATTCCTAGATAAGTAGAGATAGTTCCGAAAAAAAAAGTTTTAAAGGCTGATGGTTCTGAACGTACATGCCGATATTTGTTCCAAAGCTTTGGCGCACACCTCGATGTGAACGCAGAGATCATACTGATGAGAAAACCAAGGATCAATGAGCATAAATTATTCGTGATTGTAAAATGTACGACTACAAAGAGCATAAAAAATTTTCTTATATCCTTGTGTACCTTAGTCAAGACCCGACAAATCAGTCGGCCCCATGAAGGACCAACCTTACTTAATTTCTTTGTGGAAGTTGCTGAATACTGTGAGATTAATCACGTGAAAGTGTGGTAACAAAATCCGATCAAATGGCTCGATATATGTAATAAGCAAATTCCAAAAAGTTGCAAGAGGGTTAGGCTGTTGCCTTGAGTGAAAATATTTTTCGGGCTAGATTGTGCCAAAATCGTTTGACTGAAACAATGACACCAGAGTCCATGAATATTTGATATAAGAACTTCGACCGGGCATATTCTAGTGATGAGTTTTATTTCTTGATATTTGTTGTATAGTAAAAGGAAAACTATTATTTTTTGAGTATCTCGCGATGTATATACTATATATGGGGTTGCGCAACAATGAATTGCAATAAAATTGATTAATTTTTTCAGCGGATGGTTACTGATGATAAAAGCGGGCTTACTTACGACAAGATCAAGCGAAATTGGTAATATGCGAATTGCGATGCGACGGCGCAAACGGTGGTCAAGAAAGGATTGACGGTCAGGAAGAAAGATTGACAGGAAGTAATCTACTATGAGTTGCTCTCCTAAGGCCAAATTATTAATTCAGTCCAATATTGTCAAAAAGTTTAGCCGCCATAAAGGAATAGTTCAGAAGCAATCAGCTTTGGCCAATACTTCAATTTTGACTTGCTAGAAGCTCTGTTAGCTTGGTTGGGAAGTTCGCATGCATCCTACCTACAGCATTTACTGCCTTCTGTTACTTAGTGATTTTACTTCTGTCTATGGTCGCCTCAAGGAAAGGTTATGAAAATCGATTATCCCAGTGGGAGTGTGAAAATATCTTCAGTACGCCAACGACTTAACGAACATATGAATCTGATCTAAATAGGGTCACTCTAAATATGTTAAATATACTTAATTTCAACATAACGTAGATTTGAGACCTGCTTTGCCGTAATTTTTTCGGCTTCGACTCACCTTTGTCACAATATTCGGCTGAGAATCATCTGTTTCCGGCTCGTAAGCATAGATTCAAGACTCATCGTCAGTAATAATAAATTTCATGACATCGGTAAGCAGTTATTACAGACGTTAACGCGACGTGGTATTTCAAAAATTTTTGTGATTTTGGAACCAATCGTGCTTTAAGTTTTCTTAGGCCCAAAGGATCTTTCCACTAATCTTTCGTTGTTAAAACGATCCCAATAAGATAATTTCATTAATCGTAAAAATCGCCGAATGCACTTTGTGTGCTTCAGAAAGACAAACGTATACTAAACATTACTAAATGATTATTGTGATGTATGATAATATTTGGCACAAATGTCACTGACAGTTATGGCAACCCAGAAAAAAAATTTCGACGAATGGGTTTTCGCGCAAAATTTAAATTAAAAAGTCTTACTATTTTTTGCCCACAGTATTATTGAATGTGTATAACTGAAACTCTTTAGTTTAGTTTCTCATTTGTTCACGAAAACTTCGCAAATATTTGAATTTTGTTGTGAAATCGTTAATCAACATTTCTTATTACTGTACTCTGCTCTAACAAGAACAAATTTCTTTATTAACTATTTCATTCATAAGTCTTCCTTATTGGATGGAGACTCTACGAAGTCGCTTACCAGCAATTCAGTGTTTTGTTTACAAAGCCAAATGTGCAGTCAGCCGTTACAGCTACCGAAGTGCGAAGAATGTTGTAATACAGTTGTGCCAAACCCTTTAATACTACTAATTTTATTTATTGATTTCAAATAAATGAAGATATTTAAAAAACGAGCATCCACAAGCAAAGCAAATAGCTGCTAGAACTTTTATTTATCTATCATGATCACAGTTTGTTAATTTGTCGCCGTTAGCACATTTTCCTGCTAATTGTGTCAGTCAACAAAATGTGTTGACGTATGAAAATCGGTAGTTAACTCGTTCCAGAATCTGACACTAGCTTATTAATTAAACTGCACATTAGTATTGCACTTCAAATTAATTTCGCAAACCGAAATGTGATGAATATATTTCCTACTAACCATTAGTTCAAATAAAACATATTTATAAATAAACAGATTTTTAAGTCAAAAGTAACACTAATGTGCAGAATGTAACAGATTGCTTCGATAAGAATCAAAATTTGTTTAGAGATTTAATACATCTTACATGCTTTATATCTTGGGGTTATTGGTTGCTTGGATATATGTATCTATTTACTACATTTTATTACTGTTTTTTTTTCCTTTTTACTATTCATTGTAGAACGACAAATAAAATTATTACTTATTAGCATTATTTTTTTGCTTAAATATCTAGGCATCTTTTTCTTTTCTACTCAGCCTCATTATACCAGTAACCAAAAATTCTAAAGCATGGACGATGGTCGAGGTTAAAACTCTGAATTGTAATATTTTGTGAAAAATTACTTGTTAGTATGTATAATAAAGACAAGGAAGGAAGAGTCAAGTCCAGGAGTAATTTTGCACTCTCGCAATATGAAATACTTCAAAACATAATATCGGCAGATTTTTTTTAGGGTTTTTCAATATCCTTTTATGACAGGTACCGCATGAGTCGAGTCAAGCTGTCTTGTTATTTTTGTTTAGTATTGCTTTATTCTATAGGATATACTTTCTCAGGATATAAATATAAAGTTCAATTATTTTTGGGACACAACGTCTATGTATCCCTAACCATAATATCTACCAGACTAAAGAAAGTTCATGTTGTCATGCAGAATGGATAATTCTACCTGATATTTTTACCACTGTCATTGGTTTTAGTAATCATTGATCATTTATTACCGCCCATTTTAAACTTAAGGGGCTATTCTAATCTAGAGATCCGACTTTCGAGTGGCTTTAGTAATCGTTAAAAAATGTATTTGACATTTTTACTATACATTTCCTATTACTTGATTATTTTTGTTTGAAGAGTATCCAAAATTAAAAAAAAAAAAAAACAATTTTTTCATTCAGTTATGCCTCCTTGAAATAGTGATGGGAAAAAATGTCGATATTTCAAGCAGCTGCAAAACTGATTTTTTTTTCATAAATACTCAATAATAATGATCGTTTTTTCACAAATTTTTTCGTCGAATTTTTAAAAATTTTTATAAATTTCAATCGCAGGTTTTTATTGCCTCATATGTACGAAAGATATTCAGAGAATATTTGTAAAATATTTTAAATAAATTGGCTAACGGGAACTTGATATATTGTGGCAACTACGTCGAGAAAAAAGTAGTTTCGAGAAAAATCAGTTGAAATATTACGTTAACGTTTACCGGTCCAGTTACCACGACACTAAAACGGCTAAGACGACTTCGGAAAAAATTTGAAATTTGAAAGTCGATTTAGGGACTTATTTTTGAATATTTAATATTTTAACCTATCGAAACTATCAAATTTCTAGACTAGAATACCCCTTAATGCCAATAAAATGTTATCAAGTAAGACTTTTCCGCAATGTTTGAGTTTAGTATCCCCGCAAAACTAATACAGCTGTGTTAAGCAATACTAAAAGCTCCATCACGATCGGGAAAGACCTCTACAAGCCGTTCGATTAAAAATAAGGTTTCAGACATGGCGACTCCCGATAACCGTTCAATCTTCTTCAATCTACTAAAGAATTTACTTTTTCTATAGCTCGCGGATATCATCGATACCATTAGCCATAGCAACCACGCCGTCAGCTCTGTTTTCTCCAGGTTGGACAAAGAAGCGAAGCTAATGAGACTGTAAGAAACATTTATATCACGACGCTGGTTATATTAGTTTGGCAGAATTAAGACACCGGCTACGCTGGCTAGATCATGTCGTCCAAATGGATAAAAACAGTCCAGGAGAAGCAGAGGAAGAGGAAATATACTGAAATAATATCACCACATACTCTGTGATCAAATTAAAAGGTGATTTTTTAATTCACATATACTTCGCATGTTTTCGAAAATGTAAATGTATTTGCTCTAAAAGTTCATTAGTATTTGAGATACGTGTCGTTTTGTGAGGCTCTAAAAGTGAATTCTTCGATTTTTACTATGTATGTCTGAATTTATTGAACAAAGAAGTGCGAAGTGAATTAGCGAAGAAGTGCACCATTTCAAACTACATTGATTATTCGTGATCAATTCGCCACATTTGACTCTAACATCGTGATGCAATGACCGCATTCGTCTGATTTACCTTCGCGTACCTTCTGGATATTTAGCAAATTCACATAACAACTCCGAGGACACCGTTTTAACTCAATTGAATTGGAGATGATATGGACAAAATTCATCTTACAATTTGACACAGTTAGAATGCTCTTATATTCGGTAAACCTTGATGGAAAACATTTTTTAACGGACGATAGTTTTAAGCATAAGTATGTAGTTTGGCCCGCTAAATATTATATAGTTCTATCACTTCGAACTGCTGACTAATATTGGCTTGTCAAATATCTCCCTTCCGCCTTTTTGTCTTTTGTATTTCGTGGCTATGTATGAAGCGCTACAGAGCTCGTATCTTCTTTTAAGTTTTCCTTCGTTAAAGGCAAGCAGGGATGGAACTCTATCACTTCGAACTGCTGAGAAATGGTTTCAACGATTCAGAACGGGTGAAAACGACACCATGGATAAGCCACCCGGCGGAAGACCTGTGACGACGGATATCGAAATCGAGTTAGACCAGCATGTGGCATCTCGTGACATTGCCCAGAAGATGGGAATTAGTCTCCAAACATTTTAAACCATCTGCAGATGATTGGATACACAAAAAAGATTTATGTTTGGGGGCCGCATAATTCGACGGCAAAAAACCTTCTGACCGAATCAGCCCCTGTGATATGCTACTGAAACGGAACAAACTCGACCCATTTTTGAAGCGAGACTGGCGACGAAAAATGGATCACATACGACAATATAAAGCAAAAGCGGTCGAGGTCGAAGGCCGGGGAATCGTCCCAAACAGTGGTCAAGCCGCGATTGACGGACAGGAGGGTTTTGCTGTGTGTTTGGTGGTATTGGAAGGGAATCGTCCACTCTAAGCTGCTCCCATATGGCCAGACGCTTAATTCTACCATATACAGCGAACAGCTGGACCGCTTGAAGCAAGCACTCGACCAGAAGTGTCCTGAATTGGCCAACAGGAAGGATGTAGTGTTCCACCAGGACAACGCCAAACCACATACTTCGTTGTGACTCATCAGAAGCTACGGGAGCTTGGATGGGAAATCTTATCACATCCACCATATAGGCCGGACATAGCGCCAAGTGATTATGACCTGTTCTTGTCCATGACGAATGCCCTTGTTGGTGTAAAGTTGAACTCATAAGAGGCTTGTGAGAAGTGGCTGTCCGAGTTCTTCGCAAATAAGGAGGGGGTCTTCTATGATGGGGGTATTATGAAGTTCCCGTCTAGATGAAAACAGATTATCGAACGAAACGGCGTATATTTTAACTGAATCCGATCACTGTAACACTTTTTATAAAGCATTGAATAAGGAGCAAAAAAGCGGAAGGGATATTTGGCAACTTAATAGATTAATTAGCAACATGTGTAGCTCCAAAACTTATTATTATTTTAGTTTATTGAATTCATTGAATTGAAGTAATAAACACTTTATCTGTTTGTAGTAGAACTCAGATAGATTTACTAAATCGAAAATAATTTTAAACTGTGGTTTTATGCTGTTAATGTATAATATATCTATCTTGAACTCATAAGTGATAATTTAGTTCCCAAAAACTGACAAGATGAAGACTTCAAAAATATTTACATATTAACTATAGTTGACCTTGAATAAAATAGCTGATACTTTAGGGGAACATCTAAACATATCGATCATGACTATTTGATTAAGAGCAAATTCTAGACAAAGTGGGTGCGCAAAGTATGTAGCACGAGCACGCAAACTGCCCATTCACTGTGTCACAAAATAATGAAAACTTATATAAATTGAGATAAAAATTTAAAAAAGTATAAAATTTAACTTTTCAGCCCGTCTGTGTACTTATACGAATGTATACCTGACAACACTTACATCTATGCAAACGGCGTTTGAAGTCAGGAAATCTGACGCTGCACGTGTCACTCCGCCTCGAAATTATTAAAACTCAAAATAGTCATAAAAATGAGACGCATGTGCAATACATAAACTGAAACTATCAAAAGCAGGCATACAAACACAACTTCAAATACGTAATAAAATTCCAAAAATACAAATTTTACTTCAATTTTACGGAAAATAGTATAAGCAACAACAAAAGTGGCAACTGCAGAAGGTGCGGCTATATGTTTGTGTGTATATGTAATATATGTTTGTTTGTGTGCTTATAATGTAGAAATTTATTTTATAGCCTTTATCGTAATTACACACAAATTTGTAAGGTAATAAATTCGGCGCTTCCTTCTACGAAGTCATAAAAAATATGAATTCATAAAACGCCAGAGACGGGAGAGATAAATTCAACACTAAAGTATACATTCCACGCATGCATTTCGTAAGTTGTTGCATATTGCGGTGTGGCGCGTTGTTGATATGCCGCGAGCAACGTTGGCGTTCAGTGCATGTAATAGCCGGCACCGATCATAATGTGCAGCGAGTGACAACAATATTTAATCGACTAACACAAGTGACTTACATACACATACCATACATACAATGTATGTACATGCAACGTGGCATTAGGCTAGTTCTGGCGGAGGGCGGGCGTATGGTCACACTTCATTGGAAGTGGCAACAATGACGTTAGCGGCAACCACTCACGCGTGAGTGTGACACGTCTACGCCTCTAAAAATGTTAGCGTTTGAAAAATGAGAGGGTGCCTCAGAGCGTACCTTACGAGATTGCATGCAACTTATGGCTAAATGAAAGCATTAATGCACATGCGTACATACATATATGCTTTTATATGTACATATAATACAAATAATACAGATATATATCTTCTTGTATCTTGATTTTTTTTTGTATTCCATGAAACTACTGCTCCCCGTTTTCATCGGCGTCTTGGGTCACCGCGCTCGTACGTGAGCCATTAAAACACGTGGCATTTTTCATTTGCCTTATCTTTGTTTTCATTATTACTTATGACTATGGTATTATATTTAATAGCTTATGTTTTTATATATGACTGCTTAGATTATTGTATAAGTATGTGTGTATTCCCTGCACACTTCCTCATAAATATTTATGGTCGTACTTCTTTGGAGATTCTTGATTTCTTTTTTCTTGTAATAACTTGTAATATTGTGGCACTGTTTGGAATTATTAATTCCTGTGGGACAATTTGTATTGTATTTAGTGAGAAATTAGATACGTGAGCGCTGATCGTAAACTTGTATCCAGGCAATATTACATTGTTTAATTTTCATTTATATACAAAAAATATTTTAAAGCTAGTTTGCTTTAAAATTATAAATCAGATGAGGTTTAACATATCATATTAAGGAAATAAAATATTTGTATATCTCATCAAAGTGTTGTCAAGTTTTCATGTTAATAGTTTTGCTTCCAAACACAATGAAATTTTATGCCTAGTCGTCTCCATTTTTTGAACTCGTATACCATCTGATGAAATTTTGTCAAGAATGCCAAATACTTTTTTTTTTTTTGACAAGACAAGGCAAGAAATCATTTTCATATTGATGTGAAGCTGGATCTCCATATGAAATTGAGTATGTGTTGCAATTTTTACCATGAAAAAAGATTTAGCAGCAAGTCTGCTTGAAATTGTGTGTTTTCAATGGAATTAGTGCTACGGAATAATGTCGAAAAGTTCATCACGAACACAAGTAGTAGTTAAGGAGCAGTGCTTGTAAAACATTATGTTAGTATCAGGAGAGGATCAGAGGACCTCTACATCTCTTATGGCTCCACCATATTGGTTAATATTTTGTGTATGAATCTTGCCAGTGTTTTAGCGTACCAAAAATCTAGAATTTTTTGCAAAAGCGACGTTGAGAAGAGGTAGCAAAACAGACATATGACGACGTGACTGAGAACTCTACTTTGTCAAGGGCGACATTATTGGTGACAAGACGTTCATATATGAATGTGACGTCGAACAATCTACCGAATGGTGTTCTAAAAATGACCCAAAACTAGAAAAAGTTATCTGAAGATATTGAAGGCTTTTCAGCCTAGGCTTAAAACAAGTGTATGGATTAGGCTTTGGCATTCTTGTTCAGACTCAGGATACTATAATGCAGACAATAATAAAGGTTTCTACAAAAATACAGTTGAACATCCAAACCTCGAACTTCAATAGCCCGAAGTTTTCTATAACTCGAACTCTTGAATTGGCAGTAATGTTTGGAAATGAAATTTCATACAAACTATAACTCGAACTCGAAGTTCTTGATAACTCGAACTCTTGAATTGGCAATAGCAGTCAAGTTTCATACAAATTTTCTTCCATGCATCGAATTTTTAAATTGGCACATAATTCTGTACGCATTTTTCAGGGAAATCTCACTTTGTAAACAACTGCTCACGTAGAAATCGCCGTGCATATTTATTCCTGGAAA
This sequence comes from Bactrocera correcta, assembly GCA_027475135.1. Taxonomy (NCBI): domain Eukaryota; kingdom Metazoa; phylum Arthropoda; class Insecta; order Diptera; family Tephritidae; genus Bactrocera; species Bactrocera correcta. The sequence continues at coordinate 59,017,504 of CM050327.1, forward strand.
TCTTGCAAATAAAGATTATATTCACTTGGACAATTATAATTGCTCAGTCGGATTTAAAATAGATGATATTGTTGAACCGAATATTTCAGACCCAGCAAATGTGCCTTCCAACGTCACGTAAAACTAGGACGATTTGAATTAATACACTACAAAGCACTAAACAGATTATAATATTTTTTCACTGAATGAAATAAGCAAGAAATAAACAGGGTTTGTCCGGAAAGTAATGGGACAAACCCTCTACACTTCTTGCTTGTTTGCTTCAGTGAAAAAGACTCTAATCTGTTAAGAGCTTTGTAGTGATCGTCAGTTGTATTAAATTCAAAATAGTTTTTCGTGGCGTTGGAAGACACATTCTTTAAAAACTTTCAAATTAGGCACAGAAGGAGTCGATGCAGTGGGGCCAGAGCGAATTCCAAGCATTGAAGGCGTCACGGAAGGCATTCTCCTGAATAGCCTTGAGAGCCGAGGTGCATGCTGCTTGGATCCCCTCGGCCGTCTCAAAATACTTGCCTTTCGTCAGCCTTTTCAGGCAAGGAAACAAAAAAAGTCCAAGGCGCGATATCTGGGCTGTAGGGCGGCTGCGGAAGCGTTGGGATGTGGGCCTTGGTTAGGTGCTTGGTTGTTCACGAGAAAGGCGATGTCAGCCGGGGCGTTGTCGTGGTGCAATTTCTAATCGGCTGCGATGTCTTGCCGAAACCGATTGACCCTTCGTTTGAGTCTCTTGAGGACTTCCACGTGAAATTTGGCGTTGACAGTTTGTCAAGGAGAAACAAATTCATGGTGGACGTTGTCTTTGATATCAAAAAAGACAAAAAGCATCGTTTTCACTTTGGATTTGCTCATTGTTCCTTTTTTGGGCGAGGAGACGCCGGTGGGTGCCACTCGGAAGATTGCCTCTTTGTCTCAGGATCCATGACTCCACTCACATAAACACGTTGCGCGAAAATGTTTGTTCTGACTCTCCAGGTGCTCGGAGACAATTGACCAGCCGCTCGTTCGTCAGCTAGGAACGCTCTCTACCGAAGCAGATCTATTACTTTCCGGACAAACTTCGTAAAGTTTATGCTAAGTAAATAAATAAAACAGTGTTTATTTTACAGCTTTTTGAAAAATTTTATGTTTTAGTAAGAATTTGTATAACTCGAAGTCTATTAACTCAAAGCTTTTTTCTGAACTATGGTGATATGAGTGAGGGAAGTTCAACTGTTCAAGCCAAACTGTTTCGGGTGGTACAAACAGAATTCATACGCTCGCACGAAATTAGTACAGTTGGCCTGAATCAAGTCATTGTGCCTCCCCTTATCATAACAATGTCAGTTGAACTACTTTGCGGTTAGTTTTAAAGGATGAGTTTGGGATTATTTTCGAAAAGTTATAGAAAAGAGACTTGCATTCGAAATAAAGTCCAAATGAATAATTAGAAACCAAATTAAAATTCTCGAATATAAGAAGCGGTTGCCTTTTCAAGATTTGTTATACAAAAGCCACCTCTTTAATGAGTTATCTGCAGAGATGAGGCAAGTTTTTGTTAACGTATTTGGAGAGGAAACAATTATTAATTGCTTTATGCTCGCTAGACTAGCACTGCATGTTGAATACTTTATGAATACTTTAAGGATCCCAGAAGATCCTCACGGCTGCCATCATCCAAGTGTTTAATGGTTAAAGCAAGAAGCCATACCAAGCCGGAAACAAATATTAGGCGTGTTTTATTTGAGGCATATTGAAACTATTAGCTTATTTTATGTGGAAGACTTAGCCAACATAATTATGTTGGTTTTTCATAAGCTATCATAGCTTGTATATTGAACTAGGGGCATTGCCAGTTCACCAGAGGCAATGCAAATAATACGTGCGGCATATTTCATGGTTAGTATCCCATTGAGTGAATATTATAATACAATATATTGAATATATAAATATTTAATGCTCGGATCAGAGAGATTAAACAAATTTTTTATTATTTGGTACTTTCTGTTAAAATATCTATATTAAGATATATATATTTTACGAAGCGAAATATTGTTGTTGATTTCTAAAAATTTGCAGATTTTCACTAGCTTAAAATATTATGTTCTTTCCGATTCTAATCGCATCCCATGTGCGAACAATGAAATAATCTGAAGTAAAATATGTGAAAAAGAAGCGGCATAATAAAATCAGGTAAGTTTCTCCTGACTACAGGCCGGTCATGTGACATACGGCATATATGCTTCTACAAACAGCTTGATGCCTAGTTTTTAAGCCAAACAAACATACAAAAATAAGTACGTGCTTAGATACTAAGTCAGTTAAGGATCTTCTCTAAGTCGGTACTTAAGCCATAATGACAATGCTCTTATTGTTATTGTTGTTATAGTTGCCGGTGATGTTTTGGTTGTGCGCATGTTATGCCTTTGTAGTGCGTTGCGCTAATTGTGGGTTGATTTAAGCGGATAATTGCTAAATCGGCTTAAACGGTGTAACACAGAGGCAGAGCCGCACATAAGTACATAAGAAGTTATGCATAAGTACATACTGATATACATATGTATGTACTTTTACAAATATTCTGATGTTACTGCAGAAGCCAAGTTTTATGTGCCTGCGCCTGAGCATGGTTTTTGCAAAACCAAAGTAGAGTATTGCAGAGACAATGTAAAGATTCCAAGCTTGTGAACATTAGTAGTTTAAACCTAACTGTTTTCTTTATAATCTTACTATGCCGTTAGGTCTTTAAAGCGATTTTTCATTCTCTTTCACCTTCGGTGTTCGGAAAGTCGCTTTCATTAGCGCGACTAAGTAGTTGGCAAATACAAATGAGCCGCAACACATGCCACAAATGCATTAGTACAACATTTAGTGTCAGCGTAAATGCTTATTTAATGATTTTCACAAGTACTTAAGTATTTACTTATGCTCGTAAATGGCACATAGTCGCCATAGAAAAACTGTATATTTAACATACATATGTCTGTACATTTGTATATGATATGAATGTTATTTGCAAATGCATTTATTTAGGTATACATACATACAAGTATTAGCGCACATTCACCTTTTTAAGCATTAAAAGTACTTAAGTGCTGAAATAGATGGCAAACTGTGGTTGAGCTAGGTTCTAGCGGCATGTTTTCAAAGCTGTGTGTTTGAGTGGTTTTATGTATATACACATATGAATATTTACATATAGAATTTCCAGTTGGTTTGCACGGTTTCCGGTCTTCAAAAAACACTTTTGAAATACTAAAGTATCGTTCCTCTCATGATTTTTATACCCTGCACCGGGTACATTAAGTTTATTAGCTTTTGAGGTATCGATCTGAAATTTTGCGCACGTCCTTTTCTCTCTCAAACACTATTAATTTTTCGGAGCCGCCGCCGTGATCGGACCACTATAGGGTATAGCTCGTATACAAACTGATCAATTAACAGTAATTGTTTTAATTTTGCAAATTATCTGCACAAAATTTTAAATCGGTCATTGTCCAAGGAAATATATCAATCTCTGAATATATTGTTCCGATCGAATCGTTGTAGCATACAGCTGTCAGACTAACTGATAGAAAAAAGTTTTACTTGTATGCCTACAGCTATCTCTTAACCACATTTATGTGTTAACTGGATCGGGATTCTTATTAAAGTATCCAAGTTTTCTTTTCAGGGGTTTTGTGGGTTTCAGAGGTACAAAAGAGGTATTTTTTGGATACAATGATATATTTATTTAAAAAATATAGTAAGGCTTATCAAAGTTTATATTTGAACAATGTCGCCTGAAATTTTGAAACGCTGAGTAGCTTAGGTAGAGATATCGACAAGATATTGAATTAATTACTAAAAAATAATATAGAGACATAGCTTTCGGAAGTTTTCTAATGATATTTAAATTTAAATTTAAATTTATGAGTACTTACGAGTACGATATTATCATTGACAGGATTCAGTTTGTCTTCATGTAACTTGGGAAGTACCTTTGGAGGAGCGCTGGCTATTGAAGGGGGTCGTATTGTTTAAAAAGAAAAAAAAATCGTTTTTTTAGCCTAGTCTTTTAAGATCTACAGAATATGTTTAATACATAGTATTAGCTACGGTTTCGAAGTTCTTGAAAAGGTACTTCAGTTAAATGATAAGCGCGTCGAGGTTGGTTACCACACCTACCTTTGATGCTCGATTTCTGTAAACATATCTATATGAACTAAAGATATTGAGAATTATTGTGACTTCCTTTAACCCCAACATGCCTAATAGAAAGATTTTTGAACTTTCAGTTGACTACTTAACCCATGGATCGGCAAAAGCTCACATAGTTATCCTGAAGAAAATGAGATAGTGTGTTTTATTAATATCGATGAATTTTTCAGCCTAAAAATGGATAAAATCTATGTCCCACAAACCTTATATACCTGGAGGAGCTCCTTGACTTTTATCCTGGAAAATTGCAAGAGTAGCTCAAAATGTTTGGTAATAGCCGAACTTAGCACTTCCTTTCTTGCTTATTCAAAAAATGTGACTTGTTTTATCTGAAATTATCAAAAATGACCAAAAATTTAAGATTAGGTTTGCTGGAAAGGTATTATTTTCACTTAGCCACTGGCGGTTTACATTTTTTGCATTGCCCTGTATTCACCACAAAAGCAAAATACGAGTTTACAAAGTAATGTGAGTTTTTACGATAATTGTCTTTTAATTACAACAAGAAGGATTTGTTGCAAGGTGCTAATATACGCTTATTACTTTTGTCAGATGTGAGTTAAACGGAAGGTCGCAACTGACCTATATTTTGTAGTTTAACCAAACTTAAAACGAAAACGAATATGAACTGAGGAGAAGAATAGCTAAATTTAGCGGCAATGAAGAGGAAATAGTCGTGACTAAGGCTTATCTTAAAGCAAATTTAAATTCTAATTCAATAACGTGATCTCAAAGTTGGAAGTTTGCTCTGATCGATCTATCACCGAAACTGAAAACTCTGTTAAGTAATAAATTAAAATTTTACCAGTAAAGATATGGAATGTGTTTTTGACTTTTATATAATACGAAAGAGTTCAATATTATATAAAGTTATTAGTGTGCGTTAGATTTTACTAGAATATACAATGTTTGAATCATTCTAGTATAAAGTAATCTAATAATATGTATCTCGCTGAATATAAGTGCTATCAGATTATGCTATGCTTTATTAGACACCTTTCTTATATGGGTGTATACGTCACCTCATGGACCGTACTTCCATCTGAGAATTGCTGTTGAATCACAATCCATTACTGAAGACAGTCGCATCAAGTGAAGACAACATCAAGTGAAAACGATCGTGACCCATCAGTAACGTCCTGCTACATTCTTAATGGGGTTAACAAGAAATTATTTACTATGAACTGATACCCTATGAAAAATCGGACTTATAATGTATGCAATTGCACCATCTGAAGAAAGCAATGGGATGGCAAAGGATTTTGCCAGTGAAAAACTTGCTTCTTGTTACAACCGTGTTTGAGGGCGTGGCTTCTAAGGGAATGCAATCGAACAAAACGGTACATATTTGACCTTTGTCTTTGAAGACGTTTCAGCTGCTTAAATAATTTTAATAATTTCGACTTGTTGTTGGATATTATATCTTTCCATGATAAAACGGCAAACCATACTGAAGAGATATTCCAAAAGAGCGGGGAAAAATATGACGTCGTTTGCTATGCCTGTCGGTCTACTTTAGTAGAGCCCCTATTACTATCTATATACATATGTATGTATAAGTATAAAACAAAGACAGGTTTGTTCGAACACTTATAACTCGGGATCTGCTGAACCAATTTTCATGGATATTGATTCGTAGGATTTGTCTCCGCCCCGAATTGCAGAATACATATTAAAAACAATGAAAACTCGATAAAATTGGATAATTCCAAAAAGTAACTTTTTTCCATACAATTATTTTTTTCAATTTTTGTTTGTTTTGTTTTTCAATATTTTGATTTTTAAATTATTTGAATAGTTCAATTTCGGTCGCTTGCTTTTTTATTCTGGCTATTCAAAAGAAAAATTATTCAAAATTATTCAGAGAAAACTTTACGTGTGTTTCACACAAAGATGTCAATTGCAGATTGCAATTTGTTACGAAGTCACCAAGAGGTCGCCCTAATATCGGTCGTTGTTCTTTTTGCCATCAAAGTATGGCAGCCCAAGGCAAGGCAAGAAGTACTTCCAGGATGCGGTGACATACGTGCGGAATTTGCGTGCTTTTCTTTCGGAAACACAAACTGGAAATGATGGATATCAACTCTATCGGCGTCGCTCACCAGATAAAAGAACATTCAGCATTCAACTTAGAAGAGTGAATATCGAAGTTGACAACACATGGATCGTTCTATATTCACCATTATTGTCAAATTCATATTCAAAACTCATATCTGTGTTTAGTATTGCAGTTTGGTGAAATCGATAAAATACGTTAGTAAGTACGTCACCAAAAGAAGCAACATGGCGATTTTAGGTCTTGAACGATACGGCCGATACGTGAACTGCAATAAAGCGCTTTGTAGGATATTTACTTTTGCAATTTATGCACGTTTTCCGACTGTTGTGCGTCTCGCAGTTAATTTGAAGAATGGGCAAAGAGTGTTTTTCCACCCAGAGAATACAGTATAGCCAGTGGAAACATCGCCAGCAACAAAATTAACATTGTCGAGTTTTTTCTCAACTTTCGTCAGTCATCTGTTAGTGAGAATATTGCTCTATTCGGAAATACCTTGGTATTATACATTGAATGCATCGTCGAAGAAATTGTTACGCAGAAAAGGCCAATAGATTGACATCCAGGTGAGTTCTAAACTAATTTCTTAGGACGAATTTACATAATCCACCCGAAAAACGACGATTACTTATACGTTCGGTTGTTATTGATAAATGTACGGGGTTCAATTTCATTTGAGTCATTGCGTACTGTGAATGGTTCGATGTCTGCAAATTTTTGGAGAAGTAAGCCAAAAATTACAATTGCTGGAACACGTTAATCACTGGAATGAAAATGATGTTCGCATACTTTTCGATATAAACATTGACATTGCCAAAGACATTTTACATCGTTTTCGCTAAAAATTGGAAATGGTATAATTTCGGTTGGTACTCCGGTGGTTCGATATAAATTGCGGGAGACTTGCGCTCATACAAATCGATCGATCGTCAGGACAGGCTTGGTATGCCACCGCATCATTTGCATCTCAAAGTAGGATCCGTCGTTATTATGTTTTGCAATATTCATGCGCCGAAACTGTGTAATGGAACCCGACTGATTGTGACGCGCCTATCGAATACAAAGGGAAGAATGCTTGATTCTACGAATTCCTTTGAGTTCTAACGATTTTCCATTTCAGTTCAAACGTATTCCGTTTCCAGTGAAAATTGCATTTAGGATGACAATCAACAGGACCTAAAGGACATAGTGTGAGGCATAAATTTGGAAATGCTATGTTCTTCACACGGCCGTGGCGTGCTCACGAGCTGGAAAACCATCTTTTCTGTACACCGGAATAGAAACCAAAAAACGTTGTTTATAAAGCTGCGTTACATTGAAAAAAAAAAAAAAATGAAATGATAAATCTAACTTTCTTTTCATTTCAAAATACAGAATTTTACGCAGGACAACGGCTGCGGGGTCAGCTAGTTATATATATGCTGAACATCAAAGCAATAAATTTTAATGTTGAGTTATCTAATGTATAGTTAATTGAAGAAAATCTTTCCAATTATTTAACGTGCATTAGAAGATGGTTTGCTACAAACTTATTCTAACAATCAAAAATGTACAAGGTGCGTTCCAAAGTAAACAGGACTTTTTGAATCTAGTCCCCTCTGTTGCCTCAATTCTTTAGCTAGGAGATCATTCATTTAGACAATAAAAAGGCCTAAAACGTAGCATTCCTGGAGCTAAACTCTTTTAATTAGAACTCGTTATATCTTACGACCGAACTAAATCAAATTTCAACTGTATATATTCCAGCTACAGGATTTGCATGAGCCGCTCTGCATAAGAAATGTTAATAGTAATATACAATCGTTAGATGGAAAGAGATATACAAAATGTCGCCAGAAATGTTTATGTAGTTTTCAACTGATTAGTGTGTAATTCTTTAATATCATTCTTGGTGTTTCTTATCTACTGATCTTATTGGACTTTAAGTACATAGATAGATATACTACGTAGTAAGGTCCCTGACAAGCTTGATGAAAAATGATGATCAAAGTCATCTCCACCACATGTAATACACTTATGCTAACGATTTTTCCAGCTCCTTCTGAGACTTTTCTGTTGGCTCTTCTATCGACTGAAAACGTTTTCCGTTTTCATGATTGTTGACTTATAAACCTATGTCTGATCGGCAGTTATGATGATCGTCATGTATGTGGGATCGGAGTTCGGACTATCAAACATGTCCAAAGAGACTTTTTACGGTACTCTTTTTGAAAAAAAAAAAAACTCGTCTTTATCGGAAAGAGTCGAGCAAGAACGCGTTTCATACTCAATATATCCACCAAACTTATTTGAACGGACTCGCGAGAGCTGTCGAGCTCTCCTGCCATCTCGGTAACACTTGCCTGACAATTTTCAAGCACCACCCTCTTCACTTTTTTAATATTTTAATCAGTTGAAAAGGTCGAAGGTCGTCGAGAACGAGGCATGTCTTCAATGATTTTCGACCGTCTTTGAAGGCTTTGAACCACTTGTAGGCTTATGTTTTTGATAAAACTGAATCACCTTTTCCATCAGCCGCAAACGTAGTTAGGTCAGAAATACAAAATTTGGGTTTTTTCGGTATTTTTATCCATTATAAAAATGGCAACGCACTACTGAGAAGTACCGACTTAAGTAGCTACTATAAACAAACTGGGAATTTAATAACAATTTCTGTGCTTTTTTTGTCGCAATGTGTAGTATATTAATATATATGTACATTATGGTATATACTCGTATAAAGCAATGAATATTTTAATGAAATAAAATAAACATTTCTAAACTTATTGTTAAGTAGGAAGAATTCGCATTAATGGATATTCCAGGTTGCATCAACTTTTCCCGATCTCAACAAACATTAACTATGTGCCATAAAAATGATAATTTCAACAATTTGCGGCCTCCTCTTCCCGAAGCCCGTAGCCCGTAGCTCAAAATTTGCATTCATATCGCCGCTAGTGCCCCCTGATATAATTTAGATAGTATCTCCGATTGAAACGAGCACACAATTGAGTTTTTCAAAGCTTATCAATTTTTATTGCAGCAAAATTCGTTACAGGCACACCATTACAAAAATATGACGTAAAAGGGATGACACGCTAACGGATACGCAGATCGGCCGGTATCGCTATGGAAGATACACAGAGGGAGGAGGCCTTACGTGCTGGCACAAATCAATTTCAATGCTTTTGCACATTAAGTGTGACTTCTTCATACATATATAAGGGCGTACATATGTATGTGGATGTTTAGATGCATACAACACCTATATATGTACATATGTGTGCTATAAATATGTACATACATATGTATTGGATATATGTCTAAATATGCACGTACCAAATTTGAAGTGAAGCAAATGTTTGAGCTCGTAATTCTTAATTTATGGCAACTGTTTATTGCTAAATTGACCGTGAAGATTTGAAACAGGGCTTGTCGACACAACTACAAACTTATAATCATACCCAAATGCACACACAGAACAAGAACAATTCTATAAGTCGACTTCCTTTAGTTTATGGACGCAGATCAATAGCATTAGTTCGTCTAGATGTGCTTGTATGTGTGCATATGTACATACATCTTTAAAATGTGTGGCGTGCTGGATAACAGCTGTTTGGTGCCAACAAAAATTCGTAACGGTTTCATGCTTATTCAGCTCATCTTCAGCTCAACTTACGCTAACAATTGAAGTGCCATGCAAGCCATAAATCAAAACTGTTTGTCTGTTGAAAGTATCTATCTATGCATTAGCTCGAAACTACCCACACACATAGTAGTGTCAAGGATTCGCAACGCCTTCGAACAGTTTCACAAACATTAACATTTACATATGTAGATGTTTAAGTCTTCTCCCGCTAAGCGCAGCATTCACACACCTACAATTATCACTGGCTTAGAAATTTTAAATGCGCATTACGCAGCATTAAAGCAATGCGAGGCGTCGCAGGTAGGCGGAAATGTAGAGCAATTTTTCTTTTAAAAATGTGTGAAAATACTTAAGAGCCGTGGAAAAGGACATCATATGCATATTACTTGTATGTTACGGATATTTGTGGTGTCACGGTGCAATCTCATCCAAATTTTCCCGCATTAGTGTGTTAATACCTATCGGTTTCCGTGAAAAATAGTAATTCTTCAGCATTCTGGTCATTCAAGAATAGAATACCTATAACAATAGATTTCTTTAGTCCCACTTTGCTCTGGTTTAAAAATCCGTTGCCTTTTCTATTGAACGTTCCAGCTTGAAATATTGTGTCGGATACAAATGAATTAGACGCTCACTTACCTAATGCGTTCCCTAAATGGATTCGGGTCAAAAGTATACAATTCACATGCTCTAATTTGGTCTAATGAAGACGGATTTGGGAACAGCCTTCTCTGTATTTCATTGTGTGTATAAGACAATAATAGTATGGATGTAATACATATATTTAACTTAAAGATTGAAATTTTCAAAAGCCATAAAATTTGGTTAGAACGCTTCAAATTGTACCAATGCGCAACCGATTGCAATTATTGTTAAAGTAGTATCTGTATTAAAAATTTACGCTCTATTTTTATTGAGTGTTACATCTTATGATTGAATTTAGGTATTCTGATAAGTTTCGTCGCTTAAGTATTACGTTTAGGGTCAAGTTAAAAGCCAATACCCACTTGCTAATTCATTTCATGCGCAACATGTATTTCTGGACGAAATCTGGATCATTGCAATGCTGCAAGTTCTTCTGGTGCATCCTTTTCTGCACATACACCAATGAGGGAGAAGAAATGCAGGGAGTTTTTTCAAGTAAGCATCGAAGCTTATGGCTGTCAAGATATACTGCTTAGACTTGCCGCCCTCTTCAAATAACTGAACGGCTATACTGGCTTTGTGCTATTAAATTTGTTTGGAAGCCGGTCGCAGCGGAATTATCGGAAACTACAGAGTCAATGTGCTGATTAGAGAGGGCACCTTTACATCAGTTTCAACAGATGGGAAGCGAGTCCTTGTCTTGCACTTTCATGTATTTGGTATGCGCTAATCAACAAACCGAACATGAGCGGCTTCTAGAACCATTTGGCCTAGAGTGAACCGCAAGAAATCAAACTACGGCAAAGCTACATATGTATATGGAAGGTAAGATGAACATATCTATTGCCCATTTTTTGGGGTTTTTGAGTATCATAAAGGTCCCACGTTCATGCCTTGCAACAAGTTTGTTTGAACCAAATTTGGTCAACATTTTATTACATCATTGCAGAACATTTTGAGAATGGGCGAAAACGGAGTAAAATCACCTATACTTTCCATAGAAGACCGTTATGAATTTCAACTAATTCTTCAATTAGATGAAAATATGGTAATAAAAATATGAACAACTTTCGTATTTTATATATACATACGAGTATATCCCATTTGAAAAAATTATTGCTTAGATGATATTAACTGGCTGTGTTTTCAAGCGTAATAATGTGACTTTGATGTAAACAGCTTGGTTCTATACCTAAGCTTATACCCATGATAGCACAAATGTTTTCAAATACAACTGTGTTCGAAATAATAGCAATGGCATAACCCAGAATTTAAATGAAACAAAAAATGGTGTAATTGATTTTTATTATGGGTTATTATTATTGTATTTAATTCACTCATATTCAAGCTTAAAAAATTAAGATTTTTTTAAAGAATCAGATAAAGTTCTTATTTAAATAAATAAAAAAGTTTGTAAATGAAAATTTGAGATGTGATGAATAATATTGAAGATTTTATGTCAATGATTCTCAATTGGCTTAAGGTCCGGTGACTGAGCCGGTCAAACCAATTTTTTTGCCAACCCGCTGGAATGTTTCGCGTCGTTATCTTGTTGATAGACCCATTTCAACGGCATTTTCCTTCAGCGTGTGGTATCATAGTCGACTCCATTATTTCAACATACAATTTTGCATCTATATTTTTTTTATCTAAAAAAACGGACCTGTACCGTAGTAAGAGAAGCACACCCACACATTCATTTACCGTCCGTGAAACATATTTAGGATCAAATGAAGCATTTATTGGCCTTCGTACATACTGTCAGCGTCCTCGGGAACCAAATAAAACAATTTTTGTTTCATCGGACCACAATATGTTGCGCCATTTTTCGACTGACCAATGCTCTTCAAGCCACTGCTGTTATTCACAATCCACTGCTATTATTTCGAACACAGTTGTATTTCAACCGAATCAATTCTTTTAAAATGTACTTTTAAATTTTTTTTATACTCTTGCAACATGTTGCTACAGAGCATAACAGTTTTGTGAACATAACAGTTGTCTGTATAACTTAAAACTGATCGAGATATATGTATATGGAGTTATATTTATACATAAATGATCAAGCAGAGTTAAATTCAGAGTGACTTTAAAAGTTGCGAAATCATGTTTAAACTTGGTAAACATATTCATTGGCACCCAAGAAGAATTAGTATTGCAGATGGGCGGAATCGGACCATCGTCACGCCTACAAAACGCAATTAATCGAAAACATATAAAGTGTTATAGCTAAGCACCACAATAAGACACAAAGCTGTTGTTTAATACAACGATTTGCATTAACTGAGGCATTTATGGTTTAAAAAAAAATTAGAACGCATAGCCATGCTTTTTAAGTTTACTGTACCCATCTTCCATACCATTCATGTTATAATAACTAAATTCGATCAGGGGAAACCGTTTTGGTACGATGGCATAATAAAACTTTATAGAAGCCGGGGTCAAACTTTGATAATGAGCGTGGCACCAGCCGAATTTAGTTGAACACCTATATCTTGAGATCTACGTGATCTATTCGGTAAGTAATATTATACCGAAATTCCTACAATGCAGTGCGAAAACAAGCGAAATCAAACAAAAACCACCTCTTCACGAATAGTGTCTTTAAGGTATGTATTCTGTGACCTAAAATAGTTAAAATTGAGCTGAAAATACCCATGCTCCTCCATACCGAATATGTGAACCCGGCGAACCTGTTAGATATATTATTAAAATTCGAAGAATTCACCTAGTGCAAATATTTTAGGAAACTCCTATCGTCAGTGTGAAAATGGATGAAATTACTTCTATTACTTTTACTTAAAACGCAATAAATTAAAACTAAATACGCCAGAGACATTTAATTTTACCCGCAAGATGATATAACAGGACTTTAATGGAGCCGGAATCAAAGTTGGTATGATATTATACACTAGGCATCAAATGAAAATATATATGTAATACATACTGGAAAATTCAGATCATAAATTTACTTCCTACATTTTTGCTTAAAACAGTTGGGGTAATATTTGCACTTATTATTTAGACGCAAAAAATATTTACTCTATCGAGAGTGATTAGTCGTCGCTGAAGGGCCCATGACGACGCGTCAAATGAAAGTTTAACTTTAGTTTCGGTTCATTTCTTTCAAGGTAAAACTGAATTTTACTACAGATTTAATAAATTTGTAATTATTACGGGAATTTCTGTTGTGGTGAAAAATTTTTGTTCTGTTCTTAGTAAGAAATATAAAAAAGTGAAGAGAATCTGATCTTAATTGTAGAAGATGGGAAGAATTGTGAAACGAATCAAAAAATGTATGAAAAATATTCCATTTCGATCAGCGAGGCAAGAAGAAAGATTTTTGAATACTCCAAGAGCAGTAAGATATGCAAGCCTCAATACGGTGGAGGTCCAAAATCCAAAATTTCTATACACGCTGAACGACTTGTACGAAGAAAAGCTCCTGAAAACCCTGAAATTTTATCGAGAGAGTTGATTGAAAGTTTTGGTTTGGATGTTTCCATTAGTACAATGAAAAGAAAACTACAAACAAGTGGTTTTAAAAACTGTGTTACAAAAAATGGCCATGTGTTCCATTTGGAGTAGGAAAAAAGGACTAGAGTTTGCAAAAGAATATCCAAATGTGCCAACCACATTTTGAGATAGAGTAATTTGGTTGTTGAATTGAGAAGTAAAGTCCTCTCTCGACAAACAAAAAATAAACTCTATAAGTCACTCATGATTCCCGTCCTGCTGTATGGTGCAGAGCATGGACGATGACAACAACTGATGAGTTGACGTTGCGAGTTTTCGAAAGAAAAGTTCTGCTAAAGACTTACGGCCTTTTGCGCGTTAGCCACGGCGAATATCGCATTCGATGAAATGATGAGCTGTACGAGATATACGACGACATTGACATAGTTCAGCGTATTAAAAGACAGCGGCTACCCTGCTAGATCATGTTGTCCGGATGGACGAAAACACTCCAGCTCTGAAAGTATTTGACGCAGTACCCGCCGAGGGAAGTAGAGGAAGAGGAAGACCTCCACTCCGTTGGAAGGACCAGGTGGAGAAGGACCTGGCCTAGCTTGAAATATCCAATTGGCGCCACATAGCGAAAAGACGAAACGACTGGCGTGCTGTTGTTGACTCAGCTATAATCGCGTAATCGGTGTCTACGCCAATTAAAAAGAAGAATTTAATTGTTGATGCATGCAGCTCATGAAATCATGATAAAGCCGATGAATTCAAATTCGACCTAAGGAGTTAAAAAACACGTAAGGGAATGTGTTGTAAACCTTCTGATCGCTTAAAACCACAGTGCATACAATCATCAGTTAAGCATGGAGGATGTTCTGTCATGGTTTGGGGCTGTTTCTCAAAATTTGGTGTGGGTGTAGTGTATTTAAAATCGATGGGCGAATGACGGGTGCTTTATTTGTTGACATTCTTAGCAAAGTTTTGAAAATAAATGAACTTGCGGTCGTTTATCTGCCAATAAGATAACGACCCCAACGCACATCTCGACGGACTACTTGCTTTTTTGAAGAAGGCTTAAAGAAAAACTGACCTGGCCAGCTTAGTCATCGGATTTAAATCTATTTAAGTATCTGTGGTTTATTTTTCATTCCAAAATACCAAAAAGCAGCCTTACAAACTTGCAAAAAATTATTTCTTAGAGACGAAGCATCAACTTGACATTGTTCCAATGAAAATATTAGAAAATTTGGTTCGGGGCATGACAAGACGTCTTCGTGCCGTTTTTCAGAATAAAGGAGGCAATATTAATTGCTAAATTTACTTTTATACCAAACGTTTTGTATTTTTTCAAAATGTATACTTTCATTTGACCAGTTTCGTTTAAGAGTCTTTGTTTTTAAGTGGAACAAAGTTTTTTTCTTTCTATTCCGGGAAAAAAATATATTAATATATAATTTGTTACTTAAATACCTGCAAATATAAATGTAATATTAATGTATGAATTATTAATTCTTTCATTTGATGCCTAGTGTATATATGTGAACCCATTGACTATTTAAAAAATTGGTCAATGTGTGAGATTTATAACCGAAATTTAGTGAGAATCTTTTCCTGATAGTAGTATGACTGTGTGCTATAAATGGATTAAATCGGATCAATAATTCCTTTAGCCCCCATATACCTTATATAAACATTTTCGAACTTCCGGGTGACATAAGACTTCATATAATTAACCATTTTTACGCACTTGAAGGTACCTAGCTCTCCATACTTGTTCTTCTAATAGACATTACACACCGATAAGGCAATTTTTTATATAAATTTCAGGAAGTCAGACGCATCACTCCATTTCTCCCTTTCTTTTGAATGTAGTCAATATGTAATCAACATAAAAATTTCTCAGAAGCCTGCAACATAATAAATTTAATAATAAATAAATTACATTTGTTAATGCAGACAGAACAACAGCACATGGAAGCGAGTACTACCGAAAAGCCATAAATTAAAATACAACAAACATAAAAAAAAGTTACTTTTCAAAAATAAATAAATTGAAACTTTTTAATGACAGCATTAATTGTCTTAACAGCGTCGTAGTAAAATTATGCTCATTTGATTAGGTTTCTTTATTTGCATTTAATAAACATCACTTATACCCTCTATATTGCTACATGCTATGTGGCTATGCAATTATATATAAATTTGTGATTGTATTAGGTATGCACGGCGGCATTTGGCCGCCATAAACGTCAAAGAAACACCCATTCGTGGCGCCAGTGGTATGGTGGAACTAGTATTAGCGGCGGCGACGAATGCGCCGAAGACAGTGACAGCGACAATGACGACTTTCTGACAACTCCACAAAACGTGTCTGTTGCCTTGGTGGCATATTGAATGTAACTCCTTTGCTGTACGCGACGGTTTGTTATGCAGACATTCAGATTTTCGTAAAATCGTGCGCCTTCGCTGCATTCGTAATTAGACGAAATTGTCAAATGCCAAAAATTGCGCCAACCTCCCGAAACGAAACGACCGTTCTAGACAGTGTGAGCTGACAATTGACATTCGCTGAGTTTCGAAAAGTACGCAATAAGCGCACACACACATGAATGTGTGGTTGTGTACAAATTAAGATTGGTGTGGTTCTGCATATCGTTGCGCTTGACGCAGAGCTCTGTGTGGGCTCACGCATCTACGTGACGCAGTTGTCACTCCAATCATTCGGAGAAGTCAAAGGGTTGGGCCTGAACATAATGCGGAATGCATGCAGTTAATATTCAGTTGCAGGATATGATTGGAAGCATGTATTAACATTCTTATATATACACATATAAAGATATATAGTACATACATGCATACTGTTATACTTGCATGTATGGCTTCGGTGACTATGCAAGTTAGTCATTAAAGCTCTCAAGGGTTAAGTTTTAATGAATAATTAAGTTTCTAATGTAAGACTTACACGACAACGCCTTTCACATCCTTTAATTTTCAATATGCACATTAGGATGGTACTTATGAAATGATTGGAATATACGTACAGTCACTTAGGATTAAAACCCATTAATCCAAAAATTTTAAACTTAAAATTCTGGAGAAAAAATCCCTCTAAATCTTCTCTCGAGAGCCGGTATTGGCAAAAAAATTTAAAGGCAAAATAGTGTTGAGTGACTCCATACTTAACCAGTTACTCAGAAATAGCACTATTCACTTGCATACAGACGGCTCGAAAACGTTGGAAGGCAGAACCTTCCACCAAAGTCAAAATTTATAAATCACAGTGCATACTAATCGATAATTTTCTATGCTATACTTTGTCTGCCAGAATGTCAGAATGCTCTGAAATATAAAAAAAAAATGTACTTTAAAACTACCACCTTAATATAGGTAGGTAGGAGTGCAGTCCTATCGGGCTCAATTAGCACTGATATATGTACATACTTAATTCTATACCAAAATATACCTGCGTCTATACATATGAATATGTTTAGTAACTTGCGTTATGCATTTCTTGAGTGTCATTATACTTTCATAACAACTTCTTAGCTTGTGATTATGATTATTATCCAATTGGCGCCTATTAGTCCCACCAAATTATACCAATGGCGCACCGCCTAGCCCATACTCATAATCACATTGCACACGTATATATGTACATATGTAATGTCAAGCACAATGTTAGTAAAAGGAAAGTACATGTATAATATTTGCTCATTACTATTCCATTGACGATTTCATTAGAAACATTTTACATGTCGATAAAATTGTAATTATAATTTACATTGTTGTCGGCAACTTCAGAATACATAATTTCTTTAGAGAGTTTAATAACCCATGATTGTAAAAGAAAGTTATTTCTGGATATGGTATGGTTTAACTTCAGAGAAATGCATTTGTTGTGTTCTTCGGAAAGCAAATTATAAAAATAAATAAAAGTATGAATACTAATGAATTTTAAAATATTGAAGGCCCAGCTGCTAATTCGACACTATTATATGGCGATTGGTACACTAAATACTTTTGAGAAGGAAGTTATATCAGAAATACTATAAGTCGAAACCTCATTCATTTTAAAATTAATTTTCTTCAAAAAAGTTTTAATGTTTATTAAGAAATGAATTTTAGAGCCTTAAAAATATTATAGAAAATTTTCAGGGTTGTGCGCTGGGTTTGGGATCCGTCCCGTTAAAAATACCCCAATGAAAGATTATCGAGTGCCTCGGATGAGAGATCCCCCTGGTGTGGGATTCGTGGTGGAAGAGAGGCTTAATCGCCGAGTACTGTCATTCTTTCCGGTGGATAAACGTCTAGCTACAATCCGCATCAAAACGAGGTTCTTCAACACATCGCTGACTAGCACCCATGACCCAATGGAAGAAAAGGACGATGTGACAAAAGATGCCTTCTATGGGTGCTTGGAGTACTCCCATGAGAACTGTCCTCGTCACGATGTCAAAATCGTGCTTGGCGACTTTAAACGACAGGGTGGGCAAAGAAGGTAAAAAATTTGAATAGAAGATTACAAGACCGGAACATACTCTTGCAGAACTCCCAAATATAATCTAGTAACCGATGCCCAAAGCATACTAAAATTATGGAGGGAACACTTCTGCAGCCTGCTGAATGGCAGTGAAAGTACAACGCCAGGAGAAGGTGAACCCGATTTCCAAATCGACGACGATGGAGTAGACGTTCCATTACCCGACCATGAAGAAGTTCGAATAGCAATTGCCCGCATGAACAACAACAAAGCGGCGGGGGCCGACGGATTGCCGGCCGAGCTATTGAAACACGGCAGCGAAGAACTGATAAGGAGCATGCATGCTTCTTTGTAAAATATGGTCGGATGAAAGCATGCCCAACGATTGGAATTTAAGCGTGCTCTGCCCAATCCACAAAAAGGGAGACCCCACAATCTGCGAAAGGAGAATCGACACACACTACCTCTTTGTTGATTTCAAAGCTGCTTTCGACAGCACGAAAAGGTGCTGCCTTTATACCTGATTTTCTGAAATTGGTAATCCCAAAAAAACATTCGTCGAACTCGCGACTTGGCTCTCACGTCACTGTTGACAGTCATAACTCTGAAGTTGTAAAAAAATTCCTCTATTTAGGAACCAGTATAAATACCACTAACAATGTGAGCCTGGAAATCCAACGCTAAAGAACTCTTGCCAACTACTTCGGAGTGAGTATACAATTAAGAAATAAAGTCCTCGATCGACGAATAAAAACCAAACTCTATAAGTCACCATCCTTTTATATGGTGCACAGGCTTAGGCGATGACAACAACTGATGAGTCGACGTTGGGAGTTTTTGAGAAAAGTTCTGCGAAAGATTTATGGTCTTTGCTTGTTGGCCGCGGCGAATATCGCATTCGATGGAACGATGAGCTGTATGAGATATACATACGACGACATTGACATAGTTCAGCGAATTAAAAGACAGCGGCTACGCTGGCTAAGTCACGTTGTCCGAATGGACGAAAACACTCCAGCTCTGAAAGTATTCGACGCAGTGCCCGCCAAGGGAAGCAGAGGAGGAGGAGGGCCTCCACTCTGTTGGAAGGACCAATTTGAAACGAAGAGCAATCTGAAGAGATTCAAGGGCTGTCAATTCATCTAGGAAAAACAACGGTTTGATGTGGTTTGTGAGACGTTGGATTCATCCCTTCCTATTTGTTAAAAATTATGCCAGTGAGAACGTAGCCGTCAATGGCGACCGTTTTGGCACCAGGATAACTGAGTATTTGATGCCTGGAATTGAAGCTCTTGATCTAGGTGACTAATCAATAGATTTATTGAGAGAACACTTGTGCGAGCAGATAATTTCACATTTTGGGCTGGTCGACTGGCCACAGAGATCGTTTAATATGACGCCGTTAGATTTTTTCCTGTTGGGATATCTAAAGTCTAAAGTTTAAGGTTCCCGCTTCAATTGAGGCCTTGGATCAAAACATCACGCGTGGCATTAGTCAGTTACCATTCAAAATGCTCGAAAAGATGGACCCTCTGAGATGTAACCGCTGCTAATATTTGAAACAGATAATTTTCAAAAAATAAATTCCAAAGAATCTTGTTTCGAATGATAGTAAACATTCTCCATTAAATTTGAAGTTTCTGTGTTTTTCTTTAGAAAAGTAGGGAACCTCGAAATGGGGCAACCTTATAAATAATCCGATATTGTTTTCCTTTTGGTAATACAATCAACCTTTAGATGAACACAATACTCTTGGTGGTAGTGGTAATATGTTGAAAGAGTTTTAAAATTGATCTTAACTAAATTTCTTTCGGCATATATATTTCAGTGTATAGCCTTTAATAATGGTAATTGCTTCTGATACTTACTCCCAAAAACTATTTAAATGCAAATTTATTACTTATTTTTACTGCATGGGTAAACCTAGAATATATTATTTGCCGCAGGCTTAGACAGGAAGCAGTAAAAATTCATTGCAGTAAAGTCTAAAATTCCAGAAAACATTATGCAAAAACTAACGGTTTTATGGTATACTAAATATATTATGTAATTAAATAGGTGTTCCGTCGTTAAAAGCCCGCAATTTAAAGGTAGTCAAAAGAATAGATTGCAGTCAACTAAAAAACCTGAAATAAATATAATGCCGTTACCTATAAAGCTTCGTCAGCATGCAAGTTTTTCGAAGGCTGTAGCAGTTTACCATAAAACATTCCCTGTAGAGAAACTGTAGAGAAAGGCACAACGAAATATAATTATTCATGGAAAAATACGACCATTTTTCTTTGACTTCGCAAAATTTAAAGGATTTACCGCTAGTAGTTCATGAGAAAATAATTTTACAATTTTATCATGCTCTAAATTTCAACCTTCAATAACTATAACAAAAAAAAAAAATATTTATATCACGTTGTATGCGTCTAGTCTCCTTCCTAATGAACTGCTAATTTTCAAATCGGTGATTTTTCGAAATTTTTGTTGACCACTTGAAGTGGTTTGACTCATATCACAAACTTCTTAGTTTAATTTTTGTCCCTTCTGATGCCTCGAGGAGTAGGTCTGGGAAGTGGTTCATAAATAAATACTTTGTGCTTTCTTCAGGAAAGATCTTTGTGAAAGTATACTTATATCACCATAAAGTATTTAATGTGAGGGTTGACAAAAAAGGCGGTTTTATTTTTATAAGAATACCTGAAAATACTAAAATGAATTATACAGTTTAAGCAAATATACATATATTTAATTTTAGTAAAATATATTTTTTAATTTCAAGAATAATTTTGTTCTTATTATATACGACTTTCTAAAATATATTTTATCTTTTACCAAACAATTCAATAAACTCTTAACAAATTTAATAATTTATAAGTACAAGTATATACCTTCCTTTTTAAAGCTGTCCAATTTCTTTCCGTATTTCTCACAGGGTATAAGGATTAATGCTAACTAAAACAGTTATATGAATGTTAAAAAATTACCGCGCTGCCTATCAAAATAATCAATCAAAAAGAAATTAGGCTATCAAAGCGGCTTTTTGTGCACCCAACAAAAACAAGTTGCCTGATAGTTTTAGCTCCTCTGATTTTTTACAGATAATCCAAAAATCATAAATAACAGTTACCACATGAAAAGGAGCGAACGAGTATGAAGAAAAAAAAACTTTTTGTTTTTAGAGTTTTCATAATTATTCGGTTGCTTTATGTACTCCAGTCGATTATGAATGAATCGTCTAAAGTGAATGAAACAAGCGCAGCAACATTAATCAATCAGGTAGAATGTGGGCATGTATGTATGCATGTGTGAAGAGATAAATATAGCACAAATGTTATATTTTAGTGCGCTACATGCGCGGAGAAGGTAATTTCAACCGTTATAAGTGATGTAGTTCTCACTATATTGAACACTGCTTAAAAATTATTTGGTGTTTAGGAGTCCGGTACTTTTTATATAACTGAGAGCTTTACTCAACATTATTTTTCTTCGATGGTTTTAATGCAAACTGAACAAGAATTTAGTTTGAGTTTTCGTTATTATTCAGCATTACTTGTGACTATGGATTTTTAGATACGCATTTTATATAGTAATGGTTTCTATAATTATTTTAATGATTCTTAAGGGCTTGCAACATTTTAGAAATTTAAAAAGTCAGCTTTTTATTTTGAACTTGATTGTAGCAATCTGTATTTAGTTCAAGGGGGAAATTTATTTCATTTTCGTAAGCAAAAAAAAAAAAAAAATTAAAGTCCTTAAAATCAATGTAAATTCACCTGGTCCAAAAAATTGTAGCTCACTTCGCTATTCGGTGCAGCCCGTAAACGATATAAACTGTAAACGCATAAAATCCACAAAATGATCCGCTGATCATAACAAATTGGATTCATTTAGCTCATCGAAAAAGCTACAGGTAGCGCTGCCGAGGCGCCAAAACTACAAACAGCAAGTCGATAAAGGAGCATTTTTCAAAACCGCCTTTTTGTACACCAGTTTATACATATAGATAATTGATAGCAACAAAAGTGGAAACCTATGTATGTGTAAGTGTTTTAGTCTCTATGAACGGGCTCTTTCTGTTTCCTTTAGCAAATTAATATCTATTAAATTACGCCAGCTTCCTACTCATCAATTTCAGAGCGCCACGCCTGTTGCTGTGAAGCCGGCATGGTTGGAGCCCATCAACAGCCCGCGCTGATGATGAAGAAACTGTCTGTCTGATAACTGTGTCAGGTTTGAATAATTAGAACCTTTTGTTTTGGCCGCGTTGTGTACCCGTTTTATACATACATAGGTACAAATATATGTATGTATGAGTGTGCTTTGTTTTCTGTACTTTTTGAGTTTGTTAATCACTTTAAGGTTGCGCTCACAAACGCTGCCAAACCAATTTCACAACTTATGTGTTTGGTCTGGCCTGCCATTAGGTTACTTTTTTGATGAAGATTAATGATTTGCCAACTATATATAGTATATATATATTTTATGTGTATATAAGTATTGCCAAACAATATAGTTAAGTTGTAAAAAATATAACTATTTATAAAAGGCAGGCGACTAAGGCTTTCGGGTTCTTCAATAATATTGTATTTTTTTTTGTTTCTCCACTTAACAATCCTTGACCTTCACGCCTGCTTCATTTATCTTTCTCGGTGGCGCATTCGCTGTTGCTTTTTCTTTTTAAATAAATTAGTCTCTTGGCGCCGAAATTCATTAATGATTTGTGGCACGTTTTGACTTTGCCGCCGTCTCCAGTTTTTATGGCACATTTGCACATTCAATATTATACATTAAAAGGGTAGTGCTTATGGAAAGGAAATAATTTTTATAATTGCTCGAAAATTACATGTTGCAATGTGGCCATAAAACATAATTGGAACTTATGAAACGTACAATGATGCATATGTTGCATATTAAGCGAGAAAGGCGTCGGTATTAGACAGGCAAGAGAGCGGGCTTCCTTTCTTCATATTCCATTAATAAAATCTTTGATGTTTATGTCGGAACTTTGTTTAAAAAATCGCCACAACAGACCTTCAAATACAATTGGGTTCATTTAATATCTCCACGATTTTATCAGATTTTGTATTTTATTAAATAGTATTTATATACAGTTAATCAAATACCAAAAAACAAAAATAGTATTTTTGATGAAGAAATTGGTAAGCCAGATATACACCTTTCGTAAAAATTTAATAGTAAGGACTAAAAATGGAATAATACTTATGTATTCTCAGCCACTCAACATATTTTACTGAGCTCATCTTCATAGCAGACCATAATTTTATTTTTATTTCGTTTCGAAATTTCTGCCCATTCGTTGGAGTTATTTTCACGAAGATTATTATTTTCTCTAGCCTTAATATACCTTGAACATGCCATCTTAAAAATAATCAGGTCTAATGTTGAAAGTTAATGATTTTTATATAATTTATCAGATCATATGCTTTCCTCAGCCTCTTGTGTATGGGCAAAAAATACTAGGCATTTTTAATTTAAATTCAAAGCGAAAACCCATTCGACAAAATATTTTTGTTCTAGATTGTGACTGTTAGTAACATCTGTGCCAAAAGCCACACCAAAATACTGTCTTTCTAAAGTATGTAATTAGATTAAGTTGGGTTAATCTGGTAGGCCAATAAGCCGCGCTTAGACCAGTTTAGTCCCTTGCGATACCAAATGGAGTTCACTTCCTAAGTCAAAGAGGAGTAGCCGTCACGTCCTTTGGGGTTCCTGCGCTTGAATTTTAACAGACTCTGCGGCTTTACACTACCTCCTCCATTGTATCATACTGTGGGGACCGCAGATGTTTACAGAATAGTCAATGCGGGACAAGTGCACAAGTGATGCTCTTTTGTTTTCCTGATGCCCTGCTCTAAGAATTCCCTGCAGTGTTTGCGATCTGTCAGACCCATCTTGTGGGCCTGTGTCGCCACCAAACAGTGACCAGTTCGTATTCCCATCATGCTCCTACAGTCTCTTCTATCGAGTGCCAATAGGAATTTTGTGTACTTCCCATCTAGCGTTTTGCACATGACTTTTGCAGTTTTGCAACCTGGTATGAGCGAAATTTATTCAATAATAAATTTTGTGTGCGGAATCAATTTTCTGACGATTAACAGTTGGAATATCAGAAGGATCAGTGAAACCCATTTTAAAAGATTAGATTGAGTTGACTGATTTCAAAATCACTAAATTTTTTCAAAAACCAGCGTCACGTTATAACGAAATGTATTGTTACCGGCGATGAGTATTGGAACTATGCTTACCACCCGGAAACAGACGATAAATCGGTGGAATATCGTGGTAAAGGTGAGCGAAAGCCAAAAAAACTACGTCAAAACGAGTAAAAAAACCAACAACAAGATTATGCTGCCAGCTTTCATTGATTATCGAGGTGTGGTACACTCCGAATTCCTTCCGACGGGCCAAACGCTCAACTAGGTACACCATTTGAGTGTTGTACGTCGTTTGCGTGAAGTTATTCGTAAAAGGAGGCTGGAATTATGGGCAGAAAAATCTTATTCTTTTCTCCACGATAATGCACCGTTGCATACTGCACTGATTCTTCGTGAGTGTTTCGTAAAATTTTCAATCAATATAGTGCTGGAACCACCGTATTTGCCTGATTTAGTTCCGTGTGACCGCTGGCTATTCAGCAAACTCAAATAACCGCTCCGAGGGAACCGTTCTGAGTCAAACGGAGACAGTAAACGTGAATCGCTGCGCGTAGTGAAGACTTTCTGGAAATTGACTTTAACAACTGCTTCTAGAATTGAAAAAAACGTTGGCACAAGTGTATTGTTTTCTTTGAGGGGGCGACATAGTGTTTGAAGATTGAATTAAGAAGTCTAAATTTATGAACACAGTCTTACTATTTTTGGCTCATAGTAGAAAGTTATTAAGTTACTGAGGGGTAAGCCCTCTGTATGGTTGTAATCAACTCACCATTTCGTCTTATGTTGGATTTATTTGTAAACGTTTTAACCACAAAAGGCTAGCTGACACTTCGACACCTTTAATTTTTACAAATTACGAGGGTAAGTGGGCTACTGCATCCAAACTTTATGATGTCTTCATTGTTTCTTAGTTAAATAAGTTCGATTTTTTAGCTGAGTTTTCAAAAATACTCCACAGTTTTTTCCGATCTACTTTTTTGATAACAAATTGCTTTGCTTTGTACACCATTTTTTTTCGAAAAACTTTAATTTCAGTTTTTCTCACATAATTTACAAGTCATATATTCGCTAAAGCTAACGTATGTATAAATAGCCGTGTTAATGCATTAACATTTTGGTTTTTGTCGAAATTTAAATGCCTACCAAAAACAGAACTGCAGCCAACATTTCGGGATTTGTCCTTCTGACAGGATAATTACGTTTTCACACATACTCATTTACGTACATATATATACAACAAAAAATGCTCCTTTGCTTCCGGCTGTTACTACTCTGGCATTTGCTTATTTTGTTCGAGATCCTTATTTGCTTAGCCATGAACATTTGGTTGAACTGTTCAATCAGGAAGAAAAATAGATTAAATAATTTCAGCCGAAGTGTTAACCCTCAGCCTCATACACAAGTGGATATACTAATGAGTGCATAACACACTCCTCGAAATATTTGCTCAGTTTACTTACGTTAATATTTATTTGGGATATTGTTTTTTTACCTTTTTTCATTACAAATCCTCGTCAAACTCGTCGGTTTATTTATTTTTCATCGGTGTGTGGTCTTTCGTTAGAGTAATTGAAAAAATAACAAATTGAGACATTAGCAGTAAGCTGAAAAAACATTGTGTGACATAGGTTTTAGAAGCCGATGGCACTGTTTCAGTATAGAAGATTCAAAATGAAACAAAAATTCAATACAAAAGGGCGACTGTGGTTTTGAAAACTGTGCTATGGTACATTGCCAAATTTAACTAACTGAATTTGTGATATACTTACATATGTCAGGATTACCATGTCTTCCTTCAAAATAAAAAAGGTTAATATTTTAGTTTTTTTACCGGATTACATTGTGAAACATGAGGACAAATTTAAACATTATTTTAGTTAGTATGAAAATTTTGTGAGTTTCGTTTTAGACACATACATATTACGTATGTGATTTCTAAATGAGAGTATCGGAACTAAATCGTAGATGAGCCTACTTGCTGTTAAGGGGGTATTCTGGTTCAGAAATTTAAAAAATCGAAATGGTTTTACTATGTTTTCAAAGTTTAACTATTCAAGAATATGTGTACAAGAGGATTTTTCAAAATTCAAATTATTTTCGGAGATATAGACATTTTTCTGACCCGGCATCCAAATTGGTTCGGCCGAAACTAATCAAACAAAAGACATTAGGGCAACTTTAAGCGCGTTTTTCTCAAAACTGACTTTTTTGGAACGACACCCACGATTTCTCAGGTTCTACTGGACCGATTTACTTGAAGCTTTTACAGAGTCTTCTTAATAGGCTTGTCTATGGTTGCAACTAGCCCCATCCCCAAAACTTTTTTTCAGGCAGTCGCCATTTTGTGAAACAATTTTTTTTCCCACTTTTCCATAGTTTTGGCCATTGCGACATTATTTTAGATTAATAATCATTTTTTTGGTTTCAGATAACTAGGAGGGTTGAAATCATGGGTATGGTCACGTGGAAATTTTTAGAGAACCCCACTTTGTCAGTTCATAATTTTTGAAATTTTATTGTTGTATGTATACAATTCCTAGTCATCTTGGCTGCCCTCTGATAAAGCGTAAAAAAGGCTCCATAACAGTGGATATTTCGGTTTTTTTCTGACAATTGTGATGGCGTCCGTGTATACAAATATTGGCGCAGTTCTGTTTAATAGTGTCTAGTTCTTTAAGCATCACTTAATATGTCGATGATACAGCACAACATTAGGTTGAAGATTGTGGATGAAAGCGTATAACTTTTCTTCTCCATACTTAATTTCGGAAAATTGTATATGTCATTGCTTTTCTAAAGTTATCATAACTATTTTTATCCATTTTCTGGTATTTTTAACTTTTTTGAAATTGCAGAGATAGATTTGAAAAATTGATGTTGTCCATGATCTGCTTTAGGGAGAAGATTTGGTCTACTATTGACCTTCCGGATCTAAACTTCCAATAATATTCCTAGGGAAATTTCTTTCCTCCTCACATTCTTTCAGTTTTCTGTTTACATTCCTCGAAATTATTTTGTATTTCGTGTTAAGAAGTGAAATTTCGCGATACCTTTTGGAAATGGCTCTATCGGCTTTTTATAAGGTTACATTCCAATTATCTGGCAACAATTTATTGTAAAAGATCACTGATGTCAATATATGAATTTTTTCAATGGGAGCCCCAGAATCTCATGCATTCAAAGGCTTTTTCATGTACTCAATTCATCTTTCTATTATACTGCGCCATTTTTGTTCTTTTGTAAACTTTTTCTAGGTTGGAGTCTTCGTTTTTCTAAAAAGAGACAGACTTAGCTTTTCTTGGCGCTTTAGATTGAAAAATACATCTCAAAAATTTATTTTGTTTACAAATTAAGGGGAAGACCAACAAAAATACGAACCCCACTTCACCTCAAATGGTTTTCTATTTCAGATGAAACACTGTGTTATAAATCACTTTATACAATTCGATATATCAGTAAAATGCCAAAATGTTATTTGGAGAATCTTAGTTTATGATTGTTTATATACTTATGTATATAGTATCTCATACGTCAACAAACTATTAAATCTATCGGTTCGATGGTAACATGTTTTTCAATATGAACACTACAAAAGTAGAACAATAGGGACTGCAAAAGACGTCATATTTTTTCTCTTGAGTCGAAATTATTAAAATTTCCTACCGAAATTCGGAGTCTTCTTCTTCTTCTTAATTGGCGTTGACACCGCTTACGCGATTATGGCCGATTCAACAACAGAGCGCAAGTCGTTTCTTCTTTTCGCTACGTGGCGCCAATTGGATATCCAAAGTGAAGCCAGGTCCATCTCCACTTGGTCCTTCCAACGGAGTGCAGGTCTTCCTCTTCCTCTGCTTCCCCCGGTGGATACTCGTCAGACAGAAACCCAAAAGTGCTCAATGAGTCGCCATCGCATACCGAAAAATTACAGTTTGGAGCCAACACGTTAGTGTGAATGGGAATCGTTATCGCTGAATTATAATCGCATATTTTTTGACCGAATTTGATGGTGTAGACTAGGGCAATATGTGATTTCAACTGGACGGTGCCACAAGCCACACAGCGAATGTCACAATCGATTTTTTGAAAAACATGTTTGATGAACGTGTGATCTCACGAAATGGCCAGTCAATTAGCCGTCTCGGTGGTGCGGTTTGCCGCCGTTAGGCTATTTCCTGTGTGGCTACGTCCAGTTTATGGTCTATGCCAACAAGCCAGCGACGATTGTTGAACTTCGTAGGAACATCAAAAGTGAAATTATAGCAGTATCGACCGGTTTATGCTATCGAAAATTCGTTTCAGCGTCTGGACTTCTACAAGCGTGCTCGTAGTGATCTTGCAAAAGGAATCGAGTTCTATAAATAATAGTACCGAACGTACTTAAGCAGGAAAGAATTTTATTGATAACCTAAAGCGATTTTGTTTTGTAAGCGAATTTCTTTGTACAATGAGATAAGGGTACAAAAAATACCCGTCGCTAGGTCACTTATGCCGAAATTTTTAATTTTTGTCAGTCCGGTGTGCTAGATTTATGATACTTTGAATTGCATCGAAAATGATGGAAATCACTCCTCAAGAGGAAAAAAATGAGAAAAATGTATACATTACTAACTTCACAGCTTCACGATTTTTAGGTCTTCTGAGTTAGTGAATTAAATAACGAGCAAATTATTGAAAGAAAAAATCAATGAGAATCAACAGAAAGTTAGAAACTAGGCGTGTTAGATTGGGTGGACAACACATTACCACGCGTGAAGTGGAGTTTTCAGTTGAAAGAGAGCACATTTCAAAGCTTTAAATATGCCACCAACATCATTTAGTTATGCAGTACTTGAAGCAAATGTTACAGAAAATTCTTTTCATAAGTCAGAACACGACGCAGTTGTTATACACTTTGCTTATACGACGCAGCTTGGTAAATAAGTAAACTAACACAACTATACGAGGAATTTAAATTTAATTTTGAGTTTTTGAATTTTCATTGAAATCAATTTCAAAGTACACATATGTAAATCTTTTGCTACTTTTCAACTGAATTTCACCTCCACAGTCCACACACCATCGGAAGCAATAAATATGACAAATTTTACTATTTCAAAGATGCCCTATCTGTGTTTATAATTTAACCAGAAGCACATAAAATCTGTCAAAACATTTGAGTGGTCACAGTACAGCGTGAAAAATGGTAAGCCATGTTTCGGGTAATAAAACTACCGATTCCAGAAAACGGCGAACCGCGAACGACTTCAAATTCGTTGATTTCGTAGAAGTACGGAGTGCTAACGAAAAAGTCCTTAAAAAGAGTTGATACGCACGAGAATAATAATCACCGGTTGATGGTAGAGAATAATCACAATGGTAACTTGTATTCATTGAGAGCAATTGGGGGAAACATAGCCAAAAAAACTTGTTAACCGCGAGCACGTAAAATACAAATTAAATATGCTGTCGTTTTGTTTTTCAAACAAAAAAAAAGAAAGCAGCTAAAGAAAGTTGAGATATAAAATTTTTAAAGAATACTTAAGCCCTTGTGTTATTCGAAAGTAGTTGTTTTGTATTTGGATTCTTCAGTTTTACGGTTTCGCTGGAATTAGCTTAAGAAAAGTGGCGTTGCTGTTGTAAAAAGGTAGCAGCCATGCGGGTAATCAGTAGGTGTGATCAAAGGCATGCACCAACAATTTGAGGGTGCAATAAATTCAATGAGGGTGTCAAGCAGAATTACACAACACAACACAATAAAGTGAATGTGTTGTGTTGTTCACACAAAGTGTTAGACCAAAGACAATCGCTGAACAAGCTGGACACGACACATACGCCTACAGACATAAAAACAAATACACACATATATAAGTATAAATTCACTTACACCTACTGCCAGCAAGCAGGAAATAGAAAGGTAAAACGAGACCTCATAGCCCGGTAACGGCGTACCGATGCCTGCAGACAATGTCTATAATAGTAACTGATGTGTAGGAATTAATTCCAGCTAACAGCTGCAAGCCCGACAACATTTTTTTTCCGCCCGCAACTTAACGACTGCGACACTTTCAATTACCCTACGCTGAAGCAGCGTCTGCTCCGCGTGTTGGTGCGCATAGACAACTAGAATTGTTTGCCGCTCAGCAAGGATCCCCTCTTTAGGTGACACGGCATTGTTATCGATTACCTTATCCCCGGAAAATCAGGAAAAAGGACACCGAGATCAGCGTGCAACACGTAGCAGTCAATAAATAGTTGACAGCCCTCGTGGTTGCCTTGTTGCGTAGCATATTTTATGCTTACTTACCTTTATCAATAGCGATATTTTGTACGACTTTCTCTTTTCTGCTCTAAAGTAAGATTATTTTGTGTATTTTTTGTTTTCCTCTATTTATTTGTGGCGGCTTGTTTATGTTTCTAGTTTCAGGTCGCCTTGCATGACCTGATTTTCAATGATTTTCAATTGTCTCATTGGCTTTGGTCATGTCTGGGTTTACGCTTTAATCACCTATATCTCTTAATAATACAAATTGAGAAAATGTGGAAAGTGCCAATAAAAGGTGTGAAACGTTTTAAATTATGTCCCATATAGAATACCTTATGATGCTTCTGCTTGGAATATAAAACAGTTTTTTTATTGCTGTACTCTCACTTTATAGCGCACTAAATCACAGCTTTATATATTGTGTTCAATTTTATTACCCGATTTTTATTTCGAATAGCTGGAAAAGTTCTTTACAAAAATCTTCTTAAAGGAAGCCATCAATTAGACAACAATAAATAGATAACAATTGCTTCAAAGTTGCTTAAAACAAGTCGTTACAGCTTACTACATCATTATATAAATTCAGCACTTAAGCATTTTGCTAAACAGGTCTTAAATAATCTAATATTAAAGACTTAACCAAATAAAAATCTAATTGCAGATGGTACCGGAAATCCTAATCAGAGCCAGATATATATTTGATGGAACAAAAAGTCTTCGGTAAGAATTGGAATACATATGTATTCGGGAAATTACTATTATAAAGCATCAGCATCGACAGTTCTCTAATATAAAAAAGGTACCAATAAAACTTGCAAAAAAATGTAAGATAATAATAAAAGGCGATCGCGGACTGAACCTAAGATTACAACGATGTTGTTTTAAGCCATAAAACCACAATCGAGTTGATAACTGGACCGTCCTTAGCTACAGCGCAGTATTGCAATTTTTGATAGAATTGATTCGAACATCATCATTTAAAAGCTCATTAACAAGCATACATTACGAAAGGAAAACTTAGCCAACCTGTTAAATAAGGAAAGCATTGAATTTATTTAAAAAACGGGAATATCAAGTATCTAACCATGAACCATCCTTACCTAATATAATTGTTTATCTAAGTGAAGCTGTTATAGAAGCTAATCGAAATTAAAGAATATGAATTTTATGATGAGTTTATCATAGAGCTAAGAAACTCAGAAGAGAATGAATAGTTGAAAGCATCTTCAAAATAAAAAATTAAAATTTATTTCATCCTACAAATAATATATTAACCTCATTGAGTACTATTCTCACCACAACCAGAATAAATAATTTAAATTAACGTTAGAGAATAGCGAATAGAACCCATTATATCAGCTGCTAAAACCCCACGTTTCCACTTTTATTTCTTTATTTACACATAAATACTTGCTAATCAGCTTCAATTGCCATTTAAGGGGTTACACGAGTTAAAAAACAAACTTTTTCAAAAATTTTTTGTTATAGAAAAAATTAAGTATTAGAATTTTTTATTGTTACATACAAACATACTTCATTAACAAAAAAATTCTGAAATTTTTGGAAAATAATATTTTGAAGATAAGCCTTCATTACATGATCATCTAAAGTGAAAAGATTAAAAATTAGACGAATGAACATCAGTGAAAATTTCGCGACATTTTTTTCAAATAGTTGTAATCGAAAAATAAATCTTTCGTCCAAGTCTTTAAGAATTGTATTATTTTGAATTAAATGAAATTATTTTCTAATATATCATTTATTTTTACCGTCTTTTCACTCATTTTATTGAAATTTACATTGAACTTAAACTCTAATAGTAAACATTTTAATTAAAAATCCGTTGTTTTTAGATTATTAATAAAAATGTGAGGAATCAACGACTTGAGTGGACAACTAATTAGAAAAGAAAAATTTTTATCAAAAAAAATACTGCTATTAAAAAATATTGCTACTTTTAGTTAGTATTTTGTTGCTTAACCCTTTTACTTTAATACTGCTTCACATCCGCTGCGAATTGACGTTATAAGACTCTGACTGCACACCACCAGTGTTACGTGCCACACTGTCCTAATTTCATCAAATAGGACATCCATATTTGTAATATTTTTGGTACTTACAGCTTTTTGAGTTCAACTCAGATGTGTTCACTCCAAAACATTAATGGAATTTTCAACAAAAAACATTTGTCTTGACTTTGTCATGTGATCTCGATTGTTATTTTGTTGGAATTTCCATATAACAGGCAAATTGTCCTTAGTCCACTGGCAGAATGACATTTTTTAGGATGTCGACGTATTTCTCCTTATTTAAAATTCCATCAATCATATGGAGCGGACCTACACCACACCAGGAAAAAACTTCCCACACCACGATTGATTCTTGGCCATGCCTCACTATGCGTGAAACATAGCGAGGATCAAGATAGATTGGTCGGCAAATATACCTTCGACCATCTGGATCTATACGATTAATTTTGGTTACATCGCTCCAAACAACATACTACCACTGATTTGTTGTCCAAGATCGATTCGAGTTGGAAAAGTCTACGCGTTGTTTACTTTGAATTTTAGTCAGAAATGGTTTCCTGTGTGCTGCCCTATCGTGAAGTCCAAATTCGGCCAACGCCGGGAAATTGTTTTCTTGAATACTCGTATTTGGACATGGCATTCGTCTTGAGTTTTATGTAGACTGTCAGTGGAACTCTTTTTTTTTTTTTTTTGGATCTCCTTGGGAGATGGTAGTCATTCTGCAGTATATTTCTGTTGAAGTTTTTCGGGTTTTTTCTTTGAGTGCCATATTGGAAATAGTTTTAAAATTCTTTATATGCTTAAGGACATTGAAAACAATTTCTTTTGTGCATTTGACATGACGAAGATCAAAAATGTAACAACGTAGGGCGGGGAGCGTTTACTCATTAAAAAACTTGAATGATACATTTTGATATATTTTAAACTACAACTTTGAAAAACACCCTTACCAGAAATCAATAATATTATTAATAAGAATTAAGGCTTTGAAGAATTTTAATTGTTTAAACAACTGTTTCTAATTAGCTGTTGCGCTTACGAGTAGTTCACCTTTTATATCGCAACGCATTTACTATTTGGGAAAAAAATAAAAGAATTTTAACTTCAGAACTACAAAACAGAGTGAATTTGGTAGTAAATAGAGTAACACGAACAATGCAAGACTTTTAGGAATATAAATAACGGTATATTCAAATTTTTATCAATATACTCGTCAGCCACCCACAAAAAAGTGAGCGTTTCTAATTAGCTGTCAACGGCTGTATGTACATATAAAAGTATATGTATACAACTTATAGGGTCACTGAATCCTTTCATGTGGCAGACCTAATATACCCTTTCCAGGGTATAAAAACTTTTAAAAAATGACATTGTGTCCATAAACTACAATAATACATGGCGAAATGGCCAATGCATAAGAAATATGCTTTTAATAAGCTCAATTTCGACATTCGAAAGCCAATTAGATTTTAGAGGCCATATTTGAAAAACCGAGAAATTACTTTCTTAAGTACGATCCATTATCTCAAAAGAGGACTTCCTTGGTGAATTATCCGTACGAGCGTTGTACATTATTTTATGGGTTTGTACGAGTATTTGGAACTGGCACAAATATCTTAAAATCGCTAACACAGTCTGACATTAATATTTTTTATAAATATCTTTCACTTTTTCCTTTTTATATAATCTTAAGATCTTCCTTACCACCACTACTAATGTTCACCTAAAAAAATGCCGCCGTTATCTATGCAATACAATCACAGTTCTCATATTTATAGCAGCAATTCAAAACTCATTTCGCATTAAAATCTTTTTGGGATGTCAGCTGGCATTTTGGCGAGCAAAAAATACTGTTTGAAGGCCAAATAAGTAGAACCAGCTTAACACGCATGAGTAGTTATTATTTGTTTAGCAAAAGAAAAAAGAAACAGAAGTAAAGAAAGAATACATAAGCAAATAAGAAGATGCGTTTGTGGGGTCTTTTCAAGGCTTTAAGGGCTAAGATATGGACGCTTTGTGATTGGAAAGATAGTGTAAACACGCTTCGTCAGTTGGCGCAAAAAGTGCGTAAAAGGTGTCATCAATGCTTCAAGTAGCAAAGAAGATGGAAATCAAATATTCTTTATTCTGCGTCTAAAAAATCCTGTTACAGCTAAGCCAAATATGACACAGCGAGCAATACAATATCACATACAAACATTTCATTATGTATGTATATATAGTAAGTATGTATGAATGCATGTCATGTGTGCTCACCTTTAACATTTTGACATGTCGTTGACAAGCGGTTGTCAAATTGTTCAGGCCCTCATTTATTTGTATAGTCTGAGCGCCTTTGTCGGCTATTCTATATTGATATTTACGTTTTTTTTGTTTTATTTGTCTGCGAACTGTTCCATTTATTTGCGTTTTATACCTTTTGGCTCTTTTCAAATGAAAATTGCTTTAAGCCGATTTCGTAAGATTTGAGTGGCATTCTAAAAATGTATTCGGTGCGCCTTTGCGATTATTTTAACACTTCAATGCGCCGCATGCATTTTGTAAGGCGGCTGAAACATTTTTCTTTATTCTCATTCCGATTTTATGTGCATTTAATAAGTGTCATTATTTTGTATGCGCATTTGAATAACGAAAAACCTACCCACCCAGTTTTCTTAAAAAGGTGTGGCTTCCGGTTCAGTGGGTTTTTAATGCATTATTTAAATGTTGTTTTAGGATAATTGGAAGATTGTTTGCTAAGCGCTTGAATAAATACATATTTATTTTTTTTCACATATTGCAGAATTACTGAAATTAAATGGAACTGAGTATTTAATATAAAGATAAAAAACAAGAAAGAAAGAACAAGTTCGGATATAACCGAACATTTCATACTATTGCAACTTGCAGGGATTAAAGCCAGGCCTGTACCTTCAGGCGATTTTATTCATTTTAAGCACATATGTATGTATAGTATATGCACCGTTATAAGAAAATCACGCTCTCAGTTTTATGCAGATAACTCACATATTGGCTTATTTATGCCGTATAAAGTAACTCGAAAGTTCGAAAATCTTTATATTACGTATGTGCGAGGTACGAGAAATATTAAACCGATTCAACCGCACGGAAAAATACTATCAGAAGAGGATTTTCTCTGCATTTTATTTATAAATCTGACACATTGATCAATGTTTTCGGTTAAAAGTCAACTGAAGGTACTATGGTCCAATATTGGATACCTAGACACTTCAACAGTTTTTGTTGGATTTGGACAACTTTTGACGGTATTATGGCCCTATGCCTTAATGGCTCTAAAAGCCCGTTATATTAATTGCTTCTTCATTTGTACACTCGAAAGGAAAGGTTCCGATGGAATTTAAAATTGTGTTATATGGTAAGTAGGCTTGGCTTTAGACCGATTTCACTTATTTTCACACAGTAACATAAAAATGTCAGAGGAATGTCACATACCAAATTTGGTTGATATCGGTCAGGCGAGTCTCGAGATATGTGTGTCTACCTAAAAGTGGGCGGTGTTACGCCCATCGTCTAATTTTGACCCCGGCCCCACTAAAGCCCTGGTTTTCGGTTAATGGCGTTTTGTGGCTCGACAAATGAAAGAGGAGAGCGTGGGTGCAAAATTTCTGGTCGGTATTTAAGGGGGAATTCTACTCTAGAAATTTGAAAAAAACGAGTTTTGATATTCAAAAATATCTCCCTGAAAGGATTTTCCAAAACTCACATTATTTTCAAAGTTATAGCCATTTTAGTGACGTGGTAACTAGACCGGTTGAGCGAATATCATATTACGTAAAACTTTAAACTCGTTTTTCTCGAAACTAATTTTTTCCACAAGGTACCGGCTTTATCTCAAGTTCTAAACAACCGATTTACTTGAATTTTTGTGTGACTTTCTTTTTTGTTAATATTTAAAAAAAATTCAGGAATTTCAAAAAAAAGCGTGAAGAATGATTTTTATTTTCAGGCAGTCGCCATTTTTCAAAAAAAAATTTTTTTCGTGTTCCCTGATTTAGGGACTATAACAGTATTTTTACTGATTAAGAGTTTCTTTTGATTTTTTTTTCAGACCACCAGAAGAGTCAGGATCAATGTCACCAGGATGTGCCATTTTTTGTACACCTTTCTCTCCCCCTCTAATTATTTTAATTTTTAGTACTTTTTTCTTAAGATATCAATAAAAACACCATAAAAAAATGGATGGTAATTTTTATTTTTTGTTTTTTTTTTTTTAAACAAAATTCAAAAAACAGCCCAAAATTTGATTTCTAGACTAGAATACCCCCTTAAAAGCCTGAGGACTATTTCTTGTATATACAGAGAGAAAGGCATGGTTAAATTGAATAAGCTCGCGATACTGATCATTTGCAAATATATTTCATGGGGTCTCCGGCATTTCCTTCTATATGTTACAAACTTCTTAGTTATTAAGTAATCAAGAAATTGGTAATTTCGGGAGTCGTAGAATATTAGTGACTTTCGCAAATTCGTAAGCATCCATCAAAAATAAAGCCATAAAACAAAAGATTAAGTGGAATTGACTATTTCGTCAAGGTCCAGAGGTATTAAAATTATTTGGTAGTTTTTTAGCAGCAAGTTACCTTTCGAGTGTACGCAGTCGTCGTATTCGATTTCTGAAGGCTTGAAAGATATTACTCGGCTTTGATCAGTTTAAGATGGGAACTGGCAATTACTTCTTAAAGTCACAATTGGAGGTATTATCCAACTCGATATCTCCATAAGTGTTTGAATTTTTTATTTATTTATAATAATTCATATAACAAAAGGAGTTTTATTATATAAATACATAAACGCAGCACTGGCTACGAGGCCTTCAGCCGCCTTGTAATTATAACTAGGTAAAAATTCTATTTGCTAAGGGTTAGTAAAGATGTAAGTTGCTTAAATATGTTTTAACAAATCGTTGGTTTTAAGAATCGATATACAATCATAACGTTTTTTTCTGAAGGTTCACTTAGTAGTTTTATGAGATCAATGTTGCCAGAGTTGTGGGCTGTTGAGTGAAGCATCGGACAGAGTGTGAGTAAGTGTTTGATAGAAGCGGTATAGTCGCAAAGGGGGCAAATGGATGGGCTTTTACCCGATAGTAAGTGGGCGTGTGTTATGGTAGTGTGTCCAATCCTTAAGCGAGTATATGTCTTCATTGCGCTAGTTGGAACTTTTGACGAGTTTGAATTATTTACTGTAAAGTAGAAGAATCTGATAAAGTTCAAAATGGTGTCATATGGAAAATAGGCGAGGATACCAGCGTTTACCAATAGGAATGACGTGATTTTGACAGCTCGTGGCGGCCCTTTTGTTTACGGATTTGGGTCAAATTTTGACCGCGTGTTTAATAAAGTTTTTCATTTCTTTATGTCATATTTCAATTCGGTACAGTGCTTGGCAATAGTCGAGAATTATTACACAATTTCAAGTCCTCCAAAAATTTCATAATTTCATCGAAAAATCATTTTCATAGGTGAGACCCATTTCTTTCCTAATGGCTTCGTCAACAAGTTTTCCACATTACCGCGTGAACGGGGTCAATATTCGGATTCACACTTTTTCGCAGTGTACCTTTAAAGGCTAAATGAGCTAAACATTGCTAAACATGCAGTTGCTTGTGTGGAAGCATGGTAGTCTTCAAACTAGTTGAGCTGGTAGTTCATGTATGATAATTTGTTTCACTGTGAGGTAAATATGAACATATACATGTTTGAATATATGTGACTGCAGAGATACTCATTCACGCCACATTTCCCCAGACAAGATTATGTGTTTAAGTCATTAGTGACAACAAAATTCTTCAAAAATTAGTTGTGGTACTAAAAGTAGCATATTGTCATGCCACAATGATTGTTTATGCCACATAGCTGAAAACAGAGGAAGAAATGGCCCAACAAAACAGTTCATGCTTAAATTTGAAAATTTGAAATATCTACTTCTGCAGCTATTTCATTTGTATCTTTCTGTGCATCTGTTTTTGTACATTTATTTACATCACTTCAACGTTGGCTTATTGTGAAATTCATACGAAATCATTTAGTTAATCCACCAATGGGTTGTAAGTGGTAATCACTGCCAACGCATTCGGGAAATGTAGAGTAATACCACAGTTTGACACGCAAATAAGCAATAAATTGCCAGCGAGATTTTTTCGAGTTAAGGCATTAATAAATGTAAGAGAAATGCCTATGAGGTAGAACTCATTCATATAATCTATACATACGAGCATGGGTGAGATTACATATAGTATATGTATGTATATATAGTATAAAATTCATTCATGTTAAACAATTTTTTTAGGTTGCCACATGTTAAAAATTTGTTAGTAAAATCTTTAATATATTAAAAACATTAAAAAATTAAAGAGTTACCAAACTTAAAACTCGGAGTTAATATGAGTCCGCTGACATCTGTTCATAAATTTTATTGTAATAATGAGATTTAAGAATGAAATAAAACTGTTTTTAAGAAGGGTGAGAAACATCAGGAATGAATTAAAAAAAAAAAAATATCACTTCATTTTTAATAGCACCAGCAGTTTTGGTATCAAATTTTAATTAAGACCAATGTCCAGAATATGACTAGTGAAATTTTGATTTCTATTCCCCTAACTAATTAATGATTGATGAGTGCCGCGTTTACACATTCTGAAGAACAAACGCAATCGTAAGTCCACTTTTCCGTAATTTAAGCTTTTTCTGCTAGGTCACATTGGGCGAATGAGCACCGGTTCACACATCCCTTGCCGCTATGGCCATATTGGTCGAATAAGACTATGGATTACGGCCCAATTCATCACGGTACAGATTAGCTCGGTTCAAGTTCCGTTTGTTTTCGAATTTCGAAAAGTCACTCCGGAGGCGGCAATTTGAGTCGAATGTAGAAACCAGAAGTCTATGTTTCAGGCTAGATAAAGATAATGGAGCACTCTGTTGGAAACATATCTACAAAATATAATAGTTCTGTTCACCTAACGGTTGTTTGTATAGCCTAACAATAATAGAGTTATATATATGGGGTTATACATAATTGTACGAAAATTGAAACACCTTGGCAAAAAATGGAGAACGAGTTCGTAGTCAAAAACAGGACCCGAAAACGTTATTACACGAAAATTTATAAAGAGCCAGAACGAAGCCCAAAATTAAAAAGTAAAACTCAACTCGATTAATTTCTTAGGAAATATTACTTTGAAAGCTGGGGTTCTTTCGTCTATTCGAACAACATGACCTAGCCAGCGTAGCCGCGGTCTTTCAATTCGCTGAACTATGTCAATGGCGTCGTATATCTCATACAGCTCATTGTTCCATCGAATGCGATATTCGCCGTGGCCAATGCGCAAAGGGCCATAAATCTTTCGCAGAATTTTTCTCTCGAAAACTCGCAACGTCGACTCATCCGATGTTGTCATCGTTCATGCCTCTGCACTATATAGCAGGACGGGAATGATGAGTGACTTATAGAGTTTGGTTTTGTTTTTTTGTCGAGGGAGGACTTTACTTCTCACCTTTGAAAAGAGATATCCTGCGTTAGGCGAGATTTAGTGTATAATACGAAGTTTGACAATTGAGTAATGAGACTGATTTTATTGCCGTGCTTATGGTAAACCTGTGACCTTCCCTACTCTTCTTTATCCGGCATCCCTCCCCTCTCCATTGATATATATACCATCTCTCTAGCTTGTTTAGTTCGCCTGCTGCGTCAAGTTAAGTAGACGCGTGTTTGTAGTGCTCGTCACGAAAATGGAAAAACGAAATCAAGAGCAACGCGTCGTGATAAAAGTTTGCGCCAGATTGGACGAAACTCCTTCGGAAACGTACTCTTAAATTGTAAGAGTGTATGGTGATAGTGCTCTTAGTTGTACCCAGGTGTTTCGATGGCACAAAGAGTTTAAGAAGGGGCGTGAATGCGTGGAAGACGAGACGCGGAGGGGGAGACCAGTCGAGGTGCGGACTGACGCGAATGCGTTTGCGGAATCGTCTACAAGGAATTCGTTCCACCGGGGAAAACTGTGAATTAAGTCTACTATAGCCAATTTCATCACAGCAACGCGCCGTGCCACACCGCCCTCAGCGTGTCCCAGTATTTGGCCTCTAAAGGGATCGCCGTGTTGCAACAGCCGCCTTATTCGCCCAGCAGGTCACCCTGTGACTTTTTTTTGTTTCCTAAAACAAAATCGGTGGTCAAAGGAACCTTGGAATTTTGAGTCGATTACGAACATCCAGGCGGCCGTGACGACGGTATTCGCGGACATCCCAGTCGAAGCGTTCCAGAAATGCTACGAAGCATGGAAAACGTGCTGGAATCTCTGTATAGCTGCCCAAGGGGACTACTTTAAAGAGGATGGCAGAGTTGTAGAATAATTTTCAAATATACGGTTTTTATGGAATCAAGCTCATTACTTAATTGTCGTATGTCGTAATATCTGGAAAATTATGTGCCAGTGCCAATCACACCTACTTCTTTCATTTTCCAGTATGAAAATTAGGCATCAATAAACGTATCAGGACAAAACCTTGCACGCATAATGCCTCAAAAGTCTGTCACTTTGTGACCAAAAATTTACGGAATTGGACCAAAATTATTGAAGCACACAGGTACCAAACATGTGGATCAAAGATCTAATTGCAAGCTTTTTATCGAAAATATCAGTCAATCCGGAGATTTTATACAGAAATTTTGAGAGAATTCTTTTTTAATTATAATATATTTGTCTAACAAAAATGGGTTGAATCGGATCAACAATTCAACTAAAGGTGTTTCTCTAATAACGGTTAATCTTTGTGCCTAAAATGTATAAAATCTTTCCTAGACCCCATATAACTTTTATCCTGGAAATTTTCAAAAAATGTTCAGTTACAACAAAACTTAGCTCTACCTTACTGTTCATTTTTAATTTTTAAGCTAACTGCTTATCGAACCGACCTCGTTAGAATTTGTTGCATCATGAAAGTGCTTATGTCCAAGAACACACTGTATCTATCATTAATTTTCGTTACAGCTTTCGAAACACTTAATTATTAGTTGACTCATTAATCTTGCACAGATAAAATGACAGCTGTCTAAATGACTCTTTTGATGGACTTAGTCTTGCTATGCATCGATATACTTAAATCTCTTGTAAACTAATGTAATATATTAAAATTGTTGCAAATGCGGCACGCAATTTCCTCAATCACAGCCGAACGCAATAAACATAAAAGGCACATAAATTATGAAATTTTTCGACTGCCTTTAACGGCCCTTGAAAACACGCAAACCCCAGAAATTTTATTGAAATTATTTTAACCAGAAACGAAATAGTAAAATCCTTAATGGCCGGGCATATATCAATGTGTGCAATAATGCGATAAAATATTGTCAGTCAATGACACGCTGTCAGCATTGCAGACGCCCCTCGCTGGCTGCTACATACGTTCATGCGCAGAATGCGTGTGTGGGTTCTGGCCAGCAGTGCGTGCCCATAACGGCAAATTTCGTCCAATAAATCGTTTTGTGCTTAAGTCCTTTTTTGATTTGTTTTTTTTTTCTGCTATCAAATCGGTCTGCTGTTTGTGCACAAACTGAATTTACGAGCATTGTAAAATGCCAAAATGCCTGTCAACTTTGGTACGAGCATATTGTTTATAGATTGTTTTCCACATGTCCTGTAGACCGTTCGTTTCATTTTTCTTTCATCAGTGAGTTATTGTCCTTAATGAACGTAATGATTTTTGGGTGTTGTTTGCAATCAGTTATCTACAGTTCTGTGTTTTGTTTTGCTTTTCTTTTATTACTCTTCGCTCGCTCCCTTCATGGCCGTCACCGGGGTTGATTTTAGACAACTTTATTGATTGGGGAGATCAGTTAAGGCGATTTGTTTGGTTAGCACACACAAAGTGTTTCAGTTAAACAGCAGGTGACGCTAATTTCTTTCGGTTAATCCTCAACGTAGATGTATGTTGTATAAATAATGAATTTTTACAAGATCTGATCTGATAGGATCAGGAAGCACAGTATGACTGTTGTACAGTGAAAATCAGGTTGCCTTATGGAATGAAGGAATGAGAATTTTCTTTACTAAAATTTATATTATATTTAATAAACTTTAGAAAAAAATAGTTCTAATCCTCCGTTTTGTACTTTTGTAAATCAGGCATAATAATTCATACGGGGAGACGGCCTATATAAGAATCTAAGCACTAATGACCGAATGGGTTCAATGTGTTTAATTGTTGAGATTGATAGTTTTGTGGTATTTTCAAATAAAAATCTATTGATTCCAATTTTTTCATATTTTTAGTTATATTTTCAAAAGAGTTTACTAGAAGTAGAACGCTGTCCGGAATTAGATGAAGGAGTTTAGAAGTTGGGTCTCTAATTCATTCTCAACAACAAGGAAACGTTAACATCGGTTCACAAATACAAAATATTCCTTACAAGAACTTCGCGACTATATTTTATAGTGACTCGATCTGAACCTTAACCTTAAAGGCAAAAGCTTTCTAAAAAGCACTTTTGCTGAACGCTCTGTTTGCATATCAACAATATGCTGTTGTGGTCCAATGTCAGCGGTTCCGATAAATGAACAGCTCTTTGTGGAGAAAAAGACATTCACAAAATTTCAGATCGATATTTGAAACACTGAAGACTAGTTCGCTTATATAAAGACAGACGGACTGACAAATCGACCCAGCTCGACATCATTTAATCATTTGTATATACAGGATCCGGCACTAGCCAACTTCGCAGCGTTCACGCAGCGATCGTACTGGAATCAGCAGTATTTAAATTTGCTGAATGACAGTTCGGAGTATTATTCACAAGTGTACAAAAGCGTTTTGCGAAAAGTGAGCGCAAAAAAAGTGATCAGCGATGGAATTCAAACGTAATAGTGTGATTGCTTTATATTTTTCTGGAAAATCATAGCCAGCAATTGTTCGTGAGCTCAAATACCTTAATGTGAGTAAAGTTTTTGTTTATCGCACCATCACTCGTTACAACGATGCCGGTAGCACCGCAAAACGCCATGGAGCCATCAAAAGACTGCAACGTCACCTGAGATGGTTCGGAAAGTGAAGAAGCGACTTCAGCGAAATCGACGACAAAGTGCCAATTAAATGGTTAAAGAACTGAAAATATCCGACCGCAGCATCCGGCACATATTGAAAAATGAGCTCCAAGTCAAGCCTTACAAGTTCAAAAAGGTCCATGATCTCACACTGAAGCAGCAACAAGTAACACTTCAGAGAGCAAAGCAGTTGCTTTCCTTGGCCGAAAACAGTCAAATTCCGAACATTGTGTTTTCTGAGGAAAAAATTTTTCCAATTGAGCAATTCGTAAACTCTCAAAACGATAGGGTTTACTTGACCGACCGTTCATACGAGAATCTAAGTCATCGGTTGGCCACCAGGAGGCAGCACCCGCCACAAATAATGGTTTGGGCCGCTGTCACCGCAGATGGGCGCTCTCCAATTGTTTTCATCGAGCCTGACGTCAAAGTAAATGCGACATATTATCGGGAAAGTTTTCTGGAGGCTGCCTTAAAGCCGTGGGCAAACAAACGTTTCGGTCACAAACCATGGACGTCAGACTCAGCACCGTCTCACCAAGCGCGAGTGAACCAAGAATGGCTGAAAAACAACGTTCCGAACTTCATTACGACCACATAATGGCTCTCAAATTCACCAGATGCGAATCCAATGGATTACTCTCTGGACCGTTTTGAAAAGCAAGGTCCGAAGTAAAATATACACCAGTCTCGAGATACTGAAGAAAGCCGAGAGTGAGCCAAAATACCGGCAAGTCACATTCGGGCATCTTGCGATTCAAAATTTAATC
Organism: Bactrocera correcta; assembly: GCA_027475135.1. Classification (NCBI taxonomy): domain Eukaryota; kingdom Metazoa; phylum Arthropoda; class Insecta; order Diptera; family Tephritidae; genus Bactrocera; species Bactrocera correcta. The sequence goes on from CM050327.1 coordinate 59,062,215, forward strand.
ACATACCTCTGCCCTAACGAACGCTGCATTTTCGGCTTGCACCAATCACAAAAACACGTCGCGCGAAAATTTTTGTCCTAAGTCTCCAGGTGTTCGGAGACAACTGACCACTCGTTCGTTAGCTAGGATTGCGCTCTACCGAATCCCGTCAGAGCGCTCACGCTCCGAAATACAGTCCCGGCGGAAGGAAATCAGTTCTATTACTTTCCGGACAAACCCTGTAAGTTGGAATTTCCTCTCTCTCTCTTTTCCTCTCACTTTTATTCTCTCTTACTCGCTCTATCCTTTCATATTCACCTAACTTTTTCTGGCAATGTACTACTCCGAAACTCATCGCACCTTTCTTATCGTATACTTACCTCACTTCCAATACCTGATATCTACTTGTATATGAACGGCATTAGTTTCATGAAATATTGCCGAATTTGAATGATTAAATCACTTTTACACTGGCATGTATATTTCATAAGACTGATCAATTATTCTATTTCCAGCATTTTTTTTCTCGCACCAGCAGTTTTCGGGGTTCCTTTTGAAATGAAAAGGAAGTTAAACGAAATACTATATGTTGCACGTCATTTGGCCGCAATTTTTCAAATAATAGACATACAAGAAATATTACCGCACATAAAAACAATCGAATTGTCGGAACTCGTCGATTTCCGACACCGACAAGAAATGTCGGTTAGGCGTTTATTTTAAACAAAACGCGCCGGGTCATTGATGGCACGCCACTTTATCCTATGCCGCTGACACAGCCACATGCTCACACTTCTTCGGAAATCATGTATGTAGCATCTACTTACAGAATAACATAAATTTGTTAAAAGAACATACGCACACACACACACTTAGAAACCCCTGCAAACTGCTTGTATACCATTGACACTTTGACATGGAAAGGCCAACATTACATATCGATTGTGCGGCAGTCTCGCCTTGAACGGATTTGAACACTTTTCTTTTTGTGGCAGGAAAGCACTTAATCATTGCTGGGCGGCAATACCAACAACAGCGACAACAGCGGGAGCTGCAACAGCACGAGGCGCCTCCCTGTGGTATGCGCCGCGTCGAAGGATGGCTGGTTGGGCGCAGTTGGAAAAGGAAACGCATACAAGTAATCGCATGTGTTTTCGCTTGAAAGGATACAACGGCTCACACTTAATATTATATATATGTATGTAATGTCTGTGTATATAATTGTAACATATGAGCGCGTAGCAAAGCATTTAAGGCGGCTAGCGACCGACTGCTGGGTGTGTGCTAAGTTGCCAGGCATTGCAGTCAAAGTAAATAAGATTAATGATTTGATAGGAACAAAGGAAGTGTGCAAAAAGGGACGAGGGTTGAACGGTATGCGGCAGAAATACTGCGAAAAACTGTTCGATCTTCGATTGTCATTAGTCGAAAAGTTGCTATTTGTTATTGTTAAGTGTTATTATGAACGTACTAGCAATACCCGATGACGTGACTAGTTCCCTCTGCGGCCAGCTGACTTCATGCATGGGTGTCGAAGGTCCTAAAACCTTTGGGGTAAATGTGTAAAAGTTATTGGAGAAAAGTATGAGCGGCAATCAATTATTTATTCTTGAAATTGAAATGAGGTTACTTAAGGTTCTCGACATGTCGTGGGAGAAAATTTAAAATATTTTTATTCCTAACATATTTTTTTTTTTTGATGAAAGGCGTGCATTAAAATTTGGAGTATTATGGTAAAATTATTTTTTTTTTTATAAAAATTTAATTTTTCGCCCAAGAGACCAGAAATGGTGAGCCGAAAGATTACGATATCACTAGTGCACCCGTTAATAATACCCAACGATTACCCTCCTTCCGCCCAACCGACGTGAAGGGCGCAGTCCGCAAATTGTTATTACCTGATTTACAGTTATTTGAAGGCGGATCCTGAGAAGTTTTTCGCTTACCATGTTCGGGAACAGTTTTCTTTGGATTCTGAGATGACGAAACCTTCTCTCCTTGAGGACAAGGGGAAGAATAGCATCCTTTTTAAGGAAGATGCAGTGGTCTGTTCATCAGATGGACGTTTACGTTTAGAGGAAGGTTTTAGATTCTCTTCTGGAACCTTTAGGCGTTTAAATGATTGAAACAACTTTTCATACTTCTTAAATTTTTCGGTAAGGGTTTCAAGCTCACGGCCAATCTCCTGGAAATTATTGCCCGCCCGCTTAAAGACTTTAACATGAGTAAAAACTTAAAACCATTATTGTTTAGCAATTAATTTTTCTATGAATTACTCCATTCAATCCTCATTCGAGAGTACCGTGAGTTATAGCCAATCCAATCCCAAACTCGCCCAACAACTACAACTTTTATAACAGATGCTAAGAACGCTACTCTCGCTAAGGAACTGTTTAATGAGAGCTTCTCTGTTCGGCGCTACTGTCGATAACCTATAGTGCGCAAAAAAACCTGAGTTTCTAAACAAAAAATGCGTGGATACTTCGTAATTCTCATACGTTTTAACTTTATTCTGGATCCGACCCAGGTGGTTATTTTTTCTGGTAAATATCAAGGGAGGAAAGCAGCGGTGAGATTTTCATGCGAATGAATTAAAGCATATGAGGAAGGTCGCTGGTGATGCCTATTACAGAAAGCTATTCCTTAAATATAGTTTCTGGATTTCTCACTGCTGCAGTTTTTTCAGGCGGTGGAGAAATAATCATTCACTCTACAATAGTAGCCTTGAGCTCAGTAGACGTGCGTACGAGAGTAGGAAATATCTCATTAACAATAGCGTCGATCTACGTACTTATAAGACTAAGAACTAGCAGAGAATTGTAAAGATAATGACTTGTCTCAACATTAGCTAAGTGTGAACAGGTGAGCTATCCGCTATTTGTAGTATCCTACTGTAAAACTGGGCCTCAAGAGAGTTTGGCTATACCTTAGAGTCTCAAGATCCTTTTAGCACGAGATAAATCGTAGGATGCCTAGTAAGCCCTAAAAAATTAAAAAAGTTTGCATTTTATTGATGTTGTATTGACTCTTACTGAAGCCATTTTTAATCGATGTCCAAAGCCACCGATTATACATGTGGTTAAGTTAAAAATATTATCAAATGATGCTGGTTGACGTTGTTTAGAAGAAGATGAGATAGAATCAAGACAAAATTCACTCCTTGAATATTCCGTCTTTTCGAATCAAGGCACAAACACCTCACATACTCATCTATAGCAGTGAAATAGAGACGCGCGCTCCCATTACTCAAAATCTAACCTATTTCAGCTCACATCAAAACGGTTTCACCTCAACTATTACCGTCTAAACAACCAAACGCAAACCTCAGATTGTATATCTGCCATGAAACGGCTTCTTATAAAAAATTAAATCAGAGCTTTTACAGGTTAATCAATTAATATCCTTCCATTTGTCGGAATACTTCAAAGTCTAGACCACAAAAGTGAGGAAAAGCTTAGTCGATTACGAGTATATAGCTGAGATTAAAGCATAATTGGTATACATAAAGTACATAGTATATACAATTTTATATCCAAATCTATATCTCCACTTTAACGTTATTGAAAAGTATATTTGCATTTTCATTGCTTTAATATTTATTTCGACTATCCTTAATGTTTGTAATTTATTGTTGCTCGCCATGTGCTATCTGACAAATGATAAGTGACTCATGTCATTACACAGGTTATACAGCCAAGCTAATGCATATTCCTCTAATTGCGCGCCGAGATTTCCATAAATATCTGCCAACCACGGCCTATATATCATCAACGTAAAAGATATTACACGCAAAGCCGTTGCTCATATTTCAACATCATCAGTAAGTAAAAAGCAAATAAATATTGTACAATATAAATCGCTTGTCTGTAAGTCATTCAGATAACATTAAATAGCAGACAACAGTCATGTGATAAACGTATGATATATAAAATTTATTAACACATCAGCGCAACCCCAATGTAAATCATTCGCAAAAACCAAAAAAAAAAACACATTTTCACATAAAAACAACAATTCATAGCTGCCATAAATCATTTAATGTAGCACCATCGCTGCCGCCGCCACCCTATCACGTACGATATACCCACTCATGCAATCAACCCACCAAAGTTATGGCATCAAACGGCGAAACTACCCTAACCACTTTACGAGTCCTAATTTGAAGGGAAAGCGAAAATCAGTGCCATATTTTACTTGTGGCCAAGCCCCTGTCGGAAATTCGCTCACATTTAGTTTGGCTACAACGAATGGTACTAGCAGATGGAAAAAGCAGAAAAGGTGCGCACAATTCATTTAAATCAATAACCTAAATTGATTGGCAAATTTTAACAAACGAGCGCAATTCTTGTCGTAGCGAACTGTATAAACGAGTTACATTCGGCGGCCCACAAAATATGTCATTTATTACAAATCTGACGTTTAGGCTCATTTATGGCTTTTGTGCGTGTTTGAAGCGATTGCTTATGCTCACACATACATTCATTCATAACTATGGGTATACATTGTATTATAACGGGTGATTTTTTTGAGGTTAGGATTTTCATGCAGTAGTATTTGACAGATCACGTGGGATGTCAGACATGGTGTCAAAGAGAAAGATGCTCAGTATGCTTTGACATTTCATCATGAATAGACTTACTAACGAGCAACGCTTGCAAATCATTGAATTTTATTACCAAAATCAGTGTTCGGTTCGAAATGTGTTTCGCGTCCGTGTCCGATGAGCGATGAGGCTCATTTCTGGTTGAATGGCTACGTAAATAAGCAAAATTGCCGCATTTGGGGTGAAGAGCAACCAGAAGCCGTTCAAGAACTGCCCATGCATCCCGAAAAATGCACTGTTTGGTGTGGTTTGTACGCTGGTGGAATCATTGGACCGTATTTTTTCAAAGATGCTGTTGGACGCAACGTTACGGTGAATGGCGATCGCTATCGTTCGATGCTAACAAACTTTTTGTTGCCAAAAATGGAAGAACTGAACTTGGTTGACATGTGGTTTCAACAAGATGGCGCTACATGCCACACAGCTCGCGATTCTATGGCCATTTTGAGGGAAAACTTCGGACAACAATTCATCTCAAGAAATGGACCCGTAAGTTGGCCACCAAGATCATGCGATTTAACGCCTTTAGACTATTTTTTGTGGGGCTACGTCAAGTCTAAAGTCTACAGAAATAAGCCAGCAACTATTCCAGCTTTGGAAGACAACATTTCCGAAGAAATTCGGGCTATTCCGGCCGAAATGCTCGAAAAAGTTGCCCAAAATTGGACTTTCCGAATGGACCACCTAAGACGCAGCCGCGGTCAACATTTAAATGAAATTATCTTCAAAAAGTAAATGTCATGAACCAATCTAACGTTTCAAATAAAGAACCGATGAGATTTTGCAAATTTTATGCGTTTTTTTTTTTAAAAAAGTTATCAAGCTCTTAAAAAATCACCCGTTATATAGCATATATAATCTTTATACAATTTTTGTGCGAAGAAAAATAGCATTAGTTAAATTAATGGTTAACCATGGAACTTCGTTCGATTGAATGTCCATAAAGCTCGTTTAAATATTAGGTTGTCAAATATCTTCCTTCTTCCGCTTTGTTGCTCTTTCTTCAATGCTTTATAAAAAGAGTTATGTGGTCGGATTCAGTTCAAATATGCGCCGTTTCGTTCGATAATCTGTTTCAATCTAGACGGCAACTTCATAAGACCCCCATCTTAGAAGCAAAGAACTCGGACAGCCACTTTTCACAAGCCTCTTTTGAGTTCAACTTTTCACCAACAAGGGCGTTAGCCATGGACAGGAACAGGTGGTAATCACTTGGCGCTATATGCGGGTTAATGGTGGATGCGATAAAACCTCCCATTCGAGTTTTCGTAGCTTCTGACGAGTCATCAACGAAGTGTGTGGTCTAGCGTTGTGCTGGTGGAACACTACACCCCTCCTGTTGGCCAATTCTGGACGCTTCTGGTCAATCGCCTGCTTCAAGCGATCCAGTTGTTCGCAGTAGATGGTAGAGTTAATCGCCTGGCCATATGGGAACAGCTCATAGTGAATGATTCTCTTCCAATCCCACCAAACACACAGCAAAACCTTCCTGGCCGTCAATTCCGACATGGCCACTGTTCGGGACGATTCGGTCCTTCGACCATGACCATTTTCGCTTGATATTGTCGTATGTGATGCATTTTTCGTCGCCAATCACCATGCGGTTCAAAAATGGGTCGAGTTCGTTTCGTTTCAGCAGCATATCGCAGGCGTTGATTCGGTCCAGTAGATTTTTTGCGTCAAATCATGCGGCACCTAAAGATCAAAGTTTTTGTGTATTCAACCTTCTGCAGACCGTTTAAAATAGTTTGGTGACTAACTCCCTTCTTCTGGGCGATGCCACGAGATGCCGGTTTAACGCGATGTTTTCCATGACTTCATCGGTATTCGTCGTCACAGGTCTTCCGCCGGCTGGCTTATCCATGGTGTCGTTTTCATCCGCTCTGAATCGTCGAAAACATTCGTCCGCAGTTCGGAAAGTAGAGTACCATCCTCCAAAATCTCACGGAACGTTTCTTTGTATAAAGTAATTAATTACTTAGAAACAATTTTTCAAAACTCGCTCAGAAAAAAATTCTTCTCAAAACCATCTTAATTGATTCTAAATAAATTTAATCAAAAGGCCGAAAAAAATCATGTGCATGGAGCCTGGGAGAAGTCTTCTTGTAATCCATTTGTATTATCAGACTATGCTGTTATCAGGAGTAGTTGTTTACTACCTATATGTCTCAAGATGTCTCAGAAATTTCGGGATTAAAGCATCAAGCAAAATTATCTCGTCTGTGAGTAGACGTGGTTATAACGAGAAATTAGTTTTATACTCAAACTTACCAATCTAAACGAGATTAGATCTCCAAAATACAGCCCTTGGCCGGGTAAAATTCGGGATACTTCCGGTAACGGAGAACCGGCTTTGGTGGGAACTGGGCCAATTAGTTTCGTCGAAAATTTATACTCTTTTTAGTTTAACATTTCATTGGACCCGAGTCCGACTCGAATGGAGCGGGTTCTATCTACTTTATGGATGACTTTGCGGAAGGATCATGGTTTGCGGGCCAACTGAATTGGATAATGTCGATGTGGATGACCTTTGATTCAGACAAAACAATGTATTTATTGAAGTAAACTTTTGGTAAGAGAAAAAGCTAATTTCTTTCCCATGACATAATATGCAACTGTCTCCTTCATGAAAGACACATATCTAAAAAAAAAAAAACTTTTAAAAAAATTATGACTTTAGTTGCTGAGTAAGGGATTTCAGTTAGAAGTAGACGATGTGACATCCAAATTTCAAACCTAAAGATTCTGAAATTAATTTCAACAAGAAAATTCAAATCTTATATTTTATACACATACAAGTATATGTAGATATGTCATATTGTCTTATAAAGATCACAGTCCCATTGCACTAATTCGCCCCCTAATGTGTGACTTGATAATATTTATACCTCACTTCGTGTATTTTTTCTTAATTCTTCGCTTATTTCTTGTCGCGTCACACTCTCCCTAGCGAATGGGCGGCGACCAACACCGTTGTTAACTCGGCAGGATAACAAATCTGTTAAAAAGTGACAAACGACTTTGTTAGAACGTAAAAGTAGTTTGTGTGCCAAAAGGTTGACAGCGGGGTGACATGTCATTCGATTGCAGCAGCTAGTGGCGTATCCTTCGTGGTCGTCCTGTTACAAGCTGCTGGTATTTCAACGTCTTCACCTTCATAGTCTACTTTCACCCGCGTCGCCTATGCACACACACACACATATACATATGTACGAACGTCCTTCGACATTTCTTTGTTATCATTTGTATGGGTACAACAAGTTTAATCGAAGATTACTGTGCATTTTTTATAGCTTCTTTAAGTGTGCGTGTGTGCAGCTTCACCCTCAGACGCAGTCTGTCTCCTCACCACTGTATCCCATTGACACTGTGTCATTTTTCACGACAATATTCCAATGTGTTTTTGTATTTTTTGTTTGTCCTCTGTCTTCTTATTGTTTTTTTTATCACTTTTCTCTTGCATTTGTTGTTTAGTCATTTGTAGACCTTCTGTATGTATCCGCATGTGGACAGGACGTCATTGTACATGTCCGCCTGCCATAAACTATATCCTTTTCATATGTCTCAAATTGTATCGCTGTTTGGCCTTTGGCCTTTTTCCTTTGCACATTTCAGATTTCAGTTATTGCTATGTGTGTCTTTGCTTTTGCTTTCCTTCTATATGCTTATTGTTTCTTGGGTGCGTTTTGTTGTAAAATGCCTAATGATGATTTCATGGTGGTCAAAAGGTAATAAATTTTTATTGGACCTTATTACTGCGACAGGCGGCTGTGTCGGAAAATTTATGGCTTTCCTGTGATTCTGTTGGTCGTCCGTCGCTACAATTACAACATAGCTCCTTGTGGGCACTCACCAGTGAGCACTGGTCTCGCCTTACTTACATATTCCCAGTTGGATTGCTATTTTAGTGTCATGTACTGACTGGCTTTTCAGATCTCCTGCTGTTTTAGCACCATTTCATGACAATTTTATTAACATCTTAAGTCCGCTTCATTGTTTGTAAAATTGGTGAGTGTGTTTTGTATTCGTTTGGGAACAAAAAGTGAAGATTGCCTTTTTGGCCTTGACTTAACAGCTTCTTTAGTTTCTACACAATGACGCAGAGAAAGGGGAAGCACGACAAAAGAGAAACCTGGCTTCCATTGGTATAGTGTAATGTTATTATATATAGTATAACACCAGCTGAAAATTGTTGGGAGAATATCATTTGTCGCTTAACTGCTGCATTAAAAATGACTTTAATTTTAGTCAAGGAAATTTCATTAAAAGGCACCAAAGTGTAAAAGGGTTCGGTTTACTTTTCATGTGCGTATTATTGTTAGTAGTAATTTAGACTTTCTACAAATGTACATTCTCAGTTTTGTAGTAGAAGATAAACATGTACAGAGCAACCTATCCAATAGTCTTATATAGATTTACACTAGACTTGTAAACAACTAGGAAATAATAATAATATGTATTCCCTACAAAGTCAGATGGTCTTTTTAATCAGGAAATTTTTTCGTACAAGACCGTATCTATTTAACGGAAAATAGGACCTTCGGTGTATAACTTTGATTTTCAGCTTGTTCTTTAAAACTGCTAAAAACGATCACAAATTTTTGTTCATAGCAGTCTATTTTAACTTTGAAAACAATTACAGTAAAACCACTTCAATAAAATATTACTGACGGTTGAAATTAATCCATTTGGTATCCAATCCTTAAATCCCAAATTCGCGAAGCCTTTCCGAAGAGCTGAATACAAACGGTCATCAAAATTTTGAATCTTGCGTAAAGAGGAAGTCTAATGATTACTATTAAGTAACACTAGTCTTTAGAAGTCCATCATATTTCTTCAGTAATACCTTCACTTTTGAGAATTATGCTGAAAGGTCGATCTTAGCAGGAATCTCACTTGGACAACTTAGAACACAGGCCAAAGAGTGTGGCATTAAGTGCTATTGTTGGGTTAGACCACATCGTACCGGAGTTGCTAAAAAAAGGTTCAAGCTGCTTAGAGAATGTAGCCTTTTCGAGCACTCTTCACCCGACGAATACACCTTATAATATTATTGCAGTTTAGTAGAGCCAAACATCTACTTTGGTTTGAGCTCCATCTTCTCCCTATTTCTTCTCTACAGCCGAACAAGGCAACTGATGTCACTCTTACCTCTCTTCAATATTTGGTCTGCATGAAAACTTTCTACCAAGGAAAAGCCTGAGGTAATTCACCTTATGTTCTTACCAAGTAGAATATGGGAGTTTGCGAATGAAAGGGTGTATTGGATTATACATTTATCTCCTGGTAAATAAAACCATTTACTTGGGTTGATAACTAAGCTACTTCTATTCGCCTAGTTGGATACCACAGTCTCCGCCGCACATTTGAATATTATATTTAAAGTATAATTAAGTACCACATTTTTGTATTATTTAAACTTAACAAAATTTTGTGTTTTCAAACATTTTCTTAAAGCTACTCAAAAAAAGGTGCCGTTTTTTTATTTGTTTATTTTTAGTTCTTTCTCAATAGAAAAACTGGACTTGTTTACGCAAGACAAAAAAAATGTAAAGTACGTCTATTTCAATGACCAACCGAAAACGCACGTTATTGTCATAGACATTTCTGGAATTTTTGAATGTACAGTTATTTTTTCGCAAATCAACCGACTAAGAATAAATAATAAAGATTCGAACTTTGATAAAAAAAGCATTTTGGATGATAAGAACAAGCATGATTATAAATATAACAATTTATTAAAAAAAAAAAAAAACAAACGTTGGTGCGTCTAACCGTCTAGTCAACAGTATGGTATTCAATTGTGTGGCATCTCAAGCAAATCAAACATTGAAATTCTTCAAAGATATCGGTCCGAATCGCTCAGATTTATTGATAATGCGCCGTGGCTTGTGACCAATGACCAAATTCATAAAGATCTATACGCTAAAACTGATATTCGCTGAATAAGCACAAAATATGTTGAGAAACTACATGGTCATAGAAATGTTCTGGCAATAGCCCTACTAGATAATACATACGCACCGCTCCAGCTCGAAGACTTAAAAAAGATCATATGTCAGATTTACATTTTAAAATCTTATTTATGGAATTTGGAACATAATAGATGTTCTCACTGGAGTTCAATTATCTCTGTTACAATATTCAAATTTTTAACTAATTTTCTTAATGTCGCACTAACATATTGTAAATAAATAAGCTTATAAAAAAAAACATAAGTGAAACGCTCTTCAATTTAGCAAAGTTATAGGTTACCATAAATCTAAATTTATAAAATATTCCATTTTCCATTCAAATCAACTTTCTCAGGCAATAAATTTTTCACAAAAATTCTGGACGGCACAAAGTAAAGGAACAACTTGCCAACCAATTGCTTGCCGCCGAAATTCTTCAAGAAGTAGTATTTACATAAATTAAAAAATTTGCTATTTTCCACAGGCAATGAAAACAACAACGGAAAAACGTTTTCTTAAACGCGTCCAATATTTATTGGTTCACCATGCATACGTATGTGTGAAAATGAAATGGATATATTGTATACAATGGCAAATTACCCAATCCGAAAGCATTTCATACTTTGTAGTCATCGAATCAAAGATCAACAACAACAAAAATAATTAAAAGCGGTAAAAATAACAGGAAATTCTTGACATTTTGAACAAGATTTAAATGCTGCTGGAAATGTGAATGCGCATGAAAATTAAAATTGAAATGCAAATGTAAATGCGAGTGAACATGCTAATCAATACGCCACATAGATCTAGCTGTCCGCCACACATCCATCAATTGTTTGGAATGAGTTTCAACAAAAAGAATTCCAGTAATTTCGGTTCACATTATTTCTCAGCTATTTGAAGAATAACAGTGTTGTTGTTGTTGTTCGCGATCGTGAGTTTGCATCTTTTTGACGTTTGTGCAGAGGTGCTGATGGATCAACTGTAAAATGTGAATTTTCAAATAAAAAGCAACATCAAACCAAGGCGTGAAATGCATAGGAAAAAAGTGGAAGTGGAAGTTACAACAGCTTCACATTTCAACCGAAAATTTTGTAGAATTTCACATTTAAACGTCTGTTCAATACAAATTTGTTTGTCGGCTAAACTTCAAAGGTCGACAAGTGATCTGTAATGACAGCTTTGATCATTATACTCCCTTTGAAATTCACCGCCTATGCGTAAGGCAGTCCAATTGAACTAGTCATTTTATATGTTTTCCCTCCCACTAAAGTTTTTCCGCCGAGCGCTCGTTAATTATTGATTTTAAACACCCATTTTTATGTATAAAAAAAAAGTTCTTTAAAGGTTACGGTGTGTAATCATATAAATAATGGTTGATAATTAAATAGGGTTATAAAATCTACAAATTTATTAAAGAGCTCTTTATAGTGGGGGAGCAACCAGGTGCAGTATATATTAAAAGGGGAATACACAGGTGAACAATAATACTATACTTAATATATTCTGGTTATATAAGCATATATAAATGGAAAATGACGATCGCAAATCGAAAATGTTTGCTTTCTAAGCAATTATAGTGATGGGACCATTTTTAGTTATCGCGCCCATATAATGTCGGCCTTCGCGTTCCTTCTAGAAGAAATTGTCTAGTTTCTTCGGTAAGGAAGGTGGACTCTATTTTTGTCATGACATGAAAGGTTTATTGAAGAAATTCGTATTCCTTGTCATACAACTGAACTTATTGACAGCTCAATGTAAAGTTTAAAAGTTGTTTACTAAACAATGGGAACAAATTTCCAACTTTTCCATTGGCACATTCCGTCAATCAGAAAAAAATTGTTCCCTGGAAAAAGAATTAAAGACGAGTTCATAGACGGGAGTATTTGGACTATTTCCACACCGCAGCTAAATAATAAATTAAAATATAAAACTGTAACTTTGTACAGGGAATTTCAGTAGCAAGGTTAAGTTGCGGGCTAAAAATTTTAACAAAATGGTCGTAGCCCACACTTTAAGAGGTTTAATGTACATACTTATCTCCTAAAACACCCAAGATAAATAACCAAGTTCCTTAAGGGGCTATACCAGTGTGACGCATGAAAAATTAGGCGATTTTCGTGAATTCTTTTAACAGGAAATACGCGATTAAATAATTCGAACTTCTTTGACGGTAATAATGTATAGTTTCAGCTATATTTTAAGATTTTTTTTTTACAAAAATGTTGAAAAATAACGGAGTTAGGGACTGTCTTCGGAGGTGCCAAAAAAAAACGTGTCCCAACTGCTGGGATGATTCCGGCGAATGAGTAGTTGAAACAAAAAAATTTGAAAAGTTTATTAAACTTAAAGATATTTCCTATACAATGAACTACAATCTTTGAAAAATATCTGAAATTAACAAAATGGAGTAATTTTGAAAACAAAAATGTTTTTTTTTTTTTTAGGAAAAAATTGTCGCTTTTTTAATGACAATTTTCAATCAATCAAAAAGATCGTAGTCCCTTGTAAAGTAAATGTATTCAAAAATACTCAGTTTTAATTTGAAGTCGATCGGTCAATTTCTGGTTGAGTTATGATGCCAGCAATTTTGAAAAAATGTCGTTTCGAGAAAAACGCGTTTAAAGTTTCACTTATATAAGTATGTTTGCACCGCTCTTTAGAACGCTGCCATCCGAAAACTATTCAATATACTATCTTCCCGATTTCACAGGATATTTACGGAAATATATTCTATCGAAAAAGCAAATAAAATTTTTTTTTTTTTGAAAGTGTCACACTAGTATAGCTCCTTAAGCTATTCAACCAAAAACTAAAAAATTAAAATGGATGAAATTGGATAATAATCCCGCCCACTCCCAATATATGTAAATGTTTTGTTAAAAACGCTAAAAGTGCGATAAATCAATAAATATATACGTTAGATACATGATACCTAAGGGCTTTATAGGAGCCGGCATTAAAATAAGATGATGGACGTGGCACCGCCCTCATTTTGTGAAAGCCTATATTCCATATCTACAAAACTTGGTTTGTAATATCGAAATATATATGACTTTATTATACTTCCTTGTGAAAATGGGTGGATCAGACTACAACCACTTCTACTTTCTATAAAACACAATTATCACTTTTTTCTTATCCTCTCATTTTCCGCAATTTAAATCAAGAACGAGTCAATGTATCCGGATAGAACTTGCACAAATAGCGTTTACCCAAAAATTGCCGAAATCGGACTTTAGCTTTTCAAAAACCCAAATGCAAATATGTGGGCCCCAGTGAGTAAATCCGTAAAATACATTATAGAAATCTGGTTAAAAATGTTTTTCAATAGTAGTTTACTCTCGTGTCAAAAATGGTGTCCATTGGCCCCCATATACTTAATAAAAAGATTTTCAAACTTCCAGTTGACTTTGTACCATATATACATATGGTGCGCTTTAAATTTAAGATCTGGACGTTAAAAGCGCTAAGTCTTTTCATATGTCAGTCCGAGTTGCTGCGAACGGCGCCGAATCGACTCTCCACGGTTTTCGTGTATTTTCTTCACTGCGTGCTGGACGTAGTCTATTTGGTGGAATATTATCCAATAATGAGTATCAAGAATGGTAATTGGAAAAAATACATTTGAAGCAAAAACTTGGCTTGATGACGATTTTCCGCAGATCTGGCCATGAAAATCAAACATCAAGCTTGAGTCCTATTCCTGTTCAGAAATTTGTGTCGAATGAAGAGGCGATCGCCGAAACTGATTAGTATCTTGACATCAGTATTGGAGTGAGATAATACCAAAATTGATATATCAGCAGAAAAGAAACTTTTTACACCTTCCTCTACTTAAGCTATATTCATGCATAATAATACTAATACAAGGTTTGTCTGCAAAGTAATAGGACTGATTTTCTTCCGCTGCCACTGTACTTTAGAGCGTGCGCGCACCGACTGGATTCGGTAGAGGGCGTTCCTAAATAACGAAGAGGGAACAATGAGAAAATTCAAAATGAAAATGATGCTCTTTTTTTTGACATCAAAGGCATCGTCCACCATTAATTTGTTCCTCCTGGACAAACCGTCAACGCCTAATTTTACGTGGTCCTCAAGAGACTCAAACGAAGGATCAATCGGATCTGATTCGAAGTTGCACCACGCCAACAGCTACCTATCCAAGGTCGGTATACCAATGCTTCCGCAGCCGCCCTACAGCTCATATGTGGCCCACGGACTTTTTTGTTTCCTTGCCTGAAAAGGTCGATAAAAAGCAAGCATTTTGAGACCAAGCAGCATGTAACTCGGTTCGCAAGGCTATTCCGGAGAATGCATTCCGTGACCCCTTCAATGCTTAGAAATCGCGTTGGCAGCGCTGCATCGACGCAGAAGAAGCCTCTTTCGAAAGTTTTAAAGAATTGTAACAATTGGTTTAATACATCTGTTTTAATCTACTCAGTCCTTTTACTTTCCGGACAAACCCTGTATGACTTTATACCAAATTTTATTATATTTGGTCAAGTTTTGTGAATAATCTAAAAACAGGGAAATAAGCATTGATAAAGATGGTTTGGAAAAATGGTTACTTCGTAATCATTGACGCACATTTCTTTGAACTCGCCTTAGCCCGGTATTACAATATAATGAAATTTTAGTGTCGGCTGATGTTAATTCTCTTATTTTTGTTGGTAACAAACAGGTACTCATAAAATTTGTATCGTTGTTCGTGGAAGACTTCGGCTACATCGTTCGGAGTTACGACGAAACTTTATTCTTCCCGAGAAGGTAGGAAAGTATTAAAAAATAGGATTCTCTTTTAAGACCTTTTTCAGTACCTTCGTATTTTATTCATCGCAATTTATTGCCATCGAAATTAGTGCGTACACTTAGGACAAACAAGTGTCACGCTAAGCCAACAACAATAAAACCGACAAGATAAACAAAATACTTCTTTTGTTGTGTCACATCAGACTACGGAGGATTTGCGCTCCCTTATTGAGTAATCACGCCGTCGCACCACGCCGCCACCACAATCTCGCAGCTTTGCGGCACTTGCTTTCAATTGGTTTCTAATTTTAACCACCTTCTTTTGTATGTAGCAAGTGGGAATTACAAGTTGAATTAAAGTGATTTAAGTGAGTTTTGCTTTCACAACGCGCATACAAAGTGAAATTGAAGAGCGGCGGTGACGTTGGCTACCAACTGATCTCAAGTGGCATGAAATAAATTATGCTGGCACCGTAAAATACCTGCTAAATAATTGTTATGTGCTTGTGCTTCTCTACTTGTTCGTCTCATACCAAGTTATTTATATTAATGCCGCCACTCTTCCACTTCAGTCCTTAGACGTTCGCCTCATTTTATATTCGCTTATAATTACTGGTCGGCTTAAATGTACTTTGATTAATTTCCTTTGGTTTGTTGTACGCATTATATCTTATACATACACGCTTTACTTATGTGTGAGTTCTGGTGTCGTTTTTGTGTTGTGGCCTTTGCGTACTACGGAATTATGTTAGCTCATAAATTTTACTTTGAACGTTTGGTTAATTTCTTGAAGAGATTAGCTACACTTTTTCGCTTTTGTAGTTCGTTAAGACGCAATGAAATTTTTTATAGTCATTTTAGTGTGCTCGGATCAAGTTGTCATAAGGCTTTTGTTCTCTGACATCCCTTTTAATACAGAAATATATCCTGAGACCTGATAAGAGTTCGAACACACTTTTGAGAGGGCATGTTGCTTAGAAAATTTGTGAATACTACAAGTATTTCGTCTTTTCGACAATTACGGTAAACTATTTGGTGATGGAATTAACAACCATGGAAAATTTGTGAAGGGCTCAAGACGTATGAAAAAAATATTAGGATGAATTAGGTAATTTAACTAGTCCCAAGTGCTCTTTCAGCGAGCTGAGAGCAAAGATCATCTTACCTCACTTAAAGAGACTGCAATCCGAAGCCGTGGACCTTTCACAACTCAAATCGTTTCCCCATTTTTGCTTTGAATCCTGGTTTGTAGAAAGGCGCAGTGATCTTATTAGGCATAGGTCGACGGTGGGAGGAAGGCGCGTTTTCTGTAAGGAAGATCTTCGTCAATCTTAGCTTTAGGCTACCGTACCCAGACAGTATTTTCCAGGTATAAATGCTTGCCATCAAGGTGGCGGTAGACGAACTACTACGAAGTACAGCCTCTTTAAAGATGGAATCGCTGGTAACTACAAAGTCGATAAGCTAGCCCCTTGACCCGCTCACATCGGAATGACACCGAGTTGGATTTCCATTGACATATTGCGTTCTAGCACAGCACCAATGGATTACACGTGCACTTAGCAGGTGTTGGTCGTCTACTCCTTGTGTACCTACGAGATCCTTATGACCCAGAGTATAATGTAAATTTCATCTTATCTCAATTGTCCAGCCTTACCTTCGGTGAACCAGAAGACATAGTCGAAACTGACCTTAGTCTCCTCAAAAAACTTGTGATAAAGTTTTGGGTATCACAACGGTTCGGAATTATAAGTTATTCGAGTGTAATCTTTGTTAGAATCAACGTCTTAACCTAACCTATTCTAAGCATGGAAATATAAAACCAGAACGGATACAGAGTTCAGGTCAGTAGACTCCTCCCAAACTTAGTTTCGTAGCTTACAGTCACTCTTCTCCAGTGGCTCTGACTCACTTACCATTCTATGAAAGGTTTGAGCTCCAAGAAAAAACGACTGGAGTTTAGGTCGATGGGCTTATAAGGGCGTTGACGTTGTTGATGATTTCAAATGGGTAAAGATGCAGACCTCAAAGTATCGAGTTCCTCTGTGTTTGACAGACTGATGTACTGAGAAAGTCATTGATGAAGAGTTTTATTGTTAGCGTAGATGGCAGGGCGCCACAATTAATGCCGTGATCCAATCGGTTTACATGTTTAAGGGGGGAGAATGCTTAAAAAGCTTCAAATATTCGATTTTTTTTGTTGCTTTTTTTTGTCTGCTTTAAAAATAATCTAAGAAGATGTCCCCAAAGTTATAGATGCGAGTTTGAAATATTTTCGAAGCTAGAAGGGAAATAGTGACCGATATTCCAAGATATAAAATTGCGTTCGCCGATCATTTTCCATTTACTATAGGAGCTACGGAGCCTGCTTTGGCAATTACCTGGCAACATTTTTTCTCAATCTTCTCCAACATATTTAGCTCGGTTAGATATGCAAAACTTTCCAGATTTATTTATTTATATTATAAATGTTTAACATTTTACGAAATGTAGTACCAGAATTGCATTATCCCGCAACTATAGTTAACAACGAAGATTTTGAAGGCATGTATGAGAAAATGAAAAACTCTCTCTATTAGAATTTTCCTTTAGTCAGCGTAATAGTGCAAAATTTCATACCTTATTCTCCAGAGAACACACGTCAAAAGGATTTATGATTACTTTGGCTGCAGCAGAAAATAATTTATGTTTAACATAAAGCACCAGACCAAACGTTTTATTTATGAATCCAACAAAGCGCACCGCCAAGCAATTTGTGTTATTTATTTACATTTATATGGGAAAAGCAGGCGCAGAAGAAGGAAGGAGAAAATTAAAATATCACAGCTATAAACATTGTTGCCCTATCGAAATTTACACCTCATAAAACATTTACGAAATTATGGAATAATTGAAGCAACATAAAGATGAACAGAATATTGATGTTAAAAGAATTTATAATCAAAATAGACACTTCTACGAATTTTTACATCAAAAGCGGCGATTCAACCAAAAAAAGTATTATCTGGTTTTTTAACCGATTTGATTGAAAGCAGAGCTACCACAGCAGCCAGTGGTGGAGGCGAAGACGACGCTTGGTCTGCACACCTCGTTAGATTGTTTGAAATATGGGCGGGCTATCCTGTGTAAATAGATATGTACATACGTACATACAAACACATGTATGTATTAGTTAGAAATTCGTAAATACCAATATGAATGTGTGTGGGTACGCCAAAGCAATATAATTCCATCAGAGGGCCTTCACAATTAAACAAGCCGCCCGAAATTTAAACAAATCGGAAGTTTTTTAATAAAAACGTTGCAGATAAAGCAGTCAAAACAGCGAGTGCTGCCAGAAAGAAGTAAAACTAGTGAATAATGAAATTTGGTTTAATAAATTTTTCCACGAAATTGCTGTAGTGCGATGAGAGCAGATGATAAGCATATACATAAATTTATTTGGCCATGAAAGCAAAGAAAATTCCATCCATAAAAAAGGCGAAATACATTTACATGAATTTGTAGCGATATTTGTGCCTAAGAGGATAAAGATGGCAGGTGTGAAGTATTGATTGTTGTTCTATGCATTTGGAAAATGATCGAGTCGAAGACAAACGCTTTGATCTGGTGGCGCAAACACATCAAATACTGATTTATAGTGTGGTGAAGCATCTGCCAAAAATTAAATCTTCTATATATATACATATGTATATATGTATGTAGTTATGGAGGATATTTGTATATTTATAGAACAAATTGTACTTGTTTTTAGGCAGAATTAGAAACCTTTTAATTAAGACTATTTAGACCTAGAGGTCTTTAATTTGCACATAGGGCAATACAGAGCTAACCTTATACATATAAGACTTCCGAGTAGCTAATAACCTTTGTTTTCCATAAGGGATAAAAATTATATAATCCTTATTATCATCGGCGGTGTGAAAGACAATAATGTATTAAGAGCTTCTTCTTCTTTACTGGCGTAGACACCGCTTACGCGATTATAGCCGAGTCAACAACAGCGCGCCAGTCGTTTCTTCTCTTCGCTACGTGGCGCCAATTGGATATTTCAAGCGAAGCCAGGTCCTTCTCCACCTGGTATTTCCAACGGAGTGGAGGTCTTCCTCTTCCTCTGCTTCCCGCGGCGGGTACTGCGTCGAATACTTTCAGAGCTGGAGTGTTTTCATCCATCCGGACAACATGACCTAGCCAGCGTAGCCGCTGTCTTTTAATGCGCTGAACTATGTCAATGTCGTCGTATATCTCGTACAGCTCATCGTTCCATCGAATGCGATATTCGCCGTGGACAACGCAAAAAGGACCATAAATCTTTCGCAGAACCTTTCTCTCGAAAACTCGCAACGTCGACTCATCCGTTGTTGACATCGTCCAAGCCTCTGCACCATATAGCAGGACGGGAATTATGAGTGACTTATAGAGTTTGGTTTTTGTTTGTCGAGAGAGGACTTTGCTTCTCAATTGCCTACTTAGTCCGAAGTAGCACCTGTTGGCAAGAGTTATCCTGCGTTGGATTTTTAGGCTGACATTGTTGGTGGTGTTTACGCTGGTTCCAAGATAGACGAAATTATCTACAACTTCAAAGTTATGACTGTCAACAGTGACGTGAGTGCCAAGTCGCGAGTGCGACGACTGTTTGTTTGATGACAGGAGATATTTCGTCTTGTCCTCGTTCACTGCCAGACCCATTTCTTTTGCTTCCTTGTCCAGTTTGGAGAAAGCAGAACTAACGGCGCGGGTGTTGAGGCCGATGATATCAATATCATCGGCGTACGCCAGCAGTTGTACACTCTTATAGAAGATGGTACCTTCTCTGTTGAGTTCTGCAGCTCGAACAATTTTCTCCAGAAGCAGGTTGAAAAAGTCGCACGATAGGGAATCGCCTTGTCTGAAACCTCGTTTGGTATCGAACGGCTCGGAGAGGTCCTTCCCGATTCTGACGGAGCTTTTCGTGTCGCTCAACGTCAGCTTACACAGCCGTATTAGTTTTGCGGGGATACCAAATTCAGACATCGCGGCATAAAGGCAGCTCCTTTTCGTGCTGTCGAAAGCAGCTTTGAAATCGACGAAGAGGTGGTGTGTGTCGATTCTCCTTTCACGGGTCTTTTCCAAGATTTGGCGCATCGTGAATATCTGGTCGGTTGTTGATTTACCAGGTCTAAAGCCACACTGATAAGGTCCAATCAGTTTGTTGACGGTGGGCTTTAATCTTTCACACAATACGCTCGACAGAACCTTATATGCGATGTTGAGGAGGCTAATCCCACGGTAGTTGGCGCAGATTGTGGGGTCTCCTTTTTTGTGGATTGGGCATAGCACACTTAAATTGAAATCGTTGGGCATACTTTCGTCCGACCATATTTTGCAAAGAAGCTGATGCATGCACCTTATCAGCTCTTCGCCGCCGTGTTTGAATAGCTCGGCCGGCAATCCATCGGCCCCTGCCGCTTTGTTGTTTTTCAGGCGGGCAATTGCTATCCGAACTTCTTCATGGTCGGGCAATGGAACGTCTGCTCCATCGTCATCGTATTAAGAGCTACCTACAAGCAAAACTCGACTTAAGGCGCACACCTAGTGCAATGGCCTAAAAAAGGGTGATTTTTGGTAATCTTTATTAAAAAAAATACTTTATCAATTATTTCAAAATTTTAAGAATATATTTACAAATGTTTCAAGAATATACAGTGAAATTTTTGATGAAAAAAATTAAATATTTTTTCAGTGATAGTCGATCTCCAACAGCGCGAAAAAAAGGTCCTTCACTGCTGAAATCTAAAAAAAAAATTCTCGTTAAACTACATAATATTGTCTGTACAATGACTTACGATAAAAAAAAAATCAAAAATTGACAATATGGCGGCGTTAAAAAAAATAGTCGAATTTTACCCAAAATTTTGGTCGTTTTTGGCCTGCCAAATTCGATTTTTTGATCAGATCAAAAATCGATAGGTCATTGTACGGCGAACTATATATAGAACATGTAAAAAAAAATTCGATAGTGATCGGATCATTTGTCTCCGAGTAATCACTGCAGCAAATTCGAAAAATGCTGTTTCGAGAAAGCGCGTTTAAAGTTCCAATGTAACTATCTAACTGCCGAGCGGCTACTCTTATAAATGGCTGTAACTCAAAAACTGTTTCAGGTATCGATTTTAGTATGCTATTTTTAAAGGTATAACCTATCGAAATATGAAAAAAATCGATTTTTTGAAAATTTCACACTAGGTGTGCCCCTTAAAAACTGAGGTTTAATGGAACTACACCGTCCTATCATTAAGTGATTCCATGTAACTGTAGCAAATGCCATGTAGGCAAATTCTGAGGGAACTGAAAATTGAACACTGTTGATCTAATAAATAATTTTTGCACGCGACTGTGCATGGGCAAAACTGTAATTTTTTAAATGGATTTAAATGGATTCTAAAAGCACCCACACATTTTTATAATTAGGAGTCTAATTTATTCCCAATTACTTTTAATTTAAAGTTTCACTGAACACCTGAACAGTTTCTGAAAGACTTTATAAGACGCCCCATGGTTGTCATTTAATTTGTATAATTTTACTGTTTCCGTTTCGGAAGGAAGGAAGGAACCAACAAAGCCTGAAAAATTCCTTTAAATACTGGCAAAACTTTATATTCAACTAATAAGGAAGGGATAAGTTTGGGTGCATCCAAACATTTCATTTTGCTCGGATCAAAGGCAGGGAAATACCTTGAGTTTGTAAGTTATCATTTGGGTCTTGAGAAAATATTCATCTGATTTTATCCATTTAGGCACAAAGATGCACCGTTATTAGAAAAATACGCTCTCTCAATCTTATCAAAATAACTCAAACATTCACCGTTATATGCGGTATAAAGTCCCCTGGAAATTCGAACATTTTTCTATTAGGTATAAAGGGCTAAAGGAAATATTGATCCGATTCAACCCATTTTTGACTTACAGACATAATTAGGAAAGAATTCTGTCAGAATTAATATAGATTTCACAGATTAGCTGACATTTTCGATAAAAAAAAAATTCGCATTTTAACTCATATTCGATAACTGAGACTAGAATATTTTTGATCCGACTTAAACCCTTTGTGATTTTAAGTTGGATTTTTAAGAGCACTATTTTATGGAATTTAAAACTGGGTTTCCCATATAACCCGTTGTTGTAGTCCGATTCCGTTTGTTTTCGCACTGGAACATTGAAATCTCAAGATAACATTATACGTATACCAAATTTTCGATATCGGTCCTAAGGTATGACTTTTCTTCAAAATGTGGACGGTACCACGCCAATCCCACAAAACTCTCCCACAACGTCTCAGGGGTAAAATTGGCTACGGCGTATAAATGTATTTATTTAACGCGCTTTTAGTCGTTTTTAACAGATTCTTTACAATGTTGGGAAGCATAAGTGGTTTAGGATATATGTACATTAAATCCATTAGAGAGCGCACTTTTTTTTTAGTTTTTGCTACTGCGATCGTCTGTTCCAAGGAGCATGTGTACCTAGTTTCATTAGGATATCTTAATATTATTCATGACGGACAGACAAACAGGCGCTCAGATTTCAACTCGTCTCTTAATCCCAATCATTTATGTATGTACATATTTCCAATTAGATTATTTTTAGGTAATATAAACAGGGTGCGAACCTAAATTAAACTGATAAAAAAATAACCAGTAACATCGACTCTTGCACCATTCTATTAAGAAAGTCATGTTTTATCAAGATACTATGTCACAAATCAATAAAATTTTCTCTTGTCAAATCTAAAGAGAATATTCGCTGAAAAGCGTTTTGCTGGAACGAAGAGGTAAACGCTGAGATCTATTTTGACCAAATATAAAATTTCTATAACAAGTAAGAAAGAGCCAAGTTCGAGTGCAACCGAACAATTTATACACTCGTCTATATATATGTATATAACTCATACCCTGTGACCAACATATTCGACTTAAGGTTTGTTAAAATAGGAAAATTATTATACCAAACATATGAAGTAAATATATGTATAGGAGTTACTAGTAGTATCGACCCGATTTTATTTATGTTTACCAATACCACATACTAATAAAAGATTCCCCGAGATTCAGTTAGGTACCTCACATACCATCACCAATCATATGGAGTAAAGTGACTCGAATGTTATAAGTTAGTTATATGCAGGCTAGGTCATGTACCTTCGCCCACTTTTATCAAGATTTTCGATAACCGTTGTATATTAGGGTGATTCAAACAATTTTATTTTTTCGATTGGTACTCGAAAAAATAGGTTAATAGACACCTCTAAGAAAGCCTCTCCAAATATGAGTTTTTAATTGTAACGGGAAGGTCCTCCTACTTAGAGTTTTCTATTTTTTCTTATTATCAGATAGAAATTTTATTATTTTTGGGAGAATTTTGTATTTTTTATTAATTTTATAACTCAATGAAGAAAAATTATTATGAATGATGGAACTCATAGTTTTGTAGGAAATTTACTGCTCTACAAAAATGGTCTATTATAATTTTTCGATTAAGTTAAGCGCTTACGAGATATTCATCGTCAAACATCAATGCATATTAGGGTGGATTAAAAAAAATTGTTTTTTCGTTTGGTACACTGAAAAATAGGTTCCCAGATACCTCTAAGAAAGCCTCTCCAAAAACTTATTAGTTGCATCATTCATAATGATTTTTTTCTTTGAGTTATAAAATTCATAAGAAATAAAAAATGCTCCCAAAAATAATGAAACTTCAACCGCTAATATCTTTTAAACGGTTGGGTTTACGAAATAACCTTTTTTGTAGAGCATTCAATTTCCTACAATATCTAAGGACCACAATATTTTTTCAAGTAGTTAGAAGCGAGATACAAATTTTTCTATCTGATAATAAGAAAAAATAGAAAACTGTATGTAGGAGGCCCTTTCCGTTACAATTAAAAACTCATATTTGGAGAGGCTTTCTTAGAGGTGTCAAGGAACTTAGTTTTCTGAGTAGCAATCGAAAAAATTTTTTTTTTTTGTTTTGATTTCTTCTTGATTTGTACACTGGAAAGTAAAGAATCGGTTGGAATATACATAAAATTATTTTATGTTGAAAGTAGGCGTGGTTGCAGTCCAATTTCGCCCAGTGTTACATAAGAATGCAAGGAGAATTCCATATATACAATTTTGTTGAAAGTTGTCAGACGATCGTTAAGTTTTTCCCCTGCTCCTATTGAGCCCTCTCATACATTCTCGAGTGAAAATTTTTATGTTTGGCGTATTTAGTCATTACTTTATCGCAGTTTTGAAAAATACCATTATATGGAGGATGAGCGGGGTTGTGGCCCGATATCATTATTTTTCACACTGTCGAGTAGTGGTTCTTATAGGATTTATTTTAAGCGAATTTGGCTATTTTGACTTGAACGATCTGAGAGATATGTACATTAAACCTATTAGAGGGCCTTTTTCAACCGTGTTAGCCCAAATCCTCTGTACCAGTACAGTACAGTTTACAGAATTATTGTTTATTTAAATGCTTAGTTAAGGCAATTTATACGTTTTTTTTTAATGGCGTTTTGTGAGCGTGGTAGGGATCCGATTACGCCCATCTACGAATAGCCCATTGCCTTGGGTCAAGTGTATCAAGTTTCATTCAGATATATAAATTTTGAATTTACAGCTTGCATGATCGAACAGCCGGACAGATAGAGAGTCATCCTGAGATCGACTCGCCCCGTCATCCTGATCATTTAGTTTTAGGTGGTGCACACAACCGTTAGCAGAGCAAAAGTATTATACTCTGCAGCAACATCTTGCAAGAGTATAAAAAAAGGTGATTTATTTCAAAACTCAATGGACAATACCTCAATCAAATTAAGTGCAGCAGAGCATGTATGTGTGTGTGTATTTACAAAATTATACTTATGTGGGAGGATGAACCTGTGAGTTTTCATAATTGCCACAAGCGCATTAACACCCACGTTAAAAAATATAATCATACATACATACATATGTATCTACATATGTGTGTTCGTATGTGTACGAGAATAGAAGTCGTACGAAGAAAAACTGAATAGACGGCGCTGAATGGAAACTCGTAAATTTCGATTTTGACCGGCAGCAGCCAACAAGGAGCTAAACGAAACGAGTCATGATCAACAACAATAACAACAACTATGCAGCATTGTGTGCGGTTGGTAAAATCGGTGGTATTGTTGTTGTACATGTCGTATTCGGTGCGCCGCGGAAATGATCAAAGCAAATTGTGCGCTCGCATCCATCAACACAAGCCATCAACTTGTATACAAACAATGCAAAGATCAAACGGCCGAAAAGTGCTGGCGCTGCCACTGCCATCGCTACTGCCGCATCCATTGCTGCGTG
Organism: Bactrocera correcta; assembly: GCA_027475135.1. Taxonomy (NCBI): domain Eukaryota; kingdom Metazoa; phylum Arthropoda; class Insecta; order Diptera; family Tephritidae; genus Bactrocera; species Bactrocera correcta. The sequence continues at coordinate 59,087,855 of CM050327.1, forward strand.
GACGTCTACGACGACGTAACTATTTTTTTTGTTCTTTTTTATAGCAACACAATACTCACTCATTCGACAATGCATTGCCGTTTGTGAGGCTGAGTGCCCCATTCAAATTTCTTCAAAACGTAGTGCCTCCAAGAAGAAAGAAGAGCGCAACATTGTGCATTGGGGCAGCATGGGCCGTGTGTGCTCCATGTCGTTTCTTTTTTCTTTCGTTTGGATGTGCGGATGGGTTGTTGCTACTGGAAATATCTTCTTCATGTGTCGCTATTAATATTATCGTTACGACTCCTGTTGTCGATTGCATCTTTGTTGTGCTGTTATTTGGTTTTGTTTTTGTTTTTGCCCGCCATCAACGCTGCTGTTGATGATGATGTTTATGATCGTTTTGAAGTTGTCGGCAATAAATGCCGCTGTGCCTGCGATTTTGTGTGTAATTAAACTGAATGAGCAAATGTGGCATTTAAGTGTGTTTGTGTGTGTTTCGGGTCTATAACTGTAGGGGGCTTGCAAATGTTGACATCAAATGAGTTGTACTCCACATTCTGTCATCATTATTTGTCGTCGATCTGTCATTGGCGTATCCTCGTTTCCATATTTGGAGGGACGCAGAGATCTTACATCGCCATTAACACTGAAATTAGGAGCCAAAAGAGCCGCTAACTTAATTTTTCTCAGCTAATGATGAGTTGATATGCCGCGCCATGTCATAAGCGTGGTAAACTTATTACCAGTTGGGCGTGCTTTATGTTCAAGGCTTCGTTTGCATAAATTTTTCTAAGATTTATATACTAATTGTAAGAAAACCTTTATCACAATATGTTGCTACAGCGAATAATTGGTTTGTTCACCTAACGGTTGTTTGTGTCACCAAAAATTAATCCAAATAAATATATATATGTATATGTATACATATATATTTATATATCTAAATTTTCAAAATAATAAGACAAGTTGAAATCAGAGTGACTGCCTGTTTGTCTGCCAAATTTGAGTGAAAATTTAGATATTCTGTTGAAATTTAACACACGTCTTACTTAGCATCAAAGGGCGTTCATTTTTGCAGACGGGCGAAATGGAACCATTAATACCCCCCAAAGTGCAATTAATCCAAAACCAATAGCTAAGCTGTACAGTAAGATACAATACAATATTTGGTACTCTGAGCTTCTTTATGGAGTAGCATATATTACTTTGAATTTTTTGAGAAGTGGAAGTAACCATTTATCACGAGGCTTAGTGCACATATCTCCCAAACCAACTAAGAGATCGCCTCAGTGTGAAATTTTCGAGAATTCTTTCATTTTTTGCACCATCGGTTAGTATACACTATAATAAACATTATCTCAAATTTTGAAATCAAAATTCAAATCATTCCACTCGCTGGAGCGTTTCTTGTAGAAAGGGAACGTAGTGGGGAACATAGCGACTTCAATCTTTAAACGCGTTTTTCTCAGAATGGTGTTTTTCACAACTTTTTCCACTCTCAAAGGAAGAGTTTTGAAATATCGATCCAATTTGAAGACAGAACATTTTTAACGTCATTCAAGAAAGGAACATAAAAAATATAATTTTGTATTCGTCATAAATGTATTTATTTATAAAGAAAACAACCAGCCCGATTAGTTAAATTCAACATAAAAAAAATGCGAAAATCAGTGACTTTTCGGATGGTCACACTGAGCCAAATTTACCAAATATTCTCACAACAAGTGTTTTTGTTCTTTCCACTGCCAGTGTGAAAAGAAACATATTCACCTATTTAACAGTTTTTAACAAAAAAGTACTATAAATTAATAAATAAATACGTCGGCGTCACTAAGTTTGAAACCTGAGATGAGAAGGTTTCACAGGAGCGAGAGTCAAAATTAAGCGTAGCACTACCCACCTTTAAGTGAAATCACATACAGGTATCTCCGGACCTATTCGACCAATTTCAAACAAATTCGGTGCATTATAATTATAGTACTGACATTCAGTGAACAAATTTGTTCACCGAGCTACAACAGCGCCTACATTCCATATAAACCTATTTTAAATTAAATCTGTCGTTCATTTCCTTAGTATACGAATCAAGCAATGAATATATCGGTATAAAACTTTGCTTGAATAGTGTGCTTAAGGGGTGTTAGGTCTGCAAATATCGGCTAAGCTGCCGTGTATATTATAGAAATCCAGACATAATTTTTCTTGGCTTGATCTTTTCAAATTGTGAGAATAGAAAATGTGCGCATACACCCAATTTACCTCTTTACTTGTAAAAATGTAATTTCAAAATACTATAGTCCAAAAAAAAAATATCGCATTTAGCGAAGGCACAATCTATAATAATTATAATGTTATTAGTTTTCCACATTAAACACAAAAAAAAAAACAAAACAGAATAAAATAAAAGTAATTCAGTTTTACCACTTCACCAATTGTCATATCAAAAACCGTCAGACCATTTTCAATCTCTATATATGACTTTAGCATATTCAGCAAAGGTCTAACAAGTATAAAGTTCACTTTACCTAGTAATCAATAATGGCCGGAGGTAATTTTAGGAAGTATATGTTCACATTTTGTTAATCGTTAGCTTTTCTCCTAAACTTATTAAGCCCTCTGCAAATTAGGAAAAAAGTTGGTGTGATTTTTTGCGCTGATCATTGTGGTACGAGGACTGCTATATATATTTCTGGCCTAGTAATGAAATAGGCATATTTATCAAAGAAAATGTTTTTTTTTTTCGTTGGATTTGGCTCGTCTTGGAAGACCCACACGGTTGATAGCTGTTTTGTTTCGGGCTCATACGCATAGATACATGATTCGTCACCTGTGACAATCTTTTAAACGTCTTTTGAAGCACCGCGATCGTATGTTTTCAGCATTTCTTAACACCAATCCACATGAGCCTTTTTTTGAGCGATTGTCAAATTGTGCGGGATTCAACGAGAACAAACCCGTTTTTACGGCCAGGTGTTAATGCAATATCGAATGTATGCTGGTGGGAGAAATGCATAGACATGCCTCTATCTGAAGGTATGTGACATGACGGTCTTGCATTATCAGTTCACGTACGGCATCGATGTTTTTTGGCACAACGGCTATTTTCGGACAACCTTCACGGAATTCGTCTTTGAGCGAGCGTCGGCCACGATTGAATTCGTTGTAACAGTTTTTTACAGTGCTATAGGATAATGCTTCATAGCCATACAAAGACTTTAGTTCATCGATGCACTCTTGTCGTAATAATCTACGTCGAAAGTTGTAAAAAATTATCGCACGAAAATGTTCACGAGTTAATTCCATTTTTTGCCCGAGATGAATTTTTTAATTCCCTGTAAATAAAACAATTCACGATTAAATGACAAAACGTTCGAAGTGATGTTATCCTAAAAAATGTCAAACTTTCCAATGGAAATGTCAGATTGCACCTGAGTGCAAATATATATAGCAACCTATGTATCAAGATTGGTTTCAGTTGCTGAAATAGTTTGGAATATACAGGTATACTGTAGTTCAATACAAAAATAAGAAAAAGCTCCAGACTAAATCTTACATTTCCGGAATTATTATGTAGATAATTACAGCATATTAGTCGTTGGATATGCTCAAAAGCTTAGGATCCGAAATGAGTATGTTAATAGTGCAATAGGGATGAAAAAATTCAATATCCCCAAAAACCTACTATGCATGCCTATAAGTTATGAATCATTTGATAGTTATGACACTGCCTGAGTTAAATTTTGGAATATTTTGAGTGAACATTGAAAGACTGGGACATTCGGTTTTCATGAACTTCCCTTGAGGCAAAGTCAGGAACAGGTGTCAGATGCGGACTAATAGATGAATGCATAAGAACATCTCAACATTTTAATATATTCATGTCTAAAGTCCTAGAATTTTTCTACCCAAAAGTACTTCTGAATATATTAATTTGGTGTGTATTGTAATATTAGAAGAATTCTAGAGTATGTGAGCTCTCTCTTCCAGTGTTTAGAAGGCATAAACTCATCCGAGTACTTAAAACCCTTCTAGTAAACGTAAAAAATTTATCTCAGCTATACTGGAGGTGCCGGGGTTTGAACCCGGGACTTCTCACATGCGAAGCGAGCGCTCTACCACTGAGCTACACCCCCGTTATATTTTAGCCATATGCGCATGTTAACGGTGCAAATAGGACTTACACATGTAAATACCTACACACACAATTTTAAAGTCATAAAAGTAATTACGAATGTTGGCTAAAGCTTACCCACTTTTTGTGCTCAAAAAAGAAAGCCTGTGCCAAAAGAGGGGGTAAGAGAGGTAGCAAAACATATACCATAATATAGGCAGTTGCTTATAATACAAGTGAGATACAAAAGTACATATGATCTGATATGTTACGTTAGATAGATTGACTCTATTGGAATATGGGATGAGATAAGTAAGTTTGAAACATAAAATAGCGAGATTTTAGACAACACAAAATTAGCAAGAAACAGCCTTAAATGACTGTAAACTAGTGTAATCAAAACTATACTACCAACGAATTTTCCAGCCATCATAGTACTTGGAAAAAATCTCCGTCGTGATGGCCATCAGAGCCGTCTTTGATCCAGCTTTTATATCCTCAATTGAGTCAAAACGGTGTTCTCGGAGTGGTCACGTGAATGTGCTGGATAGCTAAAAGTTACTCAAAGGTAAGTCAGGCGAGTGCGGTGGTTGCGGCACGATATTAGTTGAAAATGTGCCGATATGATCACGAATAACCGATGTAATGTGAGATAATGCACCATCTCGCACTTCTTTGTTTAATTAATTCAGGCATAGTAAAAATCGAAGAATTCACTTTTAGAGTCTCACAAAACGACGCGTATCTCAAATACTAAAGAATATTTTGACGTGAAATTTAGCATAGATGTCACTAACAGTACTACCAACTTACAGAAAAAATATCTACCGATTCGAAAAGCACGCGATAAATTAAAAATTCACCTTTCAATTTGATCACAGTAGTATATACTCCAAATTTAGATACGAAGAATTATCAATAACACAAATTCACTCGGAATTAGTTTACGAATATGTTTTCATTATTCACGATTATACAAAATACTCTCTAAACAAAAACCTTTTAAAACAATTCCACTTAAACGGCTACTCAAAATATTCGACTCTAGTGTGCGTGCGTGCATAAATGTTATCGCACGGGTGGAATGGGAGTAGAGAAATACTAATCCCATTCCACACTAGTACAAATGGAGGTGCCGGGGTTTGAACCCGGGACTTCTCACATGCGAAGCGAGCGCTCTACCACTGAGCTACACCCCCATGAGCACATGTGGTCAACAAAAGATACTAAATAGCTTCACCGCCAAGCGTGTTGTTTAAACAATATGATGAGTAAGCGCACCAAAAGGTGTAATGAGTGAATCGCCGTTTGTTGTTAAACAAAAATCCATTAGCCCCATACGCATGTATGACGCTGCGCTAGAGAGTTTGGCACGAACTGCGGGAAATACGCTTGAACAAAAGTAAAAAATAAAAACAAAATAATATTTGTAAAAGAATATAGCAAAAGCAACAGATACATTCATGCCAACTTTGCTGTTGTTTGGATTTGGTATTGCTGGACAGTATGTGAACAATGAGCGTCAGAGAGCGTATTATCAGCTGGCAATATGCGGAGAGATTAATCATTATACGAAATTGTTTTTGTTAATTATTTTTAGAATAATTGTGCACTAATGTTACTCTCCCTCTGGCAAACTTGCTTCGGAAAACAATCAGGCTGAAGCACATCTTATCGAATAAAATAGTGTTTTTTATAGCATAAAACAACAATAAACGCTAACTTCAAATTGTATGACAGCTATATGCTATAGTGAACCGATATCGACCGTTCCGACAAATGAACAGTTTCTTGGTGGGTACCGGCCGGGTACAAAATTGAGGATTAATATCTCAAACACTGAGGTACTATTTCACAAATATACAGAATGGAAAAAGGAGACAATATTCGAATAAATTTATCAGATTAAACCACTATAGCATAAAGCTTTTTATTTGTGATTTAAAGACAAGATAATTTAAATTTTATAAAAATATGTTAAGCCGAACGAGCGTTGTATAAAACGGGTCTCAAAGTCCGACTTAAGAAAGGTAAAGAGGATCTAACCGAAAACCTTCTGCGCATGGGCTGTCATAGTCCTTTAGGTTTAGGCGTATTCCCACAAAGAACCCCGTTTCCCCGGTTTATCTGAAGGATGCAAATAACAAGTGGACTCTTAGCAGTTACGATACATTTCAGATGCTCCATCATGCTCACTTCCCGAGCAATACGTCCTCTGGGGGGATATCTCCCGGAGTGTTCAAGATGATTCTGCGTCCTTTATCGACCTTCTGGATGAACGATAGTTATCTATGTGAACTACATTAGACTGGGCTACATTCCGGGGACCTGGAAGCGAGTCAGAGTTACGTTCATCCTGAAGGCTGAGAGGGTCACCCACGTTACGGCCATCAATTTTAGGTTTATCAGCCTTCCCTTTTACTACTATCTTGCTATTACTATCGAGTCATGGCTTAACCATAACGGTTAAAAATTTCGCTGTTTAGACCTTCCTTGATATTGAGGGAGCTTTCAATAATATCCTGCCGTAAGCAGTCATTTCTGCTATGGTCTGTGTGTGTGCAGTGGTGTGTGATGGTCTTGGGATTGAATCAAACCTCAGACACCTCATTCTCGGTCTTCTATGCGACAGAGAGATTGAAACAGAATGTGGCATGCGCTCAACGAAATGTGAGTAGGGGACCCCTACTATTTGCAGTTCTCCCTCCTCTCCTGAGGCTTCTTTAACTACTTGAGAATTGTGGCTGCCGTGTGATTGGGTGATGTGGCACTTATGGTTAAGGAATGTTCCTGAGTTTCGTGTACGAGTTAACGCAGGGGTCTTAGCGTCATACCAACTTGGGCGGTCGGAATCGATCTCGCCATGAGCCCAAGTAATACTGGGATGGTTTTCTTTACTAGAATATACAAGATTCCGGCGGCACTGCTGCCCCAAATGGGAGACATCTATCTGCAACAATAAAATATCTAGGGCTCATCCTGAATAGGAAATTGTAATGAAAGCCGTATAGCGAAGAAAGAGCAAAAAAGGCATCGATTCCCCTATTCTGCTGTCGAAGAGCCATTCGAAAAAGGTTGGCGAATGTTGATGGAGAGGTTTATTGTGAGGAGCTCTCCATGAACTCCAGCTTCAGACTTTTGTGACCATTGCAGTGTTTTCCAAGCCGAGGTTGCAGCCATTAAGGTATCAGTAAATCTGCTACTTCGGAGTGCGGCCTTCTTTAGAGAGCGTCCATTCACTCAAATAGCAGAGTGACGATACTAGCCTTGAACTCATTTACAGTACGTTCAGGGTTGGTCAAGGAGTACCTAACCTCACTATCAATAGCATCGGGTGCTTTTGTGATAAGACTGGTATGACATAGACATAGCGGAATCGCAAAAAATCGCAAAGCTGATGAGCTAGCAAAGAAAGGCACCCTAAACCTGGTATAGGTAGAATGGAAGCGGGTCGGTGCTCCCGTATTCTCTTGTGTACTACTTCTAAAAAGTGCTTCGTGGAAGCTTGGCCAGCGCTGGGCCACTATAGATATATGCGTTGACGTAAAAGACTTTTGGCTCCAGATCGATTGCAGTAGATCTTGTGATCTCTTCCCTTCAGTAAGGTTAGCCTCTGCCTAGTTGTGGAGCTTTTAACAGGGGATTGCCCTATTGACGTCGTAAGGATGGAAATTTTACCAGACGCCATTTACAGAAGCTACATGGAAGAAGATGACCGTCCTTCTTGACTATCCCGTGCTTGGGAGTATAAGACTTAACCACATGGGAGCACATACCTTAATACATAGATCATCAAGAACTATGAGGAACAGAAAAAGCGATATGAGAGCGATATGTATTTCGGCTTTTGATACACTCGATTGATAAATGGATGGAATGCAAAAAGTTGCAATGATAACTACTCTTAAACACAATGCACACTGGGGTTCTCTCACGTAGCAATAACATTACATACATATGTTTACGCAGAGTTTCCTATTAATCTTTTTGAAATAATATTTTCAACTTTCTCACATTTAATTATGTATTTACACAACTCGTTAAAGCCTATATATTTAGTAAAATACTAAATATTTGCACAATAACACATAATTTTGCATATTTTCATACTCTTTTCCGGAACAAATCGGCAGCGCTACACTAACAGGCACTACAAAGTGATCGCAGCAACAGGCGAAGGAAACAATGTTGTTTGTTTTAATTAAAAGATGTCTGATGTGATTCATGGCTCATTCACTTTTACATCAGGCATCAACCGTCAACTGTCAAACGTCAAGCGGTATGAAGCGGGCTGCAACCACTGCACCAACAGCAGCAGCAGCAGCAACAACAACAATGTGTGGCATCAACACTCAGCGGCAGCTACAATTCGCGCGCATATCAAACATCTCTCGGTGCCCATCAAGCATCAGCCACCATCACCTATCAGCCGTCACCAGCCAGCCAAGCAGCCAGTCAAGCAACCGCCAACGTCATCAGCATTGTGTCAGCAACGGCAATGGCAGTGGCATGCAAAGCATTTTTTCGCAAATGTGCAAATGCGAGGTTAGATCACACAAACAGGCAGACAGCTGGACGGACGAACGGACCTCTGTGTGCATTCTACATACGACTACACGAATTTCCTCATTAAAAAATAATGAAAAAAACTGCAAAATAAAAAGGCAACCGAAATAATTCGGAATAAGTGCAAAGTGTTAGCGAATGAGAGGGACTAAAAACACTTATATACACATACATACATACATATGTACATAGCTACGCTTATTGCGCTTCAGCTTGCTTCATTCAGAGCACAACTGACAGCGCTTGTCAGCGTTGATGTGCGCCGACACTTTGGACAGCAGCTCAGCAGCCGAGCGCCGAATCATCGGGCTCGAATAGCAGCACCAAAACGACAGCAGCTCGAACGTCATTTGCAGTTTTATTTCTTTTCCTTTTAATAAACATATAGACCAAGGAAAATCTGGCAGACAAACAGACGGATAGACATTCGGTTGAAAGGCCAACAAGACTGGCAGATAGACTAGTAGTCGTGGTGACGTTTGAATAGACTGACAGGCGGACGAAATTTGCAAAACGGGCCAACAGTGGTGCAATGGATAGACTGGTTGATGCACTGACGGTTGACTTGTTCGATTTCACAGTGGTAGCGGACATATCGGAATTTAAGAATATTTTGATTATGGACGATAGGTGCACAGTGACATGGAATTTTACTAAGCCTTCTTTGAAAATTGACCTTAATAATTCATAATTTTATTAGTTAAAATTACATGTCGATTAAGTTCGAGAAATCCCGCTCGTTATTCCTTCAGGACAAAGTTATCAGACAGGCAAGCTCACACTTGGACCAACATACATAGTTAACAGAGATTTATTTATTGTTGGAATGATGAAAAACAGTAACTTGCTTATGTTTAGGGCGACTGACTTAAAGAAGCCACTTAGGTCCTCGTATGATTGTACAAAATTACTATAATCTGTCTTATATCTTTGAAACATAGTGTTAACGTTAAGATGTAGTTCCTTCAAAGAAAGCTATATTTTGGAAAATATTAGTTTCAGGTATTCAGACCTCGCTATTCGGTCATTATCGTTTTTATTTATAACCTGAACAGTATATATTGTATTAAGTTTGTCACGAAGTTTGTAAGACCCAGATGGAAACGTCGGAGACCCTAAGAAATATGTATATAAATGATAGGATCGACGAGCTGAAACCGACTCAGCCATGACCGACATTCCATTCATCCGTCTGTGTGAGAACAAGTCACTCAGTTTTCGAGCTAGCCTTCTAAACCTATAGCATACAGCTGTTTAGCAAACTGATCGATCAAAAACAAGTCTTTGTATAGAATTTTTTTTTTACTCGACAAGATACCTTATCAAAATTTGGCATAGATGTTTGCCCCAGACAACAGTAAAATCTCCGTATACAACTTTAAATTTCATGTTTTTTTCACTTTCCAGTATAGAAATCAATAAACAATCAATGTATTTATCTGGAAAAAACTTTGCTCGAAATTGTCTGAATTTCACTATGATCCTTCAAGAAGCCAGACGCCAAATATGTGAACCCCAGTGCATATGACTGTCTCTTTGCTGAAAATAGTTAGTGGTCAATCTTTGAGATATCTATATTATGGAAACACGGGCAAAATGATTTCTTGTGTCAAAAATTGATCGAATTGGATCAATACTTTCTATAGACCTCGAATACCCAACAAAAAAATTTTCTTTGATTTCATGTCACTCATATTGACCAAGCTGGTTTAAAATATAGTTTTGCCAACACATATGTATAAGAATTTCAACTTGGATCCTCGCAAGTTGCAAAGCATAAAATTTTCGTTTCCAACCGAACTCAGGCCGTCCTTACTTGTTTAATTCAAGTTATTTGGTACAAGCACAAAAGTCTTAAATACCTAGACTTTTTCATATACTTATTAGATAATAATTTTAATGGTTTCATTTGACTATTGAATAAAAGTTATCATAGCAATGATCGTAATACATTTTTTTATTGAAAAACCACACCAAAAGCAATGGTTCACTCTTTGAGGCCGCTGACAGCTTTCTAAAAAGGTTTTAAGTTTGCAAGGTTTTTTGTTCTTAAAACTATCCGAATTTATGAAAGTGTTGGAATTTTCTCTTAATAAAATAACTTTTCCAATATTTTCCTCAATTTAAACACTGTACCTCAACGAGTGTGGTTGGTGCACTATCGCCTCTTGGTGAGCCGTTGCGTTGTTGACTTGTTTTCAACGCTTTACCGACCCATTGTAGCGAAAAGCAGAGATGCTTGGGATATGGTTTGGCTTTGGCTTTGTGGTGCAAAATGGTGTTGATTTGCTGGTATGCTTTTGATGTAGATTTGATTGCAATGGGCAATTACTACTCAAATTGGCTTTGATAATTTGCATGTCGGACACGAGTGCCAACAAAATGCGAGTATTTGGCAGTTTAATCTGTCTGAAGTAGACACACTTACAAGTATTTGTGGGCCCACAACTCTACAAACATGTACATATATAAATATATTTATACATTTTATATATGTATATGAATGTACATATATATGTTTTATTCTACGGTATGCATACTTATGCGGCGGCATGGCGTTGTTTCGAATTGTGGAACTGTAATCTAAGTACTTGTAGCGATTTTTTACGATTGCTGTGTTCCTTCTTATCTGTTTTCTTTTCAATTACGACTATTGCTTTTTCTGGAAAATCACATAAATACTGTTGATTTAAGATTGAGCTGATATTTGCATTTTCATTTTAATCAAGAAACACTTTGCTTGCAATGAAAACTAGAATAAATTGATTCGTTGTGTATGAAAGATTTACATATCTTAAGTTTCTTTAAGTTTTATATTGATCTTTAGATCTCAATATTTTTTTTGTCGCGTGAAAGTGAAATATTTGCCGTAAAATATAATGAAGTGGTTAACATCATTACGGGTTTTACCAGAATATTTTTCCAGAGTTCACTAATGTCGACTCAAAACCAGTACGAGTAGTAGATGATCCAAGTATAGGTACTATCTTGAGTTCCAGCGTTTATTATAATATAAATATACGGATAATATTCGTCCTGAAAAGACCACGTTCACCACGCAGTGAAGAAAATTTAGCAGACGTAGCTGGGAGTGTACACAAAGGCCGTCGAAGAGTCGATTAGGTGCCGTTCCTAGCAACTCGAACTAACGTATGGAACGACTTGGCGCATTTTACTTTAATATCCTAAATTGAAAGCGTAAAAAATGCAGCTTGTGCAAGAACTGAAGCCGCTCGACTTTCTCAAGCGACATTACTTCGCTATATGGGCTTTTGAAAAGTTCCAAGAATATCCGACGTTTTCGAGCCAAATTTTTTTCAGAAATGGGACCCATTGCTAGCTCATATATATGTAGTATATAAATATGCTACATTGCGCATTTTGGACGAAGAGAAAGCTGAAGAGATTCAAAAGCTATTTCGTCTAGAAAAACAACGGTTTTGTGCGTTTTGTGAGGCGGTGGAATCATCAGCCCATATTTCTACAAAAATGATGCCGATGAGAACATAACTGTCAATTGCTAACGGTCACCATGATAACCGGTCCGAAATTGAAACTCGTCATCTCGGCGATATTTGGTTTCAACAAGATAGCGCCACTTCCCACACTTCGAATCAATCAATGGATTTATTGAAAAAAGCCTTCGGTGAGCAGTTAATTTCATGTTTTGTCGACCAATAGACTTTTTCTTGTGGGGATATGTAAAGTCTAAACTCTATGCGTAAACTCCCGACGCATGTTATTCGCTAGTTACTAGTCAAAATACTCGAACCAATCACCGATAATTGGATTCAATTTGAAAGACAAAATCTTCATTATTCAAAAAAATTCCAAAGAAGGTATAATCGAATGATAATAAATATTTCCCATTAAACCTAAAATTTCTATGTTTTTGCTTTAAGGAAATAGGGAACCTCGAATTGGAACCCTGCATTATACATCGGTTCCAAAGGAATATTTAAATCTATTAGCTTTATTAATAATCCTTAACCAATGGCTTCGAAATTTCTCTGCTTTCCGTTCGTTCTCTTTATCTTGTCAAAATATTACTTGTCCCTTTTTGTAAGGTATTAAAAATTGTTTTTTTTGCCTGGGAGTAAAGTACCAACTATTCATCTAAAAGTATACTACTCCGGATTAAAATGATTGGTCGCTTCATTGCTTCTCGGCCAGATCAAATGGTAGTCATGGTTGTCGCAATGGATTAATTTTTCATCAAGATTTTTTTTTAGTAGCGTTGAAGTACCTTTTCTTATATGTAAAAAAGGCTCTCAACAGCTTTCGGTTTCTAATAATACATAATATTCTCTCGGTTTCTATTCATATGACATATTGCTTTTGATACTATATTCTTGTACATGGCGATTCTGCGAGATTGTCTTCACATAATGCTTCCAGTTTCTCATCTTCAAACTTTCCTAACCGCCAGGATATTCTCCATTTTCAAAGCTAAAATAACCGCATTAAATCGTACAAACCACTTTTTGTTTTTCAACTAGAACGTCCACCAAAGTATGATAATTTTCGACTAATATTTTCTTCATAACAAAATGGGAAAAAAAGAAATATCCCTAAAACACTTTTCTGCAATAAATTTCGACATACATATTTGAGTGATTTAGATGATTAAGATATACTGAAAAGGACACACAAAAAAGTAGCTTTTTAACGCGTGCTCGGAATAATATTGGAATCATAGGCCCCTCTTACAGTTTTCAACCCAAATTCATTTGGTGTCAGTTTTAAAATTCGGCATTGACCCCCAAACGATGCTTATTGTCTTTTTTGACATCAAAGGCATCGTCCGCCATGAATTTGTTCCACCTTGACATACGAACAGTCCACGCTATTTGAGAAAAAAATTTCTCTAACACCACTTAAAACTAACTGGTTGAAGTATAGAAAATATGTCAGAAGCCACATTAATATTGATTGCAAAATAAATACAGGAAGAGACATTGATGAAAGTATAAGAGAATTTAATGTAATAACTAATGCAGCTGTAACAGAAACAATAAACCAGTTGGTTTTAGAAAGATCACAATTAATGAAATAAAGAAATTTGTAGATGAGAAAAGGCGAGCTGGGCATGAATGACAGTTAAATCGCTCTCCTTCAACTCTGCTTTAACAACAACTAAGACAGTTGAATGATATTTTAGCGCGAGTGATGAGGTTAAGGCAAATCATCTAGAAAAGGTATTTTAACCCAATTGCCCAAAGAAGAACAAAAATGATAATTGAGCTACCAAATATTGCGATACAATTGCTCTCCTTGCTCTTTAATGCAATTCTTGGTTTCGGATACTATACAATTTCGAGAAAAAAGTCGCAGATTATCAGGATAGATAAACCTGGTAAAGACCTAACACAGCCATCTTCTTATAGACCAATAAGTCTTTTACACTTTTTCTAAAATATTTGAAAATGTGTTATTAGCAATTATGACTCCTTTCCTCCACGAAAATAATATAATACCAATGCACCAATTCGGTTTTTGGGCTAAACATGACACTGTAGAGCAAGCAAATAGAATTACGAACCAAATCAGGAGAGCATTCGAGCACAGAGAGTACTGTTCAGCCATTTTTCTAGATGTAGCTCAGACCTTCGATAAGGTCTGGCATGAAGGCTTTTTATGGAAAATCAAAAACGTTTTGCCTTATGAATTACACAAAACTTTGAAACCGAAAATTAAAACAAATGGGAATTGCTTTAATTTCATTGCTTTAACTTCAATTCAACCGAATGAAGTTGATAACCGTAATAGAGATCAAGTTACGCCAACTCTTGGCAAACCGCGCAAATATACGTATCATTATAGTTCCAATATATAGTTTTGAAATTTTATATATATCGTCGTTATTCGATTTTAGGTCAGCTTCCATATTACGATTGTATATTACTATCTATTAATATTTCTTATCAATGTGCAGAGCGTAAGACATCGCAGCCTCGAATAAAAAGAGTTTAGCTCCAGGAATGGTAATTTATAAGCCTTACTATGATCTGAATAACTGATCCCCCAGCTAAAGAATTGAGACAACATAAACATATTTACTCTTTTGAATAATTTCCCTTCTCTTTGGCGTTTTAAATTCATAATATATTGAATACGTACTTATATATGTGTCTGTTCTATAGGAAGAACACTCAGTTGGCTATTGTATAGCTAAATATTTTTAATAAATATTTATGATTTATATGTTTGTATGTATATGTACATATTGTTCTTTTGGCTAACACGGAAGCGGGTATTTGCACTTCCTATCCGTCACACCAGCAAATCTGACATAGCAGTAAAAAAGTACACGGAGCAAATGCAATTATATACGGTGTCGAATATCGACGCATGCTACGACAAATAAATCTGTCACTTCTAACAATTAGGCAGATTTATGTTTATCCTTGTTAAGGAAAAATAATTTCGGTAATTTGTGATGCAACAATCATCATTTCAAAAGCGCTGCCACAGGAAGGGACAGTATGTGCTGAACAAAGTCAAATCACTTTATGCATGGCTAACCGATATAGCCGCCCCTTTAAATAGAGGGTGCATAGGATTATGCAGATGTACATTGCACATACATTCATATACTATGCATGCTGTATATTCAAGCTGAACTCTGAGTTGCGGCGCTGAAACGATGTAATAAACATAAATCAAAAAGCGCTAAATCGCATGAAATCAAATTGAAATCTGCTTGAAATTCTATATTATGTATGACGGTAAGGAAAGGGTCGAGTTAAAACTGAAACAAAAATGCTGCACGCGCTCAAAAACCTACAAAAGCATACCGTTATTAATGCACACAAATACATGTATGCTTTGCAAGGCTCTTCTGCAGGGGTTGCAAACGTGTTACCAGACTAACACCCCCCGTCAACAAAGGCTGTTTTCGCTCAACACCCCGCAGCCACGTCGGCCTTAAGTGGTAAGTGGCTGAGTGATGATAGTTTTTATGAAGGATTATTATTATCAAACCGCAGAGAACAAACGTCAAATTGAACAAACACATATACATTTGCCGTTCATACACAAATGCTTATCCTCCTTTCGGCACAGAACCTGAGTTAATCTGTCGGCTTGTACAACAGATGCAACACATATGCCTGGGAGGCATGTATGGCAGTATTTTTGACAGCCTTCACTTTTGACAGGCGTCGTTTTTCTTCTTTCCCCTACACCGTTTGTCACGACCCCTTACGTACGTATGTATACCTATTGTTGATGGAACTTACCCTCCCATATCTCATTGAACTACGATATAATACCCTTTGAAATTATGTAGGTATGTATAAATGTATGTAAATACATATAAGTATGTATATAGATACGTACATACGGAACCGAAACAATCAGTCAGCCCCTATCAGGCTCTATATAGAGTAATGATATGACTTTGCAGTACAAAAAGAAATTACCCAACAAGCCTTAAAACATCTCATATATTCCGTACGATAAAATGTGTCGTTCTTTCTTAGATATGTACTGCTCGTAGAGATATTTCTGTACGGAATCCCACCTTAAGCATGAGGGTCTCGAAAATTTTTAGTTAATAACAAATATATTAAGGGCTCATAAACATTGCGCTATTACCAAAGCGGTAATAATTTTCCATATCGTTAAATAACGAGGAACTTTAGAGTAAATCCCTCATGTCGTACATTTTTAACGCTAGATACCACGAATCGATAATATTTACTCGAAATCGTCGACATAATTTGAGTATTCATTCAGAAAATTATATTTTTTAGCACGAAACAACAAGCAATAGTATATTGCGAGAGATGTAAGTAAGTCTTCCAGTTTCAACTAATGTAATTTCTCTGCGAATTCATCCGAATTTCAACATAAACTTAAAATTTTCTTTCATTAAATAATTGCTTACTGGGTTATGTCTGTTTCAATCATTGTATGCGTACAAAAACAATGCCGCAACAATTGCACGACGCCAGCGAAGGTGTGAGCACCAGCCCACTGTGCATATGGGTTCACTCGTCGAGAACCCTTTGTGTTTACTTAGCACCAGTTAAAATAGCGTTGTTGATGTTGCTGATATATAAACGTAAAATAATGAATGTGTGCAAAATTGGTACCCTTTTTTCGAAAACTGCCTCTCCTCTCCGGTTACGCCTCCATATCCGCTGTGGGAGATATACAGCAACACCCTATAACGAAAGAAAAAAAATAAATTTTCAGTCGCTTTCATTCGTAAACTCAGCATTGCGTAGACAACCCTGCAGTTGCACACCACATACTCGCTTGTTGCATGTCAAATATTTGACAGCTTTGACAAATGTTGACAAATGAGTGAAAATTATTTCACCAACATATTCACACACATATCTGCTCATGGCTTGCTGGGCTTAAGAAGTTTCAAATTGTTTTGTAATTTTACCCTTTTACATATTTTTTGGATGTCAAATAATAAATTTCATATTTTTAAGTATGAAGGCATGTGCACATCCAGTTGTAGCTTGCAAAATATGGTAATATATCATCGGGTCTTAAGTAATTGAACTGATGTAGGTAACGTAAATCCAGATTTAACTAATGCAGATGTGAACATATAATATTAAAAAATACTTTTTATTATAAATCTTAGTGAAAGTCGGAATAGAAAATTCATTACTAATTTTTCAATTGAAAAACATTTGTATCACTAATAGAAATAGTAAATAGTGGATTATCCACGGACAAGCTTGGCTGGATCTATTAGATACTAGCATTTTATAAACATGATTTCATTTTAAAGTAAAAATTCGTTAATTATTAAGAAAATTCAAAGTTCTTAATATAGCATCATTCAACTGGCCTCCACGACTTCTTTAGCCGGAACGAATTTAATGAACCTCTTCCACTAAACCATATCATATGCCATGAGGAACACGTTCAAAATTGCCTTATAAAGCTTGAAGAGATCCTGGCTTATTGTTAAAGACCAATGACTTCAAATAACCCCATAAAAAGTAGTCGAACAATTAAGTCACAACTTAAAGGAAGACAATGAACGTCACAATTTCTTCAAGCAATCCAATCTCCAAACTTTTCTCGCAATAATTCAGTAGCTGCACGACTTATAGGAACCATATGTCAACTTATCCCATCGATAGATCTATACCGCTCTCCATTGACAGTAACAGTGTCACCAGTTTCATTTGAAAATAAGTACGGACCAATGATTCATGAATAATTTTTGGATTCTCTTCGTACCATAATCGACAGTTTTGTTCATTTATCGCACCACTCAGATGAATTATCAAAGAAGATGATTTTCTTAAAAAAATCGTTTTCGATTTCAAGTTGTTTCTAGACAAAATCACAAAGTTTGTGGTGGTACAATGGCTTCAGTTCTTGAGTAAGAAATATTTTAGACGTATGTAAAGCCGAATCTCCACCAGGCTGTGATTGAGACAGTCCCAATTCTTGAGAAGGACTTGGAGTCGACAAATTGTGGTATTCAGCAACACTTCCATGAACGGCAGCAATATTTTCATTACTTCGAGTACTTCTTTGTCTTATTGGCACTTGAACGTTATCTAAAGAAAATGTACGATTATTAGGACCAAAAATGGCAAAAGTACATAAAATGATGAAATTTTAAACATTACTGAATAAAATGAAAATAATTACAGATCATCACACATTAAAAATGGTCGAAACGACACTTAGAAATCAGATCACCTCTATTGAAGAACCCGGTAGTTTTGTTCAGCTAACGGTGGATTGTATCACCTTACCTAATCAGTTGGATATATGGTTATATATATAGCATAAATGATTCGGATGACGAGAACATCTAAATTCCGAGTTACTTTCTAGCCAACCGTTCATGCAAACGAAAGTTTTACTAAGTATTGAGATAGCTTGAAGAAACTTAGTACACGTACACCCTGGTGCCCTAGGGGCTTGGTATTGTTGATGGAATTGGATAATAGATATCAAAATACATATTTCCGAAACAGCTAAAGTTATATTAACTAAATTCTCTCAGGACAAATATTTTCGGTACCCCTGCCGACAGAGTCAAAATAGGTGAAATAAGATAAAAACTACTAAAAGTGTGCTAACTCACTAAATATGTAAATGTATCAGGAACATTTAGATTTACATTCAAGATGCTGTGAAAGGGCTTCAGAGGAGCCGAAATCTTAATTTGACAATGGGCATAACACCACCCACTAATACACTTGTTTAGTGACCTTGCAGTCTAGAATAAAAAAATTGTTTTAGACTTTCCTCAGTCACCATGTACCCAATCTAATGTTTTCCCTCAAGTAAAATGGATTAGGTGAACATATTATTTTAAACATAATCTGCTTTAAAGATTCATGAAATCGGTTCACAGGTTTCCCTAAACCGGAAATAAATATTAAAAAATTACAGCGTGTTCGTAAAAGAACTTGTTTTCCCAAAAGTTATGGATAATTTTATTATCAACAACATTGCTGTATAAGTTTTTTCTAGAGGACTGGAGTTTGGCCAAAAATCGAGATGAGCCATCCTTAACCCTTAAAATTTCAAATATGCCCCTCCTCTTCCTTTTTCGACCACAGATCGCCAGTATTTTTTCCTAAATGTTTATTATTTTATGGTTCGTTTCCAATAGGTTTGGTCCTACTTCGAATTTCCTTCTCTTTTTTTTATTTTCATAGGCTTCTGCACTAGTTTACCTAGTCTTTTTTTATTTAAATAATATGTTTATATCCTGCTCTTATGAGCGAACTAATTCTTTAGTGAAATGTTTCGATAGAACATTTTTCATATGCTTTTCTTCCGAAAATGCTGCTCATTTGTTGGAACCGTTGCCATTCAAGCTGCTCGATCAAAATAAAGTCTTTGTATGAAAAAATATAAATATTTTCACGAGATTTGGCCCTACATATTGTCCAAAGCAAAATTGTTCTGATGGGAATACTATGACCGTTAAAAATAAAGTTCGTGTTTGCAATGTTATGTATGTATGTATTAGTGAGGGGAATTGTAGCTTCGGTGCAGCCGAAGTTAAAGTTTCTTTTCTTTATGGTTGGGTTTAGCGAAGCTGGCCGAGAGGGGTATTGCTCAAATATTCTCCGAAAAATGGGGCGACTAACGGAAAGTTTCAAGACCGAAGCACACTTTTATAGATCTCAGAGGTGTGATCTAGTGGCTGATGTCCAGAACATACTGAATTCGTGTAGGGCCAGTCTGCTGAACGGCACTAAAACTGTAACATCTGGAGATGGTGACCCCAATTTCCCAATAAACTACGATGGAATCGATGTTCCATTACACGATCATGAAGAATTTCGAATAGTACAAGCCTGAAAGAACACAAAGCGGCAGGGGCCGATGGATTACCGGCCGAGTTATTTAAATACGGCAAATAAAAAGTGACAAATTGTATGATTCAGCATCTTTTCAAGATATGGTCGGATGTAAGCATGCCCGACGATTGGAGCCAAAGAGTATTCTACCCAATCCAAAAAAAGGGACTCCACAATCTGCCCCAATTACCGATAAGCTTCTTTAATATCGCATATTAGGTCTTATCGATCGCAATATGTGAAAGACTGAAATTCGGGTCAACAAACTGATTGGACCTTATCAGTCAGGATTTACACCTGGAAAATCTATATATCGACCAGATATTCATCATACGTCAAACCTTGGAAAAGACTCGTGAAAGGAAGAACGACACACACCACCTCTACGTCGATTTTAAAGCTGCACGAAAAGGAATTTTGTATCCTGGCAAAGCTAATACGGCTGTGTAAGCTGACGTTGAGCAACACCAAAAGGTCTGTCAGGAACGGGAAGGACCTCTCCGATCCGTTCGATACCAAACGAAATTTCAGACAAGGAGACCTTTTATCAGAAAATAATACGAACTGTAGATCTACAATACAGAATGTACAATCTTCTATAAAAGTGTACAGCCGATGATATTAATTTCATTGACATCGACAACCGAGTCGTTAGTTCTGCTTACTCCAGATTGGATAATACGACGACAAGACGAAATATCTGCTATCATCATTCAAACAGTCATCGGAATCGGTACTTGGCTGGCAAGTCATTTCGATAATTTGGTTAACTTGGAACCAGTATCAACATCAACAACAATATCAGCCTTGAAATCAGACGGAGCAGAATCACTCTCGCCATTCTGATTCAGTACCTTTCGGTGTCTACAGAGGAAGACCTCCACTCCATTGGGGAGATCAGGTGCAGAAAGAAATTCACAGATTATTTAAATAGGAAACTTTGAGTGCTCACCGAACCGTTTAAAATTAGTCTAAAATCCTGCCTTGAAGATTTATTTTTTGCCTACAGCTAGTAGGTACATTTAAACCCATTATTTTTATAGATTTAGTATAATTTTTTTTTGCGCACCCTAATGCAAGGATATTTTAAACAAAGTTTAACTGACTTCCCGCAACAAAAAAGTCGGAATAAAATATTTTCGAACACTCATGAGCATTAAATGGCCTGAAGAGGTTGAAAAAAACATGCAGAGATCTTCATTGAATACACAATGACTTTTCAATAATTGAAATGACCACATACGTGTTTGAATACATCTTGATATGGCGACTTTCCCACTGTTTTGTGGCACTTGAGATGGAAACTGAAGTGTTTTTCAACACAGCATGTCAAATGAGCACACACTCGCCTCAAGTGCATGCATGTGCGTTTGCATGTACGCATGTATGTGTGCATACAATAATTTGCATTTGTATGCGGTTTCGAAATATGAAAGGTAAAGAGACCGCTGTGACAACAGTTTGCAGATGCGTAAATGTGCCGCCAAGCGGAAAATCGTCAAGAATTTTAAATTATTCATGGTAATTTAAATGGCAGTCCCATTTGTACGATATGCAGCAGCAGCTATGATTGTATGTATATACATATGTATGTATGTTCGTATGTATGTGCTCAGCACAGTATGACAGTCTGACGAGCCGCTTGCGCATGGGGCGGTCGATGGTTTTATTCGGCACACTGTGCATGGTTGAGCAACTGTGCAAATGAGAACACTGCCGAGCACATACATATATGTATATGTATGTGTGTGTGTTTGTGCGTTGGCACATGCATGTATTTGTACAACGAAGTCACAAAGTGACCCTTATCAAACGTGAAAAGGGAATTTATCATTGACATAAATGTCAAAATCATAATTTCGTATGCAACCCAAAATGACAAATGACAACTTCAATTACTGTTAGTTGAGGGAAAATTTGCTGCATGATGCTCACAACGCACGTACACACATACTTACATATGTGTGATTGCGGGCGATTACGTGTGTATGTGTGCATTGAAAACTAAAAGATATGCGAAACTTTCGAGTTAAAATACTTTGCTTCACAAAATCAGCCGCAGCTCTTTGAGTGCGTGTGTTGGTGTTTGCAAGGGCGGGCGGCGCTGTGTATTTACATACGCCGATGTGTTGACACAGCTATGAGTATGTGTGTATTTTGCCGCCAGCAAAGCCACAATGACATGCAGGCAATATGCAGCACGCCGCAGCTGTCACAAGCCGCCGCCGCCGTCGCCGTCGCCGAATGAAGCAGTGCATGTGTTCAATTAATATGGGCGTACACTTCGAAGTTCAGAGCCACCGCACACGTACGCAAATACTTAGTCAGTAAATATGCCGTATGTGTGTGTGTGTGAATGTTTGCGTGTAAATACGTATTTGTGAGCGTCGTTGACAGCACTGATGATGGGCTTAGCAAAAGAACTGTCAACAAAATTAATGTCATTGGCGCATGCAATAAAAAATTATGGTTTTATGTCAATAAAACTGACAATGATTGATTTGACAAGGCAGAAAAGCAAAGAAGAATACGAATACACACATGCAACATTCGCACGTATGTGTGTGTTTTTTGGGTATAAATGAGGGTACGATTTTTTTTGGCAAGTAAACGAAAAATAATTTGCAAAACAACAACGAAAATTAGGGCGCCAAAATAACGGTAAAGTTGGTGGATAGGATTTGTAATTTTAAAATTTGCGGTTTAAAAACTTTTTTAACGGAAAAATATATTTATCAACCGAACTCTAAATGTCAGTAGTTAATTTTTTAAATTAAAGTGAAATTTTAGAAGGAGTTCTTCATAGTTCTTCACTCAGCGGTTGTTTCATATGATATCTCATACATATACATAAAAACTAAAAAAGATATGGGGTGAAAAGAACCTTCTTCTTCTTTACTTACGCGATTATAGCAGAGTTAACAACAGCACACCAGTCGTTTCTTCTTTTCGCTTCTTGGCGCCAATTGGATATACCAAGCGAAGGAAGGTCCTTCTCCGCCTGGTCTTTCCAACAGATGGAGGTCGTGGAGGTCTTTTTCTGCTTCCCAGGACGGTTACTGGGTCGAATACTTTCAGAGCTGTAGTTTTTATCCACACGGACGACATGATCTAGCCATCATAGCCGCTGTCTCTTAATTCGCTGAACTATGTCAATGTCGTCGTATATCTCGGACAGCTCATCGTTCCATTGAATGCGATACACGCAGCTGCCAGTGCGCACAGAATCATAAATCATCATTAGCTGTTGTCATCGTCCATTCCTCTGCACTACATAGCAGGACGGGAATAATGAGTGACTTATAGAGTCTTTTACTTTCCAATTGCCTACTAAGTCCGAAGTAACGCCTATTTTCGAGAATTTTTTTACTTTGGAATCGAAATTCAGGCATTGCAACGTAAATGCAGCTCCTTATATTCCAATCGTCGAGAATGCTGAATTTACCGACCGTTGTTCCAAAGATACCTTCTTTGCCCGCCCTGCCGTTAAAGTTAGCTCTCTTTTCTCACATCGTCCATCACTTTCATCGGGACGTGGGTATAAATCAGAGATATGTTGAAGAACTTCGTTTTGATGGGGACTGTGGCTAGATGTTCAACCACCGGGGTGAATTACAGTACTCGGCGACGGAGTCTTTCTCCCACCATGAATTCAACACCGGCTTTGCGCTTCTTTATATGTCCACTGTAATAAATGCCACAAGGACCTACTCGTCTCAGTTCTTGTCCCGTCCATTGCACTGCTTGGACGGCTGTGATGTCATCTTTTACTTACAATGCATTACGATGACATCAATCAGCTAGGCAGCGGTACCTTCCGAATTAAGGGACCGGATATACCAGATGCATGGTCTTAAATTGTAATCCTTATTGCGTTTGCCATAGTCGTCATCAAAAGGGGGGTCTTTATCCAGGCTGTTGTTTTTTTATTGGGGCCGATTTTTACGTAGCGAGTCCGAAACTCACCGCAAAACCCTAGAAGGATGGTTCGCTTCTCACATTATCTTGCCTTCGAACCTTTGGCTACCCAGAGGATACTTGGTCTAAGACCGGAATAAGTGAGTTACTTGAGTCATATGTAAAAGAATCGTTTCTGGTCCCTCTTAAGTGAATGGCATTTCGAGAACTTTCCTGACTTGCGTGAATTTCTACATATAACTTCATCCTCCTATTGTAACTTTCCAGCTAAATATGTGGGAGTTAAAATGAATATTTAACTAAATTGGAAATTTAAAATTTGAAAAAAGAGCAAAAAAACGTATATGGCCCACTGTACCTGCAAAAGAATACTTAGCAGCTACTGGGACTTAAACCAAATATCGTTATGTGGATGTATGCGGCCATCATATAGGCCAATTCTGATATACGGAGCACTGGGTTGGTGACCAGCTCTAAAGAAACACTATAACATCAGAAAAATCTCAGGAGTACAAAGAGTGTTACCAGTGCTATATGGTCATGTCCGACTTATGCATTCCATATACCCTTGCATCCGCTGTCTATTGACATCTTTACTCGGAGAGTAGCAGCATATTCTGCTATACAAGTACTAAAAGGTTAGAATAGGAAAGATAATGAACAAAGCGCCCTCCAAAACCAGCTAAGCATACAATAAGTATGTAAATCAGACTATATTTCTTCAATGTTAGATTTTAAAAGCCACTTTCAGGTGAGGATACCCGTGAGCGGAGAAATAGTTTGGTGGAAGAAGATGATGCAGTATCTATCTATACCAACGGGTTCATAATGGACTGCAGACGGCGTTCTCTCTATCCGAGTGTCAAACTCAGCTAGCATATTCCAAAAGAAAATAATAAGTATAGAAAGGGCATTTGGTGTTCTATTGAATAGCGGGAATATTAACAGCAGGACACAGAGAGCAACCATATACAGGGATAGCTAGCACTGCTGGTGTTGTCGACGCCACTAGTTAACTACAGGGTAGTTAGAAATTGCAGAAAGGCTTTAAGCTCACTGGGGAAGTCAGATCCAGCTGTCCTTAATTTAGGTTCCCATTTTAGGTAATAAAAAAGCAGACGAGTAGGCCAAACTAAAAGCCTTTTAGATGTATCCGAAGTGGAGTTAACATCATGTCCGCTGGGAATGATCAAAAGGGAGCTGTATAATACTATGAACAAATAGCACAGTGAAAATGGAGATCAATAATCATCTGCAAGATAACCGATATGACCCAAATATGATAAATTCTACAATCAGGCTTACTACATAGGTCCAAGAATAGTATTTTCAGCAACAGCAACTAAAACGGAGCGTTGGCCGTTTGGAGAACACACGTTAAAAATGGGTCTGCCCTAAAGCAATATTTGATGCAGCTGCAAGGAAACAGTCTTCCACTGTCTCTGTGAGTATCCAGCTCTAACACAAAGCAGGCACAGAATATTTGGAGCACATCTGACACTAAACTTGTAATGGCTGTCCAAAAAAAACATAACAGTCCGACGATAGCGCATCAAAATGGCACGTGCCGCGTAATTGAGCTCAAAGTGGCAGCATTCATATGTACTTGTACTTATCTACCAAGTTCACGTATGGTCCTGTTCAGACTATAAAAAACTAATTACAAATGTTCCTTCCTTTTTTGATCATGTGTACCAAATTTAAAATTCAAAATGATGAATCCGTTCAGTGTAGAGAAAGATTAGGAAAATTTGTTTGTTTTTCCCAATAAGTCAAATAGATTATGTACTATGACACTGATTGTGCTCCACTAAGACAACGCCAGACCACACACTTCGTTGATGACTCGTCAAGAGCTCGGATGGGAGGTTTTATCATATTCATCATATAGCCCAGACATAGCGCCAAGTGATAACCACCTGTTCCTGTCCATGGCGAACGCCTTTGTTGGTCTAAAGTTGAACTCAAAAGAGGCTGTCCGAGTTTTTCGAAAATAAGAAGGGGGGCTTCTACGAGAGGGGTATTATGAAGTTGCCGTCTAAATGGAAAGAGATTATCGAACGAAATGGCGCATATGTGAACTAAATCCGATCACTGTAACACTTTTTATAAAGCATTGAATCAAGAGCAAAAAAGCGGAAGACTGCCTAATATATGCAATCATCACAACCATTTATGTATCTTGCTTCGGTTATGACAAACAAATGTTATAAGTCCTAGGCTGACTATGTGAAGTGTGTAATGAAGTTACTCATCCGAATGATTTTTGAAAATGATCACTTATTGTCTGCGGTATTTGTACTTATAATAATGCATTAAGCCCACGCTCACAAAATGTATAGAAAATAATATGAATCAGTTAAAAAAAATAATAATAAATATTTAATCAACAATAAAAACTCATTTAGCGAACAATATATTTTATATGGCGAATGTTGAGGCAATATTACTCCACACCTTTTTGGGGAAGACTCAAACGAGACTCGAAAAAAGAAAGAAGCAACACAAAAGCTGCATTCAGTTATATAAATAACCAATTATAGACACACATACATAATGGACACATCATTTCTTTTGGGGACATGCCACCAACAGCGTCTAAACACAGCCATTACTGGTAGCCTCTTCGTGGCGTATAAATTACCAGATTAACGATTTGAAAATTGATTTCATTGACACTTAATGTCAAAAGCGACCTCACTCACTGGCGCAGCACGGGCGACGGCATGCACTGTTGCGCTAATCCAGACACAAGAAATCAAAAGAGATGGACACAAAAATATATAATATAATGAAAAACACTACCAAAGTGATAGGCATGTATTTCGAGTGGTGCTCATCGGCTAATGGTGGAATTGGTCGTGTATGAATTTAATTTTATAGCGAAATAATACTTTATGACAACACTTTCAAGCAGCTGAACATTGTGACTCGGCGTTGATGGTCTTACGACTGAATAGCCAGCTTGACTGTGCCTGCCGGTGAATGCGCTGCTTATGATAGGCCGACCGCCAACCGTGCTGCATGTCACATTAAGTCATTTCATATGTTCGAGTAAAGTGAATTCAAAAACTGGCGACCATTAGCCTTTCTTCCATCTACATACTCACTCAACTATATAGTATGTATATGTATGTATTTTTCAAAGCATTAACCATTGGCATAGATGTCTACAATGGGCTGGGCTGACCAACGGCATGTCCATGATACGGCCACAATAGCCTTGTCAGGGAGTGTCATATAAATAATGTCATAATCTGAAAGTTTATTGACAGCTCTCAGCTGCAGACAACAAACGTGAGACTTAAAAGTGTCGTAAAAAAGTAATACAAAAGTCAATTTTATGCTATTGATGTGCGCAGAGCTTCGTGTGCGTGTTATCGCCACAACTGTCATTATGAAACGTCAGCTCGGATTCTAATGCTGGCTTTTTAGTTGGATTTCGTATGTCACGGGAGCAGCGGGACCTGTCATTGTTCAAGTGTTTCATTGTTTATCTATTTTACTTTTCATTTCGTGATATTTTTATGACTTGTTTTCGTTTTACTGACATAACAGCATTGTGTGCGTGTTTTAGAAATTCTCAAATGTAACAGTTATACAATATGTAGACCAGCGGTTTGTCCGAAACGTCAATATCTCTGTCATGTGCGTAGGTTACGCTAACTATTTGGATTCCATCGTAACCAGCAAATGTATTCTCTCTTCCATCCTTCTTTGCCTTGTTCAGCGTACCTACATTGTTAACTTTTTATGACGGTTCTGCCTTTCCAGCCATCTTATTGTTGGCGTCAAATGTTTCTTTTTACGATCATAATATCGGCTGTCATTTTTTGTCAATAATTGCCATTTTTCATCAGCTTCCACATTTCATTTTCGCTTTTGATTTTATTAAGCTGCTCTATTCTTCATATTGTTGTTGTTGAGTTTTATTGGTATCGTTGTAGTTTTTTTACGACCTCTATAAAATCACTGGAATTATTGGATGTCTGTCTTGCATAGCACAATCATTGCGTGCAGGTCCTTGATATGTTTGTTTGGTGTTTAGCTAGTTGTCTTTGGGTTATGAGCTGGTTCCTATGACTTCTGCCGTGTTTATGTCACCCTGTGACAGTAAAAAACGTGAAATTTTTTTTCCGAAAAGTAGACTAGATCTGATGTGAGCAGGAATCTGTCGTATCCAGACTGCCTTAAATAAACGGAAGCCGTAAATTTATAATACCGAGAAAGCGAGATTATTTTGGTAGCAAAGTAAAGCCCGAGGAAGACCCTACGCTTCATCTTAGAATTTCTATCTTAACTTTAGTGCCCTTCCATTTGAATTAAATTCCAGTGTGAAGACAGTATCTATCAAAGCTGTACATACATCGCTTTTAATATCAATATTTGCTACAGTTTATGATAGCTTATCTCAAGAGGAGAAGAAAAAGTAATGATTACGGGAACTTACTGTTAAGGAAACAACTAATGCTTTAAGCTTTTTAAAAAATAGTTTTATATAGAAATCGAGAATACATATTATTGTCGACGATTGCTTTGAATAACTAAAATTTATAGAGGAATTATTTTCTAGAAGAAAATATATCCCCGTTTCAAGTCTCTTCATAGAGTGTATGGCAACACTATTTCCATATTAAACTTGTCTAGGTGCCTGACCATAACAGAATCGTCGAAAACTGGAAAACCGATGAGCCTGCAGGAAAAGCACTCTTTCCCGAATCATATCCAGCTTGAAACGAGCAGGTATTTAACTGTCTCCGTGCATTCGGGCGCTGGATCTATCCACCTCGTTCGAGGTGGTCGACGTTCGTTGGTCAGCAACCAGCATTTTTGGGGTTGCGAAAGCCTTCCAGTCCATGATGAAATACAAAAGATCCATGAAACAATAAGCTCTTAGTAAGGTTAACATAGCCGCAAATATAGGTGTCCTAACGGAACATGGATTTTGGAGAACGCAACTTGTCAAAGTTGGAAGGATGAAGATGGGGTGGAAACATCTTGGCACTTTCTTCTTCACTGTTCAGCTCTCGCCAGCCTATGAACCCGGCGATTGGGCTGGAGGAGATAATAGCCTGCTAAATAAAATTGTTAACGACTCCATGCGATTTGTAGATATGCGAAGGTCTTTTTGATCCATACTTAAGAGTACTGGGTATCGCAACGAACAAGCGTCTCTATGTGTGCAAGTGGAATTTAATTATTCGTGGCCTCACGATAAACCAGCCCATTTACCTAAGCTAACCTAAACTGTCTAAGTCTTTCGACATGTAAATTTTATTGCACAAAAACTTATTTGGTCCTTCCACTGAGCTATATCCATAATTGATATAGATAATATAATATTATCATTACTACTAATATTAAAACCACCAGCAACTTTACACTTAAAGCGTTACCATGCGCCATGATACCATGGAAGCAGTACATAACACTCTATAAGCTCAGAAGCTTTCTACTTCATACTCTATTAGGTGGTAACTAACAGTATGTCAAAATAATCAACGACAGCAAACAAACAAGTGGTTTTTGTGGTTAACAAACGATCAAATTGACACTGACAAGGATCATGCGCGCGCGATGGCTATAATAATTACACAATAACAACAACAATAACAATATGATTATAATAATAGTAAACGTGATGATGGCAATACCGATTTCGTTGGCGATGACAGCGACAAGAATGACAATAATAATGGCGATGATGATGGAGCCGCTTTCTGGTTGTGGTTACTTGTACGGATGTTGATACCGGCAACCAAGGCCAAGCAACACAACACAAAAACAACAATAACCAGAGCAAACCAAACAAATGCTGGCAGACTTTGATGGAAACGACAACAGCAGAAGAAGGAAAATACTTGCTTGTAAAAAGAAAATATATGTATGTATGTATGTAGGTATAGGTAGAGGAGATGCTGAAAGTGCCAACAAAAATAATATCAGCCACAAGAGCAAAAACAGCGCCACTTAAGCATCGGCACTGGAGGCATGCGAGTGCATGAAATCTATGTTGACAGCTGAAAGAAATTCAATACAAGCCAAAGCAAATTGAAGGAGCCATAAACGAGTGTGTACTTACAGGAGGCCACAGAAGGCAGCAACGAAATTGCTGTTGGTTGCTTAGCAATTGCCAGTGAATATTGAACTGTTGGACTGTGATGTCAATGGTTGTTGCCACAGCAACCTCAAAGTGGAAAATTGAACGGAATTGACAGCAACAATAAGCAGCTTTGGAGAAGCGAGCAAATGAAGAAGTGCAAAAGGAAGAGCAAGCAACTTAACATCATAAACAGTGAGGAAGGGAGTAGAGGGCATGGTGCAAAGGCAAAATTTTGGTAAAGGAAAATTGAGATCATATTTTAAAATATTGACTGCAAATAATATATTAATCTTGCCAGTAATACAATCACACTTAAATATATTAACAATGAAGATAAGCGATTCAAGTTCATTGTAAAGAACATTTTAAAAGTCAAGCCTAAATTTCTTCCAAAAAAAAAAATGGAAAAAATTGTTATCTTCCAATACATACGTACTACAATGAGCAAAACCTAGTAAGACCCATAAATTCATAATTTAACATTTTTAACTTATTCTTCAAAATATATGCCGTTCCCCTTCAAGTAATCTCTCTTTACTCCAATCTACACGTGTCAACGTTTTTTGAATCCTCGAAGCGGTTCTTAAAGTCAATTTCCGCAACTCACGTAGCGATTCGATTAATGTCTTCTATTGATTTAAAACGGTTTCTCCGGAGCGGTTATTGAGTTTAGCCGGAAGTCACACAGAGTTAAATCAGACGAATACGGTGGTTGCGGCATGGTATTGGTTGAAAAGTTGGCGAAAAACAATTCGGAGTGGGAGTGAGTCGATAATTATAGAATATAAACATAATATTAAACTTGACCTGTTTTGACGTGGTTTTCGGCTTCAGTTCAACTTTGCCACGATATTGGACGATTAATCGTTTGTTTCCAGGTTGTAGACATTGATCCAAAACTCATCCTCAGTACGCGACTACGTCCAAACCAAACGTGCATTCACTTTTATTAGGCCCAAATGATCTTTCAAAATAGTTTTTATTGATCCTTCCGATATTCCAACAATGTAAGTAAGATCTCTGATTGTTAATCGTCGATTCTCAAGCACCAATTCATTTATTGTATTGACGTGTTGTTCATCAATAGATGTTGATGGCCGTCCTGGAAGTGGTTTGTCGTCAACACGTTCTCGACCCTCTTTGGATAATTCGAATTGAACCTTCTTTTCAAAGGACAGGATTACTAAAAGGGTTATCTTCACCAAGAAGTTCAAGGTTACTCTTGGTAGCAAGGCTGAATGGAAATGATTCAACTCTCGACCTACTGCTTAAGGTTAGTACGATCAAGTGGACACTGACGGCTCGAACCAAGCTTCCATACTATGTGAAGTTTTCCTGACATTTTTCAGGCTGTAGTATTTGCCATAAGTCGGTGTATAGATATAAATCTCGAACGCAACTATCGCAACGACGTATAACAATACTTAGCGATAGTCAAGTGGCACTTAAAACAGTCTCCTCCTAAGAGATTAAATCGCTACTAGTGCAGGAGTATAGAGAAGGGCTGAATAGCCTAGCTGAACCATGTGCGCCTCATCGGGGTGCCCGGTCAC
This sequence comes from Bactrocera correcta, assembly GCA_027475135.1. NCBI lineage: Eukaryota > Metazoa > Arthropoda > Insecta > Diptera > Tephritidae > Bactrocera > Bactrocera correcta. The sequence continues at coordinate 59,119,397 of CM050327.1, forward strand.
AAAAGTATAGCCGGAAACAAACTCACTGATGAGCTCGCCGCTCGGCAGCATCCACTAACATCGTAGGACCTGAATCCTTCACTTTAAAGGAGTTGCTCTGCTAGGCAGAAGGAGTAGGCAGAGAGAGGCATTGGCAACAACTGCCAAGTTGGTAAGGGAGGTATAACCTCAGCAGGTTTAAATATGCAATCAACCTCCCTAGAGATAAACACAGACAACTGGTGGCATTTTACACTGTCCACTGCAATCTGAAGGAACATTTATAAAACATAGGCCTAGTTTCCTGCGTAAATTGCAGGTTCTGCGACAGGGAGCCTGAAACACCAGAACACCAGCTAGTTGACTGCACAGCAGTCTGCAGACGCAGGTTAAAGGCTCTTGGATCCATGTTTCCAAACAGGGATCACATCGCCTCGCTAGCACTAGGTGAGGCTTTTCGATTTACGAAAGGGCACAATAGACCTAAGGTAGCGGTACTTTTCTCGCTTATCAATCAATCAATACAGATAAGGCACCTGTTCTGGGGGAAGTGTTAACCTGGCTTGTGAATGACAAATTTTTGACCAGATATGACAGAATTCAAAACAATACTATGCTATGCCGATAACGTAGTGATGACAAGGAAGGCTAAGACCATTGCAGACGTTCGAGCGAAACTACCTCATTTGTTAATGGCAAATTAACAATAGTAACTATGTGTCCAGTTTGTATGGAAGCTATATGCTATAGTTAGCCGATCCGAACAATTTCTTCGGGGATTATGTTATTACCTTAAGCAGTAATCCATGTCAAATTTCGTGAAGATACATAGTCCAATGTGAAAGTTTTCCATACAAGATTCGGGTCGTTCAGTTTGTATGGTAGCTATATGTTATAGCTTTTCTTGAAGAGAAAATGACGTTTACAAAATTTCATTTATATACATACTTTACAGGGTCTCCGACGCTTCCTTCTGGGAGTTACAAACTTCGTGACAAACTTAATATTCCTTATTCAGGGTATAGTTCAAATAGTGGATTTTAAAACTAAGTTTTGTAGTAAGTAGAAAGTTTCCTTAAAACCGTAACTAAAGTGCCGAAATCCAATTAGGCCTGTATTTTATAATATATTAAACATTTGGATGGATCACAAATAGTTCTATGAATTCATATCCTTAATAAAATTTCGCAGAAAACCATTACAAAAGTTAATTATTAAGAATAAATATATAAATTCAACAGCTGTAGTTAACTACATATGTATGTGTATATCATAAAAGAAGTGATAGAAATATTGTTCTTTGAAGACCAAAAGTAGTAAGTACGCACAGTCTTATCTGGCAATTCCATCATCTGTGGTAAAACCTCTAATAAAGAGCGGCTGCTATATGCAGTTATATGTATATGTATGCATGTACATATATACATATGTATGTATGTCTAATATGTGGCTCCATTTCACCAAACATTTCACCGGATAGGGCTCATGGTGGCACCCTATAGTTTATGCTACGCAACTGCTGTGCCAACTTCAATAACGAGATGTCAAAAAGCCATCATAAACAGATGACATTTCTCATATTGGCAAGGCGGCAATTGGTGAAAGTAAAGGAATAGATCGAAAGGGGAGGCAAAGAATTTATTACATCTCGTTGGTAAAACCAAACAACGGCAACAACAACAACAGCTATAGCAACATCACTAACTGCACAACGGAGTGACAGCAATAAAAAGGCAGCGTCCATGCTGCAGTACTTTTATGTACGTTGTTGTTGTTAGCATAGCTGTCACTTATGGTGGGTGTATGTTTACGTCAACTTGACAGCTCTCTTATGCACACGCATAATAACAGCCACACGCACCAACGAATCTTTATGAATACAACATTCAACTAACTTGAGGGCATGTTTGTGGCGTATTATTGAAAGCTGGCTAAATTAATTTTTAGCTCCTTTGATCAGGCTGCAGGCATTCAGAGAGGTACATGCGATTACGTAAATGAAAATATACATACAGGCATTCAACATGAAATAAACATTTTTAGTTATACATATGTGTCCTTAAAAAGACTAGTTATTTATAAACCATTAAGTAACTATTTTAAAACTAGTTAGAAATGGGTAAGTGGTGGAAAAGTTATTGTTTAGTTCGCTACAATTTGTGACTCTTCCATTTTACAGTTTTTAAATCTGAAGTCTATTGGAATAAAGCTTTGCATAAAATACGCGACTAAAATATCCCTAAGTCGAACTATAAATTTTCGAACCCCCGTTGCTGATGTGAACTCCACTCAGACTTTGAGTTGGAACGTGTCTCGTTGAACGTGTCTTATCATTATTGTTTGTCCTTGTCCAATAAATGGTTATTATCGAATAATAATACGAAATAAATCGGTTTAAGCTCCAAACCAATATAATATTCTTATAAACATATCGGATTAAGTGGTAAAATGACCCATAGTTTATGTCAGCTTAGCTTTATAGCCAAGAATACTTTTGTGAAAAAGGTTAACATTTATATTTTGGGATAAGAGAGCAAACACAATTTCAATCATCGAAAATCGCTTTATTATTTTCGAAATATTCTTCATTTAGGTAAGTATATGTATTTGGCACCAATTTCGAAGCACTTTTGCCACTCTGATTGAGGTTTTTTCAAAACATACCTTCTGAAGGCAGCAACCATCCCATCAGGTATCTAAAAACGTTGACTTATTAGCTTATCTTTTACGTACGAAAATAAAAAGAAGTTGTTCGGTGCCAGTTCAAGACTTTACGGTGGATTACTTACCAAATCCATGTTTTAAGACCTCAAAACTGCAGTTTCAGAGCTCGCATAGTCGTGGTGAAGAGGTGGTCCTCGCCGGTTGGTTTTCTTGATTTCTCGAACACAACTGGTACAAAAATGTGAACAACGCGAACTAATTGCTACAAACAAATGATCCTGCAATATTTAGTGTCTGCTGCTGCCAATAAAGTCTATAGTAGTCTCAATCTCACGGTAGGTCACATGATGATCTTACAATATCGTTCAGGTTCAATAGTTTCTGGTATAAAATCAGAAATTCTTCTTTAATCGACACCATACCATACCATCGGTAAACACTTTGAAATGGATTTTTATCGCCAAAAATTTAATCAAGTTCATCGAAGCTCTGTTACTGAGATAACCCACGCCGAAAGTAGTAAACTTAATTCCATATTTTGGCCGAAATGAATATTTTAAGTAACTGTAAACAACACAAATAACGCTTTGTTAAAACACTCTGAGTATGTGTAACATCAAAGATGTCAAACTTTACCAGTCGCCAATTTCAACACTGGGGTTGCTAAATCCCGAAATATGAAAAGCAACATGCATACCAGATACGACATAACCTCATTGGTAGCCCCATATCTTGAATCAAAAGTTCAAACAGATTAGAAAAGTCACTCAAAGTCAGCACAGATTATTGACGTGTACAACGCCGTAAAGAACTAGTTCTTGACTGACATAAAGTTAGTCAATCTCAATGCAAGTGTTCTCCTGCTTATTGCTAGGGCACAACAACCACTTTTAGTATTTGCCAATTTTGATTCCATCGTCAATTGAATTTTTCGAAAATTTGAGAGTGCTGCTTTTACAATTTGTGCAAATATTTGCAAAGTAAGTGTTGTTGTGTTGTGTTGTAAGGCCATATATTTGTTGTTGTTCTTGCTATATGTGCTGTTGTGTGAGTTCAAATAACATTTTTCACACATGACTGCAATTTTCCACAGCAAAACAAAGAACAAACCCATAACCACAACATTTACCACAGCAACAACAAAAAGTCGAAGCTTTATGCGAAAGTAGAAGTATGAGCATTTTGAATGACATATTTGACAAGTCACCGCTTTGTATGGTGGCACGTTGGTATGCACATATCCGTATACATATTGGATTGCATGCCAATAAGTTGTTGATGGGTTGCGCGTTGGCTTTTCAAGTATACCGATACACATACACATACAACCACGCTTATGTTGGTTTGCTGACTTTGGTGCGCCCGGTAGGAAAACTTATGCTTTAAGGGGTTACATGCACTTTTGAATTTCAAATTATATCTTATTTTTTGACGATACATACATATATCGTATATACATATTTGAAAATGTTTTTCGAAAATTTAAAATTGATCTGCTTCGGAGAAATGCTCGTTTTTGTTAGAAAAGTAGTAGTTAAAAAAGCTTAGTGTAATCGGCTCCCGAAACCGAAACGGGTGATGAAATTTTCTCCGAAATGGCTGGCCCAAACCAATATATCTGCTAGGTAATTATGGAAGCATTAAGATATTTCATAATAATTTCGATTTTTAGTCACTTTGTAGTATAAATTTTTTTTATAAAAAAAAAAAACTTTTAGTTAAGCCTCCACAGACCTTCGATAAACTTTACCTTTCATCTTTTGTAATAAAATATTTTTTTTTTTTTTTAATTTAAGATCGGCTATGAGATCAAAGAAACTTTGACATAACTAGACAACAATTTGCTTAGTTCCAAACTTTTCCTTTTGGGTACACATATATACATAGCACAGCCTGAACGTTTTAAGTATGGTTTATGGCTACCACTTTTCGTATGCAATCCAACCAAAGCGCCATGCTACATTTTTCTCAACATCCTCTCTAACCTAAAATTGATGATATAGGGATTTTTCTGCATAATTTCTACTATCTCTCCTTCTGAAATCCATTCTCGCACCAAACGTTTTTTCCTCCATTCCACTCGATGCTCGTATCACTCATGTCAAATAGCGTTTTGCTTTTCGGGCTTGCGAGCTGACAGAATTTTGACACTGGCATGAAAATCAATTTGCAATCTGTCAATCTACGACAACGACATTGGTGTTGACGGCCAGGCGTTGACGGCGATGGTATTGACGCCGTGGTTTTGTCAATATGTGTAAGTACATATATATATGTAAATGGATTATATTATATACTATACTATATATGGTAGTTATAATATATGTATATGCCATCACAGTATAATAAATTCAAGTTAGCGTCATAGTGCTTCGGTTGGTTACTTTGTGGGCGTGAAATAATATGTTAAAAATGCTACTGAAAACAAACTAAAAAGATGTTTATATGAATAGAAATACTTTGTGTTGTAAAAACTGTCTCTACATATATATGATGTGGTCTGAACAGACTTGATTTCTGTTTAAGATAGCAGTCATATATTTACTTTCTTCGCTGTTAGTTCAGTTAAATTATCATGTATTGACATTTAGTAGCAGGGTTCCACCGTCTCATTTTATCACCCTAAACACAGTAAAATCAGTTTACCAAGAAGTTTTTAACATACAGGATAAACTGAGACATCCGAGGCCCTATGAAGTGTAGCCTTGTCCGTGTGTCGGTCCATAAGTCTGTCTGTAACAGGTCAATAAATGTAATTTCACATGTTAATAAAATATTGTGTTTTGAAGGAAAAAGGCACAGTTGAGCAAAAACAAGACTTGATGACAAGTTTTCGGACACTGCTCAGGAAAAACAACCATCAAGGTTTGGTATGGCAAGTTTGGAAGTTGTGAAATGAGCACCGAAGACGGTGAACGCCTAAAAGCGTTTGTTACTGACGAAAACATCAAAAACTTCCACAAAGTAATTAACCTCTTACACATGTTTTCTCGTGAATGACCGTAAAGTGAAATTGTTCGAGGTAGCAGGCACTCTAAAGATTTCAACTGAATATGTAGATCATATCATTCATGAATATTTGGGTATGAGAAAGCTTTGTGCAAAATGGGTGCCGCGCGAGCTCACTTTGACCGAAAATAACGATTCGTTGATTCGGTGCAGTGCTTGGAGATGTTCAAGCGCAATAAACCTGAGTTTTTTCTTCGATATGTGACAATAAATGAAAAATTGCTTCATCATTTCACTCCAAAGTCCAATCAACATTCATCCGAATGGACTGCATACGATGAACCCGCTTAAAAGCATGGGAAAACGCAACCGTTAGCGTACAGATGCGTCTCTTTTGGGATGCGCATTGAATAATTTTTATTGACTACCTCGAAAATGGAGAAACCATCAACAACATGAATTGGACTTTGAACTGCTTCCGCATCTACCGTATTTCGCAGATCGAGCCCGCCGCGACTATTTCATGTTTTCAGATCTCAGAAAAATTATAGCTCGGAAGAAATCTTTGTCGATCGAAAAGGTGCTCGCCTAAACTGAAGCATATAGCGAATGAATTTTTTTCCAAACCAGGATGCGCCATTTTTCTACAAAAATGGTATCGAAAAGTTAAAGGGTCGCTATAATAAGTGTATTACCATTGAAGGGAACTTTTATATGTTGAATAAAAAGACAAACGAGTTAAAAAATAATGTGTTTTACTATAGTTGTCCGGGACTTTTAAATTGGCCTGTTATATACGCGAATTTAAATCTTACACATGTCCTTTTCTCGTAATGAAGCTGTTCATTTATCGGAACTACTGATATAGGACCACTACAGCATATAGCTACCATACAAACCTCAGTTGAACTTGAAGATTTTATATTTCAATTGACAATTAATTTAGTCGAATCTTATTTTAGTGTGCCATATGCAACGCGAAAAATGTAGCAACTTTGACATTGTATCCTGTAAGGCTTTCGACAGCCCTGTCCTTACTATATTCAGGTGTGTTAAGATCATTATCAGTAACAATTGGTACAGTAAGAAGCAATACAAAAATTCAATATTTTACACTACAGTTACACTTCACTTCAGGAAAATGTGAAAGTTTAGTTATGAGAGTCGTCAACCTTAGAATATCATTTGGTACACATTTTTGAAAAATTGGATCGAGGAGTTAGCGAAATAGCAACTTTCTATGAATAAAATGCCGTTCGAGCCTTTAAAGGGCGAAAACTTCAAAAAGACATTTTTAAGATATCAGCCTAACGTGTTGAAATGGGTTTTTAGGTTTACGAAAACCTACTACAAAGTGGGTACCGTGCGTGCTCACAATGTTTCGTGTCTCAAATTAATGAAAACAATAACAAATTCTCTTCGGTATGAACTCATATCCACCGTATTCTTCAGATTTGGCACCAGCGTAGTTTTTCTATTATCATGACTTAAGTTTTCCCTCAAAAAATATTTTGCAATGAAGCGTAATCGTCAAGAATTTTAATCCTTGAAATATTTTTAATACTTTTTTTTTGTAAATATTTCGACAACTGATTATTTCGAATGCCAAATTGATTAAATGTAACTGCGTAAATGGAGTAATGTGTAGAAGTTCACTCAAGTGAGGAAAGTTCTCTGATTGCCATTCACTTGGAAATGGCCAGAAACGATACTCTTAGATATGGTTCAAGTAGCTAACGACTTCCGGTCCTAGATCAAGTATCCTTTGGGTAGCCAAAGAACATCCGCTTGAAGGCGAGCTAAAGTGAGAAAGGGTTGTGCGCTGGGTTCGGGACTCATCACATAAAAACGACCCTAATTAAAAATTACCGACAGCCTCGGAAGACATTCGGATATACCAGTGAAGAAGAAGAAGGTGTGTAGATCTACAATATTTTAAAAAAAAATGTGTGTAAGCTTGTACCTACATAAATTTTTGTAGTTAAAATATTTTCTCCCAATATTTGATCAGTTTACAACGCTGATGTATTCCGGATTTCTATTCGAATATTCCTCGATGATTTCACCATGTCTTCTATGTGTCTTCAAGCACCTATTAAGCTCAGCTGGTCGCGATTGCTAAACTCGAAAAAATATGTATATATTGAAGTCTTACATGCCGGTTCATATCTACCACAGAATGAGAAATGTTGCAGATAACAAGAGCAAAAACACAGCAAGGATATATTCCAACATATTTACACTTGTGGGTATTGTGTAGTATTTTAATAAGCAATAAAAACTTTTCCTTGGTCATAAATGCAACGCACTCAAAATATAAAAAGCACATAAAAAAGTACCAAACTAAAACAGTAAGGGTGAGCATAAAAAGGAACTTAAGGAGGTCATAAAGGAAAAAATCAGTGCGGTGGAGTAAGAAGTAATTTCATTAAAAACATAAAATAAAGTTAAGCGTGCTGGAGATAACCAAAACTGGAACAAAACGACTCATCATATATACAAACATAAAAGAGAAAGGTAAAATTTATATGTAACCCTGCGAAGCGCACGCACAAAAGTTAGTAATACACAGGAGGCGGATAATGTTTAAAGGACCTCTTGGCGTGGGTATAAGTAGTAAAGTGAGGGAGATTTGTTGCAAAGTGCGACTTTATAAAGTAAAGAAGTTATAAATGGAGCGTTAAAGGAATACACACTTATTTTATCTTAGCACTCCGCCACCATATCACTACACAAATGTGAAATCGTCGACGTAAAAAGAATCCCCAACCACTCGTTGAAAAGCTATTTGTAGCATTTACCCACAAACAATAGTTTCAGTGGGGAAAACATGTTGCTAATATTACCTTTTTCGTGCAAATCTTGGGGGTAGATGCCGAGCAACAATTGCAAAACGCTGCATATTTGCTCAGCGAGTGAATATTTTTTCTTTGTTCGCAGCTGCAACAAATAACCACGTACCGCAATACTTGAGCAAACATTCATACAATACATGTATGTGTGCATATATACATACATACATACATATGTTATAACAAAGGGAATATTTAGTTTCATAACAGTGCAAATTATGCCCGACTGCTGTTGCTTATGTGAATTGGTGGAAAGTCGTAAACTAGCGTTAAATTGTGAGCGGATGCCACACATACTACATAGAGATTTGTTAATTTTCCTTTAACTGAACTTTCAGACGAAATATATATAGTACATAGTTTCTCTGATTATGCGATGTTCAAGCGCTCAGAGGCAGCTACGATTTGCGAAATTAATTCCTTGCGTCGTTGGCTCATTGTACAGACCAGTGTACTACAATGGTCCGGAGTAATTTTGCTACATTTGACACAATGTTGCCTTATTTGATAGCTTTCTCGCTGCAACTGACTTTTTAATAATTCCTCATAGATTCTTTATAGGGTTTAAGTCCGGGTTTTGGGCAGGCTACTCAAGACACTTGATGCGGTTCATCGCAAACCAATTCCGAAGGATCCTGGAGCAGTGCATTGGGTCGTTATCCTATCGAAAAATCCAAGCTAGTCACAAATCAACGGCGTTATTTCCATTTAAATGTTCTGCTAAAACGTCTCTGTACATACTGCCGGTCAGTTTACCCTCAACTTGTATCAGTGGTTCTATTTCGCATGGAATAACACATCCTCATACCATGACTGATAATCCACCATGTTTGACAGTGTTTTTAGTATACCATGGGTTCAGCTTTTGCAGTGGTGGTCACCTGACCTAGGGTCTCTAATCATTCCCAGAAACATTAAATTTGTACTCATCCTCCATTCCACAAGATCCTAGAACTTTTCGTCCTTTTATTGGTGCTTTCTCGCAGACGCTAGCCTTCGCTTGTTGTTATACTTTGTAACGATCGGTTTGCCTATACTTCATTTGGGCTCTAATTTCGCTCGACGTCTAAAAAGGATCTACCTTGCTCATCTGTACTATCTGCGTGTCGTCGTTAGGAGTTGTCTTTCTGAGTTTTTTACGGCCAGATTTTCAAAAGACTTATGTTTTTTTAAATATTGTAAAGCATTCTTAACCTTTCCCTCAGAAAATGTTAAGCATTCCATTACTTTCGCAATATTTTTGATCTCGTGGTAACATTTCAATATGCCTCTTCTTTCACATGGAACTGAACCCTGATTCTTACCCATACACAGATCCTGATTGCAAAGCTTTCGTTACACTGACTTAATTATAGGAACACTCCCGACTAGATCACCTGCGATCACGATACTTGTTTCTCTAAATATGATCTTAACAACTTCCAAACATATTATAGCCTTGACAGTCGGCAGCGTTAACCCGGATTAACTGCGCATTTAATCAGATTCAAATTTGTAGGTGACAGTGAGTATGCGAGTTTGAAACTCTTCTGAACAGCTGTTTGTCAATTTTATAATATTTTCATGGTGGTTGTTAGCTTACCAATTTTTACAAAATCATTTTTTATTACATAAACATATCAGCGCGCTATTTTTAAAACTACATCTTAACGTAAAACTTCTTGTTTTATTATTGAAAATTTGACAGCCGTGAGTGTTGCTTGTTTTTCATTGACAATGGATTAAAACTGGCTATTTTTAACAATTTTGCCAACGAAAATGCAGCTAACTCTCTAAAATTTTAGGGATTAAATGGGAGTTAGCAACGGAGTTATCTTTACTAACTCCTGAATTAATCCGGATTAACTGCATTAAAACCTTATATATAAAATCCCATAATTATTTTTTTAGCTCGAAAGACCAGTAACATTTTTGGCTTTCGATAAAATGACGGCCTCTCAAAAGAAAATTGCAGTTTTTTGTGAAAAAATTACATTTCTGATTGGCTTAAAAACCGAGATTATTATCAAAATCTTTCTCGTTCCATCATTACTTGATAAAGGTCATATAAACTATGACAACTACTAGTACTAGATATGGATAGTATTATTTTGTGGAGTAAGCAAGACGGTTAACGAGGATGCAATGAACTATTTTCGGCTCCCTAGAAATAACTTAATTAAAAGCAGACGATACGTAAAAGAAAAAAATATATTTTTACTTTAAATTCATAACTGAATATATCACACCCTAAGGTGTTAGGCAAGTTTACATCTAATCCCCTAGAACCAAGGCCTGTGGATAAATATACAGAAAGCATGCTGCTTCATCTTATAGTTACATTTTATGTTTCTGAGGTTATTCTTCAAAAGATAATCCCACTTTTCTTTAGTTTGGAACATAACTGTGTGTACTGAGTGTGGTGTGGTTATCTCCCTGCTTCACTCCATTAATTTCAAATCTATTACAACGGTCAACACGATTTTTGGGCCTGACATCTATCTACATGTTAAATTTTAGTTTCTCCTATGACAAAAATAAGGTATTTTTTTTTCAGAAAGTTTGCTTTCGTAGAAATTAAAGCAATTTTTCGATCTTTGATTTATGAATTAAATTAACATATACTTATCGATGTAGATCAGCCCAAAGCAAACTTAAAGAACAAAATATTAATATTTACGTGTTTTTCAATGTCTAGAATCAGAATTCAAGCATGAGAACAGAAACCCCAAAAAAATTTTTTTTTTTTTTGTTGACCGGTGTTATATCTTCAAATGGTAAGAGAAATTGTTTACATAGAGTTTGGCTTATAAAGATTTGGTAAAAGTAACTTTTAAGGCTTCGAAATTTTCAAGTGCGCCTTCCAACTGTGGCCTTCGTAGACAAATTTGTATTTTGGTGCTAAATTTGGGACTGAGTTTTTATTTTTCGAATAAAACAGATTTGTAGATGTGGTAATCATCTGATTTCCAAATCAAACATTTGTTGGAATTGTCTATATAAAAGTAGTATAATCAACCTTTTATGTACTAGTCTTGGATAGAAGGCTTTGGCAACTTTACAAGTGTCGGTTGCTGACCAACACTTACTGAGCTCGCGAAAGGTTCATAGATCCAACGCTCGAATACACGAAGCAGGGGAGACACCTGTTCGTTTTTATCTTAATGGAATTTGTGCATGGGTGCCCTTTCTTGCAAACTCATTGGCTTTACAATAATGATCATTGCCAGAGACCTCAATGCTTGTATAACAGCTCTGCTATCGGACGGAATGCCTACCCTCTGAAAGAAGACGCACTGCAGAAAAGTACATCTGCTGCAACTTTGATGGTTTCCACTTCTGCTCGAAAGATACTGCAGTGGTATGGTAGTCTGAAACAAGAGATAATTGAGAGCTCCCGACAAAAAATTCCATCTCCAACCTTCCCTTCTCTAAGCTTAGATCCATTATAAAAAAAGCTCACTGAGCCTCTTCTCCAGTGACTCTATCCCACCCACAAATAACGCGGAGTTGGAAAGATGTCACCAGGACTATGCTCCTTGACACACTGGTGAAAGTCATCAAGGATGCAGTTAAAGTGAGAAATGATTTCGGACTTCCCTCTCTGGGGCCTTTAATGTTTCTGGTTTCCTAGAGTGTGATGATAACCTTCGCAGAAATACATTTGCCATGTTCACAAGAACTGTATTTAGAGTGGCATTTAGTGTTGTACGTAGTGCACCACAGATACTGAGAAGTGCCGGTCGTTGAACACGTTTCAGCTCTTTAGTGAGTGTGGCTTTTCCGTGCGTCCTCTATCAGACAAACACACAATAGAACAGTATTGGAAGAATTTGGTGGGAGACCTTTCAACAATTTAAAACTTAAGTGAAGTTAGAAATGTCATCAAACAAACAGTCGTCGCACTCGCGACTTGGCTTCCACGTCACTGTTGACAGTCGTAACTTTGAAGTTGTAGATAATTTCGTCTATTTAGGAACCAGCATTAACACCACCAACAACGTCAGCCTGGAAATCCAACGCAGGATTACTCTTGCCAACAGGTGCTACTTCGGACTGAGTAGGCAATTGAAAAGTAAAGTCCTCTCTCGACGAACAAAAGCCAAACTCTATAAGTCGCTCATAATTCCCGTCCTGCTATATGGTGCAGAGGCCTGGACGATGACCACAAACCATGAGGCGACGTTACGAGTTTTCGAGAGAAAGGTTCTGCGAAAGATTTATGGTCCTTTGCGCGTTGGCCACGGCGAATATCCCATTCGATGGAACGATGAGCTGTAGGAGATATACGACGACATTGACATAGTTCAGCGAATTAAAAGACAGCGGCTACGCTGGCTAGGTCATGTTGTCCGGATGGATGAAAACACTCCAGCTCTGAAAGTATTCGACGCAATACCCGCCGGGGAAAGTAGATGAAGAGGAAGACCTCCACTCCGTTGAAAGGACCAAGTGGAGAAGGACCTGGCTTCGCTTGGAATATCCAATTGGCGCCACGTAGCGAAGAGAAGAAACGACTGGCGCGCTGTTGTTGACTCGGCTAAAATCGCGTAAGCGGTGTCCACGCCAGTCAAGAAGAAGAAGAAGTTAGAAAAATATTAGCAGTAACCAAGTACAAAGTTACACCATTTTCATAAATTTTATAAATACCTATCCCAATGCTGATGATCATATGCACATAATGGTTATTCGATCAAACTGGTCCTGTTACTTATAAATTGTCTGTCCTATTTCCTCATTGCGCTATCAGCTTGCTACATTATTGTTACAATTTCCCAACATTGCATCTAGCAAAGAAAGAAAGTATTATAAGCCCTTTCAAGAAAATCAACTAGGTTTCCTGACAGGGTTATGTCCTCATAGGTACGTTTCCTTTTGCGGTTATCAAACCAGCACATTTTATTTTCATTGTTTCTTTTTCATTATTCGGTATACTTTACAATTTATGAATTGCATAAATCAAGCACAATTATACTCCATGTCTAAAAGGACGATCTCTGACGCTGATGTTGCTGACAAGCCGTGACGCTTCTGACAACAATTGCCACTTAAGTTGTTGACGCCTTTTATGCGCATTTAGGTAAATTTCACTTCTACTGCCACTACTATGGGCTACAAACGCATGCGCATGCGCGACATTTCTTGCTTACCTTTACTATATACAGTTGTTGCACCCTTGCGAAGCGTTCTTTCCGCTGCTTGTTGGGTTAGGAAAATTAAACAATAATATGCCTTTACCTTTTGTGTTGTTGAAGTATCCAAGTAACTGAGTTGAAGTGCTTGAAAATTTGAATGAACGAAATTAAAAAACCACATTTAATGTTGCGTTCGCTTTGTATGCGGGAAATTGAAATTTTCAACAACTCTCAACACCAACAAAAAACACATGCCTTTTACAATTTCTTTTCTTGTGTGTTAGTAGTGAAAAGTGAGAAGCGGTTACTTTTGTTTGTTGGCTTTTATATGTGTTAGTACTGCGCAAAAAGTACTTCCGCATTCATTTACTCACCAGAAATTTACGCGGGAAAAGTGTAGGGTGAAATCTTGAGTGTCAGCGGACAAAAAAAAACACAAATTATGCCACAAATGTATGCAAGATTGGTTCTAGTAATTGGAAATAACACAAAAGATATTTTGCCAATTAGTGCTACAACAAATAAGATTTATGTGGGAAATAAAACTAGGAAGTATGTACTTAAATGTTACACGAGACTTTATTTGTTGCCAGGCTACCAATAAGTAGACTACAAATATAGAAAACAAAAGATAAAAAAACGAAAATAAAAAAAGAAAATATATTGGGTATTTATAATGTCAATAAAAAACAAAAACAGAAGTTGCTATATCTCAGTAAGTTTATATATTCAGTGGCCTAGTCATAAGCTGGAAACGAAAATCTGTTAATACTGCTGACAATGCTGACAATTCAGTGCACTGTTAGGATTCGAGATTCCTTCTACTGTAATGTAATTAAAACTCAGGAGGAGTACATTTTTTATGACTTGGTTGTTTGAGTAACTTAAACTTACTCATGTAAGGCAGCTAATAAGTGATAGGAATGCTGTTGAGTTAAGCTTGGCCAGATATAATGGGTGCTTCAAGTAAAGGTACTTCTTTCAATATTATTTATTATTATTATTTATTGTTTTTGTTCTGTATTGCTTGGCATTTCATCATGGAAGAACTTACACCTGAACAACGTTTACAAATCGTTCAACTTTATTGTAAAAATTCACGTTCAGTAAAAAATGTGTTTCATGCGCTTTGCTCCACTAATGGTCAATATTGGACATTCGACCAAATAAACTATGTCCAGCACTCAGTGAAAAAAATATCGCAGCCGTAGCTGTGAGTGCACACGAAGAGCGCCGTTCACAGCAACTCTGACTGACCGACTTGGTGCATTTTACTTTAATATCTTAAAATGCAAGAACTGGAGCCGCTCGAGATTTCCAATGCCACATCTTTTCGCTCTGTGGGCTCTTGAAAAGTTCCAAGAAGATCCGTAGAGCTACATGAAGAGATTCAAGATCTGCCATTTCATTCAGAAAAGTAACGGTTCGGGGTGGTTTGCGGGTCCATATCGTTTCAAAAATGATACCGCTGAGAACTTTACCGTCAATGGCGACTGTTATCGCGCCATGATAACTGACCATTTGATGCCTGAAATTGAAGCTCGTGATCTCGGCAACATTTGGTTTCAACAAGACGGCGGCACTTCGCACATAACGCATGAATCAATGA
The DNA here is from genome assembly GCA_027475135.1 of Bactrocera correcta. Classification (NCBI taxonomy): domain Eukaryota; kingdom Metazoa; phylum Arthropoda; class Insecta; order Diptera; family Tephritidae; genus Bactrocera; species Bactrocera correcta. The sequence goes on from CM050327.1 coordinate 59,134,564, forward strand.
ATTTATGTGTGATATCACACGGTTAGATATTTTCCTGTAGGTATTTGTAAAGTCTAAAGTCTATGCTGAAAATCTCGTTTCGTGTCTGGTCTTGGAACAAAATATCACGCGTCTCATTCGCAAGTTACCAGTCGAAATTCTCAAACGAGTTATCAAAAACTGGACTCAATGGATCATCAGAGTCGTATCTGTAACCCACGATTGAAAGGAATAATCCTTTTTTAAATGATAATAAGCATTCCCCATTAAATTTGAAGTTTCTATGGGTTTTCTTTAAAAAAGTAGGGAACCTCGAAATTGATCGCCCTTTACATCCAGTAAGACTATATACAATATAGCCGATATTGAGAGAGATGACAGATATGTATTGTTATCAACAATGTAAAAGATAGGAGCACTATTATTTGAAATTTCGCATAACCTAGCTGTTACTTTATTTTACTATAATTTTTTAACGCACCAAGTTTTAATACTTTTGATCTTTCAGGTGTCAGCACCTAGGTGAACGAGTTGAAATAGGAATAAATCGCTTAAGTTGACTTTTAGTGGGTTCAAGGCATTTTGCCGAAAGATGAAATCCTACTAATTGCTCTGGTTTCTTAGAAAACTGTCGGTAGCAATTCAAGTAGTATCCCTTAGGACTTAATCTAACCTAACCACACCTCTCGGATCTCTCGAATTTAAGAACTAATACTGCTAAGTGCAAAATAAATTAAAATATCACATTTAACTGAAAACTCAGGTTTCATTTTGTTAAATTTATAATGTAATTGAAATAAAATATCGGCATCAGAAACAGCCTGATATGAGCGGAAACTGTTATGGAACCCATTTGATTTCCTACTGGGAATGCCGCAAGCTTATACTTATGTCGTTTGCGTGACAATAATCTAATACTTCAGTGGTTTAAAATAACTTTTCAACGCGCTTGAATGGAAAAAAACGAAAAAATGCAACAAAAATTTGCTATTGTTGTTATCCAAAAGGTATAAGTCTTGCAAAGAAACGAACGCGACTATGTTAATTGTCAATTAGGATTGGCGTGCAATCCAATTTAAAACTAAGTACAAATGAAACATGGAACACAAGGAGAGAACACAAAAGAAAAGTATGAAAGAAAATTGCAAAAGCAAAAGCTCACTGTGACTCAGTCATGGATTAAGTCAACCATTGACAAGACGAAGATGGCAGGGAGCGCAGAGCCTGAAGGAAAACTCAACAAATGCATGAACACGTGTTTATGGGGCAAGAAACTACAAGCAAACATTGTGTTGAGTCCATAAAAGTACACCGACCGAAGATAATTGCAACGTAGAGGGAGGCGCTTTGTATGGCCGGTGAAATCGGCCAGAAAACAAGCTGCCAACACTAGCCACCAATGCATTCGTACTAGTTAGTAGCGGCAAGTACCAATATAAATGAGAGAGAATGAATGAAGAAGGTGATACGAGTATGCCGGGAAAGACCCTCAATGGCCAGCGAACAGGAAGCGGCACACAAAGGCAGGGCGAGTGTAAATGCCACAGTGTCAGACAAATCAAAAGACCATTTAATCCGCAAACACGACACTGTGGAAGCCCCCAAAATGTCAACTTCAACCGTAATCTGTACGACAAGCAGCCAGCACATTGGGGCCGTTACACGAGCAATGTCTTGCTGCTGCTGTTGTTGTAAATGCGGAAAACAGCAAAAGGAAATAGTTGAATTGTCAGCAAAGTGACTGTAGTGATATTCAGAGCATTGCGGCAATGTGCGGGGTAAGATGTTGGTAGCGCATTTCAAATATACATACCACATACCAATCAAGTAGTGAAATCTATATAATGCAACTAAAAACATACATATATACCACTCTTTAGTGGCGCAGAAATTTTCGTCTAGCCAGACAACGGTAGGGTTGGGGTCAGCTATTAATGTAGTGGGTTCAGACGTACTTACAATCGTCGTGGTTCGACAGCTGGTGTTATGGCAATGAAACCGACCGCAAAACAAATTTGCCAAATGGCAATAGCATTTCCGTTTCCTTTCGACCGGCCACTTATAGTACAAGTGTGGTGTGGCTTTCGAAAGTGGTAAGAAAAATTAAGTGCTGCTCAATGCAACGCTGTTTCAGGAAGTGTGGGTATTGCTGAGTAATGGCTGGGTTTACAAACGAATATATCGAACCAATTTGTTTGTAGTGGATTCAAAAATAGGCTAGTGAAGGGAGTGGTTAACTGGCAAGGCTAAGTACAAAAAATTCGTCGAAATCGGAAAAATAACTAAAATCGATTTTTGCATTGGTCACAACGTTCCAGTAACTTAAAATTCCGGAAGGCTTTAGACCGAGATTTTTACTATAATTATGTTGCTCTTTTTGTTATTACTGTGCACTAAACGGGATCTACTTGCCTTTACAGATGAAAATGTAAGAAGATTTTGTAATCAGTATACACTATATGTATATAACGGTAACTATTTGTTTTGTGTTTCTCTGCAATCACCCTGTATTTAAGGAATTATAAGGAAAAACTTGGCAGTAAATAATTTTTTGTGTATAAAATATCTGAGATTGTTTCATCTTCATTGGTCGAAGAGTTTGTATCTGAGCTTAGATTGACTTCGACACTCGTCACCAAGCTCTTTAAAAATTGAGCTTTGAGATTGTTGTTGTTGTTGTTGTATTGAAAGAAAAGTATTTTAAATATATTTACCAGTTTTTAAACGGCCAAAATCTGGAAGCTCTTATTTCATTCATCCGATTATCGTGGAATCGAAATGGAAAACAACATCTCAGTTTCTCCAGAGTTGATGAAACGCTTTAAAAGAAGGTTATGCTTATATTTCAAATGATGCATTAGTCTCGTGGAGACCTCATTATTTTCAGGGCGTTAAGATATACCCTCTGCCAAGTACTCTAGCTAGATTAAGCACCTACAACAGCTGCTTTTCTAAGAAATATGAAATATGTTTTCTAGTTTCTAAGTATGTCCGCTCTGTTCACCTATTTTAAAGCTCGCTGGGAGTAATCCTCAGGTCAGGGAACAACATAAATACTAGGTGTAAAACAAAATTACTTAGGGGTAGTAGTAGATCAGAATGCTGCTGTTTTTATGGAAAAGATCTCACTGTCTTCGTAAAGTAGAATCAGCAGGCTAATAAATACATAAAGAAAAGATGATGAAGTTTTATAATACCCCTTGCGAGTCCCCAGCCTAAGATCATCCAGATGATATTTTCCATGATATCAAATCCATCGAGTTCTTTAATAATGCTTATTTGGTGCTCAGCTGAGATCACAATGAGCATAGTACAGTCTTTTAGCCTTAAATGTGACCAATGCAATAAACTGTATTATAATTTCCATAGTCTAAATAACAAATTTTATATTTAAAATTCCGAAACGTTGGTACTAACAGCGTTCGATTCAAATTTTATTTATAGTCTCAAAAGGGCTTAGTGAGTGAAAAAATTGTGCAAACCGCCTCTAACGCGCAACATCTAACAAAGAATGTCTGGATGTGCATTAGAGACCAGTTAACACTTTTTGTCGCGTTATTTTGCAACTTGAGCTTTGTTGTTGTCGCATGGATTGCAAACAATCTTGGTATGAAAAAGGCTGTTGCGAAGACATACCACACTGACTTAACATTGTCACATTCTTCACCTCTGCAGCGCATACAAACCAACACACATTCACATTCTGTCAGGCATTTAGCGCATACATGTCGCAACAAAGGCGAATTAAATTGTCTAAGCGGCAACACCTACTAACTGCATGCTCGTACAAGACTTCCAAAGAGGCAGCAAATGCTCTGCTGACAGCTATACAAGGCGTCCGACCCAACTGAATGAACATGTAGGAGGATTGCATACTCGAAGTGGGAGCGGTTTACTTGTTGGCGACTAAATCTCAACCACTTGTGCGGATATTCATGCATGCTTATGTAGTATGTATGTCCGTACACAGATAGATTCTCATATGAGCTTGTACTTTTGATACTGGAAAGAAGTAGAGAGGTTTAGCCACAATCACTAATGTGTCTACCCATACGGATATATTTATGTGTGTGAGTATAAATTAAATGTCGTATATGTGATTAGCAGGGATTAGGGCAAATGTCGGTTGTAGGTTGCTTTTGTCGAGGCCAGAAGCCAGAGGCCAGGGTGAGATGTAGCTGTCACACTTCTTACATTCGTAGTTCTTGTAGATTCATTTGGCACGTGAGTCTGGCAAATCTTTAAAGTACAACAACAGCAGTCTAAGACTGAGTAAGAAGTTAAGCAGTTTTAATGCTGTACATTTTATTCGCATGCATGTGGAGAAGTTTTCTCATCGCTACCTAACTATTTTTACTCAGATGCCAAATTAAATGATGTGTCCATTGCCGATTAAAGCTGTAGCTCAATACTCATCTTGAGCCTTCACCCGATATACTATAAGCTGCTATATTTCACCACCCAGACGGAGGTAGCTAAAATTCGTTTTGGCTTTCAATGAGCTCGAGAACGAGTTTATTCAGCCTACCCACGCTCGTCTGAAAAAAACATCGTCATACTTTACATAGGCGGAATTTCCTCACCTCTTTTCGCGGAAAGGGCTGGCCTTTACTACCTTCAAGCTTTGGAGCGATCTCCCTTAGCAGGTGTTGAGTTTATTTGTTCTTGTAATTGACTAGCAACAGATCTCATGTGAAATACACACTAAGATGATCAACTACCTGAACCGGATATGGAATGCGGTGTTTATTGAGGTGTTATTTACCCGTTCTTACGTTCCTCCGTGGCAGGGGATATTTTTGCGTTGCTGTTTGACTTATCGGTTGTCTTAATTTCTGTTGCTACTGTTGCTAGATAGTGCAAAATTGGATCGAAAGAGGTTAACGGCAAGGGTTAAATCGGACACCCTTTTCTTCTTATATAGCTTAGGCTAATATCTACAAAAAAAAAAAGTGGATGGATGAAGAATTGAATCTGAAAGAAAGATGTCGCAATGAGGCCTTACTGAGATTTTCGAGATGGAGGCTTCTGAAGGTAATCATCCACGTAGTAGGAAGGCTAAATACATGACAGGAAAAGGTCCTAAATTGGTTCAATTAATTATCAATCAATTTCTTCCAGTACCAATTTGGATAAGACTTTATGAAAAGATTTTTATTCTGATTTTGATCGTTCGGTTTATATGGTAGCTATAAGCTATGGTGGCCCGATCTAAGCAATATGTTCGAGTATTGTAGCGATGCCTTCGGGAACATATCTCGTCAATTAAAAAAGGTTTTCATGCAAATACTTGATTCTTTGATCAATTTGTGCATCCAACATCTAGCAGCTTCTTGGTTAGGAAAGGACTAGGGCAGAATTTTAGATCGACTTCTGAAAAACTGAAGGACTACTTCGCGTATTTATTGGAAAATATATATTCTCAAAGCATGAAAGAATAAATTTACAAAACGATCTGCCTAGAGGTATTTACGAGTTTAACCTGTGACCTTGAGATTTCCATTAACTTTTTTCGGCATCTCTCCCCTTTTCATTGATATACATACGTACCATTGCTCTAGCTTGTTTAGTTCACCTGCTGCGTCAAGTTGAGTAGACGTGTGTTTGTAGTGCTCGTCACGAAAATGGAAAAACGAAATCAAGAGCAACGCGTTGCGATAAAAGATTGGGCAAAACAGCTTTGGAAACGTACGCTAAAATTGTAAGAGTGTATGGTGATAGTGCTCTTACGACCCGGAAACCTAACGCCAAAGCTCACAATGGTTGTCTCCGCGCGCCCTCCGCCCGAAAAAAGCTCGCATGAGCAAGTCGAAGGTGAAAACGATGATTATTGCCTTTTTTGATAGCCGTGGAATCGTCCACAAAGAATTCGCTCCACTGTGAATCAAGTCTACTATTGCCAAGTACTCGAAAGATTGCGAAAACGAGTCAACAGGGTTCGCACAGACGTCGCTCGTAATTGGATCCTTCATCACGACAACGCGCCGTGCCGCACCGCCCTCAGCGTGCCCCAGTACTTGGCCTCTAAAGGGATCGCCGTGTTGCGACAGCCGTCTTATTCGACCGACATGTCACCTTGTGACTTTTTGTTTCCTAAAACAAAATCGGTGGTCAAATGAACCCGCGACGAGGGTACCCGCGGACATCCCAGTCGAAGCGTACCAGAAATGTTACGAAGCATGGAAAACGCGCTGGAATCGCTGTACAGCTGCCCAAGGGGTCTACTTTGAAGGGGATGGCAGTGTTGTAGAATAATTTTCTAATATACGGTTTTTATGGAATCAGTCTCATTACTTAATTGTCATACCTCGTAATATTTTATTTACTGTGGGAACATTAAAAAAGCATATCTGCATACAAAAGCTAACTTATGTATGTGTGGAAAGGGCAACTATTTCTGGAATTCACTACAATCGCAAATATTAATTTTATGGTTGTGTCTTTCTTAACATTCCGTTGTTTCGGCAGATCAAAGCGACTTTCTAAAATGTAAAACGTTGGTAAAGAATGCATTGTTTGAATGTTTTCGCAATTCTACATAAAACAGCAGAAGTAGAAATAAACAAACACCTAAAAATCAAACAGAAATGTCACAAAGGTAATCACCAAATAAACGGTCTTCTCACGACCAGCGGCAAACTCAAGGCTAACAACAAACACATTTGCCTCCTTTCTTTATCCACAATGATACACCGATAGAGGATAACAAGCAGCAAACAGATTTAGAGACAACAAAGTGGAAAAAGAAATTTGTCACACAGTAACTTCCTAGAAAAGTTAGAAATCCGCAAAACGTGTGTAAGAGAATTGCCAGCGAGAACACTGACATAAGGATAATAATTAAGCAGAAAGACAATAGTTGTATTTGACAACGCAGAAGAAAGAGAACATGAAACTGAGACTATTCTTTTGCTTAGCCTTTGAAGCTGCCGATCTTCGAAACGCATTGTTCTTTCACTTCCTTGCCAAAAATGAGAATTGCACTGTCAGATACGTATGTATGTATATTTGTGTATTGCAGAATTTATGAATTCTTCTGCGAAACCCTATGGCTTGATGAATGCACGCTGGGTAACAATGCACAACTGAAGAATGTCGTAGTCGAGGTCTCTTTATGCTTTCTTCGCCTAATGACATTGTGACCATAGTAAATTAGTAAAATGTAGCAAGTTGATGAGGTCGATGATGAGGGTCTAACATAAAACGTGTATGGTGGAATGTGTGTGTTGATCCATGAGTAAACCCTACCCGCTTGTTCCTAGGGCTGATTTTATGATTGCACAGCAATCCCACCGGGTTGCAATTGTTACGCTCTACACCTAGGGCTCTATAATGTCTCAATGGTTTCGATTGTTTACCCGTGTTGCTATTTGGGTTTTGCTTGCGTGTATAATATCACCTTTTTCAATAGGGAATTACTGTTCTAGAATGCTGATTTGCCTTTCAAGCATTTGCTCGGAAACGTGAGTCAACATATTTTATATTCCGCTTTGAAGCAGCCGCCTTGATATTTAGACATTGGTTTTCGGGTAAATATAATTTACAGTTGCTACTTATTATACTTGTTTTGCGCTGCTAATAAGCGTTTGGGTAAACATGCTTTGAAAATATAGTTCTTAAAATATGTGGGCTAAATACTTGATCCTTCGAAGCAGCGTTTAATGGTGTAGCTGTTCATTATAAATAAAATAAAAGGTTGAGTGCATAATTATAGGGTTTGTTGATTTCTTGCTATATTTGCTCAAGATTGTTGTTCGATTTCCAGGAAATTAATATAAACAGCTGAAACTTTATGAACGTTGAAAAATCGGTGAAGAAGGTATATATATATATACCATATATATATATATATATATATATATGTATATTCGGTGATTATTACCAAATTTAACCTACAACGCTAAGACAGCACAGTTGTAGTTTTCTAGTAAAGCTTAGACAAAGAGTTAGCTTTTGCTTTGCCTAGATCTGATAGTTAACCAGCTGAGACCCAAGCAAATTTGCATATTTCGAAGCTTATATTCAAGCAAATGCTGATAGGCTGTTGGGTAGACAATGCTTATATAGGCCAAAGTTACTAAGTTATTTCAAAATGTATTTCAAAACTTAAGCATTGATCAAGTAAACCAAATGTCGGTGTTGATTTTGACTTGACTCCAATTGTCACAAGACGTAGCAATAAAGCGCAACCATACAAATACTTAACGGTGGAAATGTAGTTCGAAATAAAATTTTACTCTTCCTTGAACTTTTCGTTTTATATAATTCCTACTCTTACAAACATTAAAGAAAAATTATACTTTTTATACAAGGTGCGTTCCAAAGTAAACAGGACTTAAAACAACAGCGCAAATGGTTTTTTCGACAAAATCAATTTATTTTATTCAAAATAGTTTTCTTTTGCTTCAATACAGCCTTTTGCCCGGTTCAAAAGCATATCGAACGAGTGTTTAAGCTCGTTGGCCGGTATGGCCGCCAGTATGCAGGTGCAATCCTCTGCGTCTGCATAACGCTTTCCTTTCATGGTAAAATACATTTTTCCGAAAAGGGAGAAGTCTCACGGTATCATATCAGGTGAATACGGGGAGTGGTTAATAGTTAAAATATGATTTTTGATGAAATGTTTGGTCCTTCGAATGTTGGATTCTGAACAATTTTTGGTCGTCAGTCAATTTGTGCGGAACAAACGAAGTACACAGCTATCGTAAACCAAATGTTCGGTCAAAGAGCGATAAATCGATGTTTTGGAGATGTTTAACTTCATTTCCATGAATTTCAATGATAATTTCGGCTGATTTTTGATGAATTCACGCACAGTTTCGATGGAATTTCCGGTGATCACGCATTTTGATTGACCCACATATTGATCGTCACTTTCAAAACATTGAAACCACTCGTGCACTCTGCTACCGGATAGGCAATCATCGCCATAAACTTGTTTCATCAATTGAAACGTTTCGGTAAAAGTTTTACCAATTTTAAAACAAAATTTAATGTTTGCTCTTTGTTCGAAGCTCATTTTCGCACCGATAACACAAACATACTGACTTAAAACGAAATAACTTCACTTTCAATCAATAAAATCTCATGAAATTCTCACTGCACAATCGACAAAGATAGCAGATTCTCCCGCACCAGTCGACATGTAGATAGCACCACCAAGGGGCGCTAGATTCAAAAAGTCTCTTTACTTTGGAACGCACCTTGTATACACTGGCTTAACAAAGCTTTCGGTAAAGTAAATCTCTCGATTCTCTTATATAAACTTGTTCTTCTGGGCTTTCAACCAAGATTTCTTCAATGGGTATTTTCTTCTTTTTGTAATAGAACACAAAGAGTGATATTGATGATAGATTCAATTTACGTCAATACAGGTGATCCGCAAGGTAGTCATCTTGGCCCCATTATATTTATTAACGATATCTCTTCTGTCTGTCTGGATCCATCCATAAGAGATGTTGAGATTTCTTCAACACTCTGATGATTGCACAACAATTTTCAATCATTGTTTCTTGCACTTTTCCGAAATTATCGCCATTAAGGGATTAAGTGGGTTTCAAAGGTACAAAAAAAAGTGTTTTTACTTTTTTTTAATATAAACAATTAAATACTGGAAAAATATAATATGGCCTATCAAATATGCATATTTGAACAATGTCTCTCGAAATTTTGTTACAAAAATGTTGAAAATTCAGCCGTTGAGACCTCACCTCCAAATCTCACAAAAAAATTATCTCGCCGTGGACAGCGTAACTTATTATTGGGTCATCTAAAATTAAAAAAAAAAACACAGTCATATTCCGTTAGTACATATATATATAAATCTAACTTTTAAACGAAGGAAATAAAAAAAAAATAAAACAAAAAAATTCTGCATTCAATAACAAGTTAAGGTTATTTTAAAGTTGTATACACAATTCGAACTCAATCGGTTTAAAACTTTTCCATAAATCGCGTCCACCGATTTCACAAACATAGTTTCGAGGAAAACGTATTTAAAGACGGCGAACTTACTTAGCTAGCCTCGAGTACACAAGTTCTCAAGACTGTATCTCCGAAACTCTTACTCGTATCAACTAAATAAATTTGGGACAATATTCTAGAGGTGTTGCAGAATTTAATAGGACAAACAAAAAAATCGATGTTTTGAAATTTTCAAATCCACCTAACCCCTCAATAGATGCGGATGGGCAATTCCCATGAGGCAAATTTTTGTAAATAAAAACATCGTTATTTTATTTATCCCATAATAAAAATTGTCGGTGAAATTTTTCGTAATGTAATGAGTAATCTGTAACAAATATATTATTAGAATTTCCCCGGTATGCTTCGCTACATAAAACGAAAAAAATTATTAATGAAGCGAAATCTTCAATCCTATTCATTAATTATATTATTGGACAATTATTCAACTTAATCAATCTTAAGTATGATGTCATAGTTTCAAAGTTAAGTTCAAAATAACTAGAACAAATAGCACTACTAAGTAGAGTGTTATACATTTTATGAAAGCTAACGGTGTGTATGTGTTATGATATGTTTATCGTTCGTATCATAATTTAGCCCTTATTCCAGTAGAACGTTCTACTACTTTTTTAAGCTGTCACTTATCAGTATATTTTTTCTGAATTCGTTGTACAATTTTGCGGTTTATTTTCGAAATGGTGCGATCATAGTCTATACTTCTAAAACCGACTATAATCAGCGGATAAGTACTTTTTGTTGCATATATTTCTTCAATATTATATATCACATACAAATAAAGAACTTATATAGATTTTTATACTTTTGCAAGACGTTGCTACATAGGATAATGGTTCAAAGACATTGAATTTACATCCAGGATTTCACAAAAAGCCTTTTTGGAGCCGGTGTCAAAACGGACGATGAGTGTGGCACCGCTCACCCACTTCGAGACTTGCTCAACCAATTCATTACATTTCCCTAATATTCCTATGTTGCAGTGCGAAAATGGTAAAAATCGGACTACAATAAGATCCACTTCCCATAACGCATAATTTTAAATTCCTTCTCATAATTTCAACTAACATTATACAAATAAGGCACTAACAAATATTACCGGACAGAATTTTGTTCGAATAGTGCCTTTGAAGTGTGCCACCTTATGAAAAATTTTCCAAATCGAGCCAAAATTGTTCAAGCATCTATGTAAGTACAGAATACGTGGACTCCAGTGCCAAAAATACTGATCAATGTATGAAATATATACTTGGAATTTAGAGAGAGTCCTTTCCTGATAACAGTATGCGTGTGTGTCAAAAGTGGCTTGAATTCGGTCACTACATCCCTTAGCCTCCATGTACCTAATACTGGCATTTTCGTTGTTTGTAGTATTGGCAAAAATATATAAAATGTTACCAGTACTACATAACTCTTTTATGGGGGTATTCTGGTCTAGAAGTTTAAAAAATCGAAATTTTTATTATATTTTCAAAGTTTAACTATTCAAGAATATGTGTACAAGAGGATTTTTCAAAATTCAAATTACTTTCGGAAATATATAGCATTTTTCTAACCCAGCTTCCAAACTGGTTCGGCCACTTTAAATGCGATTTTTTCAAAACTGCCTTTTTCGGAACGATACCCACGATTACTCAGGTTCTACTGGACCGATTTACTTGAAATTTTTTAGAGTCTCTTTATAGGCTTGTCAATGATTGGAACCAGCCCTATCCACAAATTTTTATTTTTATTATTTTTAAAAAATTCGAAATAGTCAGAAAAAGTGATCCAAAAAAACTTTTTTTTCAGGCAGTCGCCATTTTGTGAAAAAAAAAAATTTCCCACTTTTCCGTAGTTCCGGCCATTGCGATATTATTCTAGATTAATAATCTTTTTTTTTTTGGATTCAGATAACTAGGAGGGTTGAAATCATGGTTATGGTCACTTGGAAATTGTTAGAGACCTCCCACTTCGTCAGCTCATAATTTTTGATATTTTTTACTTCTTTCAGATTTTAATTTTTTTCTGTACTCTTCTAAAATTAATAAACAACAAATAAAAAAATGGATGGTAAACATGTTAATTGCCTTTTTTACGACACTTTAAAAATTACCTGAAATTCATGCTTCTAGACCAGAATACCCCCTTATATTACTTATAATGATTTTCGTTATTCTAACAATTTTTATTTCGAATATGTTAGTTAATGAATACTATTTATATAAAAAATTTACTCAAAATTTGTTCCCGAGTATACCCGAGCAATGTCAAAAAGGGAAGTCCCAATTATACCCCATAAAATGATTTCCGTCCTTCCACCTTGGTCCTTGGTTAAAATGTGTGATATTTTAAGGAAACTAAATGGACAAGTTTTCTTAAAAATTATGTGCTTAAGGGCTGAATTAAAACGGAATTGATCTAGACCTTGGCCTAACCCTCATATATCCCTAATATAAAAAACATCGATGCTCTGGTTGATAGCTTCCACATTAATTCAATGTATTAAATTTAGACTCTTTGCATATATACATACACATATCTCACTGAAAGATGTTTTTAATATATAATAATTATAACTGACGGAAACTAAAATATAGCAGTAAAACGAAATCTAAGTTAATGGCCTTCAATATAAGCCAAGAAGTTACCAAATTTGTTCTTTGAATGTTCGATTGTACCCGAACTTAGCCCTTCCTTACTTGTTAAATTGCATTACGTCAAATGTATAAAATTGTTACGTTGTAGTAGATTATATGTGTATTAATAAACAAAGCACACTAAGCATTCATTATCACGTTCTAGCGGAAGCGTTGGCGAATGGCGTGCAGTAATAAAATAAAGCTGACTAATCCAAAATACATAAAGATTTTAAAACTATTCAAATAGCTTTTAGTAAATGTGAATCTAATAAAGTATTCACGAGCAAATGTTTATTATACATACAACATATTTTAATAATATCGCAAGGCAACAACAACGTAGCTGGTTCAAAGTTTGACATTTTGTAGTAAAAAATGAAACAGTTCTTTTTCGAAAAAGTATTTTAAAAACTATTTTATTACTTTGAAAATCTTGAGAGACAAATTATATAGTATACAAAACGTTATAACTGTAAATGCGCTACCCTTGTCGTATGTGCCCGGGTAGCTCAGTCGGTAGAGCATTGGACTTTTAATCCAAGGGTCCAGGGTTCAAGTCCCTGCTCGGGCGAGTTTAAATTTTTTTTATTTAAATACATCTTTTTATGTATTGTAATGTTATTAAATTATTTTCATACGAAATTAAATTTTGTGTCTGAAAATTGAAGTATAACATATGTATACATTTTTATTTAATTTTCATTGAAGAAAATTAAGTTAAGTCTTACACAATCATACTACGATTAGTTAATTATGTTAGCTGAATTCACTTTTATTATAAAATAAATCTAAGAAACTATTGATTTCTTAAGACTTAATTTCACGTAATTCAATCATTTTTAGCTAATCTAGAATTTTTATAGATGGTATGTAATAAAAAATCCATTAAAATTCTATACAGCCTTACTCAAAAAGCCGAATATATATAGAGAAGTATTAACGGTACCGATTTTGATCTCGGACTTTTTTTGTCATTTTTTCTATAGCTCTTGCCTTTACGATATATAAAAAAAATGCGAAATTCGTGGAAAAATCAGGTTTAGCCCCCGTACTACCTCGCCAGTGTGAGTTTCAACTTTGTAGCAATAGGCGCTTTTTTAGAGTGTTCAATTATAAGGGATATGTGTCTAAAGTCAAAGCGGTGCCATAAAATACCTCTGAGCAATAGAAATTTAAAGATAAAAAATCACGATTGTCCTGTATTTTTAATGGAAAATTTCTACATGCCTTGGTACAGTTCGTAACTTTAATATTAAGGGGGTAGTCTAGTCTAGAAGCATGAATTTCAGGTAATTTTTAAAGTGTCGTAAAAAAAAGGCAATTAATATTTTTACTATCCATTATTTTATTAGTTATTTATTAATTACAGAAGAGTACAGATAGTTAAAAACTAAAAAAAAAAAAAGTCAAAAATTATGAGCTGACGAAGTGGGGGTCTCTAAAAATTTCCACGTGACCATGCCCATGATTTTAACCCTCCTAGTTATCTGAAAACAAAAAAAAAAAGTTTATTAATCTAGAAAAATGTCGCAATGGTCGGAACTACGGAAAAGGGGAAACATTTTTTTTCACAAAATGGCAAAGGCCTGAAAAGAAATTTTTTTTCATCACTTTTTCTGACTATTTAGAATTTTTTAAAAATAATAAAAATAAAAATTTGTGGATAGGGCTAGTTCCAATCATAGACAAGCCCATAAAAAAGACTCTGTAAAAATTTCAAGTAAATCGGTCCAGTAGAACCTGAGAAATCGTGGGCATCGTTCCGAAAAAGTCAGTTTGGAGAAAAACGCGTTTAAAGTTTCGCGTTCCGGCCGAACCAGTTTGGACGCCGGGTCAGAAAAATGCCTATATCTCCGAAAATAATTTGAATTTGGAAAAATCCTCTTGTACACGTATTCTTGAATAGTTAAATTTTGAAAATATATAAAAAAAAAGTTCGATGTTTTTTTAATTTCTAGACTAGAATACCCCCTTAAGTCCTCAAATTTTCAGGGAATTTTTTACTGTTTTTCCAAAGAAATGTCCTGACGGGACTGAAAAAAATTAATAGTTCAAAACAAACATCATAATGAATAAACTTATTTACAAGAGGTGTTCTAAAGTAAACAGGACTTAAAAAAAACAGAACAAATGGTTTTTTCGGTGCCATTTCAGGTGAATACGTTAAGTGGTTAGTGATTAAAATGTGATTTTTGGTCAAATAATCGGTCACAAACGTCGGTGGAATATTTTTGAGTAATTTTTCCTCAGTCAATTTGTGCTGAACAAACCGTGCACACACCTTTCGTAAGCCCAATTGTTCGGTCAAAATGCGATAAATCGATATCTTGGAGATTTTCAATTCCATTTCCATGAATTTCAATGACGATTTCGGCTGGTTTTTGATGAATTCACGCACAGTTTTGATAGAATTTCCGTTGATCACAGATTTTGATTGGCCCATATGTTGATCGTCCTGTATTTCCTCACGACCACTTTGAAAACGTTGAAACCACTCAGGCACTCTGCTAAGGAATAGGCAATCATCTCCATAAACTTGTTTCATCAATTGAAACTTTTCGGTAAAAGTTTTACTAATTTTAAAACCAAATTTAATGTTGGTTCTTTGTTCGATGCTCATTTTCGCACCGATTACACAAACATACTGACACTTAAAAAGCAATCACTTCACTTCCAATGGATGAAATGTCATTTAATTCTCACTGGACAATCGATAAAGATAGCACATTCTGACGCACCTGTCGACTTATATTGGAAAACACCTTGTATGTGTTTATATGTTTTCGAATTTTACTCATTTTGGAATTACTATAATGCCTTGGTATCTACATATGTATATACATTAGGGTGACTGAAAAAAAAAAAATATATATATATAAAAAAATATATATATATATTTTTTTTTTTCGTTTGGTACTCGAAAAAATAGGTTCCTAGACACCTCTAAGAAAGCCTTTCCAAAAACCTATGAGTTTCATCTTTCAAAATGATTTTTTTCATTGAGTTATAAAATTCATAAGAAATGAAAAAATTCTTTCTCTTCATTTTCTTTGCTATTGGCAGTGAAATGAAAGTGTAAGGCGATAATAAATTTCAAACCACACTATTCAATAAATTTTGTACTTTCATGCTCAAAATTAATTTCTTCTTCATATATGCCTACTGCAAACTATCAATAAATTCTATATAATATCTTTGGGAACAATAGCGGATTTTCTTTTGCAAAACGTGCCGAAGAGTCATTTATCATAAAGAAAATTTCGTGAGTGATATCAGCTTCAAGGATATTAGCATTTGATGTAACTTTTACGCTTCCACACAATCACCAAAATGACCTGGCATTTTTGGGAAAAATCTTACAGAAATCGCAGTATTCTGTGGCAAAATAAAAATGCTTTCATTTCATTTCAAAGCATTCTCTATACAAATACATATGTGTGTCAGCATGTCTGTTCATTAATGCATGGCGAAATTCAACTTAATTGCTTTCGTTGCATTTTATGATAGAGCATCATCATTCATAATAATATTTTGGTTATGAAAATCTTCTCACACTTCAAATTGACATATCAGGCATAGCATGACAACAACACCACCAACGATATGTTCATTATAAATAACTTAAAAAGATCTAGCAGTGAGGGACTGGTAGAATGTGCAAGCAACTGATAAATTATATCCTCGTGACTTTGCATATTTCACTTTCTTCCTTTCATGTAATAAATCTCCGCCAAGCTGGTTGGTTGTATGACTGATGCATGCGGACGAATGTCGGTGAGTTAGTGCGCGCAGGCGGCAAACACAATATAAGCATATGCTATCAAACATACACACACATACACGTGTGTACATACGAATTTCGTGAATGAGGTCTTCATAAAGATATTTGAACCACCCAAGTCCAAAATTGTGTGTACATTTGTATAGCGCAAACACCGTCAACTCACTCAGGCGGACAGCAGACCAATGACTCATTGTCAACGTTAATATGAAGCGTCATCATTACGTTCCATCCATTTCATCAATTAATTATACAGCTTTATTATAACAAACACCAAAAAAAAAATATTTTTTACAAGTTTAGCGGCGGCAGAAATTGCTTCTGCGGCAAGATTTTTTCTAAAAAAAATCATTAACACGTGATGACTGTGGAGATTTTTTAATATTGTGGCTTATATGTAGATATCAGCATTGTACTCATTCTTCTATATATATCTATAAATATGTACATATGTATGAGTTGGCAGTAAATTCAATATTATTCCTTAGTGGTCGATAAAGCCCACCGGAAGCGGTCTCTACAGAATGAGATTATGCGAGAATTCTGCTTATTTCTTTTCAACTTTCTTAGTTTTTTAACATCCAATTGCATCGTTTTTTAATAGCTCCACAGTTAGAGAGTTTTAAAATCATTAATCTTAAGCGGGACTTGGATATTTCTACCTTTTCGTACAGAGCTTCGCAAAACATAAGAAAAATAAAATTTTATGATTCAAAATACACTTTATTATTCAGTATAATCTCCCTGAATATTAATACACTTGCTCCAACGATCCTCCAAACTGTGGATCCCATCTCTGAAGTGAGAGTCCAGAAAGAAACTCTCCTGCAAAATACTCTCCAACAGCCGTTATAACCTCTTCATTTGATGAAAAACGCTTGCCACGCATAAATTTTTTGAGTTCTGGAAACAAATGGAAGTCGCTGGAGGCTAAATCTGTTGAAAACGGTGGATGCTCCAACAATTCAAATTTTACCATAATTCATGGATTTTAGTCATTGTCAAAATGTTCTTGTGACACGAAAAAGAGATTTTTCTCTTCTGCAAACCGAGTCTTTTTCCACGAATTTTTTTCTTCAACTGGTCCAATGGGTTACAAAAATATTCAGAACTAATTGTTTTAACAAGTTGCAAGTAATCCACAAACAAAATAACTCTCGTATATCAAAAAACTGATGCCAGATCTTTCTTGACCGATTTCCGGACACGAACTTGTTTCGAAGTCGACCAACCAGGTTCCAACCATTCTTTAGCCCCTTGTTTTGAGTCAGGATTATGGTGATAGACCCAAGTCTCATAATCCCATAAGTCTCAAAACCATATCCTGTCTTTTGGCTATGATTTCTGCTGTTGATGCGCTTTTTGGACGTCTTTCCCGTGGATCGTCTTCAAGGCTTGTACCACCACGTTTAAATTCAGCAACCCATCTTTCTACTTTTCTAATTGTAAGTGAGCAATCAATCTATGCTTTTAACGACAAAATTTATTGGTCAACCTGGTAGCATAGGAATGTAATAATGTAATGTAACAAATTTCATGTACCGAATTCGGTTGAAATCGGTCAGTCGGGTCTCGAGATATGTGTTATCACCTAAAAGTGGACGGTGTCACGACCAACGTCCAATTTAGACTCCGGGTTCATTAAAACGTTCTCATACCATCTCAGGGGTAAGATTTAATGTCTCAGCCATATTTAGTTATTGATTTATTGCGCTTTTGGTAGTACCTAACGGGTGATTTTTTTGAGGTTAGGATTTTCATGCAGTAGTATTTGACAGATCACGTGGGATGTCAGACATGGTGTCAAAGAGAAAGATGCTCAGTATGCTTTGACATTTCATCATGAATAGACTTACTAACGAGCAACGCTTGCAAATCATTGAATTTTATTACCAAAATCAGTGTTCGGTTCGAAATGTGTTTCGCGTCCGTGTCCGATGAGCGATGAGGCTCATTTCTGGTTGAATGGCTACGTAAATAAGCAAAATTGCCGCATTTGGGGTGAAGAGCAACCAGAAGCCGTTCAAGAACTGCCCATGCATCCCGAAAAATGCACTGTTTGGTGTGGTTTGTACGCTGGTGGAATCATTGGACCGTATTTTTTCAAAGATGCTGTTGGACGCAACGTTACGGTGAATGGCGATCGCTATCGTTCGATGCTAACAAACTTTTTGTTGCCAAAAATGGAAGAACTGAACTTGGTTGACATGTGGTTTCAACAAGATGGCGCTACATGCCACACAGCTCGCGATTCTATGGCCATTTTGAGGGAAAACTTCGGACAACAATTCATCTCAAGAAATGGACCCGTAAGTTGGCCACCAAGATCATGCGATTTAACGCCTTTAGACTATTTTTTGTGGGGCTACGTCAAGTCTAAAGTCTACAGAAATAAGCCAGCAACTATTCCAGCTTTGGAAGACAACATTTCCGAAGAAATTCGGGCTATTCCGGCCGAAATGCTCGAAAAAGTTGCCCAAAATTGGACTTTCCGAATGGACCACCTAAGACGCAGCCGCGGTCAACATTTAAATGAAATTATCTTCAAAAAGTAAATGTCATGAACCAATCTAACGTTTCAAATAAAGAACCGATGAGATTTTGCAAATTTTATGCGTTTTTTTTTTTTAAAAAGTTATCAAGCTCTTAAAAAATCCCCCGTTATAT
>CM050327.1:59154092-59171866 GCA_027475135.1 Bactrocera correcta
ACAAATCTTGTTGGTGGCTTGCGTGGCGTTCTTCCCTTTATTATACAAAAATTTCTTTATTATTTTCACTCATTTTTGAACAGCTGTATGTTTGTTTCAACTTCCCCGAGTTTAAACTTTTAGTAAAATGAAGCTAAAATCTCACCTTTCCAACACTATATGGTATGAAACAATATGATAAGTAGCACTGAAGATATGGTATACAACTGCAACGAAATCTATTGACAAAATACGAAAAGACTTTTTCGACTACCCAATATCATTGGATTTTTGTGTAGTGGTTGATAGTTTTTTGAGCGACTTGAACTCCCAACTGTGTAAGCGAAGCCATATGACTATTCAACGTGGATGTAATGTCATCACATTGACATAAAAAGTGGAACTGGAATATTTCATATATGCGAACTGTAATACAAAGTAATATTAATATTGTTTATTATTATTGATATTATAAATAAAATACTAAAAAAAAACTTATTCTGAAAAAAATTCGAAAAATTTAGACAACCTAAGATAATGAATTCACAATACGTACTTAAATACAATTAAATTGTTGCTTACACTGGAAACCAGTAAGCTCTCATTTAGTTTACCAATTCACCAGCAACCAGCTGAAGGGCTTAAGTGACTGAAAACCGCCACCTTTTTAACTTCCATGGGTATTTAATTGTGCTACCATACAAAAAAGTTAAATATTCTGATTTCTAAGTAATTAGCATAATGCTAATCAGATTTAAAATTTTTATTTAAATTTACATTATACCTAAGCCTTATGTGTTTCCATATGTGTTACTTCTAGTTGACTGGAAAGTGCCACCCCGAAGTGCATAATTATAAATGCGTGTATATTCGCGTGTACTTGTCTATTTTGCTAAGTTATGAGAACACAACCTTTTATATTTGATCTAACCCTCGTTCGCATGAATTTGCAGATACTATCGCATATATGTATGTATGTATCATGAATACCAGTAGCAATAAATTTCGATATACAATGAGGTCGATGCGATAAATCATATGTAAATGCAACTCTTAATGTTGGTTTTATGGCTGTTTTGGTTATGGAAATGTAATCAAATCTTTACGGTAGCTTTTGAAAAGTTTCAATTAACGCAATTCAAAGTTTTAATTTATGACAACGTGGTTATAAACTTAAATTAAATGTTGAATAATTTTTTTTTTTTTTTTTATAATTTTACGTACACTGTAGGTCTGGTTTATTCGAAACATACAAGTGTTCCAACTTCTTTATCTATATATATCTATAATATCTTTAATTTTTATTTTTTGGAAATATATTTTTCTTACGATATTAAACTCAAAAGCCATCTTCCAAATAATTATTTGGTTTCCAGTCGAGTTCTACTCAGAGCGGCTTTTTCTGTACTTTCCATAAAGTTTTTCTTAAAGTTAAACTTTTTTCGTTGCTCAGTATCTTACTTTAATTTCTAAGCAGCTGCGATATTTGCCATTTCAAGCAGGTCAAAAACTTAAATTTTGTTTGCTTTAGTAGATTTTACATTTTTGATTAGGTACACCTTGGTCAATTATACTAAAACCTTTTGAAAGGTGAAGGCTGACTCCTTCTTCTGATTTATGTTAACGGACATCACTCTCTTCTATATGCCTGCGTATAGTAATCCAAATGAGAGAGACGGCCTCTGATTTTGGAGGATATTTAGCTTTGGGAAATATCCTCCTCTATTAGTGGTCATATAGCAAGATAAACAAAAGCAAAATATTTTTGTAGTCTCATAATCCTATTTGTCATATTATAGTCGACCTTATGAGGTTATGAGGCTATCGAGGTGTATGACTCCTAACAATTCAATAACTAACAGCAATTCTTTTTTTCCTACAAGAGCATATATTAGCATAAATTAGGGCGCCTTGGCAATGTTTTGCGAAAGTCAAAGCCGGCTTGTACAGGAGACAAACTCTATACTTGTAAAAGGCTCCAAAAATTATATTTGTTTTGAATTATCTCTCAAGTGGAAGAGTGTTTCGAGATTATTATCACTTGAAGAGCATCATTTGACAGCCATTCTTTGCCCTAAACATATATTAATTACTTTTTCATATGAAATCTAATCGCAATACGCAGTATAAATTGTTTTCAACTTCTGAATGCAAATTATCAAATATTTTCATAGAAATATGAAATAAATAAACAGTGCAGACGTCTCCTTTCACGCTGCGGCACATGTATCCTTTTCAAGTGCATTTCCACAAATCAATTTAAATATGTTTGTTGGCAATTCATATACTCTTTCATCTTATATGTTACTTTGATCCTTCGCACTCACTTAAAGTAGAAAATAAGAAACGAGAAATTATGTTGTCTGCTCTCGAGTGTCTACTTCCTTTTTTCCCTTTCAACTCAAGTTGATAGCATAATTTGTAGCAACACTTAAGTGCTTACTTACTCACTTACTTAAGTATGTCTATGTACACATGTTTGCTTTTAGAAAAAATGATAATATTGAAAGATGAATAAAATATGGTCTGACAAAAAGTGCAATACCAACACGCGAGTACAAACGTTGAGGGTGTGCACTTGAGACTCTTATGTGTAAAATCAACGGAAAAGGATTTGGTGTGAGAGGGGCGTGGAGTTTTGTGAATTAAAATGTTGTTGCTAAGTTTATAACATTGGTGCTAGAAGATATTTGACTGCAAATACGGTTACATTCAGTTATATTATTTTGAAATCTGATGTATATAACATATATTAAAATTTTGTTGTACTTTTTAATCGATGTATTCCGTATCTAGCCAATTTTACTCGTAGCAGAGCTCTTTAGAAAAGCATTTTTTTGTCATATTTCGATTTTATATTACAATATATGTAGGTGCCCCTAAGGTTCCTTCTTTGCGATATCATATTTATATCTGAACAGAGTATATTAAGTTTGCCACGAAGTTTGTTACAACCATAAAGAAATGTCGGTAACCCTAAAAAATATCTGAGTTGAGTTGATACAGCCATGTCCGTCTGTTTGTCTGTCTGTATATACGCAAACTAGTTCTTCAGATATCGATCTGAAACTTTGCACATTCACTTTTCTCTCCAAGAAGCTGCCCGTTTGTAGGAACTGCCGATATCGATACGAGTAGTATATGGCTGCCATAGAAAACGAACGTTTGGAGTCGATACTTGTTGGGAAGGTATTATAACTTTGGAGCAACCGCAGATAACGTTTTTATTGTTTTGGTATATTTCAGTCTTGAGCTTTTTTTTTCTGGTGAAGAGAGTTCTCGCAGAACAAAAAATGTTGCTGTGAACAAGATTTGGAGAACAGAGTAATTGCTGTATGAAATCGAATCCAGTTCATGAAATTTTACAATCGTTTTCATCGATTTGTCGCACGTTGAATCGGTTAAGCATAATCTCACTTTCATTTTATAGTCATTCCTAATCATATTGAAGCCTTTTTTTTATATGTTTCTCTTAAACACGATGCGTGCTTTCCAACTAGATGGCTTAATAGGGACAGTGATTCTGGTGTCTGATTAATACTATACACGTACATAGGCATATATACGGTCAGCGTGATGTACAGAATTCATGGCATATCCGTCTTTCTGTCTAAATACTATACGCTCAGTAGTTAATGTTTTTTTTTTGTTTAAAATTAGTTTACATTTTTTTTTATAAGTGTGCTGGATAACAATTATCTATATTTAATTTGGAATAAATAATTGATTGTAAAGAGTGAAATAACCAGTAATAAATGTTAGCAATTATTGTTCTCCCAACGCTGATGATGCTATATATTAGGTTGTCAAAAAAGTCTTGCGGTATTTTTATTGAATAAATTCGTGTGGCACCCATACATCGAACTTCTTAGTGATTCCAAGCTTCTTCAAATGGTTTATAACGGTTTGATGATTAATGCCCAGCTCTTGACCGATGCTACGGCTGCTACTATGCCGGTCTCTTTCGACCAATTCAGCGATTTTATCGCAATTTTCGACGACAGGTCTTCCGGAGCGTGGCGCATCTTCGACCACTTCTACACCAGAACGAAAACGTTGAAACCATCGTTGTGCGGGGGAAATGGAAACTGTATCGGGTCCATAAACTGCACAAATTTTATTGACGGCTTGAGATGCATTTTTGCCTTTATCGTAGTAAAACTGTAAAATATGCCGTATTTTCACTTTATTTTGCTCCATGTTTGCGACGCTATAACTCACGAACGACTTAAAAGAAACAGCAATCAATCAAACACGTGTTAGCGCGTGAAATGAGCTTTCCAAAAAAGTACAGCATGACCCGATGCGACGAATAAAACTAGAACTACGCGCTTTCAGCGCCAACTAGGAAAAATACCGCAATACCGTTTTTGACAACCTAATATTTAGATATGGAAACGATTCCACACCAGGAAAGACTCCTAACCTGACCTGCTGTTAAGAAAGTGGGAAGAATAAAATTTGAGAAGAGGTCAGTTCATCTTTCAAAAAATTTTGTGACTGCTTTTCCTGTCCTTGGATACAAGTTATACTTTTATTTTGCTTAAAAATTCAACGTTGAATTTATTCTCTGTTGAAGAACAATGACAGTAATTTTACATAAATGATGGTGAGATTCATTTAATTGGAAGGGAAGGATTTTTTAAGACATCGTTTTGAAATTTTGCAAACGGCATTTTCTCTTCAAGAAGCTACTCATTTGTCGAAATTGGCGATATCGAACTACTATAACATATAGTTGCCATACAAACCGAACGATCGGAATCAAGGGCTTGTATGGAGAACTTTCGCATTTGACAAGATATATTCACGAAATGTGGTATATATTATTTTCTAAGACAAAAATGTAATCTTCGAAAAAATTGATCAGATCGGCTCACTATAGCATATAGCTGCCATACAAATCGAACGATGGGAATAAAGGGCTTGTATGGAAAACTTTAGCATTTGACGTGGTATCTTCACAAAATTTGACATGGATTACTGCTTAAGGTAAATATATAATCTCCGAAGAAATTGTTCACATCGGATTAGAATAGCATATAGCTTCCATACAAACTGAACACATAGTTACTAAAGGAAATGCACCTGTGAAGGGTATATTAGCTTATTAGGTGCAGCCGAAGTTAACGTTTTTTCTTGGCTTTCTTATAACGCGATCACCATTAGATCTCAATAAAAGACGTCGTTTCTCATTTCAAAACTGCTTAAATAACTTTAAAGTTTCATTCAGATGAGCTATCTTAGGACTCTATACAATCAGATCGATCTGAATATTGCCTCATGTATGAGCATCTTGTTCTTTAGACTGAAGTGAGATCTTGATATATGAAGCCAGTAGAGCTGCAAAAACCTTAGTCTGAGTAGAGTTCTCTCGAATATCATGTGACCTCTTCAAATACGCCACTTATCAATTGTAAGCTCCATATATTAGCGCTTGTGCTTCTCGGTAGCAGCTCATCATATAAGGCCACTTGTGTACATATTTCGTGATTGAGGTTGGACATTATTTGTTTGGACTTTTCGGTATTGACGTCAATGTTGCACGAATTTCCAATGTTGCTAAGATTGCCACTATTCTTCATATTTGCTATTGTATATTTAAAGGCTTAGGGTAAGCCAAAATGTCATTGGGAAGAAAACGAAGAAAACATACAAATATTATAAACACGAATTCGAAGCTCCCCACATTGCATGCAAAAGTAAAAATACTGCAATAATTTATCTTATTTACCAAGTAATGGAGAATATAGTCAGATTACTGCTAAGGACAACAGCGCCTTTAACTAATATGCACGTCTGTTACACTTGAGTTTCTTAGCGAATATTCGATGCCACAATAATATGCATGCAACGAGTCCTTTTACTGCTGTTTCTTCTTATCTGATATCTTCTTCAACATTTAACATCATCACCTGCAACTATTTACACTTAACAGCAAGCTCATAAATTTACAAGCATAATGTATATGTGTGTACATATGTATTTATGTGCAAACAAAAACACCATTGTGGCAGTAATTAAAATTTATTGCCACAAGCAATGAGTACAACGATGCGATAATTCAATGAAAACGAGTTCATTTACTCAACGAGCAAACGAGCGAATGAACGTAGCGAAGGATAGATGAATGAAGGATCCTTCCATTCCGTACCAGACATATACCATAGTGGCATTAAAATTATAAATGTTTTCAATTTATTACTATAGCTTGCAACACCGTTACGTGAAATTTGTTTATGCTAATTTTTGCACCCTTTTCAAACTGCAGCCAAAGGAAATGTATTTACAATGCCAACAGCGCAGGGAGTTGGCAAGCGACCATACATTCAAATACATACAAACACAGATATGTATATGTATATGTTCTTATATAATGACAGATATGTGTGCGCATGTATGGGTATTTACCTGTGGGGCACTTAACACGATGCGCCGGAAAAAATACGACTACAAATAATTCATTTGGCTTGGGTAATAAAAGCTGAATAAAATATGCACACAAATGCCAGCGCGCACTCACATACCATACATACATACATGTATACAGATACATTTATAAACAAAGAGCAGAGTGCATACAATATGAACGAACGCTTGAAAGGATGTATACAAATAGCGTTGGAAGGACATAAATTACAAGCAGCAAAAAACAGTTGCTACTTTGGGTGGTGCCATTGGTGTAAGGAGGACGAGCGAAAGCGGTGGCTTAAGAAATACATAAATAAAAGGTGTTGTGTGCAAATGGAACCCCTTCATTTGAGTGAAGCTCAGCAAAGCGAGCAGCTGTAAGTGTTGCGGATTATATACGCATTTGTATGCAAAATAGCACGGTTGTGTTTCTGATTGAGGCATTTGCTGTGGCACTGACAGGATGTATCCATATACAACTGCTGCTTAATGATGGGATCAAATTTATGTCGTCACAAATAATTTGACTAACTTCGCGTAATTATAAAAATTAGCATGGAGCTGCGTCACTAGCAAGCTACAAATATAAAATTAGCGGTCCAAATGCTTCTGGGTTCGTTTTGAAACTTTATAGTAAGAGTAAATATTATGATATGTCAAATATCTCCCTTCCGCTTTTTTGCTCTTTATTTAATGCTTTATAAAAAGTGTTACAGTGATCGGATTCAGTTCGAATATGCGCCGTTTCGTTCGATAATCTGTTTCCATCTTGACAGCAACTTCATAACACCCACCTCGTAGAAGCACCACTCCTTATTTGCGAAGAATTCGGACAGCCACTTTTCAAAAGCCTCTTTTGAGTTTAACTTTATACCAACAAGGGCGTTCGCCATGGACAGGAACAGGTGGTAATTACTTGGCGCTATGTCCGAGCGATATGGTGGATGCGATAAAATCAGCCATCCGAGCTGCCGTGACTTCTGACGAGACATCAACGAAGTGTATGGTCTGGCGTTGTCCAGTTGGAACACTACACTCTTCCTGTTCGGCAATTCTGGAAGCTTCTAGTCGATCACCTGCTTCAAACGGTCCAGATATTCACAGTAGATGGTATAATTAAGCGTCCGGCCAAATGGGAGCAACGCTTCTTCCAATCACTCCAAACACACAGCAAAACCTTCCTGGTCGTCAGTCCCGGCTGTTTGGGACGATTCACCAGCCTTCGACCACGACCGTTTTCACTTGATATTGTCATACGTGATTAATTTTTCGTCACCAGTCAGCATGCGACCCATTTTTGAGGTCGAATTCGTTCCGTTTCAGCAGCATATCGCAAGCATTGATTCGGTCCAGAAGGTTTGTTTGCGTCAAGTCTTGCGGCACCCAAACATCAAGCTTTTTTTTATATCTAGCCTTCTGCAGATGGTTTAAAATGGTTTGGTGACTAACTCTCATCTTCTGGGCGATGTCACGAGATGCCACATGGATGTTGAACGAAATATTCAAACTAATCATGCATAGCGTCGTTTTGTAGAATAAGTTTTGTAGGTCAAGACCTTTCGAAGATGTATAGTATTGCCAGATATGAGTTCTGCAGCGCTTTATACATAGCCGCGAAATTCAAAACACAACAAGGCGGAAGGGTCAACCTAATATCTAATTTAAAGCAATCATAGACATTTAATATACCTTGTTCAGGGTCGGACGCAAATTGTCAAAGTCACATTGAAAAACGTGAGGTGGAAACATCAAAGCTGAGGTTGAAACATCTCGGTAGTCTCACCACCGAAAACATAATCGAACCTAAATCGATCGATCCTAAAATATTTGTGCTAAGCTCTAAGCAATTTGTAGATTTATTACTTCGATTTTTAACTAGGATAACACTTGTTGGATCTTTCCCAGATAGATCATGCAAGTGTCAGAACCTACTTAGTTCTCATGAAGGTCAGACGATCAATGTTAAACCGGTAAGATACAACTGAGTTCCTGTTCGCTCCCAACTTGATAATATTAGGACGAGTGTGTCTTCATTTTCACAAATTTCAACGAAGTAGCTCGGCGCAGTTAATAGTATTTTTGATAAAAATTAATTTTTTTAAAAAATAGTCAAATCTACATTAAAATTTAAGTAATTATTATTTACCAATATTTTCAATTAAAATAATAATAATTCATCACTTCATTATTCATTTATTCTACTCGTAAGCACAAATTACTATTAAATATAATTACTTATACCTCATACAATTGCAATTAAATATAGTTTAAAATTACATACATTAGCAATTAATCAACTTTTATTAATTGTTTAGAAAATTTGTATCCTATAACAATTGCAAAAACAAGTTTTTTCTCAGTTTCAACTTGTCAACAGCACCAAGTTGACAACTGTCACTGTTACTGTCACCCAGTTCAGTGTTCTGCTGTCACTGTCACTTGCCACGAACTTCCGCAATGCGTCGGTTCTCGCCCCAACAGCTCTACTGAGCACTCACTATTCGTATTATACTATTTCGCTTCTTTCATATTTCATTTCACAGTTACAGTTAGCTCAGTATTCTCTCACTGCATTCGCAAATATGTAATTGCAATTGTTTCATTATTCTGCCAGACTTCGTAGTGTTTGTTTTTGTTTTTGTTTCTGTTTTCATTTCTTCGCTTTCTCTGCGCCATTGCAGAATCTTGGCTGCCATTTCTGTTTTATGCTGTCAGCGCCATTGTTTTGTCTGTTGTTAAGCAATCGTTGGAGGGGTTGCTTGGCTGCTTGACTGGTTGTGAATAAAGTAAAGTGATGACGCCTGCATAAAAGCGTAAAATATTGCACAAACATTAACAACATTGTTGTGGTAATAATTTCTGTTTTTGTTAGTATTATGCGTGTTGCTGACATTTGTTGTACGTTCGTGTGCTTGAAGCGTCCTATTATTTCCATTTAGTTTAAAGTTTTATATCATTACATTCAGGTTTTGACTTTTGTTTCAACAAAGCCAGACTAAAGATATAAATCTTTCATATAATTTTCAAGTTTTATTTAAGTATTGAAAAGGTAGGAAGGGAGAGAATACGGACAGTGAGAAACTCTTTGCGTTTCATTTCGTGCAAAAATTTCCTACAAGCTCTCGTTAGCATTGGAAATATGTATATAAATAATCTTAGTGTGAAGTTAAAACTGTTCTACGAATATTATTAAATATCATTTTACTGCCTTTTCGAGTAGTTTTGGTATCGTTTCGGATGATATAGCGATGTTTTAAGGAAAACGTTTCTTCTTGCCCTAGACTTATACACTTAACTTTTCAATTCTCTTCCAAAATGCGCCGTAAAGTGGTTCCAATGATGTCAAAATACTAAGCGCTTCGAGGATACATTTTTTGTGGAGTCTAGGCAACATTCTTTCTAAAAGCTCATTTCAGTTCATTCGAGTCCCCTGTCTATTGATGAACTGTATGTTAACGAACGAACGATAACTCAATTGGTTAGTAAGTTATCCAATGTTTAGTACCAATATAAAGGATCTGTACAATATGTTCTCTTCGAGCGGGAAAATATCTAAAGTTAGGTATTTTTTTTTTTTGATTGGAATTGAGGAAAAAGTGAGCCTCGCAAGTAAAATTTCTCCTAAAGTATATAACAACATCTAAAACATATTAGCTATCAAAATTGAAAATCCTTAAGAGGTTAAAAAAAATATTTCGTTTTTATTGTATTTTCGTTAAGTACAATATCTTAAAAATATTCTCTGAAACTTTCAAGTTGATCTGATAATTTGTTTTTGAGTTATTCGTCAAATAACAAAGAGAGTTCCTCGGGCACTTCAAAGCGCTAGTGTGAAACTTTAAACGCGTTTTTCTCAAAACTATGTTTTTTGAACTGGTGAACTGTAACTCGAAAACCGCTCAGTAGATTTTAATGAAATTTGTGCAGACTTTAGAATACATAACAAACTCGGGCCTGATCGAAGGATTTTTTTTTTTTTTTTCAAAATGTTGATTTTTTCCCTAAAATTAAAAAAAATATTTCCTGATGCCGCCATTTCGACAGTTTTTGAAAAAAAAAATCCCTTGATCAGGCCCAGGATTATCTATTTACATCACAATTTTTTTTTGTCCGATTGATTATAGATGAATCTCCAAGGACTTATGAGTGTCACCATAAGTACCTTTTTTTTAACTAGGTCAACACAAACAACTCTAACTTTGGAAATTATTTATTTTTTTTTTTTTTAATTTTCGTCAACACATTCTATAATAATGCCATATTACTACTTTTGTAAAATAACACGATTTAATGGCAACAAAAAAAAAAAATATTGAAAATTCTCATTTTTTCGTGCCTCTGACTACCCCTAACCCTTTAATACATGCTTTACTATGTTCCTTATCGATGTCGATAGGCCTCACGATGCACCTAGGCCTTTAGGAGGCCCATTGTGAAACCATCAATATCCTCATGCTTTCGCATAGAAGATGTTCTATAATCTCTTCTTCTTTTACATTTTTTTAGCTTCCACAGTAATCGTTATATGATATCCTCAGTCTGCCGGCTTATTTACCAACAAGACAGTGACCTCTTAGCACTGCTACTAGAGTTCTTATGTCATTCTTTTTGAATTTCAAAAGTCGGCATGTGTGGCGTCTGAATTGATAATGCATTTATGCACAAGTCAGGTATTGTTTCCACCGAGACTCATCTTCCACTATAACATGTATTGCCGATTAAATATTTACAAATAAGCAAAGGCATATATATTCGCTCTTAATCGGATTCTGATGGTAAGGTGGAGGCTTTTCTGGCTAGTTCATCTACTTCACAGTTTCCAGGGATTTCACTGTGTCTCGCATTTTATTGCAGATTTATCGTAAAATTGGATACTAAGGTCCACTAATAAACAAGACAATCTTTTACTTTCTTTGTAGAAAACCTAAAAGACTTTTGAGATTTCATATCCGTGACTGTAAGCATATTTCTCGTTGTAAGCATCCACTTTGTCAATACAATAAGGGGTCGTTTAATTTCATTGATCTGCTATTAGAAGGCACCGCAGTGATCTAATAGTCGGAAGACAGCTCTGGTATTTAATTTTGAGGAGAAGACATCACCTTCCATTTGATTATCTTATTTTTGCTAATATTTGTACATTTTATAATTTTGGCAAATGTTCTTTTGCGATTCGCTTACAAGAAAATGATGCCATCTTCGCTTCACTTCGTCGAATGATAAATTTTTGAACACTTCGTGCAAGCGCGGAACTAGAAAGATCGAAGCAAGCTACCTAATTATTTAGCTTGTATGAAACCAATGATAGGAACGCGTACAAGTAATGCCGTTTGAGCCACTAGAACCCAAAACTCTTCCAAATTCCTGCACTTCTTTCAGTGTACATAGGGCATACGCTTTCATAAGACGATCTTTTAAAGTGTCATTTCGACAAGCGTGAATAATTCGTTTAATAATACAGTGTGTACAAAAACAGTGCGCCGCCACAAATGCCTCATTACGCATTGTTGTCATTACAATTGCGGCTGAATGCCTTTATTGCTACGCTTAACTAATTCTTAATGATTTAATGCAAAATTTTATGTCGCACATTAAGGCAGACAAATGTGTCGGAAAACGTAAAGACAACAAAAAAAAAAATAAACTATGCTCTCGCAGTAGAATATTTAACATTGGGTGTTAAAGTAAATATTCAACCCTTGCAACATTAAAATGGCATTATTTGTGCAAGGGAACAAAAATATGCATAAGAAAGTGTGCATGTAGATGTGTTGTCTTAAGTATCTGCGTACTCTTTTGGATCAAAAAATCATGCCGACAACTGTGAAAGAACTTGACGTTTTCAAGCGCAGCAATTTAAGATGGACAACCGCTTGAACGCATAAAAAGACAGACAGCCAGCCAAACATTTACACAACTACAAATAATGACGAAGAGTAGTGTGTGTGTGTGTGTTGTACGACATATCTGTGTATGTACAGCACTACCTACCAACGCCACGCAATGAAAACCGACAGACAAAGTTCACACTCAATTTGCTGTTGACGCGCACAATGCCTGGGATTTTATATAAAGTCATAAATTTTATTAGGGGTAAACACTGGTATAAAATTTGTATTTTCCTTTACGCACATACCATACAAACATATCATACATACACATAAATGTGACTAATAAGAACTCTGTAGTCAATTTAACTAGTCTTTAACTAGTTCACAAGTAATTTACAACAAATTAGTGAGCTGACTGACTCCTGACATTGAAATAATGAAATTGAAAAATTGTGTTTTTCTAATAACAATCAAACCTTCCATTTCACTACTCCAATTACACAGTACAACAGCTAAGGTCAGTATAGCAAAACCCTCAAAGGGTTTGGCGTTCGTATGTGTCAGTTTTTTTTTATGACCATTTAAATTTTTTCCTTATCTTGAAGTTTTTTCGCTTAGTTGTAACATTTTAGCAAAAACGTAGTTTATTTATTTTTTTTTTTAATTTGTTTCATCAAAATCGGACAAGTGGTTCGCAAGTTATGTTAAACTACGACGGGAAGTAAAAGTAATATAACGAAGAGAGTCTATAATCTTGAAAATAAGTCAATATGATATCAAAGTTGACTTTAATCCATTCACGATTATTTTGAACAACGACGCTGAACCTTTTCGTTACATTTTTCACATAACCAACACCTGAAGGAACTTAGCTGGTTTTGACAGTATGAAATACTTTGCAGTATGAAATACTTGGTTCCACCCGAACTTTTCCCTTCCTTGTAAATAAACAAATTTCTATTCACTATTTCTCAACAAATTTTCTGAAAAATTAGCAGAAGTCTAAAGATTTTTTAACTATTTCAATTTAAGTCAAAAAATTTTACTATAAAACTAGTTTCTTTCGGACTAGATTGCGGTTTCATTGCATGCAATGTATGAATAAGGAAATAACAAAATAGATGCTCATCTGGGTATTGCTATCATACATAATATGGTAGTGCACTAAATTCAATAATATCCAGGCTTCTCACCACAGCAGGCACACTATCAGTATGGAAACACTATTGAACACATACGCATGCCCCTCGACTACCTTATTCGCATATTTAAGTGCGTCTAGCAGCCACTTTTAAATTATGCACGCATATCCTTGCGCGCGTTGAACCCATTTAATGATCTCATCAAAATGCTGCACATGCGCCGGCACATTTGGGATTTTATTACTCTCGTAAGCATTTCATTGCCGCAAAATTCTCCGTGTAGCAGTTTTTACTACATTTTTAGTTCGCCCACGGCTGCGACTTATCGGCGCATTATGCACCATTGCTATCAGCGAATCGCTACTTTGTGCTTCACATTATCGCTCTTCACTTAATTTCAACTGTTTTCTTCACCTTACACTTGCACGTGAAACTGTCGGCTTCCCTTTATCTGCCGTAAATCACACTCCAGCTCTATGGCGAAGCCAGTATTATGGTGTCTTACATCCAACTAGATGATATTTGTATTTTTTTTTATTGGTTTTTATTGTCTCGGATACGGCGTAAAGTGGTCGTCACTTTCAATATTAACTGCTTAATATATTTTTTGGACAATTTTTTTGTTGTATGACTGAAGCTCATGATAGACGCAATTTTGCACTCTTTAATTGCAATACAGTCAATGTTAAATGGATATATGTACAATTAAGTTCATCAACATAAAGATATATATTTTGTCACGTGTGAAAAATTTTGGATTCAAATCACACAAACTTAGAGACTTCGCTTATATCCAGCCGTACATAAAAAAAATGAGGGCGGACATGGCTAAAGAAAAGAAGTGCCATTCCTGCAGCCGGCATATACGGTGAAATAATTAGCGCTCATCCTAAGTAAGATGCTGTCATGAAAGCCTAAAATCGAGGAGAGAGCAAAACAAGCATTGATTGCCTTGTACTTGCTAATTGCAGAGGAACCATTGTTAAAAGGTGGAGTATCTCACCAAAAGTAGTCCTTTGGCTTTACGACGCCTTAGTAAGTAACATCCGTTATGTTCTTTGTGGTCTTTGTAAGTGGAAGGTTTCTCGAGAGCATTCTCGTCAAACCAAACACTGGCTGTATATTCTCTGTCCACATACCTGAAGTTGTGGATGAGTAATGACGGCTAGAGATGAAGGGCAGTGGGCTTCTTCAAATGATCGAGTCATTTTGTGATAAGACTAATATGGTTGCCAGACTACAGCGCCATCCCAGGTAACTGCAAGATAACGAGCTCTCTAGAATGGAAGGTACGCTAGCTCCGTTATCGGTATAACAGAAATGGGTCGGGTCTCCGCCCCCATTCTGTGTTCTCCACTTGATAAGCCAGCGCTGAGCTATTATCAGTTATTGCACTGTCCGAAGATCCTTTTGGCATAATAATGGCTGCAAGAGGTCCAGTGAGCCCGTAGTAAGGCTAGACTTTCGCAAGTTTGGGGATTCTAAAAGGTTATTGCTCTATCGGAGTCAACTCAGTAAGGTTTAACTTCTTACAATATGACAGTTGTAGAAGTTGTTTGGAAGAATACGCCTAAGCTGATATGTACTAGCCTCAAGACGCTTCGTTGACTCACAAAATCGGATACTGTAGTTATTTTTTATCGCTGAACAATGGACTACATACAATTGTCCAAGAGCGATTCCCATCTTGAGGATAAGCCATCGAACCTAACATAACCTGAATTTATCAACAAAGTCTGTTCATTGCTCTCCGTGCAAATGCTTCACACCAAATACATTACAATAGATAAATTTTGTTTTCAGTAATATTATGGCAACCTTAACTAGCATACAACCTTCCGAGCTGCTGCCATACGTACACCAGGTTCCCTTAAAAATTCAAATGCATTGACACAGGAAACCACGTGAAAGAGTAAGTCAAATGAAATATATCCCACCAATGAAATAAATTACTGACAGAAGACAGAGGGGATAGTAGCAACCAGCATGAGTGCTACGAAAGGGGTAAACACAAATTTTTATGCAGGAGTACACAATTAAAAAGGACATGAGAAATAGGGCGCTATATAATGAGAGTGTATTTTTCTCAAGTATCACTTGTATGCGCGCTCATTAGTTAAACTGTTTTATTTACTACCTGGTGCCAGGAAGTAGAGTCGCTTATTTAAATAATTATATATAAAGTTACCTTTAATCGAAAAAATTTACATTGTAACGATTATTAATTAGAGAATGTAGTTAGAAATTAAAGATTAATATTGTCGTTAGCGCAGTAGAAACAAGAAATGAAGTAGACGTAAAAAATATAATACATTCGTTTGTCGAAATTGGGACTAATGGGAGCTATCACATCGTTTTTGTATTTTCTACTCTTGACAATTATAAACTGTTAATAATTCACAAAAAAAAAATTGAATGGTACATGCATGCATCCTTTTTAATAGAAATATTATCGGTATATATGATATTGTTAAAAATGTATATGTATATGATAAGTCAGTCCCAGGCGTCTACGACATAAATCAGCTATCACATGTCGACAAACCACTGAATGAAGGTGGGCGAAATAGCTGAGAGAGCAGGTATCTCAAAAGACGACGTGTATCCTGTAAAGAAAGTTGTTGACATGAAAGGTGCCACGTTTGCTGACTCCGCATAATAAGCTCAACCTAGAGACCATCTACCAAACTTGGCTCTACTGAAACACATCATGCAGACAAAACTGCGACTTTACCCGCTTACGCTACTCCTAAGAAGCCAAAGACTATTTTCCGCGAAATATTGGCACTACCAGCGTATTCAGTTTAGTACAATTTATTTTTGCTTGAAAACTTGAGGAAGTCACTCTCTGGGATGCGTTTTTAGTCAAATGTAGTGGTTATCAAAGGATAGATTCATGTGTAGAAATTCACCCAAGTGGGGAAAGTTCTCTGATTGCCATTTCCTCACGCTGAAGTAACTCACAACTTCCGGTCTTAGACCAAGTATCCTCTGGTAAGTCAGAGAACATCCATTTGCAAACGAACTATGGTGAGAAGGCGAGCCATTTCTTACTAAGGTTGGGGCATGGGTTTGGAATCCGCCACGTAAAAAACGCCCCCAATAAAGAGTAAAAGTAGCCTCGGAAGAGAAATGCCCCTTTGATAAAGAGGCGAGAGCCGACGAATTGCCGGCTATTCAAACGCGACGGCGAAGAACTTATAAGAAGCATGCATCTTTTGCTTTTAGATTATGGAGGAACGAAAGCATGACCGACGGTTGGAATTTAATCTGCGCCAACTACCGTGGGATAAACATGCCCAACATCGCGTAAAAGGTTCTATCAAGCGTATTGTGCGAAAAACTAAAGCCCACCGTCAACAAACTGATTAGACCTTATCAGTGTGGCTTTAGACCTGGAAAATCAACAAGCAATCAGAGCCTTTATGCCGCGATGTCTAAATTTGGCATCCCCGAAAAATGAATACGACTGTGTAAACTGATGTTGAGCAATGCCGAAAGCTGCGTTAGGATCGGGAAGGACCTCGATACTAAACGAGGTTTCAGACAAGGCGACTCTCTTACGTGCAAATTCTTCCATCTATTGTAAGAGATAATAACTCGACCTACAGAGCTTAACCGAGCAATTTTTCTATCTTGGAACCAGTATTAACAGCAACCGCAATGTCAGCCTCGAAATCCAACGCAGAAAAATTCTCGATTGAACGATAACACTCTAGTTCTGAGAGTATTCGATGCAGTACTCGCCGTGGGAAGCAGAGAAAGAGGAAGACTTTATTTATTTTTAACTAATTAATTATTTCTATAAAAGTTCTAAGGCCTAAGCCTTTCACCTGTGTTTCAGTTGATATGACCAAGGACTACTGTGAATCGTATTTCCGAATAATTTAAACCCTGGAAAAGACAGGTAAAGAAGCACTTTTATTAAATGCTAAGCAATATTCCAAAAACTGAAACCAAATAACTAATAATATCACTACACGCATATTCAGACATACATACATATGCATATACATATGTACATATATACATATATGTACAGCACTTACTGCGCTTCCCCGGTTTAAACAAATTTCAATTTAGCGTTGACGTTTTTAGAGTATAATAAATTTCTAAGCTTTATTGACACTACAGCCAAACACATGTGAGCATAATTTGCTACATACACTTACACACATACGCATGTATGCACGGCTATGTTAGCGGTGAAAATCAAGTCATAGCCCACATCTAAATTAAGGTTAAAACTTCCTGTCTCGCCGTACGAAATTGCAATATTTATATATATAAAAATTTATGGCCCCAACGAATTGCTAACGAAAAGCTGCTACTGGCTCTTGCACGAACTTAACTAAGTGCTGACTGAGGTGGTGCGAAAGCAACGCTGGTTAAAGTGGTGGTTGTAGGTATG
>CM050327.1:59172366-59398907 GCA_027475135.1 Bactrocera correcta
TTTCAAATGCGTAAAATAAAATATTACCGTAAAGAATCTTATATTTTATTTAGTAAATGTAACACATGATAATGTGATTATTTAAATAGAAACTTAAAAAAAATATATTTTTTTTTGAATTTAATAAAAAATAATAATTGAAAGTGAATTAGAGTATTACCTTTTTTATAAAAAATTGTGGAAAATTACTGAGGGATCACTGGTTCTCAGTTTCGATTTCGCTGAAAGTGCTTGAAAACAAGACTAATGCTGGACTTCCTAATAATTTGTGATATTCTGAGAACCCAGAATACTTTCGTTTTATATAAACACAAATATTTTAAAAAGTTTTTAACTCGTGAAAGCACTATTCCTTGTTCAGTAAGCTTATAGAGATACCAGATATCATATGTCGAGAGTTTTAAGGTAAATAAAGTTATGTACATACATACATACATACATATATCTAATATTATTGCGCATAAAAAATCACATCCCTAACTGAATTGACACAAATTCCGACAATGAAAACTATAAAAACTGAGAGTACCTGTGCTGCGATCGTTAAATGTCTGTGAGACGTCTGCAAATCGCTGTTGTCAAGCGTCTGCGAGACCAAGTACAACGCATTCCACTACAGGGACAGACGAAGAAGAAGCAAAGTAAAAAGATATTTCCGATCTCTGCACAGTGCCTGGTGGTTGAAATTATAAAAGAACAAATCAAAGGTAGAAAGAAAAAAATAAAAAGAACAGGCACAGCAGTACAATGCTCCCAAAGAGGGGAGACAAACCAAAAGAGACAAAAGGTCATTGTTGAGTAGAGCGAATAACAAGTATTTTTGAGGTCAATATCCTGGCGGTAATTGTCCTTCTATAAGCGTTTGCAGAGTCAATGTAGTAGGGGAAAAATTGTGTACGCATCTACAAGCATACATACATATGTATGTGTTAGCTAAGCTGATTTTGATCGTGTCATACCTTTATTTAGAAGTTTCTGGGAAGAGAGAGAGTGGATTAAAAATTATTTCTATACCGTCGACAATTGTGGGAATAAGAAATTACTGAAAAGAAAGAACAGTGGACCAAAAGTGTTCCAGACATTGAAAAAATTAATATTATATTGGGTAGTCGAAAAAGTTTTTCGTATTTCTAATCGAACTTCAACTTATTTTCTTTATATTTATAATCAACTATAA
The DNA here is from genome assembly GCA_027475135.1 of Bactrocera correcta. NCBI lineage: Eukaryota > Metazoa > Arthropoda > Insecta > Diptera > Tephritidae > Bactrocera > Bactrocera correcta. Next base: position 59,173,544 of record CM050327.1, read on the forward strand.
TGAACCAAATGTGTACCATTTTGATCGACCATTTTTGCCATTTTTCCGTTAGAGACATTATTCCATCCGTATAAAACTTTTCTGTTTTCTCGGCGAAAAACTGCGACAAGTAATTTTTACAGGCTTCTTTTAAGCCAACTTTACTCTATTAAGGGAGCTCTGTATTGAGCGAAACAAATAGTAGTCCAATGGTGCAAAGTAAGGGCTGTATAGTGGATGTATCGAAACTTCCCAGTCAAGCTCTCCCAGTTTTTGCTAAGTCATCAAAGATGTGTGTGGTCTAGCGTTGTCCTGATGGAAGACGAAGCCCTTTCTATTGATCAGCTCTGGTCGTGTTTTTTTTTTGATTGCGTGTTTCAATCTCATCAATTGTTGACAGTAAAATGTAGAATCAATCGTTCGACCAGGCTGAAATAGCTCATAGTGGATGATTCTTTCCAATCCCACCAAACACTCAGCATAACCTTTCGAGAAGTCAAACTTGGCTTTGCGACCATTCGTTGAACTTCACCACGCTTGGACCATGATCTTTTTCGAACATTATTGCCGTATTTGATTTACTTTTCGTCTCCTTTTACCGGTCGCTTCAATAAAGAAGCTCCAATATTTAACGAAATTATTATTATTAGAGGTTATGTCATATCTTCAAATTACCCAAATAGATCCAAATGTGATAGCTTATGCTTCACCTGCCTAAGAAAGGGCTTTCGAAAGGAATGTTGAAAAAATATACAAAACATCCCTCGGCAATCATATGTTTTATGATTTTAGAGTGCAGCATATGGGTTAATTACTCAAAACTATATGTTGGTCTCACAGGTTTTTGAGCAGTGGATCATCAGCCAAACTTTCCTCTATAAAAAAAGTCGATTCTAAACATTAAGACACACTTTATCAACAAATCAAAGGAACATCATTCTTTTTGTTATTAATTTCCTTTAAATGGCTGTGGGAATGACTTGTGGTTTCTATGAACTTTTTATTATTGGCAGTTTTGTTTTAAATTGTACAAGTAGTGTTACCGTTTTGTTTATAATATTTGCTATCAAATATACACATGTTGTCTTTATTGTAGATTTGTTTGCTACAAAGGCATCACGAGCGCTTTGTTTCTGTTTTTCTTTGACTCTCTGTATAAACAATTCAATTTACCCATCAAGCTGTCAATAGACTGTATAAGTGTATATCGGTTAGTGTATACATATGTAGTCCGTTTAATACCGAAATGTGAAATGGAAAGTTTTCGTAAATAATTTCGTGTTTATGAAACGTAAAGACCGCAAACAGGTGATGTTATTTTGCGACAGTTAAGTATTTGGTAGATGCCGGTTTCGGTTTGTGGTCTTCGCGGTGTATTTCTGACATGATTTCTTCTAATTTCATTTGTTTATATGGCATAATTTAAGATATCTGCAAAACATAAAATATTGAGGGCTAATATAAGATGCACCGAATTGACTAAACAACTGGAATACAATGTGATCAAATTTGACTCGGAGTGAAACGGAATCAACAAAAATTTTATCTCAGATGCTCTCAACTTTTTTATGTTATTGTGAATTCTTTTAATTTTTTGCAGAAACTTCTTCGAAATTATCTCAAATAAGAACATTTGTTCACAAGTTTCGGGATCGGGACTCAATTTACTATATTGATTTGTGATATTTTGGTATCACTACTCAAAGCTTTTTTTGGATAACTGCATATGCATAACGTCTCAATGTATTGTAGGTATATACTATATATGTACATAAGCATATGTAGATAAACACATATTGATTGAATTGTTTACACATTTGTACTACCGTTTTACTTATGCAAATATAAATAAAACAAATTAAATGAAATAAAAAACTATGAATATGAGTTATTGAGGCAAGAAATTGCGGCGGAAGTAATTTAAGACCCATGACCCTATTTTATGAGGTGAAAATATACAAGTACAATGTATGTATGTAAAAAAAATAGTTATGTGATATAAACTGATGTTTAGTTGTCGTTTTCAAAGCGGAACATCACCCACAAATTATAGCATTTTTTCTCTTTCGACGTTGCTCTTCAGTACGCTTTGCATTTTGTTATGGAAAGATATACAATCCAACAACGAGTTGAAATTATTAAAATTTTCTACCGAAATTCACAGACAATGCAGTGTCAACTTTAAGAGCGCAACGTCTAATTTATGGTCATATTAGTAGAAAAATTTTAATCCACGGGCATAATACAAAATATTCTCGTGCCAGTAAGACAAAGAATCGCCCGTAGTGTCGAGAATATTGTTAGTGCATCAATTGAGGAATACCCAAATCAGTCTCTCACACGTTCTCATGCTTTCGGCATCTCTGTGACGTCGTTGTGTCGAATTTTGCGAAAAGATCTTGGCCTACATTCTTACAATATCAAATTGACACAAGAACTGCAGCCCCTTGACTACCAGAATCGTATCGTATAAATCAATCGAGAAATCATCTTCAGCGAAGAGGCTCATTTCGGGCTGAATGGCTTCGTCAATAAGCAAAATATGCGTTATTGGTCTGGCAATAATCCACACGTACTCCTTGAGTCACCATTGCATCCCGAAAACCACAAGCCACATAGCGAATGTCCCTATGGATCTATTGAATACCAAGTTTGGTGAACATGTTATATCACGACATCACTTCACTCTATGAGCTCTTGAAAAGTTCGAAGAAGATTCGACGTTTCCAAGCCAAAATTTGTTCAGCAAAATTGCAGCATTTGGGACGAAGAGCAACGTGAAGAGATTCAAGGCTGCCATTTCAGCCAGAAAAAACATGGTTTTATGTAGTTTGTGTGCCGGTGGAATCATCGAACCATATTTCTTCAAGAATTATGCCGGTAAGAAGGTAACCGTCAATGGCTACCGTTGTCACGCTATGACAGCCGACTATTTGATGCCTGAAAATGAACCTCGAGATCTCGGCGATTTTGGTTTTAACATCAAGATCGCATTAGTGGATTTATTGAGAGAACACTTCGATGAGCAGATATTTTTATGTTTTGGCCCTTCGATTGACCACAAAGATCGTGTGATATTACACCGTTAGACCTTCTCTTGTGAGGATATGTAAAGTCTATGGCCTTGGAGTAAATCATCGCACGTATCATTCGTCAATAACCCGTCGAAATCCTCGAACGAGTCATAGAAAGTTGGACTCAAGGGATGAGTCATCTGAGATGTATCCGCGGCCAACATTTGAAAGAGATAATCTTCAAAAACTGCATGCCAAAGCATGCTCTTTTGAATGATAACAAACATTCTCCATTAAATTGGAATTTTCTGTGTTATTTTCTTTAAGCAAGTAGGGAGGCTCGAAATGGATCACGCTTTATATAATAAACAAAAAAAAAACACTTTCATTTTCATTGAGTTCTGCTTTCATTGCTATCCATCAAAGATCAAGCAATCCGCTTGTAACGAAATCAATCAGCAGCCAACGTCACGTCAGTTCATTAAGTAAATAACTGTGGTTCTGCCGCTTGCGTTCACGTTGGAATATTCCAATTTAAAAATATACATACGATTTTATAAAATTTTTACATACACACATTGTGGGCTTTCAGTTTATATTGATATACATGTGGTATTAAGTTTGCCACGAAGCGAACCAGTTCTTCAATTTTTGAGATGTCGATCTGAAATTTTGCGGACGTCCTTTACTACTCAAGAAGTTGCTCATTTGTCGGAAAAGCCAATATTAGAATACTATAGCATATAGTATATAGGTGTCTTACAAAGTGATGGATCAAAATCAAGTCTTTGTATGAACATTTTTCTCATTTGACAAGATATCTTCACGAAATGACGCCTGGGATATATTGGCAACGCTAAAGCTGTCATACAAACTGATCTATCAAAATCAGGATAAAGATATTTTTATATCTACCTTTTTATGCTATAAGAAATGCTACTGTGAAGGGTATTATAGCTTTGGTGTAGTCGGATTCACTTTTTTCTTTTTTAATGTTTTTACATACATACATACGTATATAATATCTACGTACATAGATTTTCGTATGTATATATGTATTTATTGCTCATAAAATGTTATATATTACTTATTTCATTCATGTGAACTGCTTACATTTAATTTAAATACACCAATTGACATCATGTCATATAAATTTGCCATATGTGGTTACATATCTGGATACATATTCAAATATATACACATATAAACACATATACAGCCATAAGAATTCATTTAATTGCCACATTTCTTAGAAGCACCTAAGTGTGCACAATGCAGCAACGAAAACTATTCAAAAGCACTTGAACGTCAGTATTAGAATTTTCAAATATTCGCCAGATCCTCAGACAGTTTTTGATAAAATTTTGCATATTGGCAACTAATCACTTTGGCACAATTCCTCACCTAGCTGACGTGTGCACCTATGCATCATAGTTCACTTCACGTGGGGAATTAGGTGGAATCACCATCAATCATATTTTTATGAGCTCATATAACGGTTTAATGTGCTTTGAACGTAATGCTATTGTAGCAATTAGATTTAAGAAAATATTTCTCGTAGTCAATCTAATCGAACAGGTGGTTTATTTCAGCGCGAAATTGATTGATGTGTGACTCAATGTTGGCCTGAAATTGATGTATGCCCAACAATTTGCCTAAATTTATTTATGTGTACGAGTATTAGCAATTTGTATTTCTTGAAGAATTAGCTGGATAAACGAATTTCCGCCACACGATCTTGCTTGAATCTAGATTAAGTAGCGGTGAGTAAGATTGTGAAATTAAGGCTAAGCACATTAGTGGAAACACATAAGTAGTAGGAAGGATATTGTTTTATCCATATTACCTATTACTGTAAATTATTAACTGATATTAGTCTCAAGATTTATCAATTTTTATCGGGCAGAAAAACGAGTCAAAATTTCATTATTAATTTTATTTGAAAAATCGAGGAAATAACCAATCCGTCCGGATACAGTTATTATAACTACTATCTAACGACCAATATCTGAAACTTCTGTCTTTTGGTCAAATATTATAAACTGTTCGACCAATTTTAGAGTTATATCCTAAAAATGACCGGAATTGGACAAAACTCAAGCCTACTTTAATTTTCTTTTGATTAGTAAAAATCGGATTGTCCCTAATTACTATGTATCTGCTAACCAATTTGTTTACAGCAGCTGCTTAAGTCGGTACACCCCAGTAGTTACGTGTGTGGAATCGTGGCGAATATTGGAAAAAGCTTACCGTGACTCATTTTTATCAAAATAAAGACGGTCGAGAGATCGTTGAAGACATGCCTCGTTCTGAACGACCTTCGAACTCTTCAACTGACGAAAATATTAAAAAAGTGTAATTTATGGAGCTTGAAAATCGACAGGCAAGTATTAGAGAGATTGCTAGAGAGCTCAACATTTTTCGCGAACCCGTTCGAATAATTTTGAAAACGTGAACAGTGTTCATGGACCTGATAATGTAACAGCCAATCCCATGGGTCAGCTAATTTATTTGTTAAATCATACACACACTGTTAACAGGAGTTCAATATTGCACCAAAATCCATTTGAAGCCGGAGGCTGGATACAGAACTAAGCTCAATACATATATAGACCAGTTAACGCAAAAATCCTCAAAGCTATATTTTTCATCTTCGAATTGCTGCTGAATCGCAACAAATGTCAATCTGCCAAATGTGGGTCACTTACTATATAGTATAACAACGTTAAGTGAAAAAAGTCGTGGTCGAACGCGATGAGTCGGCTAAAACGGTGGCCAAACCTGAATGACGGTCAGGAGGGTTATGCTATGTGTTTGATCGGATCGGTAGAGACTTATTTGCTATGAGTTGCTTCTCTACGGCCAAACTTTTAATTCTGATAACCGTCTGAAGAAAGCAATTGCTAAAAAGCGGCCAGCTGTGGCCAACAGAGAGAAATTTTGTCCCATCAAGCCACACACAGACATAGCGGGAGCCTAACTCGGAGATTTTTATACATCCACCTTATATTTGTTGTTGAAAAATATAGGAGCAGAGAACTTTGTGCGATCGTCATAGGAAGCTGCAATTATGTCAGAACACTGAACTCCGGATTACGACAGAATGCTTCTTGATGTCTCCCATCGTACACCTGCATAGTGAGGCCCGTATGCTCCCAGTTAAGGAGCATAATGAACTACTCTCCAAGCAGTTTTTACTGGAGTGTTTTTGCAGAAATCATGCCTGCAGTCACCTGCTTGGAGTGGAACCGCCTCCTAGGAGCATCAAGAGGTAATTTTTCAACTACGTCGACAAGACTTCGCACGCAACTCACTTCAGACAAGCACAGGACGCCATTCACAGTGATTCAACAACATCAACCAAAGATTTAATTTCGAGAATATTAGTTAGTCTTTCTTAAAGATTTTTTTCTTGATGATATGAAAGATGTCCACTTAATCTTTTTCTGCTAATTGGTGTTCTGGGGCCGTTCATGATTTATCTCATCTCAAAACACTTTGATTTGAACATTATACCGAATATTTACAACGGTTAATATGTAAATTATTTTAATAAAATGGCGTGCAAATATTTTGTGAGGCCTATTTTAGTTCGGTGAGAAAAGTACGGTTTATTTTGTCTTAGAAATCAGTAAATTTGTCTGTATTATAATAAAAATAAATATGAACGCATTCAGGAAAATAGTTCCAAATAAAGCAAAAAGCATTAAAAATAGACAATGATTAAATTAAAATCCTGTAAAGCTAAAAATATTTGAAAAATAAACGAAAGATTTTTCAAATACCAAATCTATTTGGTTTACAAGAGATCAATGCATCCATTATTTACAGACAATTTTCAATTAATAACTAAGTTTATAAATGTTCAAATTTGTACCGAAATTCCCCTAGTTTATTTAAAATGGCAAAAACTTAAGAAAACGTAAAAGTTTTACCATAAACGTGCCAATCAAAAACTAAAATCATAATGCACGAGAAATTAGTGAAATTAATAAATGCCACAAGCGCGGCGATTTCCGCCAGCAGCTCATTTAGACAGATACGTATGTATGTATGTGTTTATGTATATGTACTTACATACATATACTTATATACATAGCAATAATTATATGAACTTATATGGAATAAAATAAAAATCATATGTAACAGTTTGAATTTTAAGTTTTCGCGAGCGCCAATCGAGAAATTTTTATTTACTCACCAAGAATCAATAACAGAAAAAAATGTTTATATATATAAAAATGTTTGTATGTATGTTATTGCATTTGGCGACCGATAGTGCTCTTCGCTTTGTCGGCCAAGTTCAAAACTGAAAGTGTACGTACCGCTACTATCTGTCTATGCGAATGAGATCGCCGACAAGTGTGTTGGCCCAAAATTGGCAACCAAAAATTATGCTCACGAGTGTAGTTACGGAAGCGCTTATAAACAAGTGCATAGTATATATGTACGTACTTTCGTGTAATTTTATTTTAACTTAATTCTTAATATTGTTGTTTTTTTTGTTTTTGCTCTGCTTGCTTCTCGGTTTTATTTGGGTGCTCTATCTTTTTGAGTGCTTGATCGATTGGATAAAGGAACCGCACAGTCTTTTGTGGCGCACAGTCCTGACCGATTAGCTGCACCGATCGGTTCGTGGTCGTGCCAAAAGAAAATTCCGAAACGCAAAGGCCGTAAATAAACCGTAAATAAATATTGAATATTTGTGTTTGAGACGCGGGCGTTTGAAACTCAACAAAGTAACGGCGGAAAAGTGCGAGAAAAAAAATCATTATAAAATTTTGAAAAATTATAAAATCTTAAAAAATTATAAAATTTGAAAAAATACAAAAATTTTAAAATTTTAAAAAATTATAAAATATTGAAAAACTTATATACAGTTATTATATGTAGTGAATTAGTTGCAAAAATAAATCCACATAATTCAAAAGTGATATAATAATAATATTTTCACAAAAAAAAAACCAAAAAACAAATATTTAATTGAAATTTATTTTTTCGGTTAATTGAAAAATAATAAAAATTCATTTCGTTATTAATGCTATTTTAGAAAAGGTATTTAAATGCTCTTCCACTTAATCATAATTTATTTGTTCAACACTATTTATGCAGTGCATGCAGTTACGAGTATTTGCCATTTTAGTGCTTGTTGACAGCTAATAATCTGTCACTACTAATTACGGTGCAGACTATTTTGTCTAGTAGTTGTGTGAACACATTGTCCTTGCATTTATTTATTCGTAGCTGTACATATGTACGTATATTATTTTACAGTGATTAGTTCTAATTATCAGTGACAATGGGATTTTTAAATTCTCAGCGATAATTATTGCGAAGAGTACAGCGCATCGCATGAACACAGTGAAAAAACGAAATCACTAAAGTGAAATCATTACTTAATTGCGCTTTTTCAATTACTCAAATACCACAGTTGATTACAGCAACTATTTATGGCAAACGATTAATAAAGGGAATGCTAGATGGAGGCTAGCTTCATGAATATTTTTCGGTTTTGTGATTCGGAACTGTAAGCTATTGATCTTTAAGTGAACAAATACTAGTATACAGTAATTGAAAACGGTAATTTCACTTAAAAAATTTCGACAGTAAATGTTTTTGTTGAGACAAAGTTAGAATATTTAACTTGGGAATTTCCTTTAATCTTTGTGTACCCGAAAGGCAAAAGATGAAGCAATTCAATAATACAGTCAAGATCAAATTTGACGCGGACAGGTGTATAAAAACTTAATGCTCAAACAGAATCGATAAGATTTTTTCCTAGATTGCTACAACTTTATTTTATGTTCGTGTTAAATTCCATCTCCATATGTCAACTACTGTGTGTTTGGTTGGGGCTCATTAAACGCGATTGTTTGGTGATTTATATACATACGTATTGGATCAATCTATCAATAACGCGTTTCTTGAAGCTGATTTTTCGGTCTCGAGAAGAGAAAAACGTCACAGGGAGCTATATCTGGCGTATATGGTAGCTGATCTGACTCTCGTTTCGTGTTTTGCAAAAAGTAACTCACAGTCAGGTTAATATGTGACAGTGCATTGTTGTAGTGAATACGGTTGTTCACGATGAATTGCTTTACATACATAGAAGCCTCAAAATGGCAAAAGCAGTAGTTTTTTTTTGTTGTAGCGAGCTCGAGTTGACAGTCCTTGGCCGGATAAAAACCCGTGTCCGTTCCGGTTGCGTAGAACTGTTGAGGGAATGATCGGCGAAGCAGCATTATTTAGTGCCACCAAATGGAAATAACCACTTTGATTTTTGACCGACTTTGTTCCGGTTTTTCTGGTTTCGCCTCATTTTTAGAGAGCCTTTGCTAAATAGTTGGTCAGATTCGACATCATATTCATAAATTCATGTCTTGTCAACCAAAATAATGCGTTTGATGACAGTTTGAGACCTCTACCCGGCGTCGTTTTAATTAAATTTATTTTTTCAATATGTGTACTTGGACACACAGAGTCAGGCAATAGGGATGACGTGAGTTTGACAGCTCATGGCGGCCATTTTTGTTTACGGATTTGTGTAAAATTTTATTAGTGGGTGCAGTCAGGTGTTCCATAACATCATGTCACGACTTACTTTGGTACAAAGCTTGGAAAAGGTCAAAAATTCACAAAATCACGTTCAGCGTAAAATTATCTTTTCAGATAAGGCCCATTTCAATTTCTATTGTCGCTATTGGTGTGAGTCAAATTCTCTTGTGGTTTAGTAGATGCAATTACATTATTCCCAAAAAAGTTTGGCGATTCGTAAATTTGGTGAATTGGTTCATTCAAATGGCCGCCACGATCATGCGACTTAACGCCTCTAGATTACTTTCTCTGAGGGTAAGTTAAATCAAAGGTTTCCGCCAATCAACTAGCAACGCTCGAGGAGCTTGAAGACAACATTCAGCGTCTTATAGCTGAGAATCCAGCCGAAATGCTGCACCGGGTTATCGAAAATAGACCTAAACGTGTGGAGTTATGCAAACGGAGGCGTTGCTCTTGTTGGTGGATGCTAAGTTTCTAGTGACTATTTACGTTCGTCCCTAAACACTACATTAAATTTCCAAAATTGAAATTTAAAACTAGTCGAATAATATGCAAAATACATCCGATTAATAGTAATTCTTTAGAAAATTTGGCTTAAAAAGAAAACATAATTTCTTGCGCATCTGTATTTTCCGATAAAAACCAGTAAGAAAATCAATTAAAACTGTTCCTGAGAATATAAATTGAACCAGATGGTTGGAATCAGCTATGTAGTAATAAAAACTGTTATTTTCTGCCTAAAAATTTTTTCCATTGGACATCACATTATAAAATCCTGGTATCGAATTTTCGAAAGACCGTTCTAAGAAATTTTTTAATTAAGATTATTTCGAATAATAAAACCATATTTTCATGCAGAAAAAATTTTATTTCTTGTTAAGCTAAAGACTATTCAGCTAATGTAGGCTAAGTGTAAACTAGTAACTCTGATAAGGAATTTAAATTAGAACGTAGGTACTCAAAATAAACAGGTAACTTAGTCAACCGTTATTTATAAAAATTTTATTTGCTTAATTCCCGTTATTTATAAGTTTATATTTACATAGGTATATATAACCAACTGATTATAAATATTTTCATATAGCATTTGACTATATAGCTGTGCTTTATATTAGGCTGTTGACTTCTAAATCGGTGCACTCACCACACATACACAAACTTATACACATACACCTACCGCATATTTGCATTGCGCGTCGAAGAATTTCAACAAATATTTGCTCACTGCAAGTACAGTTAAGTGATAGTCGCATTCTGTGGCGCGATATCAACACTCCCTTGCATAACTATCACATTGTGGTATGTAGTTGTTGCATATTGACTTGCATTTACTAGCGCAGTTTCGCATATTCGACCATACGTTGGAGCTGGAACACTGCAGTGTTGTTGGTAGCAGCTTTTGACACGTGTAAATAAAGTGGAAGTTTTGCTGCAGTGGGAAGTAATTAATGCACTGCTTTATGAAGATGTTGGCGTCTTAATTGTTTGTGGGTCGTATTTAAATTACCTCCTGGGAAAATAAATTGTTATGAATCATTTTGTAACTAGTGTGAACAGGGCCGCAACTAGTCAGCTGACTACATTTTTCCACCAAGCAACTGGTAATTTTTACTTTTTTACGTGCCACGAGCTGTCAACTGTCAAAATTTGTTCAGTAAATGATTGATTTAGTACTTGTTAAGTATTGATACTTAACTGAATAGTTCAATTTATATACTAGACTCAATTTTAAATTAATTTTTTTTTTCAAATCATCCATATTTTCATTAAAAACGGTAGAGATTAACCAAAGTAGCTTCGCTTTCTTTCCAAAAAAATGGTCTCTATTTGTTGCTTTTATGACTAATTCGATTTTAGTTCGAAGAGTCAGTTCCAAACTAGTATTTTTCTTAACTAGTTTGCACTGTTGCTGCAGGGTTATTAAGTTCACGTTTATTTGTGTGAAAGTAAATTTTTCATAGTAAACAATAACTCGCAGACTGAGTACTCTTTCATAAGCGTTACTCAATGAGGCGTGCAAATATTTAAATTTAAATGCAATGCAATAAAAGTGACAGCACTTAAATGATGTCAATGGAGCAGTTGGGTAATTAAGTGGCTAAAATAAATATAATAAATTCATAATCTTATGAGTTGCAGAAGTTTATTACTTAAAGCGGAAATGATTTAAAGTCGAAACTATTTTGTCATAAAATTCTATTATTATGAATCTGATTTATTGACATGATTTATAAACAGTTGAGCTTCCAAAACTCGAACTTCTGTAATTCAAAGTTATCCATAAGTTGAAGTTTTCCATAACTTGAAATTCTCCATTACTCGAACTCTTGAACTATCAACAGAAGTTAAGTTTCATACAAATTTCCTTTCATAACTCGAAATTTCTCTAACTCGAAGTTTTTTTTTGTGTTTTATTGTGATGCGAGTTAGGAAAGTTCAACTGTATTTAAATATTTATGAATCACCAAAGCAGAATTATATATTTTTTTTATCGATTTTGGTGATAGCTGTTGTCAATCAAACAAACATCGAAATTTTTAATAAAAACTGATATATGTTTAATAATATATAATAAGCATATGATCAATTCTGTTCTTATCATTTGATTGTGTGTCTGCAAAGAGGTAGGTGCCCGAATAATTAAAGAAGTCGCAAAGTTTAAGAAAAACGAAATTCACATCTGTCTTTCCAGAACAAACTTATCAAAAAAGTCCCTGTTATGATGACGCAAGAGTTTTTATTTATTAATTATAATCAAGATGTGCTGATTGACTGGAAATTTACCCTATATTTCATACCAAACTGGACCCGGACTGAAAATATATTTTTTTTATACTCCAGTTATAAGCCTCACCTTCAGCGCCTTCAGCGAATTTTGGTTTCGGCTTAATTTTATAGCGCCATTCGCTAGATTGTTGGACAGTTTCGATTCCATATCCATATACCCAATATCCACAATAATGATATGTTCGAGGAATGTAGGGTTCTCAGCTACGTTGTCAAGCATTTCGTGTTCAATCTTGACTTTGATTCTGCAGAAAATTCATGTCTTTAATATTCATATGCTTCATACCCAAAACATTAACCAAAGTATGTTGAATTGATCTATAAGAGATGTTGAGATCTTAAGCAATCACTCTGATGCCAATGCTACGATTTCTGTTTTCTTAACTTTTTGATGCATATACATATGTATGGGTCAAAATTGATCACATGATATATCAATTTCTCATGAAAAATTATTTTTCAACCAATAGATCTTAAGGGTATGGGCTTACATAATCAATTTTATTGTCGTATTAAATTTTACAAAGCTTTAGAATATTGTTCTAAATTTTTAAGTTTATCCGAGTAATAGTTTCGGAGATGCAGCCGTGAGAACGTGTGTGCCGTCTTTAAACGCATTTTTCTCGAAACTGTGTTTTTGAAGTCGGTTCGGAAGATTTCTCAAGAACTACTCAATCAATCTTCATGAACTTTTACACAATACAATAACAATGAGATGCAATTCTTAAAGACTATAAAGTTTGTCTAGATCCACTTTGCGAGTTTGTCAACGTTTGGATCGTTATTGGTATTTTTGTTTAACATATATGTATATTTATATTTATGTCATTGCGATACTGGCTCCTTATTATGAAACTGCAAAATAGGTCGAATGGAAACCATTATCTTGACCACCACATTTCAGTGAAATTTTTTTCTTTCAAATCGCTTTTTGAGGTGCTGTGTCCAAGTCTGTTGTATATGCTAAATGGTAACTAGTTGACCTACTCTTTTCTTTAAGATACTACTTACATACATAAGTGATGTCTAACGTAACGTGAATTTTAGGTGATGATATGTACGTTTCCATATATTGTGGTAAAAACGGTCTGAAGACCACAAATAATCAATGTTTTTAAATTTGAAACTCTACTGTGTTTTTCGTTTATATAAAATACGATTTTGTGAGCCCGTTTAGGACAACTTAACCTAATAAAATTGCTTCAAGACTCGTCTGTCCGACTTGTACTGAGAATCTTTCGTTCGTCCTCACGACAGTGGAGTTTATGCATATTACTGGGTGGAATAAGACTTTATAACCGGTAAGGGTATATGTTCTGGCTGTGGAACAACAACAAGTATAAAAAAACTTTCGTTGACAATCGATTTAATCTGCATCTCAAAGCTGGTATGGTTGGTTATGCTTTCTGCTTAAGTTGTCAGCAGTGACAATCTACCTCAAACTGGCTTGAAACCGACAACCATAAATATTAATATAAATGTATGTATGTATGTATGTATGTATATATGTCTGTCTCAAAATAATTTCAATTTTACTCTAATTAAAATTGATTGCCGCTTACGCTTTTCCTCGTAGCCATAATTTATGCCAATATGCAAATAATTACGCGAATGAACAAAAAACGCCTTTAATTAATCAATATGTAGATATGCATGCACGCAAGCCTTTAAATCAAGACACACGCACCCTCACTCACCCACATGTTGGCGCGGTAAATTGATAACTGGGCAGAATTTTTTAACTTCTGAGTGCTTACTTGCATGCTTATACGTGTGTATACATGTACATATATACCTGTATGTGCGTAATCATCAAAATCGGCAGGCGCGCGAACAGCTGACAGCCGGCACAAAACTCGTACTTGTCAACCTTCAATAAGCGGCGCGCTGCAAATATCGACGTCACGATCAAGTTTTCAAATAATCACACACATGTATACGCACCGCATACATACATACATACAACTTAGCGACAAATCGCCCGCACAGCCACGAGCCATTGACTTGGTTACGTCGCGTAGAACATTTCGAAAAAAAATCGAAAAAAATCAGCACACCTCGCGAATCAATTGCAAATCGAATATAAAAACTAAGCAACATTTTGTATGCTTTTTACACCTTCGCATTCGCTCTTTGAGTTCATTTTCCGCATAAGCGCTCACACGCCGCTCGTGGTTCGCTCTGTGCGCACGCTCTTTTTACAACAACTCAGCACAAATCTTGGTTGCTCAGCGCCTACTTAGTTGCTCGCACGCCATTTCACCAACTCCTCTCCACCATCAGCGCCACCATCGATCCGCGCCAGCCCCAGCGTATCTCCACTGATCGTGCTCGCCTAATCCGTCGCTTGCGCGTCGCTCTTGTGGTAGTTCTGTACGTACACTCACTCCGCGCTAACGTATCCGACGCTCGTTGCTGTGAATATCGCAGTTCAACAACATTGAAAATATCTTTTATCGAAGGTACGCGCCAACAAATATACATATGTACATATTTACAAAGTTATGTGTGAAACAGTGATTCACTTGTGTTTTTTTGGTGAAATAGTTGCATTTTAATCTAAAATATTTTTGTGATTAGTGAATTTTTTTTTGCTAGCTATTGACCGCAGCGTGATTCATTTCTAATTTCGTGAAATTTCCGGCTTATCGCTGCATGCTTCTGCTATATGGATTTCTTTATCTAACGCTTAGCATGGCATGGCTAGGCATAGAGTTTTGTTTACACGTGTATCACTGGCTGAGCACGTGGCCGCGTGTCAACCGCGCTAGGCCAACCAACTGCGCCTACTTTTCGCTTGTAGCCTTGGTGAAATGTGGCGCTCTATGAAAAGCACAGCCCTCGGTGGACTACTGTGGACTAGTATCTCAAGTGTTATTCTAAATATATTCAAAAAATGTGGCGGCTGTCATATTAGTTTTCCCATTTGTATGGCTGTATGTGTTTGTTGTGTTGCCAAGCGCTTGTCGCACTTCAATACTATCGCTTATGGATATGATTTACAACTTCTCGCTTTTACTTTTTTTATTTTACTCATATTTACTATATTTTTTGTGAAGTTTAGTGTGGGCGTTTTAATTGTTGACACACTTACACATGTACGCACATATAAACACTGTGTATTTATAAAACGTTAATTAGCACAATGTGGAAAAAAAAATTAAAAAAAAAAAAAATCGGCAACGCAACACTTCTGTGCTAATTATGGAAGATTTGTCTGTGTGTGCGTATGTGTGTGTTGTAAACGAGTTTTATTAAAATATTTAAGGAAGCTGAAACTGTCTGCTGTGGAATGTTTTGCGCGTAATTTCTCTTTAACTATTACCTTTGTTAACTTAAAATTCAATCGCAGTACTTTTAACGCCAGTGCATAAACAGGGTGGTTCAAAGTGATTTTTTTTTAATTAAAAAAAAATTAAATTAGCAAAAAAAAAAATATAAAAAATATATATATTTTTAAACTGATTTCTGCTTAATATAAGTATATACATACATACATACTTTCTAATTTCAGTAGTAGTGCTATATAGGGTGGTTAAAAAAAATTAAAAATTAGAAAAAATACTAACTCAGACTGCACCGAATCTATAATATATTTGATTTCTCGTCAAATAAAAATTCTTCCATACAAAGACTTGAACGATCACTTTTTAAGGGGTTACTTGGGTCTCCTCGGGTAAAAAATAGCTTTTTTTTAACAATTTTTTAGTGAAAATTTCGCTACATTTTTTTTCAAATAGTTGTAATCGAAAAAAAAAAATTCTTCGTTCAAGCCTTTAAGAATTATATATATCTCAAAGACATGTGTAAAATTTCATGAAGATCGGTTGAGTAGTTCTCGAGCAACCGACTTCAAAAACACAGTTTCTGGAAAAACACGTTTAAAGACAGCGCACTTAGCCTAGCTAGCCTCGAGTGCAATTTTTTTCAAAGCTGTATCTCCGAAACTATTACTCGGATCAACTAAAAAATTTAAAAGAATATTCTAGAGGTGTTGTAGATTTTAATAAGACAATAAAAAATTTCGATTATTTTTAAACCCGCAAACCCATGTAACACCTTAAGGGAAAAAAACCTTCAGCTAATAGAGACTCTCTCGCCCAATACAGTTAAAATCGATGAACGGAAAAATGGGTAAAATTTTGAAGTATATTATTGAACTTCAGATAGAATCTTTCCTGGATAATAGTGTGCCCTTGAGTAAAAATTGGGTAAAATGGGGTAATACTTACATTAGCCTCAACATACCTATTACACAGATTTTCGAACTTTCGGTTGACTTTATACTGGACAAAATTGAAAGAAAGTCCCATTTGTTGTCAACGCGGTGGGATAAAAATCAAAAAAAGATTTCTAAAAACGACCAGTAATTTTTAATTATGATTATGGATGCCAATTTGACAGCAGTTTCGCAAATTGTAATTTTCAATACAAAATTTGAAAACTTTTCGAATGAACCCATAAGTTCTCTTTCCACTTAACACACCCAAACTAACTTCCATTTGCTGTTTTAAGTTAGTTGTGGATATATACTATATATACAAGTATGTAGATTAGAGATGCCATATGTATCAATTTCCATGGCTTATTTGCGCGTGCGCATAAATAGTAGTACAAATAAATATTCGTTTACTTAGCTTTGCGCGCGATCAATTGCTGCTAGGAATACAATCAATACGCTGAACGCAAAACAGTATTGCATGAAAGCAATAATAAAGTGTTAATTACAAGTCCCAGGAGCTCGAGCATTATGCCATAATATATACAGCAAATTGGAAACTAATATTGATGATGTTATTATTGCTGGGCGAACGCCATAAGCGCCTTTATTTGTTTAGCTGTCTGGTATTATTCAGAAGTCGGATCACTTGCTTCAACGGGCGCGATTGAAGTAGTGGAATCGTTTTCACAGCACACAAGTGATACTTAGTTTAGGAGTTTGTATATTTTCATACATATGAACTTTATATGTATTTTATTACAGCATATACTCGTACAATTAATCTAATTATATAGTATATAATACAAATATTTGACTTTGCTTATATACATACATACATAGTTGTTATTATGCCTTTAATATCTGTTGCTATAATGAAAACACTATCTGACTTCTTATTTCAGTATTTCAATGGGGTGACTTGTGGAACAGTGCTCTCCTGAACCCGGGACCAAAAGGTAAATGATGAAAATATTACGAAATTTCATAATTTTGCAACGGTTTTTAAATATTAGTGTGTCGTATAGTACAGTGGATTATGTCAAATGCGAGAGTTTAGATACATATATGCACAATCTTCGAAGAAAATAGGAAAGAATACCGTGACTGCTTTATAATTAGAATAAAAAACTTTTTAGCTCGAATTGTTATACACATTTAAGTAATTATGTAAATGTTCAAAATGTATACAGCCGAAATGTTTACACATAGGATAGTATAAAGGGTCTACCAACCAGAACAACGTCATGTTAAAATGAAATAAATCTGGTTTTTTGTTATGCAGATAATATTATTATTATTTTATTATTTTTAATTGGAGCAAAATGTCATCTGAATGGCCAGCACGGCTCCGTTTGCATATATATCTCCACCTGTGTTCGCCAATTAGCTATCAACTGACAGATGATAGCTAACCATAGACATAGAGAAGGCTTTAAGAAAGCTAAATCCTACTATGAACAAAAAATAGTAAGAATTCATAATTTGAAAATTCTTAACATTTTCTTCAAAATCTTTTCTTCAAATGCCGTGCCCCTTAAAGTCACCACCCCTGGCCACAATAGACTTGCGTCAGTTGTTCTTTTAAATTTCCGGAATAGCCTTCAATGAGCATCTCTCGTTTAATGTCATCAATTAACTCAAAACGGTTTCCCTGGAGCGGTCGTTTGAGTTTGCTGAATAGCCAGAAGTCACACGGAGCTAAATAAAGTAAATGTGGTGAATGCGACACGACGTTGGTTGAAAATTTAGCGAAAAACTCACGAAGAATCGATGCAGTATGAAACGGTGCATTATCGTGGCGCAAAAGCCTAAAGTTGTTGAGCCATTATTCCGTCCTCCTTTTATAAATAGCTAAACGACGCATAACACTCAAACAGGATTCTTTGTTAACAGTCTGACCGGTCGGAAGCAATTCGGAGTGCATTACATCCCGATAATTGAAGAAAACTGTATCATAACCCTGATTTTTGACCTGCTTTGTCGTGGTTTATTTGTCTTCCGACCCACTTTTCCCACAATATTCGGCCAAATGATTCTCTATTTCCGGTTCGTAAGCAAGACTCATCGCCAGTAATAATATGTTTCATGACATCATTTTTCGAAAAAATTTAGTGATTTTGGAACCAACCGTGCTTACAATTTTTTTTTTTAGGCCTAAACCATCTTTGTAAAGGGTTTTCACTGTTCCCTCCGATATTCCAACGTTGTAAGTGAAATCATCGATTTTCAAGCACCAATTCCCTTATTTTTTTGACAAGTGGATCTTCAGTTGATGTTGATGGCTGTCCTGGACGTGGTTGGTCGTCTAGACGTTCTCGACCCTCTTTGAATAATTTTCAATCCAATCAGAAACGCTTGCTTGCGAGAATTAATCATCACCGAGGGCATTTTCCAAATTTTTTTACGTTTAGGCACCAGAATTGAGATTCCGCACACAAAATTTTATGGAACTTTTTTCTTGAATAATTTCACTCATAGTAAAAATCGCCAAAATCACTTTATGTACATACTTCAGAAAGACAAGCTTGTATTAAAAACTAATTATAATTATTTTGATGTGAGATTTGGCATAGATGTCACTGACAGTAATATTAACCTAGAAAAAAAAAAAATATTTCGACGACTGGGTTTTATGACGAAATTGAAATTAAAAGGTCTTTTTTTGCCCACAGTATTATACCCTTTTTATATAATTTCTCTCTAAACATTTTCAATTGTTTTTTCTTACATAAAATAGCTGTATACATATGTATGTACATATGAATCTTTTTGTAATGACAGCGATCATTGCCATAATAATATTAGCAAACAGAACACTGAAACAATGAAATAACTGTACTATTCATATGCCGGCACTCAATTAACTCCACACGCTAAATAATTTTTGGTAAAAAATTTACATTTTCAAAAACACCCACATTAACAATTAATGCTTCCCTCCTAAGCATATTTCGACTAATTACCCCAAATACTCGCACAACAGTAATTAAACATGTTGAACTACAGGCATGTTGATTACTGTGCAGATCGAAGCTAATAAATTAAATGCCACTGTGTTTCAAAAATATTTTCGCATCATAAAAACAGCAGGCATAAATAAGTGCCAATGGGTATGTACATATATTTTAAAAAATGAATTAAGGAAATGCTTATAGAACATATAAATTAAAATAATGCTATTAATTTTTCCATTCACTATTAATGCTAAGCTTACTCGTCCGATTATGTATTCCCATACAATCTCTGTAAAACTTTCCACAAATCATCTGTATATTATATATGTAAGTAAGGCGCGTCTGCCTTTGAAATTTTCATAGTTTACATTACTTTCGGTAAAAAATCATATTTTCCACTGCGAATTGTAATTATTTTTCGCATTCGCTTTGATTGTGCGAATACAATGCTTTGCGGGGCTTGTGTGCCAGTCTATTAATCTTTCACATTTCACATTTCCATAAAGACTTTGTATACATTGGATTGAATTTACATTACGTTTACATTTTAATATTACAGAAATTTGCAATTAATGTTAAAAAAGAATTTATACGATTAGAGCAGACGTACATTCCTTGTACGCTAATAAAGCTGTAGATACCAACATTTTAACGTTACCATAGCCGTCTTCTATTCGCCATTTCGCTGCTTGCTAGCTTTGCGCGCTGCTTGCTTGTCAGCAAATTTACACGTGAAAGCAGCAACAAAGTTAGCGAGTTGAGTTCGATACAAAAAAGACTAAGTGATGAAGACTTATTACAGTGATACAGACTTGAAAAATTGAAAAAAAGTTATTAAAAATAAGATATCATTTTATAAACTTATAAACATTTTTAGTAATAATTTTTTTGGATGAGCTTGTTTTGCTCTTGGAGGTCAAATTTCAACTCACTTTTTTTATAGTTAGAATCGAATAGAATTAAATTTAGGTTTGCACCGCCATCTAAGCTCTATTGTACTCTGCTCTATCACATGCCCTCACAAACGCCCAGCAATCTAAAGAATTTCAGGCACTTACAGGGAGCTGTTGAGGTGATGAGATCTCTGTTCAGAGATATGCACCAAAGAACCTGAAACTACAGATTTCTGTGCAATCTAGAATCGGATGCTCAGTAGTTTCCGCTATTTCGCAAAGCCGGCAGTTTACAGAAGAGGTAACAGCCATGTTGAACAGGTGCTTCTCAAACGTACAATGTAGAGTGCGACCAGTTGACAGAAACTGTCTCTGGAGAGTTTATTCTTTATTATAATATTTTTTTTTTCTGATCTCAGAACATTATAACAATTTTCTTTCTCTGTCTTTATACGTTAAAGTTTCCGTTTTCGTTGGTTTTATGTAATTTTTCGTATCAGAAAAGTCATAATCATTGCTTGATGCTTTACTTTGAGCTTAGAGCTTCTTGGCTTAATCGTTCCTTGTAACAGGTTCAGATCGTTAAATTTAAAGACATTAGATAACTAATCAGATCTTTCAAGAGTTGGAACATGAAGAGTTTGATATTTTTAACGATCGCTTTTACAGTCACTATAGTGGACTAGAATCTACTTAAGCAATCGAAGTGGACTAGAATTTTTTCGATCCCATGGACTGTTAACAGCAGCATTTCTTAAAGAGTTACATGGGTTTCGTCGGCTAAAAAACAGTATTTTTTGAAATATTTTTTTTTTTTTTTCATTTAAAAAATGGAATATTTTATTAGATTTTTTTACTATTACAAACAAGTACTATTAACAAAAAAATTCTTAGATTTTTCGAAAATAATTTTTTAAACTCCGCTATTGAGACGCCATTTCCGGTAACCCCTCGGAAAAAAGATGCGAGTGCATTTATGGGATAGCTTACTTACAGAATCCTCTAAAGTAAAAACCTTAACTTAGAACTTCGACAAAAAAAATCCTAAAATTGGCATGTTGGCAGACAATTTTACAAAATAATGAAAATGTCAGCGAAAGTTTCGCGACATTTGAGTTTGAGTGAGGGATCTTTTACTAGATTATTCTGCATAAATGTATGATACCTTTTATCTCTGTGCAAATTATTATTTGAAGTCTGGAGAATATTTTAGCTTGTCTTGAAACCCTAGCTTTTAAATGTAGCAGCCACTAAGAAACTGATGAAATCTTGATAGTTCAAGATCAGATCAAGATTGATCTCATAATAATTTTTATTTTTAACTTTTAAATCTGGAATATTTTCTCCACCAAAAAGTAAATCGTTTTCCCTTTTCAACAACATACTTTTTTATATATGTACATACTTATCAATCAATGACGTATGCTAATTCTTAAAGATAATAAAATGAAAATGATGAATTTCAATCAGCGCAAGACACCACTCTCTTACTACAGAATGCCAGCAGAAAATTTTTGAAATAAAAAATACATTTTACTTCATTAAACGTCAGCATTGAATCAATAAAAAATCTGAAGAATATATGCCTTTTACGTCTTCATATGAAGGACAATAAAAACATGCATTCAGAGGTTTATATGAAAAACAAAAAAAAAAAAAACTGAAAAGCCACAGACAAAATTGGATCACTCGCTTACAACATTTATATACAAGATTTACAAAACCATTATTACCACTTCCCCCGAGATTTCGATTTCCGAAACATTGAAAAGTCATGTGGCGTCAATAAATGGCCGAAGTGGCAGGAAAGCTACTGAAAAGCACATTTAGCCACACACGCTCACCCACTACATTCTGTGTGTAAAAGAAGAAAACATAGAGATAACCTTTAAAAGCGCACAATTGCCGCATTAAAATATCTTTTAGCATAAACAACTTGTGGCAGTGAGGGCAAATCGTCGAAATCGATTAAAAAAATTAACCATCACGCATTCCTTTGAGTTGTAGTGGATAATTATTGCAAATGAAAGCACGCACGCGCTGAGTTTAATGTTTATGCATACAGTGGTGGGCATTGAAATGGAAAAGCAGGTGTATTAAAATATACAGTGTAGAGAGTTAAGTATTTATGAAGCAATTTTTATTGATTTTGATATTAACGGTACCTAGCCGAAACAATAAAAATAAATTTTTCAAAATTATACTCAAACTCCTCAAAAACGGTCTCTGATCGTAAAAATATATCCAACTATATCAGATGCTGTTCTTAAATATTTTGAAATTGTTCAATGTTTCATGCGAAGATGACCCTATGAACTGCGCCAACTACCGAAACATCTGTCTGGTGTCCATCGAGTACAAGATCATCGATCAGCAAGATCATCGACAACAAGATCCGGTTAAGCATATTGTGTGAAAGACTGAAGCCAGCAAACTATCCTGGTCGTTCAACCATTGATCAATTATTTAAACTGGATTATTCGAATCTGGCAAAACATCAGAGAATAAGAAACCGGCACTTTTGATAGCCGGAAAAGGGTTCGTTTGTATGCCGCATTATCTGAGCTTATTATACCGGCAAAATGAATATGCCTTAACGTTGACCAACTCCTGCAGTGCCTTCAAGATAGAAACGGATCTCTCCGAACCGTTGGTTCTTTCAGAATGTGTGATCCTTTATCTTGTGACTTCTTTAACTTCGTCATGAATTTTACGCAGAACATTTGGTCATCTGGCGGCCAGCAAGCGGGATGTCTCCGAAGATTCTTAATTCCCGCCTTAACTTGTATCCTGATGATGATACCATAATGATATCGGGCAATGGAATCGATGGCATGTGCTCGAAAGTAAACTGCTATCTCTCCAACCTTTCTAGCTTCCTCCCTGAACGGAACCTAACACTCTCCCCATCTAAATTCACAGCGACCATTTAAAAATCCCGACTGTCAATAACTCTATGATTTAAACCACAATTATTGCCAATGTACAAAATTCTCAAGTCGCTAGTCGGTAGCACTTGGGGAAAAGACAATGAGACGTTTTTAGCAACATACCAAATACAACAGACGAGGAAGCTACAGAACACTGGACTTCGGATTACAACGGGATACTTGTTGATGTTTCCCATTGAACATCTGCACAGTAAGGCCCGTATGCTCCCTGTTAAGGAGAATAATAAACCCCTTTTCAAGAAGTTTCTGCTGAGGTGCTTTCGATAAAATCATCTCTGCAGTCACCTGTTCAAGCGGAACCGCCTCCTAGGTGCATTAATAGTCCGTTCCCATGATAGTCGGGTCTACGTAACCGGAACAGATCCGGATATTTATCCGGCCAAGGACTGTTAACTCGGCAGAATTCTACCCCAACAACGACAGCAGCATCTGGAGGTCCTTCCTCAACTGCGACGACGACATAAAACCATGCACTGAGCAGACCTCGGACGCAACAAACTTCAAACATTCACAGTGGAGCCATAAATACTTTTCCCGACTCTCTTTCAGCGAATGGCGTAATTGGAGTCAAACACCACTTATTACAGACCAAGGGCTCGAGTTCTCACGAGAATCGCAAGTGATCCTTGCGCAGCTTGGATATTGTAGCAGGTTAAACTCGTACTTATCCAGAATCGACCACGACATATCAAATATATGTCCACTGTGCAACGAGTCCCTGCATGATACTAACCACCTCTTTACATGTCCAGCTAACCTTACACACCCCTCACCCATCTCCTAATGGTCCGATTCCATCGAAACAGCACGTTTTCTAGATCTACCGTTGGATTAAAAAACTTATCATCCTGACGGGGAATATATAACTGTTACAATAACAACAACAATCATCTAAATGGGATCTTTTGGTAGATGAGGGTAGGACTCAATATATGCTGGCTACCAGAGGGAAGGCGAATAAGCTAATAGCTGGCCACTATATTTTCAAAGCATTCAAATATTTCCAAAAATCTTTTCTGTTCGAGAGTTGGTGTCAAAAGCAGTGATGAGACTTGGTATGCGACTAGAACGAATGTTTCCATTTCATCGCCCACCACTGCAGCATACACAGTGAAAAAAGTGCATTATTCGACTATATACAATAAAAAAGTGATTTGATTTGTATACACTTAGGTTCTAAAATGTAGAACATCCACCATAAGTATATACGCCCATGGTCCGTTTTTTAATTACACTTATGTATATTGAACTTGGCATCACAGCTCCCGTAAGATGCTGCGGCGCACACGCCTCGATGTCTGTTCTTAACTTTTAATAACCCAGAAAGATTTTTATTTTATTTATTGTTTATCAACCATTAGTTTTTTAGCTTTTTTTTTTTGAAAATTGTATTTATTTTTTAGTGATTTGTTTTTATCACTTTTGGTCTACAAAATACTTAAAAAAAGGTTTGTTTTTTATTGGAAAAAACGTGTATTCCTGTGGAATTTAGCGAATTTAATTTATTTTTAGGCAGTTTTCTGTAAAATTTGCTAATATGTTGCATGCTGCTTGTATATACGCAAGCTCTTCTAGCTTTTTGTTTACAAACCACTTTCGAATTTAATGTTTTCAAAAATTTCTGTTTATATTTCGCCATAAACCGCAATTGCGGCCATAAATCGGATTTATTGGTTAAATACAAACGATTGCAATGTTTTCAAATATTTAGATTACCAACAAGTATAAAAAGTGAACTAAACAATTTTTATTTATGTATATAATGACCTGTGTGTAAGTTATTAACTGAATTGCAATTTTGAAACTCAGAAACCACTTTTGGTTATATTATTAGCTTCGATTGTTTCCAAGCGAATGGCAAAAGAGCACTCACACTCCCTCACTAAGAATACGTTTCAATGGCTAAGCAATTGATTGTTTATGATTTTCTCTCTGTAAAACTTTCCTACAACCAACAACAAAGGAATTAGGATGTATGACTTTTTATCTGAGTATTTTATAAAATATCTTCATAGATATTTTTTTTTAATTAAGCGTTCTTTTGTCATTTGAAAAACTATGCTTACACAGGTTGCCTTTTGTGTTTCTGGATTGGAGAACAAAAACAAATTTTAAACATCGCAAGAACCTTTATTGTTTTTTAAAATATTCTCCATTAAGGTCTTCACCTTTTTGTATGCCTTTGAACCAATTGTTGAAGCACTTTTGCCACTCTGATTGAGGTATTTCCAAATCGTTGCTCCCAAATATTCTAATACTAAAGTAATACTTATTACGGCTAAATATTTGCTACATATTCCAAAATCTTTCGATTATTTAAATTCCTAAACATTAAATTTACATAGTTCTGTCTAAAATATTTTTAGACGTTTCTAGTTTTTTTCGAAATATTTATAAAATTTTACCTTGTTTATTTATATTTAATTCTGTTTTTGTCTATATTAATAAAAGTAGTTTGTTTTGACTTGTCTTGTTAATGAATACAATTGAATTGTAACTTATTTTCATATATTTATTTTTGTTTTTGTTTAAATTACTTCTTGTTGATTGTTCTGACTTAGACTGTTTATGAAATTAATATATTTCTGAAGTGTGTCTGTTTTTATATATTTATTTTTGCCTATTTATATATGTTTATTGTTATAAGTGGATTGATTTAGAACTATGTAAATTATGTGGGTGAAAATAGGCCGCCTGGGAAACCGAACATCGAAGAAAGATTGGTAACGCCTCTACGTTGCAGCCTCAGAGGTGGTGAGAAGGAACAATAAATATACAATAAACTTTAGTTTCGAAAATATTCTTGAAAATTTTCATTAATGTTTTCCATTACAAATACTTTTTCACAAAAAAAAAAGATTATATTCACATCGCTGTGCCCAAAAAAAGACAGATTTCGATCAGGTGATCTCAGCTGTGTACAATTCTTGAAAAGCAGCTGATTCCTTTTATACTTATAGGTTTATACAATGCCTTCACTTTTTATTTTTCGAACTGTTTTGAAAGCAATACTTTACTATAAAAGATAAGCTCGGATTTTTAGTTGGACAAATTTCATTTAATACGTAGGATTCATCGGGTAAAAAACAGCCTTTTTTCAAAAATTTTTTTCTCATATAAAAATATAATAGTTTATTAGAACTTTTTATGGTTGGAAACATACATATTCAAATAGTTGTAATCGAAAAGAAATCCTTCCTTTAAGGATTGTATTTCAAAGATCGGTTGAGTAGCTCTCGAGAAATCTTGCCAACCGACTTCAAAACACACAGTTTCGAGAGAAACGCGTTTTAAGATGGCGCACTTAGTCTAGTTCGTCTCGAGCGCATAACTCTCAAAGCTGTATCTTCGAAACTATTACTCTGATCAACTTAAAAATTTAGGGTAATATTCTAGAGAAGTTGTAGAATTTAATAAGACAATAAAAAAGTATCGGTTTTTGAAACCCCTAAATCAAGATAAGCCCTTAAGAAAAACATTTTTAAACATAAACCGATGAAGCTGATTGAACTGAACAGCTGCATTTAAAAAGCCTATACATTAAAAAATATGTGAGATAACAATTTCAAACTGTAGTATATTATACTTAAAGGTATAGTGTATCGAAATATGGGAAAAACTATTTTTTTTCAACACCAGGTGTGCCCCCTAGTTTTCTTGAAAGCTCCGCAAAAGTATAGAATATGACATTTTATTATCTTCGGCGCTTTCTATACCATATACAGCGATCCATATTTTCCCCAAGGATATAAAATAGAAAAAATATAGTCTGAGTCTCTCAAATAAACTCATTTATATCACATAACTCATTATTTTGTGTAATAGAAAGAGATTGAGAGTCGCGCAGACATTTCGTGTGTTGCTTCGGAACGATAAACCGACTATCAATTTTAAGAACACAAGACACTACAAGAAATCGTGGGAGCAAAGGTGGGAGCTGCTCTCTAAATCAATGAATAATATTAATAATTACTAAAATATTGAAAAGTAAATCAAAATTTCAAAATAAATATGAATTTTCTGCGTACCAGAAAATTTTGCACGCTTTTGTTTATCTGCTGTTGCTGGAAAATATCGATTTATTGAAATAATATTTGTATAATAGCGATTATTTATTTGCTTATTTGGATAGGATCTAATTTTCTACAATCTAAAACGTAGTACCCACGCCTGTCTGCCAGTAAATATTCGAAAATTATTTATCTACTGAATGTACTTTTCAACAAATCGACTTTTCACTTTTGGTAAATATTTTATGATTTTCATTTTTCCACAAATATTTAATAAGCTCTATACCCTGGGTCATATGGTAAAACGGTAATTGGCGAAAATATATTAAAATTTTCCACAAGCTGCCAAAATTCGCATAAATAAATATTTACTTGATGAAGATTTTCGGCAATAAATTTTAGAATTTCAATTAGATGATTTTATAAACATTATTAGGGATTTTTTACGCAACCGAAATTGGCTTCATTCATCGAATAAGTGCCATTAATTTGAAGCAATGGCATCATAATACAAGCAAGTGAGGTTAGGTGGGTGTGTGATTGGAATTATTGGATTTTTGATTTTGCACGCGAAATTTTTGAGATTTAGGATAATTAGTTTTTGGTATTTTGGTAATGAGTTTTGATGTACCGGAAATGCCAGTTTAGTATTGAGGAGCCAATATTTTATAATTTCTTTTTTTTTTTAATATGGATTTTTATTGTTTATCTAGACTTACTCTTGCGAAAATGGTGCTCAGAGTATGACACTACTGGAATTTCATGCGATCTTTACTGTTCTCTGCTTTGCTTAATTAAGTACTCACTCCTTTAGCTAAGTTCTTTTAATATAAATATGGAGGTCCTTACCTTTAGTTAACATTCTGTTGCTTGAGTTCGACTGTGATACACGAAACGGTAGTACACTGCTGGCGCTGCATATTTCTATAAAAAGTAAAAAATATTGATAATTTTGTTTTTTTTTTAAGAAAAATTATTGATTTATTATTTCATTGAAAAAGTAAGAAAATATTTGCTCATTATTTAATTTAAAAATTAAAAAAATAATAATCAATATTCTTAATAAAAAAAATTTAATAAAAAAATATTGATTATTTTTATAGTATAAAAAATAATAACTAGTAAATATAATAAAAAAAAATATTTTTTAAAATTTTCTCACGCCTTATTAAATTTATATATTCTATATTTTTTCTTCCAGGGACTTCATTGACCAAAACTCAAATTAACTTCAGCCTATTTTACAAATTTTACAAATCAAATATAAAAAAAAGCAACAACAAAAATTTTGGCATTCAAAAATCTCCAACAAAAACCTGTTTTTTCAAAGTGCTTCCAACACAACTGATTCTAAAAAGAAGGTACCAAATTTTAGGGCATTCACCGCCGCACTAAAAACACATAACCAGCGATTTGCATTTATAGTTCACAAAATAAAAAAGAAATATCAAGCAAGTGACAATCAGACAACACAGAACGTAGTTTCTTTCTCATAAACCAAAACAGCTAGCGTCCTGAACGCCTCCTCCGATGAGCAACACGGTCGTTTTGCCAGTCAAAGTGGCCACAGAAACCCTATACCTCGGTGCTAACCACCTCGCTTGTGCCAACGTAACACACACAGTTGTTGTAGCAGCCAACAACATCGGCACACACCGCCGCAGCTTTGGACATTCATACGCGGCACGCGCTGACCTCAATTATAGCCGTGTGTAAAACCCTAGTCACAGCATATTTGTGCCGTTACCAGCTAAATATCACTTGTGAAATCAAATCTAATTGAAAATAATCTGTATTATATAAAAGAACAAGAGGCTCTTATCTTAGCAAAAACAACATATACGAAGCACATATCTTAGAGCAGCAAAGAAAAGTAGGAATTTTAAGCAGCGTTTTAGGCGCTTAAACGTATTTCTTTCGCTTTTTGTAACCAGTAAGCTTCAAGACGGCCGGAACAATGCTTAAAGTTGTCGGAGCATCTTGGCAAAAAACTCGGATAGGGACTTACATCCTTATCGGTGCTGGTTTACTTGTGATCGGAGCTTTCTTCATTAGTTATATGGAACGTCCGAAATATAATGGCACCTACTGTGCTACAGCATTTTGGTCGAAACAGACGGGATTTCACATTGAATACTGGAAACAGCAAAATGATCTTCTTAACATTCCAAAGGGTGCTGCTAGAGTCTGCTACAAGGATTCCATCTATGAAAATGGGTAAGTGCTATCATGAAAAATCTTGTCTTTGAAGATTTAAGTAGTCTGGAGAAATGAAAGATTTTCTTATATGAAGCTAAAAGTACTAGAAACTTTCATATCTCCAAAAAACTATTGTGGTTGAGACTCCTCCACAGAGAAGACTTTATGAATCCTTGGGGTGATAGGTAGTCATTGCCATTCAGATTGGGATCTTTCTTTTATCAGTACACACTAAAGAACTTCTTAATTTAATTTTTTAATTTCGCTTTCTTTTTATTCTACAGTTGGGCGCAAATAGAGGTGGAAACACAACGAACCTACCCCGACTGGGTACAGGCTTTCGGTGCTGGCATACTTGAGGGCTCTTTGACATGGAACAACATCTACAATCAATGGAAGAAGTAAGTCAAACTCTATTTACTACTCATCAGAGCATTTCATAAATCTTTCTTTCGTCCAACACAGCACCATCGAATCCTCTTGCAATCGTGACGAGAGTTCACAGAATTTCTGCACTTGGCTGCGCGAGCTACTCGATGAGAATTATATGAGCATCAAAGAGACGGCTTTACAACGTGGCGAACATGATCACTACTGGCATCAGATCAGTCTTTACTTCAGGCAACTTGAGGGTCTGGAGACGGGCTATATACGCGGCGCGTCACGTGCACGTTCCGATCTCGAAGAGGAAATACCATTCTCCGATTTTCTACTCTTGAATGCAGCGGCCGATATACAAGATCTTAAAATATACTTCGAGAATTTCATATTGAAGACAGACAATCAAACAGCTGACGCTGCGCAGACAAAGAATACGGAAGTTGAAGACAGGCCAGCTGATGATATTGCGGCAGCAGCGGAAACCGGACCAAAGAACTTCTTTCTACCGAGCGCTACAATGCTAACGAAAATCTTTCAAACTAGCGACTCGCCAACATGGCGTCTACTCTTCGGTCATAGCACCGCCGCTAGTTATGCCTCAATGTTGCGCATACAGAAACGTTACAAGTTTCACTATCACTTCTCGCCGAATCAACGCTCGAATACGGTGCCCGGCGTAGACATCACATTCACTGGTTATCCCGGCATACTCGGCTCCACCGATGACTTTTACATTGTTAAGGGACGTCAGGTGCAATCGATTGTCGGCGGTGTGGGCATTAAGAATGAGAATCTCGACTTGTGGAAGACGGTAAATGTCACGCAAGCGCTGCCGTTGGCGGCACGCGTCATGGCCGCAAATCGTATTGCGCAGAATCGACGCACCTGGGCGAAGGCAATGTCACGTCACCCATTCACTGGTTGTAAACAGTGGATAACGGTGGACTTGAATAAATTGCGACCACAAGACAATTTATATATGACGCTGGCGGAGGATGAAAAACATGATGACGCGGCATTGCCTTTGAATGCTGCCGACGAAGCGGCCATTAGTGAGCGTCACAATCGCAATAAGGGTTTGGTGTGGATCGTCGAACAGTTGCCCGGACGCATGCATCTTAAGGATGTATCCGAGAATTTCCTAACCGGTGAAAATTCCACTTGGATAGCCAATGGTGTGCCGTACTTCGATGAAATGCTGCAAGCTAGCGGCTTAACGGCCGACAACACGTATGACGATATGAAAGCCAAACTCGAAGATGAGCTCACCAATCTGGAGGCAGTCGATCAATTTATGCGTAAGCACGGTTTCCGTGGCGATCTGCTGGGCGAAGAGTCCGTGGCCTATGGCAATATTGACATCAAACTGTTCTCGTACAATGCGCAAATCGGTATTAGTGATTATCATGCCTTTGCCGGTCCCATATTCATACGGCTGCAGCATGTACAAACGCGCGAGTCGGCGGCAAGTGTGGCCAGTGAGTCCACAGATATTGCCTCCAATTTGAAAGACGACCGTTTGAGCGTGAGCATCGATGATGCGGCGCAGCTGGCGGAGTTGGAGCGCATCACCGATCGTCGCTCGGTGCGCAATGACATGAAAGCGATCGCAATGCGCGAGGCGTCGAGTGGTCCATTCAAGTGGTCCGAGGTAGCGAATCATATGTCGGATGTTGAGCATCAAGGTCATCCAGATGAGTTTAACTTTGGCAAAGTGTCACCGAAGTGGGCGTGGTGAGCGGTGGTTATGTCAATCGAGTAGCAGTTTTTGTATTTAGTTTTACAGTCAGCCATACATACAGACATACTCCTCCATTTGTATATACATAAATACATACACACTTATGCATGTGTGTGTTTTCATTCTAATTTGCCGTGTGGAATTTCGAACCATTTTTACATTATGTTTTAACTTATTCGTTGATGTGCTACCAAACTCCGTGTAAAAACAAAAACAAATTTTTATTTAGTAAATTTTATGATTTCTAAAGAATTCGTATCGATTGCTTCTAAACAATTTTTAGTGATTTTAGTCATTTGTAAAAACTTGTTCAATTTTATTTTTATAAAAAAATAGTAAATTGTGAAAAATATATAGCTTTGTGCGTCCATAGTCTAAAAAATATATAAAATTTTGTATTGTAAAGAAAGTAAAAATTAGTCTTCCATAGTGTCGTCCATTTTAGGATGCTCTTTTGTAAAAATAAAATAAGATTGTATTGCCAGTTGTGTGTACAAGATCGGTTTAAGATTTCTAATTTTTATACAGAGCAATTGTGAGAATAAAAAATACATAAAAATAGAAAATAATATAAAAGAAAAAAAAAATGGTTTTATTTAAAAAGTGATAAGATAAAGGCATAAGCGGACGACATGCCCATCTTAATACAATAACAGGTGTCTACAGACCGTATTATAACCACCACTCTCAATCGCAAGCGGATCTGGGGTTGAACTGGGGGAAAACGGGTCTGCTTGTGTTCACAAAAAAGCGCAAAATTCCTCTATGGAAGGTCCCTTCGTTAAATGGTTAAACTCTCATCAAGGACAGCACTAAGTACCTTGTGGTAGTCTTGGCCAGCAAACTGCTGTGGAAGCACAACATGAAGAAAAGAGTGAGAAAAGCTAGCAAAAAATATGGTGCAGCAGATGCTCGGCACAAACTAGGGCTCTCTGCCTCTTCCATGTTATGATGCTACACAGCTATCTTAAGATCAATTCTGCTCCATGGTACTGTAGTAAAGTGGACAGGCGTACGGAAATCCACCTAAAGGAAGCAAATGGAAAGGGTTCAGAGACTCGCTGCGCAGTGCATAACGGGAGCTTTAAAAACAACTTCAATGGCGGCTCTTGAAATGATACTAATCCTACCACCTATAGACCTCTTCACTGAAAATTGGGCAGCAAAATTTTCATATAGAACCTTCGGGTACAGCTTGGCAGTTGGGCAAATACCTACTATACGATCCCACTTTTTAACTGGAAAAGGAGGTTCAAAGAAAACGTTGAAAATGAAGGATGGAGTTGTTGCGGGAATATACTGTAAACTGCTAAGCAGCAATCAAGATCGTATTGCATATCGGCCAGAAGTGTCTTGGAAAGCAGGGTAGCAGTGGAAAGTGTTGTCAGAAGTATGCAACTTCACTTACGACTACGCTGTAAGCATTGGGAGTCCCTACGTTAATATACCTTGGAAGAGAGTCTGTTAAAATTCGCGTCAAGCGTAGGCATGATAAAAGATGACTACTCCTCCTAGTAACAGAACTCCATCTGGTCAAATGGGTGGCTCATTGGGAATAACCTAACCTAACGTATTAATTTTCTCTTAATATCCTTAAAGAGAAAGTGTGGCGTATTTAGGTAGAGTAAATATTTGCGCACGTAAGCCTTTAGGAAGCCCATTATAAAATCCTCTAACTCATTTCTCTCTGAATTACCTTATGCTCCCGATAAGGGTAACCCATACAAAAATTTTATTTGTGCAAACTCCGAGACATTGTTTAGAAGGATTTAGTTGCGATTCTTTAATTTCCATTCGCGTACAAGATAGGCACTTCTTCTTCATCTACATATATGTTAATAGCCCCTACCACAGTCATTTTATTGTATATATTTTCCCAGACTGCTGGGATATCTGCCTATAAGACAGTGACCTATTAGCACTCCTACTAGATTTCTTTTGTTATTCATTTTCAATTGTAATAATCGGCTTGTGCAGCCCAAATTCCATTCATGCCACGTTTGTCTGCTTGTTCGCAAGCTAGACTCCACCGAGATTCAGATAGATTCAATTCAAGAACTTCGAATTTCCATCCGCAAATCGCTGCTGAAACAAATTAAAACCGTTCCGTTTCTGAAGCGAATAGTTATTGGTGGTACAAAGTTGGTCATTTACGACGAATTGGCGGTTAGGAAGGTTTTTCTATGTGTTTGATCAGCGTAGTAGAGAATCACTTTTTTTGAGCTGCTTCTCTACGGCCAAACTAATTATTCCTGTACTGTCAACAAGCAGAAGCCCAAACGAGGCAAGCTTTGCTCAATAGGATAAAAATCACGTTCAGTCAGGTCAACTTAAGTACACACTCAACAATAACGAATCGCCAGAAGATTGCGCGCTTGGTTGGGAAGTTCTTATGCATCACCCATTACTCCCGCCTGGTCAAAGGGATAATTACTTCTACCTGCCTATGGCGAGTAATTTTGCTGATAGCAAATTCGTCAAGAGAAGATTGTGAAAATCGACTGTCCCGTTTTTTGTTTGTATGAGAATGACAATATGAAATTACCTTCAAAACGACAAGTTATCGGACACATGATGAGTATTGGAATTGCAACATTATAAATAAAACCTTCAATTTATTTCAAAAATAATGGATTTCTTTCTACTAAATATTATTTAATGTTTGCACTTTGATAACTTCTGGTGTAGATTGAGAAATGAGGAATGCACCGCGACCTTTGGTCTATTGTGCCCTAAAACTTACTCAGTAACTCCATATTTCCCAGCCACCTCGCATGTACAGCCGGTAGTCAAACTGCTTTCTTCATTTGAAGTTAACAATGTTTATAAAAGCCTCGGTTTATCATTTAACACTATACACAACACTCGAACTTTTCGAATTAAAAAAATGTAAAAATAAATTTTACAACTTCCGGAACGATTGTACGCTTTTTGACAAAACTAATTATTAAGAGAGAAATGCGAAATGGCGTACATACCGTCAAATAACTACCGTTACTTTAGCGGACATCTATCGGGTAATAGTAACAGGTGATATGCAGCATTGCCAGCATACGAAGTCAATCTCACCTTTTCTTATCACTATTCTATTTGTTTACATGACAGAGAGAGAGAGAAAGTAATCTCTCTCGCAGTTTACTCTCTTTATTTTAAGGCGCCGCTCTCAGCTGCATTTGCTTTTTGACTTCTTCTCACTTTTTCGGCTTCGTTGTTTTGTGTTACCATTCGCTTTTTTCTTATCATTGCCGTTGCGGCGCCGACGTCGACAGCGAAGCCGTGTTGCGTTGTTTTGGTTTTTGCATGTTGCCCAAATGGACCAATTGGCTACAATTTTGTAGTAATAAAGGAAGTGGGCTAATAAGAATATTTGCTAATGTTTTCTGCAATATTATTTTATTGAATTTTATAAAATTTTTAATGTATGCAAAGTAACAGAGTAAATAGAGCGTAAATATTTCGCACAAGTACAAAACATTCTCATTACATTGCTCTCGTTTGCAACCCTGACCATTCGCGGTTTTGTCTTCTCATTGTGTTCTTAGCACGTCTCTCCCACAGTTCGATGCTTTTTTAATTAATTGCAAAATACAAAGCAGAAGCAGAAACTAAATTTTTGCGAAATCAACCGCACTTATTTCAGACATTTTGTGCAAATTGTCGTGTTTTTGGTACAAAAGTGCATAATTTATTGTGTAAGCAACGAGTAAATTCTTTTTGTGGTCGGAAAATCAGTCGCAAAAACACGCAAACGTTGAAAATTCACAAAAATCAAACCGAAATTGTATAACAAAGCAGAAGTTGTAGAAAGCAAAATTTGCGGTATGAAAATTCTAGTACATCGGAGTGCATATAGTGGCCATAGCAAACAAGTGTAGTATCGGAGAAAACAGTGTTTTTCATTGGAAATTGTGAAGCAGCCTTGTGGACTTAATATTGATAGCCAAATTCGAAATCGAAATTTATGGGCATCGGGGACTCCACTCAATGGCGACCGCGGCCTAGGGCGAAAAGCAAAGTCTAATTGGGAAAATTGCTTACTATATAGCACGTAAACTTGTGTATGTGTGTGCGTGTGTGGGTAGGTGTAGAAGTAGTGCAAGCGGAAGCAGATAGCAGGTGCAAGCAGACGCGTAAACAAGGAAGTGAATGAGATTTCATTAGCGCAAATTTCTTGCGTTCCTAATTCGCAGTTCATTGAAGAATAGTATTGTTGTTATTGTTCAAATGCAGTGCGGTATTTAAATTATAAATTGCGTGCGTATATTTGAGTTTGCCGCAAGGTGCTGAGTAAGGAGTTGCTGCAAAGAACAGTAGAAAAAAGCCGGGGTGGACGCGCTGGCTCACCGGTTGTTAACTTTGTCGCCATAAGCAACAAAAATAAATTAAACACATGCAATATACATACGTATGAGCTTATTATGCATTCGCAAGCATAAAAGAAAATTTATTGTGAACAAATTTTTTCAATTGTGTTGCATTTCTCCTGCATTTGCAGCGTATTTTTACGACGTTTCTAAACGTTTAACCATAACCTAACTTAAATAAATACCAAAGTGTTTAGTTTGTGTAAAAATTTTAAAGTTTTGTTCGTGCTGCGTTGTAGGGCTGTGCCTACGCTGGTCACTTAATTAAAAAGTTGCATATTCACGTCTACGCAACGAGCAAAATATATGCACACGTAGATACATACATAAATACATGTGTTACATATGTATGTACACTTGTAAGTTGGCTGAGGCTATTTTAAGCCTACACACGGGCACAAAGAGGTGCACAAATGAAGCGACGCCGGCGTTGTCTGCCATATCAACGTCGCACAAAACGCTGGCTGGTGGAGTCTGCTCGATTTTTTACACTTTATGTGCTACTGCAATTGCTAACTATACGTTTGTTGTATTTTTATACCCTGAACGGGCTATATTAGGTTTGCTATGAAGTTTGTAGCGCACAGAAGGATGCATTGGGGACACGTGAAAACAAAGGGATAAAAGTCGATTTGCAGATCTATGTACGTCTGTCTGTCCACCTCTATATTTTGCACATATTCTTTTCTCTGCTAGAAGCTGCTCATTTCTTGGAACCGCCGGTAACGGACCACTACAGCGTATAGTTGCCATACAAACTGAGCGATCGGAAGAAAGTGCTTCTATGGAAAACTTTTTTATTTGATGAGTTATCATTTTGAAATTTGGCACGGATTGTTGTTAAAAGCAATGTTACAATCTGTCAAAAAATTGTTCAGGTCAGAGTACTATAGCATATAGCTGCCATATAAACTGAACGATCAAAATTTTGTTCTGGTATGGAAAAATTCTTTATTTAATGAGATATCTTCATGAAACTCGACATCGATTCTTATCCAAGAGAAGGATTTAAATTGCGAAAAATTGTTCTGATTACTATAGCGTATATGGTAGCTGCTCTAAAAACTGGTCGATGGATGGATTATAGTCAAAGGAAACAAAACTAACCGATCAAATAATGTTTTTTTATATTTGTGAAGGGTATCAAAGCTTCGTTGCAACCTAAGTGAACTTTTTTTTGTCGTATATACATATACATATGTATGTATAGTATTTAATGTGTTTTGGGTGTAGAACGAAGTTGGCCATAATGTTCTTGGTCACTCGTAGGAAATTAGTGTGCTATTGTGTCGCTGCTGCTATTATTGAAATTACAGCTTTATTTAATTTTTCCTCTTATTTTATTTACAGTTCGCAAGTATTTTTGTAATGAAAATTTTCACCAACATTGCGTGAAGGCTGCAATAGTTTGAAAGGTTGAGAAAAAAAACCAAAAAAAAAAAATATTTAAAAAACAGTATCAATTTTATGTGCTCAAAATACCGTAATTACATAGTATTTTTAACATGCAGGTAATGTTTTAAAACTACGAAATCTACAATAAATAAATACAGCAATGCAGTAGCATAAGCGCTAATAGTGTACTAAGAATTAATGGGCGTAAAAACCGGAACCGCAGACTGTTTCGTGTGCCTTTCGTAAGTGGATTGAGTGAAATTTTCCAATAAAACACAAAAAAAAAAAAAAAAAATAAACAAAGTTGCATACAACTAAAAGTGAAACTAAGAAAGTAATGCAGAAAATATAAATAATACGAAAAAATATTATAAAAAAAAACAGATATAATACTTGAAAAACATATATAATGTATAAAAAATATATAATACATAAAAACCATATATAATATAATACAAAAAAGTCTATATACTAACTGTAAACGTGTATTAACTCAGCTGCAATTTATTTACCAAGCGCACTTCACATCTTTTTGTAGTCTACGCCGACGATTTTTTGTGTAATTGGCTATATTTAGCATATCGATGTGCCGCAAGTGCATTAAGGCTTCCTTGTAGTTAACAAATGTAACACATACATACCTACATACAAACATATGTAGCATAACGATATATTTCGAAAGCAATAAACGAAAATCCGTGTACGGGTAAGAAAACTCTTATAAACAAAATTAGATTTCTTAATGAAAAAAATTAATTTCAAAACAATTTTCAAACAAAATTAAA
Organism: Bactrocera correcta; assembly: GCA_027475135.1. Taxonomy (NCBI): domain Eukaryota; kingdom Metazoa; phylum Arthropoda; class Insecta; order Diptera; family Tephritidae; genus Bactrocera; species Bactrocera correcta. Next base: position 59,211,774 of record CM050327.1, read on the forward strand.
TTTCTTAATGAAAAAAATTAATTTCGAATGCAATTTTCAAACAAAACTGAATTTGTTGACGAAAAAAATTAATTTCAATGCAATTTTCAAACGAAACTGAATTTGTTGACGAAAAAAATTAATTTCACTAAAAAGTGTTTCGGCAAAATCTAAAGTAGTTGTGTCACTTCCGCTCACTTCAACTGCAACATTGTCTATTCGAACAATCAAACTGTCGCTTCCAACTGTTCTAAATACAAGCAAAAAAAAACAAACATAAAAAACAAATAAAAACTTGTGTAAAATATACATATATACTTATATCATATTGCTAACTGCATAATCAACGCCAATATATACATCCACACACAAATATATTTGATAAGTATTTAATGTAGCCAGTGTGTCGGAATTCGGAATTTGCAGCAAACCGTGTTATCTACAACAAAAAAATATATACATATGAACAAACAAACAAAAAAACACCTGTAAATTGCTCAGCAGTGTCTTCCATAGACCACATACACACTCTTGCTTTACTGCAGAGGAGAATATTAATAATAACAGCTGTGTCATACAAAAACAACAACATAAAAATATAAACATTAATTTATTGAGGAAAAATTCTAATAAAATACCTGTGTCTATTTTGCAATTCGCCCGCAGCCGCGAAGTGTCAGCAAAGTAAAGTGCCAAGTGAAGATTGTGGAAAAAAACAAAAGTGCTAAAAAGCGTAAGACGTAAAGAAGGTGAAAAGATATTGATAAGAGAATTGTGGTGTATAGAGTGTGCCAGAAAGCAACAAGCTAAAGGTGACAGCAAAACAAAACAGGCTAATAAAAACAAAACGAAAAACAGCAAAAACGCAGTAAAAACAACAAAAAAGCAAAAATATATATGCGCTGAGAAGCTGGGGTGAATGAGAAAATTTGCAAAAATTAATACACCAAACTTGTGAATGATTTTGTGGGCGTGCGGCGTTGTGTGAATAACGTTAATAACAACAACAAAAAGCAATAACATTAAAACATATTGATAAAAAAATTATATGTGGAAGTATAGAAGAGATATAGACAAAATTGTGGAATGAGTAAATAAAAAACAAAAAAACGGTGAAAAAGTGTGTTGAAATAAAAACTGAAAACGAATAAAAGATAAAAAATAAAATTTTAGGAAAGTTTGAGAGTTTTCTCCAAAACAGCTGATTAAACATAATAAAAAGTAAAATAAAATTAAAGTAAAATTTTTTCAAAAAATCATTTAAATACAGCGAATGTAAAATTAAAAATAAAAAATTGAGTGAGCTTTCTCCAAAACAAATGATTAAAAACGATAAAAATTAAAAAAAAATTAAAGAAATTTCTTTAAAAAAAAATTAATTACACCGAAGAAAATTTAAAAAAAAAATTAAGTGAGCTTTCTCCAAAACAGTTTAATAAACAGCATAAAAATTAAAAAAATTTTAAGTGATATTTTTCCGAAAAATTAATAAATGTAAACACAAACCATTTCGGTGACTAAATCAGTGACTAATAAAAATTTAAAAAATTGTATTAATAAAATTTATAACTAACGCAAATAAATGGCAAGTGAATTGAATTTTCTAAAGCAAAATAACTGGGTTGAAATAATATTTTATATTGAAAATATACAAACTAAAATAATGCAACAGTGAAGTGCTTATAAGGCAACAAAAGAAAAACGCGGTTATTCCACCAATATTTGCATAAAAATATTCCTACAGAAGTAATTCCAAAAAAAAAACTATATCAAAACAGCGTGAATTTTTTTTAAATTATTTGCTAAGAAAAGAAGCGACTTCCAATTATTATAATAAACAAGCAATTACAGTGCATAAACAGAAAAAAAGCAAACGAAAGTGAGTGCATAAAAAGTTAAAGTCCAACAACATAAAAAAATAATACAAAATTTTTAATTGTATTATGTGCAGTGAAAAATATTTTTAATTAAAAAAAATTTTTGCCGGAAGAAATCACGACTTTTGACTTCCTGCTTATTGGAGACTAATTTTAGTTTTAATATCAAAGTGAAAGTTCATCGAGTGTGAGTGCCACGCCTTTCTAATTTGGTAAGTCAATATATAAATAAGTTAAATAAATAAAATTTATATTAATTTATTGCGAATGTTATTTGTTTGACTGAAAAAATAATATAATATAAATTATCTAAACAAATAAGGACAATTAAAGTGATCAAAACTAACCCGGACTAACAAAAATAATAACTGTTTTACATATTGGCAAGACTACGCTGCAAGCATCTGTGGTCTCCACGGTATGATACACTGCAAGAGCTATTGATAGTGAAGCCACAGAGTCTGTTTAAATTCGCGTCAAGCGCAGGCATCTTAAAAGATGATTACTCTTCATGGACCTATTAACTGGACTCCATTTGGTATCGCAAAGGTCCAAACTGGTCTATGCGTGGCTGCTAGACTAACCTAACCTTTTCATATATTTTAATACAAATACATTTATTATACTTAAAAAAAAGCCTTCAAAACCAACAAGTTGCCAACGATCATACACTTACTTGCCTAGACTGGGATCGCTACCGTGCTTTCGATTTTTAGTTTTTTCGGATTCAGTTAAATTTTAGAGCGTCATTTGCTACTTTGTTCGACAGTTTCGACTTTATATTCCTAAACTCACGTCTCGTCATCAGCAATGATCCGTAGGATCCTTGGCAACCTCTACTTAACGTTATTCTTGCAAACGATTCAGGTTGCTTGGTACGAGTTTATCATTGATACGTTTGATACCCAAAATATTAACCAAATATTGTATAGATATTGTGAGTATATATATGTTGAGATCGTATGCTCTCTTTCTGGTGTCAGCATGATGATTTTCAAGCATTGTTTAAAAAGCTAAAAGTTTCACTGTCTTAACTGAATATTTTGAGCCATTCATATACTTTTTTTTTCTTTGTGGGCGAGTGGGTAGAAAATGGCTTCCGCACTTGTAGGTCACTAAAACCCCCCTCTAAGGAACCGTCGACCACCCTGGGACCACATTTTCGAAGAATGTGTGTTCAGCGCTCTCTTCTGTCGAGTCGTTGTGTAGGCACTTTGACTTTTAGTGTTCTGTGGAGGTACTTTTCAAAATATCCATCAGCCGATAACAGCTGGGATGTGTAAAAATTCACTTTTCCAAATCTACGGTTTGTCCATAAGTCTAGATCTTTTATTAATCTGGCCGTTCATCGCCGCGACTATCATATTCCCTTCTGTATTGCCATGTTGTTATTGTATCTTTCTTTATTTGTACTATTGTGCTTTTGTTATTATCGAATAGTTTCTTTAGCTTCCACAGCTTTTTCTTTCAAGCAGAAACATGGTTCAATTTCTTTTTCCATGGTAAAAATATGGAGATCCCACGAACAGGTGACAGAAAAAGGTTGTATTAATCTAGCAAAAAATTTTGTCTATTTGATTTGCGCATGCAGTTTATGGTAAATGGAACAGTTCGGATAAAATTTGTTATTTCTCGTAGTTTTTTGGGAACTTTAGTGACATCTTGCTCACCACTAAGGTGACTGGTTGCCTTTCTCAAAAGATCGTGTGCATTAATCAAGACTTTACAATGCTTTCATATCGCTGATACAAAATTACAATATTTCTCGCTAAGATCGCGACAAAGACTGTGTCATTCATGCTGCTGAAAACAGAGATCGCGTTGATTGTACTTTTGTTTTTCGGCAACAAACTCTTTTATTATACCTATGTCAAAGTTGACATACAAATAGTAGCGATTTCAGTATAAAAATAATCCAAAGATGGCACCGATCCAAAATTTGCACTAAATTATCATTCTAAGTGAAAGTTTCAACTTCCAGGCAATGAACTAAATATCGAATCAAAGGTCAAATTAAATGTGAAATAAATTACTAATTTTTGAGCTGTTTTTTAAGTTTTAAAGTAACTTAAAATGAATTTAAATTTTCCTGAAAACACCTTTTTTGATAGAAAAAATATATTTTTGTGCAAATTGAAGCTACCCTGATTGGTTATACGATATTGGATAATTTGACCTCTTAGTCCATCAAGCTCCATGTCTGTGTCAGCACTTCTGATTAATAAAGAGATATTAGAGCACAAATACTTTTATCACAAAGTCTTTTATACTTTTACTGCTAATTAATGTTTTGGCAGCAATGCAGATCACATTAAAATATGTTTTTACTTTACTTAATTTCGTATTAAAAAGTGAAGCTTTTACTTACTATAAGGTTTCCAGCTCTGGAACTGAAACTTTTTATTTTTGCTTGAGTGATAGTCGTTTCTAATACCACAAATAAATGAAAAAAAATATTCAACCATCGATAGAATACATTCCCATCTGGATATATTTGTTTGTCTTTATTTTAAAACTTTGTCATGATATTACTCTCCATTTTTCCATTGCTCTATAATTGTTTAAGTTCAACTATTTTTAAATTCTGCTGATTAATTTTAATAATTTCATAATTTTTTTTCTTTATTTTTAGAACTAAAAAGTTTATCAACTCAGCGGAAAACCTCCAGTGAACGAAATGCATCAACCACGCTATAGTCCAGCACCTCCTCCACAACAACTGGGAATGCGGCCACCGACGCAGTTGCCGCCACCGCGTCCTCAAACTTTTGCAAACGTGAGTATTAATCATTTTTGAACTTGAAGCATTTTTTTTGTTTAGTTATTTAATTAAAAAACTGTGATAATAGTGATGATTTTAAAATTTTTTTAATAATAAATTATTATACGAGTAATGTATATATATATTTACGCAAATAATATTCCATGCGTAGTATAGCTATTAAAATTGCAACGAAACTCTTATTTGGTTTCTTTGAAATAAAGAGTGATCCATTTCGTGGTTTTCTACTTTTTTAAAGAAAAAAAAAACAGAAACTTCATATTTAATGGGAATTGTTTATTATCATTCGGAAGAACATTCTTTGGAATTTATGTTTGGAGATTATCTCATTCAAATGTTGGTCGCGGCTATGTCTCAGATAGTCCATCCGTTAAGTACAATTTTCGTTGGCTCGTTCGATCATTTCGACTCGTAACTGGCGAATGACACGCGTGATGTAGTGCTCCAAGGCCTGATTCCGAAACGAGATTTTTTGCATAGATCTTAGACTTTACACATTTCTATAAGAAATAATCTAATGGTATGATATCACATGATCTTAGTGGTTAATCGACCAGCCCAAAATAATCTGCTCACCGAAGTGTTCTCTCAATAAATCCATTGATTTATACGATGTGTGGGAAGTGACACCGTTTTGTTAAAACAAAATCGCCGAGATCACGAGCTTCAATTTCAGGCATCAAATAGTCGGTTTTCATGGGGCGATAACAGCCAATTACTTACTCACCGACTTCATTTTTGAAGAAATGTTGACAGATTATTCCAAAAACAATACCAAACCGTTGTTTTTCTGTATAAACTGGCAGCTATACAATATCTTCAGGTTGCTCTTCATCCCAAATGTGGAAATTTTGCCTATTTCTATACCCATTGAGCCAGAAATGGGTTTCATTGCTGAGCAAAGTTTCACTCGAAAACGTCGGATTTTCTAGGAACTTTTCAAGATCCCATAGAGCAAAGCGATATCGCTTGGGAAAGTCAAGCGGATTCAGTTCTTATGTTTTGTACGCTTTCAAGTTAAAATCTGAAATGCGCCAAGTCCTTCCATACGTCAGTCAGAGTTGCAGCGAACGGCACCGAATCGACTCTCCTCGATCTTCGTGTGCACTCTAAGGTACGATTGCTATATTTTCTTCACCGCGTGCTGGACTCGGTCTGTTCGGTCGAATATTATCCAATAATGAATGAGGGCCTCCAGATGGGTAATGGTGTTTCGAATTGTCCGCTCGGTAGGCCGATTATGTTGAACATAAGTTTTGTAAACGTTGTTCAGACGTAAGTCTTTTTTATCTTAGTTTTAGTACAAATTGATCCTTGTCGCAATCACTTCTTTCTTTTCAAATTTTTATAGTCAGTCCTATGTCGAGAAATCTCTACTAGTTTGGGTTTACAACTAAACCATCCGTGTTTTTTCCTCGTTGAGGTAGCTTCGAACTACTTTTTCATAATTTAGATACTTGTCTTAGCTAAAGGTGTACAAACTACAGCTATCTGCATACATGCTTAGGTCGAATATACCGAATTTGGTCAATAATTTTCAAGTTTTAGTTGTTCCTTTGTGAAAATTTAATTATTTGCATAATTTAATTTTCATTGAAGAGAAATGCAAAGCCCACTACTTGCTCTGCAAAGGCCCCTGTCTTTTGGCAGACTATATTTGTAATCTAAAACCGCCTACAAACCTTGACAAACAGGTGGACAAATAAAGCAGAGAACACAAATGCCCACCAACACCCACATGCTCAGCAACTTTTTGCATAGTACAGTTAGTTTATGCATTTCACCATTTTGAATATCCTTTAAAAAGTTTGGCTCCATGCAAAATGGAATCTATTCATAGCAATAACACAAACAAACACACAAACGAAAATTTGGGAGCAGGTGAGCAGCATTTCCAAACTCGGCCGTCTTACTAAGGCACTCGGCGGCACACTAGGGTTTGAAAATTTGTCGCTTCTCTATTAATTCGGCCGAGTGGGAATGGCAGGTAGGCTTTTTGCCTGTTTGCTGCTGAAACTATGCTTAGCATAAATTTTCCTATTGTTTAGCATTTAATCCTATTGTGTCCTGTATTGTTGGTCCTGTCGATTTGCAAGTGGGGTGCACATATCTTCGTTAATATGCGACTACACACGAACATATGTCGTAATATATTTGGAATCAAAGCTATTTTCGTCTGTTTGCATGAATTATAAGGTTTTTGTTTGTCCGTCTGCTGTTCATTTGCCTTCCGTCTGACAGTATTTTATGCCTCAGGCTTGAGTTTGCCATTTGACGGCCGTAACAATTTATGATAGTTGTCGTTGAAGTTTTAAATCTCACATTTTCCATTAAAGCCACTTGTTTCTTAAGAAACTGTGTTGTTGTGTATGTGATTATGAGTTTATATATATTTGAGGCATCAAATTAACTTGATTGCTTTTATTTGATTGCCTCATTTGGTAATTAATTGCTGTACAGTAATACTTATAAGATTTAGCACCTGTTTCTTTGCCTTAATTTGAAATCCTTATGTTTAGTGTAATCTGCAATGAAATTAAGTTCAAGTGTTCATGTTCTATCTCTGAGGTCCTCAATATGAGTGTATATCTATTGGTTTCGATCCGTTATTCTATGTTGATCAACTAAGAATTATTAATTAACTGCTGACCCCAAGTAATTCATTCTTTTTACTAACAGGTTGTTAGATTTACTTCTTATACGACTATTGATAAAGTGATTCTCATTATGTTACTTAAACCACTTGAACCAGAAACTTAGAACTAAAGGGTGATCCATTTCGAGGTTTTCTACTTTTTTAAAGGAAAAATTCAGAAATTTTAAATTGAATGAATCGAAGTGAGATTGCCCGCATATGCTTTAGACTTTATATATCCCCACAGAAAAAAGCCTAATGGTGTGATATCACACGATCTTGGTGGCCAATCGACCGGCTAAAAACCAAACGTATATTATTTATACTTACACCGTTTTGTTCGATAACTTTTTGCCACTTTGAAGGTAATGTAGAAACTCTTGACCCTGTTGTTAAAAACATGGGACAGTCGATTATCGCAAGCTTCTCAGGCAATAATCACTTGGCGCCAAGGCTGAGCTATAAGGTAAAACTACAGAAAACTCCCAGCCAGGCTTGGCTTGGCGTTGTTCTGAAGAAACACAGTTCCTTTAAAATCGCCACCAAACACATAGAAAAATTTTCTTCAATTTGCTTGGTCACCAATTCGCTCACTCATCGCGATTCCACAGATAACTTTCCATAACCAGTTATTGTTCGCTTTAGAAATGAATCGATTTTACCTTAACTCGTGTGGCATCTATACATTAAGCTGCCAAAATAATGTTCAGGTTTATTTTAATGGCACCAAATGTTTTTATGCTCTGAACAAGGTATTATAGAGAGCATTGAAATCTTAATTCTAAAATTACCGTAATCGAATCGACTAATTCAAAATTGCGTATAATGGCTGTTTGAGTACCATAATCGTACGAGTCTAAACTATACACATTTTTACTTGCCGGGCAAGCAAGTATGCAAAAAGCATATTTTCACGGTTGTTGTCCAAGTGCCACTTAAGCAGCTGATTGAAACTGTTGAGTCATATTTGATTCAAGCGGGTTGGCAGAAGATAACCAGTTGTCCTCCCGAGGGCTTTCAAGAGGAGATAATCTCGAATAAAAGTGGTATGGCCTGTATACCTTTTTAGTGAATTTATCCTAAAGGTGTATTGTAATCTTTGTAACATAATATGTTTATGGATCTGAATTTCAAATCCTTTTTATAAGCTCTTTTTAGCGGCTTTTGTCTTCCATGTGTCCAAGAGGTCCTAGGGAATCCATAAAATTATACTATTTGCTTATAATCATCGAAATTTTCATTCTCAAGGCGAAAAAAAACTTCTTAAGAAAGGAAAATTAAAGATTAAAAGTAACATTCGCTTCCAACTACTCAGATCATATAAGCCGTACTTAGTTGGTTGAAAAGGGAGACGCATAAGCGGGATCTTAAGGGTAGATGCTCTGTGATGACCACTACAATGTTGCTAAGTTGCCTCTTGCTTAAAGGTATGAAATTTTTTGTTTGTCCACCATCAACACCACCTTAAAGTATCTCTGTGATATATTCTGTGTTGCTTGTGTTCCAAGACCTGAGGTGTTCCACTACTTCCAACAATACTAAAATGCAATTATAAAATGGAGTTGTCATTAGCAAAAAAAAAAATAATAATAATAATAATAATAGTCAAATATTGGAAATGTCTCCTTAATTAATAAATAACGAAATGTTTATGTTTTTTAAAGTGTACATTTAAAATAAATCGTTGGCAGAGTAAAGCATATATTGATTATTGCATATGTTTGTCTCTTTCTCTGAAATGGAACTTTTTGCACTTACCATTTCATTTAAGGAGTCAGTAGGGTATTTTGGCTTGCTATTTTCACATGTTTTTTTTCATAGAAATTTTTATTCTACAATAGAATTTTTTCACATATCATACCCCATGATGGAGTGTGTAAACAAATTTTTTCAGAATTTTTGATGACATCTGTCGAAGAAACGGCTGGGTGAATGAGATGCGCTTCACTGGCGAACACGATTTCTCATGTTTGGATCATCTAAAACACAAAAACATAATTTATTCTTAAAAAGTACGTGTATGGTTATCGTCCCTATTAGAATCATGAAAAAATGTTGATAAATAAAAAAAGTAATTAACGTTTTTTTTTTAATTTTTCCCCATGTGTTTTTACATAAATTTTGTCATAGCATTGTCAGTAAATTATAAAAAAATAACATAGATAGCCAGTGAACATTAAAAAAAAAAAACAAAAACAAGCAAATCGGTTGAGTAGTTCGACCGGAATCATGTCCGCCAGTTTAAAAAAGAGTGTTTTGAGAAAAACGCGTTTAAAGTTTGAGATGTGCACTCCGAGCGCTCCGAACGTCGAGCAGTATTATTATTTTTGGGCCTTTTTCGAAACCTTTCAATGAGAAAGTGGGTTTCTACATTAACTCTAAGGGTATAAGGGAACAGAAAATACAAAAAAAAAAAATTGTTTAAAGAAAGAATACCCTACAGACCCTCTAAAATCTTCTTTTCTTCAAGTTGACCGCTATTCAAACATAGACTTACTTCAAAACTTAACGACTCTAACAAACATGTACTCACATACATACACAAAGTAAAAATCGTCACCTAAAATGCAAAACAGCATATCATCAAAAAATAAATCGAAAATCGCTTTCAGATATATAATATATATGTATGTATGAAATCATTTTATAACCAAAACGTAATTTTTTTTTTCAACCAAAACTCAAATTTTTTTTCAATATGAGTGGTTTCAATTAGCTTTGCCCGTAAACTTAAGAAAAGTGAAGTTACGTTATTTTGCAGTTTAGGTGACGATATATTACTTGTATTGTCATATTTATTTTATATTTTCTCACTCTTACTGCCCTTCAAAAGCATTGATTGACAGCCATCATTAATGTTGATATTTATTATTTCATAAAGATTAATTTATGACAGGAGCTTAATAAAAGCCACAAATGAGAATACAATGTTCTTGATGAAACATCTTCTTACACGCGTTATTACCGTTATTATGGTCAAGACCATGCGCCACATTATATGTAGCATATTTATAGGCGTTTTAAATGCCCTTCGCACAGCAACAAAGTATAAAAAGTTGACCTTCCTCTTTTCTCTCTTCCCTGTTTGGTACAAAAACCAAGGCAAGTGTAATGTTCGATTGCAACAAAAACGATATAAATACCAAATATCCACTCACATGTTTTTGATTAAAATATATTGCGAAGAGCTTGCGTGTGTCATAAATCGGTTTAACATACAGATTTACTATGTGTCACAAAGTAACAAAGTAACGGATACTGCGGCTTCTTCAGTGCGGCTTCTTCAGTGTACTATATAGTCATGTACATATTTGTACGACCGGACGTATATTATAGATGTGTGAATGTGCAGTTATATATAACATATAAGTAGTAAGGTGCCCAATGCTTGATTTTAATCAGTGAGTTTTTATGACATTGTCAGCTTATGGGCGAAAGTGAAGATTATTTCATAAATATTAATGGATGTGTGTACCTTTATATAGTTTGTGGATTTTTTCGTATACCCTGAATGGTGTGTACTATACCAAGTTTGCCACGAAGTTTGTAAAATTCAGAAGGAAACCTTGAAGACACTATGTACAAATATGTACAAATAGAAATATTCAGCGTTAATAGCTGCGTCGATTCAGTCATGTCCATCTGTCTATATATACAGTAATTAGTTCCGCAATTCCGCAATTCCTTTTTCCCAATTTTTTATTTGACAAGATAACAAGTCAATGAAAAACACATTTTTTGGCCAAACTTCGATTTTTTTGTTTCAACATACATCTCTTCATCTGATACGCTGATTTCAGCGACCGTCCAACTTTTCGATACCATTTTTGTAGTAGATTTGTTCTTTGCTTCAGAATAGTTTTCTGTTTCGGCGAACACTTTTCATTCGACGGAAATTTCTTCCTAGCGAGAATTCTTTTGAGACCTGAGAACAAGAGATAAAAGCTGGGTGTCAGATCTTTAGAATACGGTGAATACGGAAGCAGTTAGAAGTCGAATTCAGGGTTTTTTGCCATAGTTTTTGTTGACTTGAGGCACGGTTGGGTGATGGTTTTTCTTTATCTTCAAATGCGGCTCTTTTTAGACGATTTCGTCTTTTAAACGGTCAAATAAAGCTATGTAATGGAAAATGTTGACGATCCTTTCTTTTTTTAGGTAGTCAATAAGAAATATTTCCATGCGCATCCCAAAATACTTCACTTTACGGTCATCTAAAATTATTTCGTGGACATTTTTAATGTTTTCGTCGGTAACAAGTTCTAACATTCACAGTCTTCTGTGCTCTTGTAACTACCACGTCTAAACTATATAAACCTTGATGTTTGATTTACTTCGGGCAGTGTCTGAAAACTGGTCCATCGAGCCAAATTTTAGCTTCAACTATATTTTTTCTTTACAAAAAGAAATATTTTATCAACAACGAAATTGCTTTTTGACCATTTTTTCCAATAACAAAAGTTACTTCACTCAAAATCATATAATTCAGAGACTAATGTTCCAACAGCTGTCAAATTTGTGCAAGGGCCTTATGAAAGTTAGGTTTAACTAAAAATAATATGGATCTATTTTTAGTAGCGTCATCTGTGTGTCAGGCTGAGGACCTTTTACATATAGTTACTAGAAGAAATGCTCCTGTGGAGGGTATTATGACTGCGGTGCATGCGAAGTTAACGTTCTTTCTCTGTTATATTTACTTAAAGATTCAAGTCACGTCTTCGACATGCATTTTGTACTTTCACGCTTCAATCTTTATTTATACTCTCTTTTGTTGTTGTTTTTACTATGCATTATTTTATATAAGTATATGTGTATGCATATGAAAGTATAATGTACTTACTAATAACTAAATTTGTGCTTACATACATACATATGTATATAAACATCAGGGTACGAATTCATCCATATCCATAGTTAAAATTTACTAAAATTTACTTAATCGCTTGTCTGAAAAAGGATGAAACATTTCTTTGAAAAAGCATTTGAAGTGCGATTTATGCTAGGGAATATTACCTACTGACCATTGCCACAAATCCGTCGACTCAAATACTATATTAGGCAGCTCTTAAAATGCTTTTCATATAGTTCTCAAATTTTTAAGCATTTTTACATTTTACTTCGAGATTTGGGTATTTTTCAAAATTTTTAAAATGTTTTTGAAAAGAAAAAATAATATATTTGGCCTTTCCCTCGTTCACTACCAGACCCGTTTGCTTCGCTTCATTGTTCAACAGTTGTATACTAGAAGATTGTACCATCGCTATTCGGATCTGCAGCCCGAATTATTTTCTCCTGGAGTAGATTGAGATAGGGAGTCACCTTGACGAAAACCTCGTTTGGTATCGAACGACTCGGAGAGGTGCTTCCCGATCCTGTCAAAGCTTTTGGTATTGCCCAATGTCATTTCCACAATATTTTCTCAAATATGTGGTATTTACTTGACAAAGTTTTCTGCTTGATCTTTTAGTATCCGTATCCCTAAAAGTTGAGTCTACTTAATCGGAACTGACCCGCGATTCCTACCTAAGGTTCTCCACTCGTCAGCTGCCACAACTGCAACAGAAGCATTGAAAATCAGTAGAAATGTAGCTGGACCAGTTGCAAGAGATCTTAAAAGCATGAGGTATAAGTTAAGATCTTCTCAAGAGATAGAAGATTAATTCCTCAACTTTTAATTAGGTAACTCCAAAGGTAACATATAAAAGCTATATTTTTTTGGAAGTCTTTACCGACAGTTGAAAGATTGAATTGATTATCAAGCTCTATAGGTATTACTCTTTATTATAAAGGTTCTACGAAGAATGTTAAGTGACAGCTTTCGTTGCTGAACGAGCTGTTAAGCACTCACTCCAGGGCATGCATTACGTCTACTAAACAGTGTCTATCCAGACACCTATCTAGAAGTATGTAACTATATAAATATTTTAAAGTTTTATACGGAGCCCAGTATTTACATAAATATAGATTTGAAAGTAGGAATGCCGTTATTGCGGTTCGGAACTGACCACTCATCGCTTACTCCACTCTATTTAGGCATTTAATGCCGGCGCCGCGTTCCAATCACAGTTAACTGAAATACCAGCACGTATGGCGGGAGGAGGAAGAGGAATGCACAATATCTCTATGCCCCACGGTTGTTTGATTGTACACCACACTGTTGCTTTTTGCTGCCCCTATCAGTGGCATACTTGAGCAATTTGATTGCAATGTCGAGGGCATTCGTATAGCGACTGCTCAGCTCAACAGCGTAGGGGCTCTAGGCCCACTAGACTCAGAAGAAATGCAATTGTTTGTCGTTACTCGAAACTTACTTTGTAGTAGCAAGTTTGTTGCTTGGTCGCCTCTTGTTACTTGCTTTTTACTTTTCCTTTTGACTTGTCGCAAATGCTGCTGTCTGATCTGCTGTTCGATAGGGTTCCACGGGCTCGTTGCAAAAGCTCGATAGTCGCCTCTATCATATTGAGGAGAACGTAGCAATCACAGTTACAATATAACGTTTCCTGTTGTACTTGTTCGCTTTTAAGTACGGTAGTCTTATGTTTGCGTATGTATGTATGAATTTCTTTTGATGTAAGCCCTGCAGGAAAATACGAAAATCACGAAGCTTGTAACAGCCAGAAAGGGAGCTCGGAAACTTTGTTAATTATATGTATATATAGTATATGTATATATATACATAAATGATCCAATCACGTTATTTGCGTCGATTTAGCCCAGTCTGTCTGTATAGACGTAAACTAGTTCCTTTCTCTAAGAAGAAACGTCGATAGCGGACCGCTATAGGATAGTAGTGTGTGTCAGCTACAAACAATCTGATCAAAATCAGGTTCTTCAGAGAAAATTTTTTCAAGAGTTGATTAGAATATGATAGAACACGTATCTAAGCATTGGGATGTCCTCACACACTTTGATTTCATACCGGATCACTTGGATCATGGAGTCGCCAAACCGAACTCTGGCGGCTCCTTCTCTGCCCATATACCGACGAGGGAGTTGTGGGTGGAAGAAGCCATTGGAGGAGAGGGGAAGTAAGGTGGGCCAAAGATTGGCGGGAAGGTTGGTGGAGGGTGTACTCTCAGGAGCTCTCTATGAACTGCAACTTCAGACTTTCAGACTATTGCAGTGTCTTCCAAGCTGAGGTTGTGGCCGTAGGGTAGCATAGATCTACTGCTTTAGAGGGCAACCTCCTTCAGAGAAGTGACCATTCACTCAGATAGCAGAGCAGCGATGCTAGCTTTGAGCTCCGCGTTGAGGGTTGGTCGAGGAGTGCCTAACCTGCTATCAAAGCAACGAGTGCCTTTGTGATTTAAAGGGTGGCCAAGCCGTTGCAGAATTGCAGAAATTGCAAACTGATAGAAAGCAAGGAAGGTACCCTGTAACAGTTGTTGGTAGGATGGGGCGGTCGGTCTTCCACATTCTCTTGGTTTTACTACTAGATAGCTGGGCTTTGCGGAAACTTGGCCAGCGCCGGGCCACCATCGGTACATGCGCTGTCGCAAAAGCCTTTGGCTCAAGATCGATCGCAAGACATCTAGTGATCTCTTTGTCCTTAGTAAGGCTAGCCTCTCCCTAGTTGTGGGCCTTCTTGGTGTCCATGCTATAAGGTAGGGAATCTTATAAGACCCCATCTGCAAAAGCTGTATGGATGAAAATGAGGTGGAAACAACTCAGCACTTCCTTCTTGACTGTCCCACCTCGAGGAGGTCAAGACTTAAGCATTTGGGAGCAATCCAAGTGCGATCTTTGATCAGCCATCTAACCTAAGATGATCAGATAGGTAGTATGATTTGGGTATATTTCTAAAGAAGTAGCATTATAGAATATCCAGGGATAAACTATGATTTCTATAATCTATTCCTCAAGGAAGAACAGCTTAGAGTGGGGATGCATAATAAATAATTATTTTATAAAGGACGTACGACGCTAAGAATAAAGTCGAAACTAACAAATGTTTTCACGTCTCTTCTGGATTAACCATACTCGAAAAAGGGGAAAATGCCGATTTTCGATAAAATCCAGAGAATTCCATAGCTCTTAAAATACACCCTGTATAAGTTAAACGCGGAGGCTCTTCATCACTTTCTTACTACTTTCCAACAAATTACATGTTTTGTTCAAAAAAATGCATTATCGGAGCAACTCCGTTCCTGCAGGGTTACCTGCGGCGGCAGCGCTGTTTAACTGCCTGTAAGTGAGTGTGCCTGCGTGTGCGAAAGTGCTTTAGCATGAAATTTTGCAAAAACTTTCGTCTACAGTTTGCTTGATTGTTTTGGTAGCGCGGTTGCGCGGTTGAGTGCTTCCGTTGGTCGGTCAGCAGATGACTGCCTGGGCTGCCATTACTACTGCCACTACAGCAACTAAAACAAAAACAACATGTACGCCTCTACTGTTTGCTGCCGCCGCAGTGCTTCTGCACTGCCACTGAATACTTTATGCCGTTAAGTTGCATCGAATTCGGTTTGTTTTAATACTTTTTGCATTGCTACTTACTATTTATTATTACTATTTTTGTTGTTTGTGTATTTTGTTTTGCATTTTTTGCTTTTGTTGTAGTTTTCCTTTCTTTCTTTCACTGGCGTGGAGTAGCTGCTGCGGGTACTTACCGCTCGTACATTCACTTATAATTACTAATTGTCTGACCATAAAGCAAAGACTGCCTCAAACAGATAGCATTGGCCACAAATTCACGAGTAACGAGCAAGAAAATAAATACGATTGTTGCTATAAATCGACGCACATACCTATATACATGCACTTGCATCTATTTCCGTACTTGCAAAGTGCCACTGCAATGCTCTCGACCACACACACACACAATATATACACATACACTCACTATTATACAAATGTTTACAATAAATATTTTTGTGTACTGTTATTTATTTGCGAATTAAATATTTGATTTTTTAGCACTCGATAGTCCCAAGTTTCCTTTTCTGGGCGAGTTGTTGCCTTCGGGACATACCTTGGCATTACGGTACTTTTGTGTGCGCCACAAGTTGCAGCGTTCGCCCGCTATCCTCTTCTTTGTCGTTGTCTAAGTAAATGTGTAACTTGCTTTTATCATTATTGCTCAATATATTGCACTTCAGTGCCTTAAAGCGGTTTTTGACTTTACCTTGCCATATTTTGCATTAGTTAAGATACACATCTACACACCCACACATACACAAACGCATTCCCATATTCCCGTGTAAATAGCACAGCACGTTCATAGATATCATCGCGTGTGACCACATTTTAATAAAGCTAATTGATTGATGCCATGTTGCCCAAAGGTAATTGAGCACACCTACATATGTGTTTATAGATAAGTGTGTTTGTATGTGTGTTTTTTTAGGAAATAAAGAAAACAATCAAAAACAGATTTTTAGTGTAAAAATAAGCAATTGATTTCGAGCTGGCACTAAAAATAGTGTGCACTGCGAGAAATAATGTTAAATCAGTCCTGTTTGGAGAGTTGTAGACGATATTTTTACCAAAGCAACAGAAAACAAAGCTGGATTAGAGCTCCTTGGACATATGTGTATAACATAACTGCATCACGGTAGGCTTTGGCACGATAGGCTTCTTCTTCTTTATTGCCGAGTTTACAACAGCGCATCAGTCGTTTCATTCATTTCGCTATTTGGATAAAATTCGAGATACCAGGTGACGCCAGGTCCTTCCTCCTCCGCCTGGTCTTTCCAATGGATTGGAGTCTTCCTGTTCCTCTGCTTTAACCGGCTGGTACTGAGCCGAACGCCTTCAAACCTGAACCGTTCTCTTCCATGTGGACAACATGACCAAGCCAGCGTAGCGGCTGTCTCTTGATTCGCTGACTACGTATGTCGATGATCCACCGACTGCAGGAATCGCGATTGTCGATGTGCAAAAGGCCATAAATCTTCCGCAAAACTTTTATATCGAACACTCCTAAGGCCGACTCATTAAATGAGGTCATTGTCCATGCCACCGCACCTCGTTTGGTATCGAACGGCTCGGAGAGGTCCTTCCTGATACTGGCGGAGTTTTTGGTATTACTCAACGTTAGTTTACACAGCCGTATTAGCTTTGCGCGGGTACTAAGTTCAGACTTGGCGGCATAGAGGTATTAGTTCGTACTGTCGAAGGCGGCTTTATAATCGACTAAGATTCCTTTCACGAGTATTTCCAAGATTTGGCGCATACCGAAAATCTGGTCGATAGTAGATTTTCCAGGTCGAAAGCTGCACTGATAAGGTTCAATCAGTTTGTTGACGGTGGGCTTTAATCTTCTACACAGTACGCTCGAGGAGGCTTATCCCAAGGTAATTGGCTTAGATTTTGGGGTCTCACTTTTTGTGGATTGGGCAGAGCACACTTAAGTTCTAATCGTCGGACATGCTTTCATCCGATCATATTCTACAAATAAGCTGATGCATGCTCCTTATAAGTTCTTCGCCGCCGTATTTGAATGGCTATGCCAACACTTTACATAATTTTCCGTGCACTTATTATAAGCCTCGGCTGGGATGGATTTCGGTGCCTTGAGCTTAAATAAAATTTATTTTTTTTTTCGGTTTCAGCTCATTTTTAAACAATATTTTGATTGTTGTGTAGTTTTGACGCCATTTTCATAAAGCATGTCTCAGCACCAGTACGAGTCTAGCACAGACACGCTTCTTACTCACAAAATTAACCAAAATGTGTTGAGTCGATCCACAAGAAATGTTGAAATCCTCTGCTATCTCTCTGATGCGTACAAAAAGATTTTGAAGCTTTAACTTTTTCGGTGTTACCGTCATTAACAGAGGTGGATGGATGATTTGCATGAGATAAGGTTTCGGTGACTTCATGACCTTCACTGAGTGCTTTGAACCGCTCAAATACCTGTGTTCGTGATCAATTAGACTCTCCAAACCCCTGTAACACTTTCAAAGATCAAGTAGTTGTGATTCCTTTAGAAGCAATACAATTTCCAGCAAACAAATTGTTGTTTATTTTCTTTATTGTTTAAAATCGCCAGCCAAAACTTTCGTGTCGTAAACAAACAGAGTCTAAACCTTCTACTAATATAAAAAAATCTAGAAAAATGAGACATCAAAGGAATTTAGGAGTAAAGGGAGAGTCTTCTATGGGCACCTCTCCATCAACTCTGGATTCAAGCTACTAGACAACTGAAGTGTCTTTGAAGCAGAGTTGGCTGCCATCAAGGTAGAAATAGTCTTACTGCTGCCAAGTGCAGCATGCTTCAGGGAGGTATGCATAAACTACCATATGATAGCAAATCGGCGGCACTGGCCTTGAACTCTCCGACAGTGCGCTCAAGACTAGTCATGAAGTATTTGACTTTTGTTGTCCGACTTGTTTGGGCGCTTGGTCATAAGCGGTATCACTTGAAAACGGCAAAGCTGATCATTATCATCATCAGATAGGCAGCGAGTCGGTACTTCGCTGTACTCTTACGTTCTAGTTTTGGATCTATGAACGTTCCGTGCACTTGCAATCCATATTCAGCAATCAGGCCTTATAAAGTTGTAAGATACTTATGGCTTAGAGCGTAAGGCAAGAGCTTCTACTCGCTCTTAGGTTCATAGTGGCGGAATGGTAGAGTGTTCTGAAGGGACATTGTATAATAATGTCCAGCTTACATCAGACTGAGGTTGAAACATATCAGGTACACACGTCTTCGGCGCACCTGACGAAGTTGTTGAAAAAAGTTCTTTTTGATACCAGCGATAATCAAAAAATTCACTAGAAAAAACCTAATAAGTTCAATACTCGAATATGCTTTAAACTATATCCTCTTGGATACTGATATCTGAATTTTATCTCCTTAGCATAAACGTCACCCACAAAGTAATAATTTTAGCCAAGTAATTTACGAAATTGTTGGATGGTAAAGCTGTAAAGACTAAGAGATTCATAAGCTGCCCATGGAATGTAGTGGGTTACATGTGTAGGCTAAGGAATATGATAATTATCAAAATGTATTTTCCTCTTCTTTTGATTTATATATTATATATATGTATATATTATCATTGATTTACTTTTTTATAATGGATAAATCCTTCAATCTCAAGCGCGTTCAGTCTATAACAGAGAATACCTACTTTTGGACATTTTCATCGAATACGCGATTTGCTCAACTTACAATGTTGAACCATCCCTAAAAGAAATTCATGATATTATAAGTCCGAACGTTTTGTAGTTATTGTGAGCCTTGTTCTAGATTTTATGCTAATTTCGCTTATGCTTCTTAGCCACGCTAGCTTTAGAAAGAAAAAAAATGATTCTCTTCGATCCGCTGTCTATTGATACGCTGAACTACAAGTATGTCAATGTCGCCGTATATTTCGTACACATCATCGTTCCATCAACTGCGGTATTTGTTGTCATCGTCCATGCCTCTGCACCATATAGCAAGATGGGTTGGTGAATGACTGGTAGAGTTTAATCTTTGTTCGTCAGGAGAGGACTTTGATTTTCAATTTCCTTCTCAGTCCAAAGTAGCACCTGTTGGTAATAGTTATTCTGGTTGGATTTAAAGGTTGTTGTTGATGCTGATTCCAATAAACGAAATTGTCTTCGACTTCAAAGTTATGACTGCCAACAGTGACGTGCGAGCCAAGTCGAGAAAGCGATGACTGTTTGTTTGATGACAAGAGATATTTCGTCTTTGTCCTCGTTCTGTGCAAACATCTGACTGAAAATGACTGGATCGTTCAAATCAATGAAAGTAACAAAAAAATTGTTCGTTAAATCCACTTCACCATTCCCGACCTCTTATGAGTAGTCTTTCCAAACATGTTTAAGGTTATGTTATAAATATCTCCAGATAGAACGAGCAATAGACTTTGGCAGATTACCCAACCGCTTTTGAACAACTTCAAAAAATTCCATAAGATCTTAAAAAGCTCACATGAACCAGAAATAATGCCAATTTTCCAGAATTCTTAGGGATCCAGCAAAAATGTTTTCTGGATGCCAAATTTTTTGTAGTGTGCTCTCTGATTTACACAATGTTCTTATTTATAAGCTCAACTAAAAATTTAAGAGCTAAAAGCTCGCTGAAGAAAGCTTTCATTTAACTACAACTAAGAGAAGTGCATGCTATTCACGAAGATATTTTTGTATTCGTGTTAAAGAAATATGCTCTCGCACAGTGCATTTCATTTTAGCGAAATTCACCACACTCTCTGAGTTGGCTGCAACAAATCGGCAAAAGTCGAATGCATTCGGTAAGAATTCGTTTGTATTTTTTGCAGACATGATGAGCCTTGCGTACGCATGTGGGCATCAGCTGCTTAGTTTACATATATATAACTATTATATAGATATGTATATAAATACATATTTATGTGGCAGCAGCCACACGCAAAAATGCATTAAATTTTTGAATAACAAACAGGCATTTCCGGCTTGAAAGAACGCAAGCGCGTTGCTCAAAAACAAAAAAAGGAGTGAAGTATTTGTACATATGTATATTATATATTCAGATATGTGTATATATGTATGTATATATAATAAAGGTGTGCGTGTATATGAGTAAAAGTGGAAGTATGGATGTGAAGTGAAGGCGGCAAAATGGCGCTAAACGTGAATTGTTTACATATTTAACTAAATGTTGTATATACAAGCTTATATAAAAGCCTTTTTACAATATGTAAAAACATATGGAACAAGATATAGGCTTCATAGGCTTGTATGCACTGCTAAAGCTGTCTTCCAAAGCCATATGGCTATATCTTTCGATAAAATTGAGCGCAAAATTTTATTTTCTATGCTTGTATGTAGTATATACCTTCACTTATATACAGATTTTTACTTTATACAAATATATTTTTTATATACATACATACATACATATATGCACCTCTGTCAATATTTCATTGCTAACGCCGTATTTACTCACTGAGCACTCGCCGCGCATACTCTCTGCGCAACTTACTGTTATTACAACTACACACACATACATACATACACGCATCCATACTGAAATGCTCAACCATAAAATCCCAAGTGTGTAATAAAAGAAAAGTCGATAAAGTTGCTGCGAAGCGGCGTCGGCAAGTGAAATGATGTTGCATGCTTGCAATGTTTGTTGTATAAATGCGTTTGTTGTTGTTGTTTTTGTTGCGCATGTCTATAGTAACTTCGGCTTGTGCAGAATATGCCGGCAAATACACGAAATTACGATGCTATTACAAGGCGGCAGAGGCGTCGGCTGCAAGCTGCACGACACAGCAGCGAAACAACAAAAGCAACATAGATGTGGTAGGAAAATGAGTGGGCGATTTGGTGGGTGGTAGGGACATGCTTACTCTATGTGTTGTTGTTTGTGGCGCTGCAAACTTTATAACTGTTGAGTTTGGGCATTTTTGGCGCTGCAAAGCCGAGCGTCATGAATACAGACTTACGCAAAATGCATATACGCTCGTATATATACATATATATACATATGCTGTGTGTACATAGTTGGTGTTGCTATATAAATCTAACTGTATGTGTCCGTAACAGCCCACAGCCGACGTTGCTGAAATACCGACCGACTAACCGAGCGACCGAAGCGCCGAACTGCCTCCACTAACCGTACTCTGTTTTCTGTCTAAAGAGTTTTGTTGGCGTAACGGCCGTGTCCAACCTTGCACAATGCGAAACTCAGAAAGCGTTCGGCGTTCGGCTACAGAGTGGTTAGCTGAGCGACGAAGGTGTACGTAAACTAGCGAGTTGGTGATATATAAATATGTATTGAGCGGCTTTTGAGTACTCGTACGTAAAGCAGCGAGTAGACAAACGGAAATGAAACGCCATTTTTGCAGGAACGAAATGCCACACACACACAAACCTACGTATAAATGACTAGTACGCTGACTACACACACATACATGTACATACATACATATACACACACATACATGTATATATAGGAGTACTATCATGTATATTTATAGACATATTTATATATTTGAGGCATTCTTTTGTCTGCCATTTCACTTCGTTTCAACGAGTGAATTTCGCGTAAACGATTCCTTGCTCTGTTATAAACGCCACAATAACAATAAATACAACAACAACAACAACAGCGCCTAACGACTTCTACGAGCTTAGCCGTTTGGTGCGCACGAAGCCGAGTGCAGCAGCCGCCGTCGTCCATATTCAAAGGCCGCCGCCACATTTAGAAGTTCAATTGTGCCGGCCAACGCCAGTCGAAGTTAGCAGTCAGCAGTTAGCGGCAGCAATCAGCATCCAGTTAACCAGCAGCAGCTCTACCAAACGCCGTTAGCAGTCAGCATCAGCTGTAAAGCGTTTATCAAGTGCGCGTCAAGCTAAATTCAAGCGAAAGATTTGAGTTAAAAAAAAAATAAATAAAATAACGGTAAAATTATTAGTTCGAAAAATAAGCGAAAATAAATTAAAGAAAAGGAAAATAAATAAAAGCAAGGAAAGTAACTAAAAGAAAAGCAAATAAATAAAAGGAAAAATAAATAAATAATCGAAAAGCAAAGTTAACGACGTCACAGCAACGCCGACGTGAGCAGCAAGCTGGAGCTTGAGCAGCCAACACAAAACGAAAGCAATCGAATCGTATTAAAACTGGAGTGTTTTGCACAAAAACAAGCGAAAAAGTGGAGAAAATCGCAATCGCAGACAAGTGCTTTGCATTGAGCGTCGCTGAAGACATAGTTAAAGCGTTTTCTAACGGTATTGCATTGTATGGCAAAGAAAATAGGTGCGAAAAGCATTAAAAGCAAGTTAAATACAGCAGGCACTCGTAGCCACGGCAGACGCGCGCGTTCTACACACTGAATATATATATACGTACACATATATATATATATATTATTACAAAAACAACTGAAAATATTTAAAAATACATACAAACATATTTATACACAAGTCAAGTGAATCTTTGTAATTTCCTAAAAAACACTACACGCTGATTACGCCGTGTCTCAGCGTCCATATTGTACGCGCTTGCTTCGCTAACGGTAGTCTACGCCGTTGTACGTATGTTCAAACACCGCCGGTAGTCGAACTGTGTGTATGTGTGTGTGTGCATATAAGAAAATTTATTGCTACAAAAGCGCACGCCAGCCCAGTGATAGTCAGTGGCAGCGCACCAGTCATTCAGACAGTCAGCCAAGCAGGCAGCGAACCAAGCAATAAAGCAACAACACGCCAACGCATCAGTGCGCGATTGACTGGAAACGTTTATAAAACATACAAAGTGTTTACCTGTGCGTGTGTGTGTGTGAGCGCGAAGTTTTTCCCAATAACATATGTTAGTTGCGGCGTAGACATTTAGTGCAGCGTAGCAGCGCCGCGAGGTTACGTATACGCCTCAGTGCACCGCCAGTAGTGAGCTACCAGCGGATATCCGTGTCTGCGTTTGAATAATTTACAAAAAAGTGAAAGAAAACGCTTGAAATTTAGTGTACGTTGTTTCTGCAGCAAGCAGTGAGTGCGAATTAATTGTCCATTTATGTGCAACAACTAAGATTGTGAAGAAAGTAATAGATAAAAAATAAAAATTGAGGTGCAAACAAATTTAAAAAAATAAGAAAAAATTAAATAATAAAATTATTGCAAATTTGAAATAAACCATTTAAAAATTTTCAATAATTAGAAAAAAATTAAAACAATTAAGTAAAATTATAATAATTACGAATAATTAATAAAATTAAACATAATTATAGAATTGAGAAAAATTAAAAATAACTAAGGATATTACGAATAATTTAAACTTAATGGCGAATAATTAAAAAAAATAATAAGTTATAAATAATTAAAAAAGTAAAGAAAATTAAAAAATTTCAACTAATTTAAAAATTAAGAAAAATTAAAAAACTACTAATAATTAAAAAATTAAGGAAAATTAGGAAATTACGGATAATTAAAAAATTAAAAACTAACTGCGAATAATTAAACATTAATTACGAATAATTAACAAGTAATTGCGAATAATTAAAAACTAAAAAAATTAAAAATAAGAACGAGGAATTAAAAAATTCAAATATTTACGAAAACCCATTGCGTATAAATTAAATTTAAAAAAATTTTAATTAGCAAAACTAAAGTTATTAAGTACTTAGCCATATTAATTCCGTCGTACAGCTGTTTATTGTACTCATTTATTAGTGTTTTTAAATAATTGTGGTGCTGCTGAAGAGTATAAGCTTAGCTTTGCTTAGTGTTGTTGTTGTTGTAGCTCTGTAAGTATTAGTAAAAATAAGTGTTTTGAGCAAGTGTGTTTTAAGCAAATGAACAGTATTATTTATTGAAATCTTTAAACTGAACAAAATAAAAAAAAAGATATTTTTACCTAAAGCAACTGACGAAGTGGAGAAATTTTGAAATATTTAAAAAACTTTAGCTGGTAGTTTTTTCTTGGAATAAAACGAGCCTTAAGTAATAAGTGGAGTAGTTTATATTTAGCTGGCTAGTAATAAGTACTAAAAAAAATTAAGTAACTAAATTAATTAAGCTGAGAGAAAGCCAAAGAATTGCTCAATATAAAATAAGAATTTCGAAAAATATACCAAATACTTGGGATAATATAAAAAGGCCAAAAAAGTTGGTGAAGTTTTGCTCCAGACTTGTTTTAAATCGTGAATAAAGAAAGAAAAGTTAAGCGAAACTAAGATGATATAAGGAAAAATCGAAAAAAAGCAACCAAATAGCCGTTTTCGGACCTAAACTATTTTCGAAATAAATTAAAAATACCGAAAAATTTTAAAAACTCGTTTGAAAACTAGATTGTGGTTGACAGTTACTGGTAAAAGTGAAAATAATATTGAGCTTTCATAAGAAACCTAGTTTCGAATTCTGAAGCGATTTCGAAACTTACACCAAATAACAGAAAAAGTGGCATGCCGAAGTAAAATATTCAAAAATTCGGTGAAAAAAACTTTTTTGAAACTTTAATATTGAAATATGGTAAGAATTAATAAGTGAAATTACTTTAAAAACGAAAATTTAAAACAAAATCACTCTCAAAAAGTTTAAAAAGGTTATTCAAAAACAACAAAATTTCAATATTTTGATGTAAGTGTAAGAATTATTGCGAAAAGTACTTAAATTAAAAAAAAAATTTGAAAAAAAATTCTAAAAAATCTAGTTTTGAAATATTTACACCAACAATACAACGAAAACACGATTTGCGGAGATTTGTGTAAAATCGCGGAGTTTGGTGAAATTTTGAATAACGATTTTGAAAATTCGAAATTTGATTTAAAAAGTAATGTTGTTAAACTAATGTATTGATTACTAACAAAAAGTAGCGGTAAAATAAAAGCACTGAGAGCTGCAAAGAAATATTGTGCAAAAAATTAAACTAAAATATTCCGAAATATTCCTAAATACAGAAAAGTTTAACATTTGAAAGCAATTTCAAAAAACAAATTTGGAATAAAGTTCGAATAGTTCGAAAAAGTCCGAATAATACTTCGTATACTTCGAAAAAAGTGCGCATAATACTCTGAATATTTCGAATAAAATCCGAAAATTACTCCGAATACTTCGTATAAAGTTCGAGTAATACTCCGAAAAATCCGAAAAATACTTCGAGTACTGAGTATAACCGTTATCCAAAAAACAACGGAAAATATACTAAACCTGACGTACAAGAATTATATATCGAAATATACGAATAATCTTTGGCGTTTATATGTGTCCCATTCGTTGAAAAAATTAAAAAAAATTGTGAAGAAATTAAATTGTTGTTTACGGTTTACTAAATTACAGTTTCGTAAATTTGTGAAATCCAGTGAGAAATTAAGTTTCAGAACAAATCCGAAAGCACTCCGAATCTACTCCGAAACCATTCCGAAATTACTAATATAAAATATATACACATTTGTGACGACCAATAAACAGACGCACTGAATTAAGCAATTGTTGTGAACAAATTGCTCAATATAAAACAAGTTGCTCGATTCGTTTAATCTAAAAAATTTTATGATACAAAGTTTCATAGCGAAATTAATTACAATAAACCCATACCTTGCCAACGCACACCAAACCCAATCAAAAATTTGTTGAGCAAATAACCTCGAACCAGTGTTAGCACTTACCAACAACAATTCCAGCTAAAGTGAAAAGTTAATAATATTACAAGAATACCTAAATTCGAAAAAAAAGCAAAAGCAATATACTCAAACAGCAATAAAATTGCATAAAAAGCGAATTGAAAATCGCCAAACACAATAAAATAACAATCGTAAATCCGACACAACCTCGCGGCAGTCACAATTAATAGCACATCTGGCAACAACAACAAGGCGCACAGTCCCCCGCACTACCAGCCCACAACCGTAGCCATCTTTGCCGCCAACGTGCCATCAATAAGCACTAAAATTGCGTCAATAAAAAGGAAACCCTCTCCAGTCCCCATTCCACATAAGCAGCTCATTCTAGCGACAGCGGCAGCAGCAGACGGCGCAGCAGAGGCCTCGACAGCGGTAGCAACAGCAGTTACACCAACAGCAGCAGCGGCAGCAGGAGCAGCGGCAGCGGCGGCAGCAGCAGCAACAGCAACACCAATTACAACAAATAGCCATTTAACGGCATACACGGAACCGTCATCTGTGGCAGTGGCAACAACACACGCGACAACAGCAGCAACAGCCACAACCAACGAAGCAGACACCAGTCACGCTAATAGTCTTGCTGACATTACAGCAACAACACCTAACGCATTAGCGCCAATAACAGCGATAACAGCAGCAACAACAACAACAATCGGTACACCACCCGTACTCGATTATTTGAGTCAACAACAGCAGGTGCAGCAAACACAAGCGGTGCCACAGCGCTCCACCGCCGTTTCCGCTGCTGCTTCTGCTAATTTGATTTCACGTCAAACGTCGCAACAACAACACCAACTGTCGCAATCACAGCCACAGCAGCAGCCGCTGCTGTACACGTGCTCCTCCGCATCGCTGGCGGCTTCATCGTCATCGATATTGGCTCAGCCGCCGCCAACGAAGATTTTTAAGACGGATCATTTGTGTGTGAACGCTTACGGTTTGCCCACTGTTGCCGCTGCTGCTGCTGCTGGGCATCCTTGCGTCTACTGTGTCATACCAGTTGTGGTGAGTGTCGTGTGTATTTTTTCAGTTTCAGTTTCCGGATTTTTTTCTTCGGCTGCTTTGAAGTGCTTGTTGCTTTGAATGCTTGTATTTAAGGAAAAAAAATGAAAAAGATCCCGCTAAAAAGGTTATGAAAGCTCCTAAAAATTTCCAAAAAAAAAGAAAAGAAAAATTGCGTTTCTGACCTGCCCTTAACTGCTTGTATCCTGCGTATTTCAGTGTCCTTGTCATTTTATGCAAGAATTATTCATAATATTAAGTAGAAGAGGCGCTGCCACATTATCATTTCATTGCTTTGCATTGTTCATTGTTCAGTGGCATGTGAAAAAGGGTTAACGGCAAGTCCGTAACAAGGAAAAAGGCTAAAATTTTATTTCTTATTTTATTTACTGCGCACAATACAGTTGTATGCCTTGAAGGCAAAGCAGCAACTGAGTAAATTATTCGGTAGATTGAAGAAAATCACGGATATTTTTAAACCCACACATATAAGCGTGTATATATTACATTTTTTATATTATGCGCGCATAATTCGTTTTATTTTTTGTCGGTCTTTTTGCTCAAATTCACTTTGGCTTATCAATTTTTTATTCTTATGAGCAATCAACGAAAAAATGGAATAAAGAAGGAGTCATAATAAAACACAAACAGAAGTTATCTTCAAATAAAATATTGCAGTCGTTTTGCATTTCACAAATCTAAATTAAGATAACTCTCTTCTTAACACAATGGTATTGCTTTTGACCTGATTTGACCAAAAAAAGAAACAACATTTCACGTAATATAATTTGAATCCTTATTATTGCTTTAAAAATAAGCTCATTTTGAGTCAATCTTCTCTGACTATGAACTTGTTATAAACCTCTGCTGAAATAGCCTTTAAGCTCTTTAGCGATCTTTTATAGATTCCTTTACGGCCCATTCTTGACTTTGCTAATTGTTAAGGTTTGAAGTCATATTCATACATCCACGTTGTTACCCAGTAATGATCATTTTTTCCGACCTCTAGAAATTAGATGAAGCTTGCACCGCGGCCTATTGTATTTTATGCTTTTGTGACCTCTACTGGACGTTGTTTTGCAAAAAGATTCAGGTCTTTTGTACGAGTCTAGCATTAACACGTTTCATACCAAAAACATTAAACAATATGTGTTGAGTCGATCCATAAGAGATATTGAGAGCCTCACTTATCTTTACAACCTTATCTCTTTATACCCAAAAGATAAACTAAAATGTATTGAGTCCATCCATAAGATCTTGAGATCCTCTCTTAGCTCTCTGTTGCCAGCAAGACGATGTTCGAGCATGTTTTTTTTTACTTTCTCGATGTCATCGTCACTAACAGAATTGGGTGGACAACTTTGATAACTTCACGACCTTAACTGAATGCTTTGTGCTCAAATACTTGTGTTCGTGACAAACTATACTCTTTAAAACATTCCTGAGCCATGGATTACATTAGAAACACAAAATTTCTAGGAAACTGTTGTTCAATTTCTTTTCCATGTTAAAAATCGCATTGTAAATAATCATTTGTAAGCACACTATAATTAACAAATGGAGAAACTTCACGCTAACGTAAAAGGTTCTAATACTCTAGTATAAAAATATATATTTAACAAAATTCGGGTCATATTTGATCAGAACAGTTAAAAAAAAAAATTTTGTTTTCTGTCATTGAACTATCAAAGATGTCCAAAATATACCTTAAAATGATAGATCTCCAAATGTATAGTCACATACAAAAAATAGGTCCAGTAATTTTCTAGGACGCCCAATTTATTCGGAACCTGGTCTTTGATCATGAATATCAGCGTTAGTCTGCCTTATGTCGACTAAAAAAGTAGTCAAAAAATTTTGACTGTTTCAGGCTGAGGCACAGAAAGTAAATGCATCTCTTTGTGGTACATTTGATGCTTTTGCGAAATCCTCCGGTTGACGTTGAATTTTAATGACAGAAAAAAGTTACCGTCATTTTAGAGACCTTATAGTGTAGATCTCACCAAAGTTATTGCAGACGAAGTATTCATCTAAAAAAAAAAAATCAAATTTCATTGATTAGAAGATGAGTATAGGTCGAGATTAATCGAAGGATCTGGGCATATCATAGTTTTAAAAATAAAACTGCTTTTTGAAATTTTATAACTAATGTAACCCTTAAAAAATGCTGGCAAAAATTTTATTAATCTATTTTAATGCTAGTTAATACACCTTTTAGTTGCTTCATTTCTTTTTAAAATCGTTCCATGCAAACAATGTAGTTACTCATAGCAAGAGGCCCTAGTTTTATCATTATTTTTCTATATATGGATTTCTTCAAAACCTTTGTTCAAGAAGTATAACATTTCACTTATTTTACTTGTAACATTCAGTAGATGATCGAATCAGTTTTTGTCGAGCTTGTAAAGGGTGATCCATTTCAAGATCCTCTGCTTTTTTTCAAAGAAAAAAAAAAACTTCAAATTTAATAAGGAAAGTTTATTATCATTAGAAAGAACATTTTTTTAAATTTTGGCAGCGGCTACGTCTCAGATGGTCCATTCGTTGAGTCCAATTTTCGATGACTCGTTCGAACATTTCAACTGATAACTGGCGTATGACACACGTGATGTTCTGCCCCAAGGTCTGAATGAAAGCGAAATTGTCCACATAGACCTTAGATTTTACATTCGCCCACAGGAGAAAGTCTAACGGTGTGATATCACACGATCTTGGTGGCCAATTGACCGGCTCAAAACGTGAAATTATTGCTCACCGAACTGTTCTCTCAATAAATCCATTGATTGATGGGATGTGTGGGAAGTGGCGCCGTCTTGTTGAAATCAAATGTCGCCGAGATCATTAGCTTCAATTGCAGGCATCAAATAGTCGGTTATCATGATGTGATAACGGTCGCCATTGACGGTGACATTTTTCCCGGCATTATTTTTGAAAACACAACCACAAAGCATACCGAAACGTTAATTTTTCTGGATAAAATATCGAAATCTATGGAATCTCTTCAGGTTGCTCTGCGTCCAGTATGTGACAATTTTGCTTGTTGCTTGACACCCGAATTCAATAGTTATTGGAAGCAGTTACACAAAAATTACGTATGATATAACATTTCTTTTCGATTCACCCACCATTGTTGAGGAGTTCTTCTCTCTTTGAAAAAAAAAAACAAAAAAACATACGTATATTAAATTAATAACTCAAACTCTTAATTGGTACAATGTCTGGTATTCATCTGCAATTGATTATGTCACTCTGTTTTATTTATGCCAATTGTATGTTCGATTCATCACTCTCCACGTTATGACGAACCAATTACAGCTTATAACACATTTGTATGTATGCTTAGATAATTTTTTGTGAAATTAGAAAAAAATCATCAAAGTAATTAGCTAATGGCGAATTTTCTTTGTAGCTATATTAGCAGCCAGGTCACATACCTCCTTATGCCGTTAACTACTCTGTTTAAATTAGCTAGTTTCATTAGTCGACATCCGTCTGTTACTAGCTTGCCAAAAGCTTTGATATCTACTCTGTTGATTTCCTTTAATTACAGGAAAATATTGGCACTTTCTTGTCAAAGAAAAATGCATAAAAATATTTTCTATAAATAAAAAAAAAAAAAAATGGGAAAGAAATTGGAAAAATGCAACGGACTAGAGAAAAAAGTTAGCCTCAAACTGCCATTCGAGGTAGCGTTGCCGGCGACAAAGACAAACTGTTAGTGGCAGGCAGCTTGGTTTGCCGGAAATTCTAAGACGTTGTCAAATACAAAAATTCGCTCTATAAAGTACATTCCGTAGCAAGCCTGGTACACATACCCTTACACTCCCACAGAGCCTTACTCATATAATTATACAAAGAAATATAACAGAATAAGGAAAAATTCCCTGAAAAGCGCCATGCTTGTATACAAATGGCGGGAGCGGGGTAGAGAACGCGTGAACGAGTGCTGTAGACATAGAAACAAGGAGTTCTCTGTTGAGGCAGGAAATAATAGCGTCACAGGCGGCATAGCTTACTTCGCGCTGCTGGTAAACGGTAAATGAAGTAGTAGTGTGCAGTGAATGCATTTTTGTCGGAGCCGAGAATGGCAGCGCAAAATGAAAGAAAAGCTAAAAAGTAAAGAGTTTTACATGAGGCAGCAAATGGGCTCGTTTGTCAACTCCATTGCTACGTGT
The DNA here is from genome assembly GCA_027475135.1 of Bactrocera correcta. Classification (NCBI taxonomy): domain Eukaryota; kingdom Metazoa; phylum Arthropoda; class Insecta; order Diptera; family Tephritidae; genus Bactrocera; species Bactrocera correcta. The sequence goes on from CM050327.1 coordinate 59,243,273, forward strand.
ATTACCCATTGCTTCCTAAACACTCGCGCCGCCCATTAGCTATTATGAATAGTTGTATGCGCCACGTTCGTTTTTATTTGACAGCCGGGAGGCTTGTATTCGTGTTGCCGCCGCGTTTGAAATTTTGAGGAAATATGATAGTTTTTATGAGCTGTAAGGCACGTGGAAGAGTTTTCTCTAGTATCTATAGTAAGCGCTCTCAAGTTGTTTTTCTTCTTCTTTGTAGACCCCCCTAAGTCTCCAGTCTTTTTTCCTTTTCGCTGTTTGGTGTCAATTGGATATTCCCGATGTAACCAGGTCCTTCTCAATCTAGTCTTGTCAACGGAGTGGATGTCTTCCTCTACCCCGGCGCGTAATGCGTCGAATACTAACTGGGGTGTTTTCATTTAGTTGGACAATGTGGCCCAGCCAGCGTACCTACTGCCTCTTAATTCGCTGAACTATGTCAATGGCCCATACATTTTCTGCAGAATCTTTCTCTCGAAAACTCGTTACGCCGATTCATCACTTGTTGTCGTCGTCCATGCCTCTGCACCGTATAGCAGGACGGAGATGATGAGTGACTTATAGAGTTTGGTTTGTTCGTTGGGGAATAAAAAAACATAGGATTAGATCATAGCGCCAGCCTACAAAGTAATTCTTTCGTTACTTATTTGAAACAGGGTTTAAGCGCTTTTTTTTGATGAAGTCATGAGTGGTTTAACTCCACTTACTGCTTTGAATACCGATTAGAACCAGCATTCAGAGTGATACATTCTAGTCGTTTTTGAAGAATATTCAGGAAGTCCTCTTCTTGGACAAAAGAGTGAAGGATTTGGCAACTTTCGAAGCGTAAACTTTGAGCTTTCATTCACGTAAAGAAGTGCTTACGGTCATCTATATTCCTGCGGAACGTTCTCTTCTCAGGGAACGTGGGTAGGTTGAAAGATTTGTTTTCTTACCTTTAAAGCAGGAACCGGTTCAGTTTTGTTTTATCCAAATGTTAGGACTCTGGTCTGTTATAGTTAACAGTATATTAGTAGACTCTTCATAAAGGAGGATTATACTTCGAATGACAAATTTTTAACTCGGTAACTAGTTACCTTACAATCGGTGACTGTTAAATTAGATCTTCTCACTTATTTACCCTTATGTTTCGTGGGGAGATTATTTCAAAAAAATGAGTTAAAGACTCCTTGATCCATTTGCAGAGAGTGTAAAAAATTGGATTCGTCAAGTTTCTTGTTTTAAAACTTTGAAAGGATCATAACGGGCCTTTAAAATCTTCGGCCGTCATCGGAGTAAGTTAGAAGATCGCTACACGCACCATACAGGCTATGAAGTTCGTTCCGTTTTGAAGAAAAATCATGTTTTTCCCGTAATTCGAGACTTTTCGTTCCCGTATTAGTAGTATGATTTGATTGTTGCTTCAAAGTAGACCACAGTTTCGCGGTTATTTCTTCATTGTCGTTTAATTTGTTTAAGCGAGCATTCTATTGAGATCTGAGAACAACTTAATCCGTTTTTCTTCTATATCGTACTTCAAACGTTTCAGTCAGTTATATAATAGTCACTGTTAAAAGTCTTTCTGCTTTTTGAGGGAAAATTGTTACGCGCTGACGGAACAGTTGCGTTCTCTCGACTATCGACCAGACAGAAACAATTTATACCATAAACACCTTATTCTAACAATTTGTGAGATATCGAACTGAAATTTCGCACACGTTCTTCTCTCCTCAAGAAGCTGCTTAGTTGTAAGAGTAACGCTATAAGCTCCAAATATTTTGTTCAGATCGGACTATTTTAGGATATGGATGGCTTTCATACAAACGGACCGGCCAAAATTAAATTCCTTTATAAAAAGCTTTTTTTTGACAAGATATCTTTAGTAGTCTTGGTTTCGATCAGTGTCCAAGGCAATTGCAGGACCTCCGAACTGTCCTTCATACTAACTGATCAAAATCAAATTCTTATAAGCAATCTCTCGTTTTTGTGACGTCTATTATAGCGTTGGTGCAGCAGAAGTTAATGTTTTTCCTTTGTTTTTTTATTTTTGGCATATTTTCATATATCACTGTGTTGGCAACCCTAATGCCACACCGCATACATTCAACTTACAACCGCTCCCAGTGCATCGTTTTTGTTAACTACATGAATCTTTACAATTTGTTCGTCCTTGTTGTCGCCGCTGCCGCTGCCGTTGCCGTTGCTCTTATTTTTCTTCTTCTGCCTGTCGTTGTACTTTCCTGGTAGATGTATTGTTGTGCTTCTTGTTGTTGTCGATTTTTCCGTTTGTTTGTTTGCTTGTTGGTTTTGCAGCTTAAAATTTTATGTTGTTGAGTGGTTTATGACATTAAATTCCATTATTAATATTTCTGGCGTTTGTTTATACGCACACTCAACGCTCCACGGTATTTAATGTACTTGTGTGTGTATGTGTTGCTTGTAGTGCTGTTTGTCCAGAAGAACAGTTATTTTCGCCGGCTGATTGTCCTTGTTGTGCCATGCTGCTGGCTGCTGATGGGATTTTGTTTTATTTCCTTCTCGGTATTACTCGCTCTTCGTTAATTAGAAAGCAGTAAATTGTTGTCGTCTTTTTCGCTCACCGCGCTTTTTCTCGTAATGCAGTAACGCATTATTATTATTATTTTTTTTGCATTTTTTAAAGCACATGAAATTAATAATTCAAGTTTAATTGAAAAATGTTCACTTTTATGCCAACTATGTAGTTTACGACTGAGTATAATTATGCTGTCTCATATTTTGCTATCTTTGAAAGTGAAAGATTACCCCAGTTAGTTGGGAATTTAGATTTTTTGTTTCAGTTTTTCATAAAATTAGTTCCCATGGAATTTGAAGAGTAAGTAATAGAATAAACAATTGGCATAAATTAAATAGAAATACAAAGTATCTAGTATAACCTATTCATTTTAGAGTCAGAACATGCATAAAGGACACCTTAACAGAAACTGTGACAAAATCGGTATTTTAAATTAATAATTATTCAGGAATATTTATTTTTTCGCCTTCAAATTAGTTCCTACCAGTTGAACTACACTTTTTTCATAAGCAATTTTTGGGATGGCCTTCAGCTCCTTCGGCGAATTTTGTTTTATCTCTTCGATTGACTGAAAACGGGTTCCGTTTGGAGCGGCAACTTCAGTTTGAAGAATGTGGGATCGGAATTCTTATGATCGAGCATGTCCAAAGAGACCTCTTTACGCTAATCTTTTCGAAAAAAATTCAGCTTTATTGGGACGAGTCGAGCCAGAACGCGCTTAATACCCAAAAATTCCACCAAAATCATGCGAACTGGTTGATTCTTCGCTCTTCTAAAAGTTTCTTTCACAGTCAACGATTGAACTACGAGGATGGACGATAAGTACAAAGAAAAAGGTAAAATAAATAGCATTCGCTTTCTTCGAGACAGCTTCATCGAATGTAGTCCCTGACGGTTTCTTGGTATTTTAGAAGATTCATGTTTCATCGATGGTCAAACTAACATATCCCGTGTCCCGCTAGCTTGCTAATGTCTCATATTTTAAAGCAAAATATGGTCCACATGGTCTTTTGAAATTTTTACTGTATCCAGTAATATGCGTATTTTTAATAGGCGGTTTGTTATAATTTCTTAGTTTTTAGCTATATTCGATTTTTTTATTCAGCATAGTTCCCTTGAAAGCTGATTATAGCGACTCCAACAACCTCCAACTTTTCGATACCATTTTTGTAGTACGATTTGTCGTTTGTTTCGAAATAGTTTCATCGATCTCCTCTTCATTCGACGAAAATTTCTGTCCAGTGAGAATTCTTTTGAAATCTAAGAAGGGAAGATAATAACTGGCGGTCAGATCTGGAGAATACGGTGAATGCGGCAGCAATTCAAATCCCGATTCACGGATTTGTACCATCGTGTTCACTGATTTGTGACACGATACTTCTTCTTGCTGAAACAGAACTTTATTTTTTTTCAAATGCGGACGTGTTTCGTTGATTTCTTCTTTCAAACAATATATTAACGCTTGGTCAGAGATGCTGTTCTTCACCGCTCCTTTTTCAAGGTAATCAATAAAATTTATTTCCATGCACATTCCAAAATACCGACACCATAACCTTGCCAGCCGACTGTTGCGTGTTTCTAGGCTTTTGAACAGATTCATCGTGTGAGGACTTGGATCATTGTCGATTGGACATCGAAGTGAAATGATGGAGTCATGTTTCAGTCACTGTCAAATATCGACACAAAAACTCAGTTTAATTACGCTTGAACATCTCCAAACACTGCTCCGAATCATCAACTCGTCGTAAGAACCTCTTATGAGAATCCACTGCCTTCATTCTCGGTGCTCATTTCATCAAGTATAAACTTAGCTTATCATTCACACAGCCGCTCAAATAAATCGGCTCGCATACCGAGTATATCCACTAATGCTGTAACCCAAAACGCCCTGAGCCATTGCTACCAACCTTTTTAGCATGCCAACCACTGCTCTAGTTTCTAAAAGAAAAACAAAAACACAAATTCCAAATATATTTTGTTAATTTCAGCTTCATTTGATTTGCGTCTGCAAACATTCCAATAAAACCGCCAAACAAAACCGTTGATCTGCTAATTAATGTACTAGCCAACCAACCATCCAATCTTCTGCCGCACTTTCATTCATTCATTCTCTCAACTCAACAACACTCGACTAATTATTCTAAATTCCTGTACACTTACATATTTGTTTACTGGTTTTGGTTGTTTGCCAATTCATTACCATTTTTACCAATGAAGACGAACAGGAATCAAGTATAAATGCCAGCAAAGTGGGAGCGGGCGCGCCGAGAGACGAAACGACCAGCTACAAGTTGGCCAACTCGGCTCGAGGTACTGAATTGTGTTTGTGTGAGTATGTGTGTGTGTGTGCTTGTAAAGTAGTTAAAATTGAAAATACAACAGATAACAACAACAACTGTTGCAATAACAAACTAACAATAAGTCGGTTGTAGTGTTGTATGTGTGGGTGTAGAGGTGTATATGTGTATTTCTTTGTTTTTTTTCTTCAAAAGGAATGAAAATTGCAAATTAACACACAATAACAACAATAATAATAATAATAAAAATGAAGTGGAAATCATTTTCACTCTTCTTTCATCATTGGTTGAGTGAAAAATTGCCGGATGCGCACACACACACATACCCACACTTATATACATTTTATGTGCATACAACGCATGGATTGATATGCTCGCACAATGGTGGAAGCACCTAGATAAGACGCAATGCAACGCTGTGTAGGTGTAAGCCGTACGCAGTGTAATTGTTAAAATACAATAGAAATCAGAAATAAAAAAATAAGCAAAAATGAAAAAAAAAAAAATCGCAAAACCTTCACCGCCTTCAATATTAATTAAAAAATGATTGCTCCATTTTACTGGCTCACATCAGCAGCGCACGAGTGTATGTATATATATATCTGTGTATAGTTGGCCGCTAAGCTGGGCGGAGCTCACATTTCTAGCAAAAATAGCAAGAATATGCAGAGGCATTGCCGGGTTTCTGCTTATCGCCGGTTGTTACAATGATTTTTCATCTACCACAACTTGATTGCCGGCTTGTGGAGCGAAATAGCGTAAATCAGAAAGCGTAACTTGCTGGTTTCTAGACAACTAGAATTATAAAGGTCAATGAAGACAGATATCTTGACAGTGAAACTCATTGAAAATGAGTGTTTGGAAGGTTCCTCGGCTTTCAGTACAGCCCTCACTGTTCTAAGCTACTTTAATAATTCTCAAGAACGGTCTTTAGGAATAACGTGGGTCATGTGGACTCAAAAATCGTGGAATTTTCAAGACATTATACTTAATTTGTCGAGAAACTTATCGGAGCTCTACACACTTTTACTTTTTTTCCATGATTTCGCTCGCGAAACATTGATGGTCTAGCTTTCTTCGGAAATCCAGCTTTTTTTATGCCTTCACTCGGTTCACAGCATGCGATCCACTTGGTTAATTGTTGATTGGACTCCGGAGTGATGGAGACACGTTCCATCCCTTACCTCATATCGCGGAGAAAAAAATCGGGTTTATTATATAGAAAGAGCTGCAAAATTGCCCAAAATCATTACTTCGTTATTTTTTTTTGTCGATCGTGAACTCGAAAGGCAGCCGTTATATCAGCGCTTCCGCTTACGAATATTTACTCGAATGCCTCTGTTAGCAACATCGTTCAAATGGTAGAAATATTTGATAAAACATAATTTGACAGATATTAGTTCTGATTTAGATCAGATTCCTTAAGACTGCTCCCTCTTTCTCGGATCAGCGTCAAGATGTAAAACTATTGTGTAAAATTTTGTGTTTCGGAAGCTAATTTGAGGTTCTAAGTTACCATTTTGTGCGGTTTAAGGTAATTTAAACTTGTGTATGTTAGGTTCCTACTTACATCAACATCCTTGGATGAGAAGTGTTTGTAAATATGGTTAAATAGCGTTTTGAATAAAATCTATATTTGCTACAAGTGACTGGAATTTGTCAAGCGAAGCCTTTTCAGGGTGGTTGTAACTCGGGAATGCTAATATAGATTAAAATAACACAATAACCTCACCTACGTTATCTCTGGCGGTGTAGACCGGCTATTCCAGATTATGGTTTGACCTGTATAATATACTACCGGAAAAAACATCGGTTTTGCGACCATGCATTAGTGCGACCGGCCAGAGGTATATCGGTAGTATGCCTTGATTGCCAAAAAAATTGGAAGGAGAAGGCGCAGAGTTATCAAAAGTCAAAAGAAGTGCCATCATCTGCATTAACTTAAGTGCCTTCTTGGGTTCCTAAGTTCTTGCTCTACTAATGTGATTTAGGAATGAGCACAACAGACCAAAGGTCTTAAATCTATTTTAATCTAACTTTTAGTAATAATGCCTGGCCAATTATATGGTTTAGTACTAACAAAAACTCCAATACGTTTGATACACAGAGGTTCACAAAAGCGAAATTTTATAAAAAATATTACAATATCTCGCTACACTCGAACGGTGTTACTACCTCAACAACTCTCTAGCTCATAGACTTCTATGCGGTAATTTACCAGAATTATACTTTTAAAGCTGATATTCTTTTTATACACACATTTAAGTTAGATTATTCATCGGCAATAGTATAAAAAATCCTTGAAAATGATCCATTCACGTTTGGTTGGTCGTTATGATCCACGAAATGAAATTGTTGGTGCTATGATCACGGCTAGGTTAGATTAGATCATAGATCTTTCGATGAAAATCACTTATCAGCTGTGAACGTTGGTCCTTTATTTTAATCAAAGCCACCCAAAATTGGATCACAATATCCTCTTAAGACGACGAAGCATTTTGAGTTTACCGGCCATTTTGCTAGGATCGATGAAGATGTGTCTACCGATATATTTCAATCTCAGCCTGGCAAGGTTCTGCGTAAGATTAATGGTCCTTTGCGGATTGGCCACGGCGAATATCGTATTCGATGGAACGATTAGCTGTACGAGATATACGATGACAATGACATAGTTCAGCGAATTAAGAGATAGTGGCTACGCTGGCTAGGCCATCTTGTCCGAATGGATGAAAATACTCCAGCTCCTAGAGTATTCAACGCAGTACCCGCCTTGGAGGCAGCGGAAGAGGAAGACTTCCACTCCGTTGGAAAGAGCAGGTGGAAAGGGACCTGGCTACACTTGGAATTTCCGATTCAGAAACAGAACAAGTGAAAAGAGAGCAAAAAGGCCGGTGAAAGCACTCCGTATTTGCTAAAGACCGATCGCTTAGTTTTACATAGAAAAAAAATTAAGCTTCCATCTGAGTTTGGTACCCCGAATTATAACTCGTCTCGTCTTCTAAAAAGTCGACATCAGTGAACCATAAAATAAGCGCACATCAATTTGACCACAATATAAGTGCATATGTATGAATATCGCCACTCGCATGCTACATTTTTTCCCTTTACGCCTCATTGACCTCAAAACGAAACACTGTGCACAATTGCAATGCTGCCATTTACTGCTTCATACATGCACGTATGTGTTATGACCAAAGGAGCAGCTGCTCGTCATCTATCTATCCAAGTAACTGTCTGTGTGTCTATCTAGTATCTATCTGTCTATATAACTATACTATCTAGCCATTCATCTAGCCATCTGCGCGCCTTCGCTGCGCTACTGTTGGTTGGTCGTGTTGCTGCGGTGGCCAGGATGAATGGTTGATTGCTGATGTATGCTTCTTTTATGTGCGCTGTTGTTGTTGAGTTTTTTCCAGTTGCGGTTGTTCCTTTCCTTTATTACTGCGCCATTGTTGTGTTGTTTCTAAAACGGAAAGCGTTGCAGTAATATTCTGCTCAGCCAGCAGCAGACTCATCGTAATGACGCACGAGAAATGGTGATTTTACTGCTGCTACTCATTTCCGTTTTTCATAACGGTGGGTGTCTCCCTGTTTCCCCTGTTTTGTTGTTTTTTATTCAACTATTTATTTTCACTTTTTTCATGGCATTGTTTTGTTTGCAATTTTTTTCCTTTTTCTTTTTTTTTAATTTTAATTTTTATATTTTTTAATCTGAGTTTTTATTGTGTATTGTTGTTGCTATTATAGTTGTGAATATTTTTTCTTAATATTTTAATATTCAACGTTACTTTTTTCCATTAATATTCCGTCTGGGAGCAAGTGTGCTGACGCATGCATTTATTCGCTTGTTTTTATATATACATATATTTATAATATACATATATTTATGTATGTATTGGTCTGTAGATATTATTTTATTCTTCATTTGATCATAACCTACAGTTACCAGCCATCAACCAGCAGCAACATCCAAGAGCTCTGTCCTTGCTTATGGTTATTGTAATTTTTTTTTGTTAATTTTATCATTGTTTTTGCTTTTAATATTTGCCTTAACTTCAACATGCATATCATTGACTTTTCATTCGGTTTTTACTTTTTTTTTTAATTTTTTTACATTTTTTTGTAATTTTTTTTAATCCATTTTAAAACCATCATACTTTCTTCTACCGTCATCAAGAACTCCGCTTCATTAACAACTTGCTCTCATTACAAAATACCAGCAATAGCCAACAACTCAACAGTTACTTGTTACTTGACATCAGCAACAACAACTCCATTCTTATTTGCTACAGCATGTCAACAACAACTACTCCACTATTTGTACTTCTCTGTTTGCTACAGAACATCGAGAACATCCACATCAACTGCTCAACTGTTATTTGTGCTCTGGCATCCAGCAACTCATCTTCACTTTTCTTTCAAACAACTCCATTTTCCATTTTTCATAAACAACAATTTTTGTTTCTCACTCACTTCATCGCCAGCTGCAGTTGGCCACTGCATCAGCTGATTGCTTTCGTTCGTATTTCTTTCAATGCATATTTCTTCATCTATATTCGTTCCCGCGTACCTCCCTCCAGTGCTAGCTTCTCCTCTCTAGCCATTCATAGAGACAATATTATTTTAGTGTTAGTGTCGTATGAAATTTTTGCTTTGCTCCGTTCTACTCTCTGAGTGCAATTATCATTATCAAAAAATGTGGATGAAATTGAGATGATGACTTCTCTTATTGACGCACTCATGTTCGTCTTTATTTTGAAGTTGATTATATTTTTTCATATTTTTTTGACTTTCCAATACGAAAGGGGAGAGGTTAATAAAATTTGATTAAAATAGATGAAAAGTGTGATTTTTGATTGATATTTAGAATAGCTTTTTTCAATTTGCCAAACTTTGGAAAGTGGCGAATCGAACAAATAATAACATTCCAGGTGTTTGAAACAAGCAAATATAAAATATACTCTCATAAATTTTATATAAAGATCATCAATCATCTAGGTCATACAAGCAAGTTCTAAAAGATAGATAATAGAAGATAGAAGTTATTAGTTCTAAATCTTCGGTTCTACACTCAATAGTAAATTCCTCTGGTTCTTCTTTGTCTGCTTGTGGAGCATATGGCTGCATCAAACTGTCTCTACTGATGACGATTTTAAGCTCTTTGCCAAGCTTGCGTTTCCAGGTGCGCTTAGACCTCCCACGCTTCCTGTTGCTTTGTGGGTTTCACTTTAACGTTTGCATACAGACCTCAACCGGCTGCTTCCGCAAAGTATACCAGACCCAACCCCATTTATGCCTGCCTGTCCGGATTGAAATTGATGCACCTATATTCCTAGCTAATGACGCTCTGTCGGCCGATGCCAGGCGGTATAACCTTCATCGTTCAAGGGAAATTCTGCTGCATCATAAGCCTCACCTTTACTTGTAGAGCCGTTTAGGCCAAATCCTTGACTTGTAACCTTTGGACGGGGCTCACTACATTCAAAAAATGAAAGCCAATGAAAGTGGTTTGCGAATCCTTTCGCGGAGTCCATCTGCCTCGGACGCAAGCACAACGGGCTTAGAGGTGTTAAATTCGCGTTCAAAAATGATCAAATTATGCCTCTTGTCAGATGCTCTGGTTTAATTTTCATTGAGGGCGTGCTTTTTATGTGTAGGGTCCCAAACCCGGCGCACAACCTTGGAGAGAGATGGTTCGCCTTCTCACTTTAGCTCGTCTTCAAACGGATCGTCTTTGGCTACCCAGAGAATACTTGGTCTAAAACCGAAAGTCCTGAGTTGCTTGAGCAATATGTAAAATAATCGTTTCTGAGTACTTCACACTGAACGACGACCAGAGAACTTTCCTCACTTGTGTGAACTTCTATATACACACCACATATGACACCATCGTCCAACTATATAGTGCAGAGACATGGGCGAAGACAATATCTGATGAGTCGACGTTACGAGTTTTTTAGAGAAAGGTTTTGCGGAAGGTTTATTGGTCTTAGCGCATTGGCAACGGCGAATACCGCAGTCAATGGAAAGATGAGCTGTACGAAATATGGGGCGACATTGACATAGTGCTAGTGCTAGTGGACAAAAATACTACAGCTCTGAAAGTATTCGATGTAAAACCCGCCGGAGGTAGCAGAGGAAGAGAAAGACCTCCACTCCGTTGGAAAGATCAGGTGGAGAAGGACCTGGGATCGCTTGAGATCTTCATTGGTGCCATGCAGCTAAAGGGAAAAACAACTGGCGCGCCAACAGAGCTGTAGATTTTGTGCTTTAAGTTTCCTTCTATGGAGGAATAGAGTTCCCATTATGACTTCTTTACGTTTAGTTTCGTTGATGAGTATATAAATATTATTAACCGTCGATGTTCGCTTCTTAGGTCAGTTATTCTCCTCCTTAAAACGACGTCAGGTTTTCGAAAACTAATCGATATTACAGATTATCCTTTAAAGAAAATATAATAATTTTACTTTCAATTTTGAAATCATACATTCCTATGTATATTCTGAATCCTTCTCCTTTTTGTCACTAAAGCGGGCTTTCGCACGCATACAATTCGCTGACATGACAGTGATTTTGATGATTATGCTTACGTCTCATCACTCGAAATTCGTTTGTGCTGCAATTGTAATCAAATTTGGACGTTTCCATTTCTGTAAAAGCTTTATTTATTGTTTTTTTTTCTTCTACTCTCCTTTGTCTGCTGCGCATAGCTCGTTCTTATCCTGATTATTCCGTTTGTTCTGTTTTCTCCGTCGCAGCTGTTGCTGTGTCCTTAGCCGATGCAAATGCGCTCATTCAGTTGTGAAAATGTTGTTTTATCAATTCTGAATAGATTCAATCTCGCTGCACTCGCACTCAATGCGCGCGAAATAGCAAAATAGTGAGTGAATCGTCGTGATATTCTCCTACAGAGTGCGCTTAAGTAAATTCAGCTGCTGCGTGTGAGTTTTGCTTGCAGTATAAGAAATATGACGGACTTCAAGCTTTTAATTGTTTTAATTGTAGTGAAATAATTATGAACATATTTAGATTGAGTGATGTTATTTTTTTATTAATTTATGTACTGTTATGTGTATAGAATTGTCCTAAAATATATATTTTCTTATTTTTTCAGGTAAGTGTAAACATTTTTCCGATAAAAGTATTTCGATAAGTAGGCCAACTGGTAAGTTTTGAAATATATTTGTAAAGCTATAAAAGGTGAAGGAGTTTATTGTGTTTCCATGAGGTAAACTCAAAATTAAGTTTTGTGATTTGGGGAAAGGAATTCCATAGCCAAGTAACTAATAAGACTAGATTATTAGTTAAGCAGACAGAGTTGAAGAAGTTCCCAAGGAACTGTAAATTTATTTAGCTTGGAATAAGTTCACGTCTCGTGTTGGAAATCTTTGATATAAGTGAAACAATAAATTCCGTCATCCATCAAAAATATTCTGTAACATAGTTATAGGTCTCTTTGTAATTATAAAGAAAACCTTTTAGAACTTCCATTGGAATATATTACAAATTAATTGAATATCTAAAAATGCTTTACGGATCTTTGACATAGCCATCTATTTGTATGGTAAGACCCCTTACTTATCTGTTATGATAACACGTCAATTGAAAAGACCCCGGTCTACCATAGTAAAACACAATTTTTTTGTCAAAAATCTTATTTTTATTCAACACAGTTCCCTTCTAGGGTTATACGAGTATACTGACTATAGCGACCATTTAACCTTTCGATACCATTTTGTAGTACGATTTGTCTTTTGCTTCAAATCGATTTTCGGGAATCATCTCTTCATTCGAAAAAAATTCCTTCCCAGCGAGCATTCTTTTGAAATCTGAGAATATAATATAGTCGCTGGGAATCAGATACGGTGGATGCAGAAGCAATGCGAAGCCCAATTCATGGATTTTGAAATCGTTTTCACCGACTTGTGACAAGATGCGCTGGTGTAATGGTAATACAGAACCTTTTTTTTTCTTTAAATGCGGCCGTCTTTCAAAAGGTCCAATAATTCTATGTTAGAGGAGACGCTGCTGATAGCTCTTCCTTTTTCAATGTAGTCAACAAAAAGTCTGCATTCCATAGTACAGACGCCATGACCTTGCCTGCCGACTGTTGCATTTTTCCACGCTTTGGAACGGGCTCATCGCGTGCAGTCCATTCGCATGACTCTCGATTGGATTTCGTAGTGAAATGATGGAGCCATGTTTCAGTCATTGTCACGTTTTGACGGAAAATTTCGGGTTTATTGTGCTTGAACATTTCCAAACACTGCTCCGAATCATCAACTCGTCCTTGTTTTTGGTCAAAAGTAAGCTCGCGCTGTACCCACTTTTCATAGAGCTTTCTCCTACCTAAAAATTCGTGAATGATATCATGTACAGGTACAGTTGATATCCTTAGAGTGTCTGCTATCTCGAACAACTTCATTTCACGGTTGTTCAAAATTAACACCAGCACCAGTCGTTTCTTCTTTTCGCAAGGTGCCGCCAATTGGAAATTCCAAGTGTAGCCAGGTCCTTCTAAACCTAGTCATGCCAACGGAGTGGACGTCTTCCTCATCCTCTGCTTCTCCCGGCGAGTACTGCGTCGAAAACTTTCAGCGCTGGAGTGTTATCGTCCATTCGGACGGCATAACCTAGGTTGTTGTATATTATATCTTATACAGCTCATCGTTCCGTCGATTGCAGTATTCGCTGTGGCCAATGCGCTAAGGATCATAAATCTTTTCTCTGCACCATATAGCAGGACGGGAATAATGAGTGACTTATAGAGTTTAGTTTTTGTTTATCGAGGAAGGACTTTACTTCTCAATTACCTACTCAGTCCGAAGCAGCACCTGTTGCCAAGAGTTATTCTACGTTGGGTCATTGTTGTTGGTGTTGACACTGGTTCCAAGATAGATGAAATTATCTATGACTTCAAAATTATGACTCTCAACAGTTACGTGAGAGCCTAGATGAGAGTGTGACGATATTTCGTCTTGCTCTCGTTCACCACCAGACCCATTTGTTTTGCTTCCTTATCCAGCCTGTAGAAAGCAGAACTAACGACCCGGATGTTGAGGCTAATGATATCAATATCATCAGATTCTTTTCTGAAACCTGATTTGGTATTAAAGGGCTCGAAGAGATCCTTCCCGATCCTGACGTAGCTTTTGGTATTGCTCAAAATCGGTTTACACAGCCGTATTACATTTGCGGGGATACCAAATTAGACATCGCGGCATAAATGCAGCTAAAAGCATCTTTGAAATCGACGAAGAGGTGGTGGGTGTCGATTCTTTTTTCTTGCCCATTATTATACTTCATGAAATATTGGGTTTAAAGCTAATATTCCCTTTAAATCCTTTGCAATGACCACAAAGTTACAAAACCGTATTCTTTGGAATATGATTGACTTGAGATGTCTTGAAAACACTGGCAAAACTAAGATCGTATAAAACATCCCAGTCTTTTTAATATATTATTAATGACTAAACGGTTAATTTTAGTTACATGAATAGAAAAGTAAGTTTTTCTCGACAAAGTTGGTGTTCAAACTCTGCTAGAAGTTTGATTTCACGGTTAGTGTGATCTTTAGTATTCGACAAATTGTGAAACGACCACGTATATATGTATCTCTTCTAGAGCACATGTTACTCTACATTTAACTATTCCTCTCCATAGTCAATCGTTTTTTTTTACAAATTTTAATTAATTTTATGCTGTTTTAAATATCTATCGAAACCCCGCCCTGCACATGACAGTACTCACCCTCAACAAATACATCATGATAGCCGCCTGCATCATATTAGTATGCGTATTTTTTCAAATTATTATTTATGTAAATATATATGCATTCATATTATTTCTGCTCTTGACCCCGACTCTATTGTCAGTTTTTGTTTGCTTTTACCAATTCAGGAAGTCAAATAAATTACACAACAGAAGTGCTTATCTATTTATGACAGTTGTTCCGCCGCTCGTTTTTAATTCAGTTGTTTGGCTCATTTATCTACATCGCTTTGGTTCGTCAGTTTGGCGTATAATTAAATGCAAATACCGTAATAAATTATTTGTAAAAATTTCACAATGAACGGCATGTGCGTGGAGAACTAACTAAGGTTGGCTTTATGAAAGAAAATGTCGAAATAGCTATTCGCCAGTAATAATATGTTTCATGACATCCTGGTATTCGGAAAACATTGTTTAAAGATTGTTCGGAGTGAGATGATGGAGGCATGTTTCAGCCATTGCCACATTTTGATGCAAAAAGTTGGGTTAATTACGCTTGAAAAAAATTTGAGATCAATTTCATTACGTATCTTCGTATGATATTGTTGAAAATTAGTTTGAATTCCGAACAGCTATATTATTGGTGTTGATTAATGACTTGACATACTTTAAATACTTTTTTCGTTTGGAAAATTTGTTTCATGTAATTTCCATTACGTTTCATCTCTTTACAGCAGCTTTTCTTCTTTTAGTCCTTCTCCCGTTGTTCTTGTTGAAGATATTTTTTCTTGCCAATCGATTGAGTTTAGAGAGCATGAAGATGAAGAGTATAACTGCTAGTTATCTTATACCGATTTGATTATACCAGGTTATTATTATATCAGTTTATGCAATTTATACCAGTTGTCTATTCAACATGTTTGAGCACTGCCCTATTGTCCAAAAACACGACATTCTTGTTCATTCAGTTGAATACGGCAAAAGATTGTGTGGTAACCTTCATCAAAGTGGTATAATTGGCTGCTTTTCTATCTATATTTCATTATACTTACTAGTTCTTTGTTCGGTTTGTCGTAGACCAATGCGTGGGAGATCGGACATTTTTATAATAGATTTATTATACATACTAAATAAAGGCCTGATCTGAACAATACATGGAGAAGTTGCAATTTTGTTTTAAATAATAATCTCTGCTAAATTTCGTAAAATTAATTTGTCATTTAAAAAAGTTTTCAATACAAGTAGTTCAAGGTGACAGACCCGGAAGTACCCGGAAATTTAAATAAAATGAAAATATTTAATTATTCATTAATATTTCCTTTGTCGTCTTTGAAGGAATCCCCACCACATGTAATATTCTAATGCCAAACAGTTTTTTTTAGTCTTCGGAACACTTTTCATAAGCATATTTTGGGGTGACCTTCAGTTCCTTCAGCAATTTCCCTTCGATCAATCCACGGAGCGGCTATTTCAGTTTGGGGAACACGAAAAAATCACATTATTTCACAATTACGTCCGATTTCTACGGTGGTTCCACAAATGCCTCAATACGACCAAATAGAATTATTTATTCTCTGTCTGTTTCCCAGGAACAAATTTATGGTGCACTAAAGCAGAATTTTTAAGCGGCTTTGGCGTAGTTTTTTTAGTTTCGCCTCTATCTTTTCCCTCATTTCTCATAATTGTTGACTTTTTGCATGTCAACCTCATAAGCCCATGTCTCTCGGCATTTGTAATGCTCTCCAAGAATGTGGGATCGGAATTCGTACGATCAAGCATGTCCGAAGAGACCGGTTTACGGTACTCGTTTTGAAAAAGGCTCTGCTTTATCGGGATTTCATACCCAAAATATCCACCAAAAAGAGTTTGGTTTCGATAAAAGAACAGCTTTTTGGAAAGAAAAGCGACTCGTTCGATCTTTTATATACACGCTGATCTTTTATATACATACCTATAGAGCCTCCGACTCTACCTTCTTGTTGTTACAAACTTCGTGGTTAAGTTAGTATACCTTTGCGGCGTATGAGCAATGGATATTGTAGTGCTAACCCATCCAAGTTTTATTTGTTGATATTTTAGTATTCACTTTAAGAAATAAATGAGTTCTCACTATTGCTTATCTCTTCTCATTTTCTTTAGCTTGTTCCCAATGAGCTTCACAGCTAGCTTCTGACGTCTTATTACTAACAAAAACGGTTTGGGGTATCAATGAATTTTTTTATTCTGTAAAAATACATTCTTTTGCATGGCCACCATTGGTACGATTGCAGAGGTCCTGACGCTGAATCCAATTTTCGACGGTTTTCAAATATAAATCGGCCGATACTGGTGTAATTTCACGTTCAATATTCGGGAAAAATATGCCGTCCCTATCGGTCTATTTTTCTAGCGTCCCTATCCAAAAAACCGTTATAAATATGAAAATATAGGGTTTCTATCCAACTCCTTAGACAATTATGAATTATGATCCTTAGCCAGTTCCTCTTAGCTCTCTGACTAACCCACGCTCTCTGACTAACCCACGCTCTCGTGACGTCACATAAAAGCTGCTCTCACGATTTTGGCACAATCAGCTGTATTATGTGTTTTTCAATGTTGCTAACCAAGCGAACTTTTGTTAATCCCCTTTGTTTGTCGAAAAAACCGCGCTGAATGCAGAGTCAAAAAGCGAAATGTATAACGGCACTCTGCTACTGTGTTTGTCTATCGAATTCTGCTTAATGTTTCATTCCAAGTATTATTTACATTTCTATTGTGTTGCAGCAGTGGCGCTTTGCATTGGCAACGTTGATAAGCAAAATACGCAATAAATAAATATTTGACTATTACAATTTTTTATACGCATTTATGTCTATGCAGCGAGCAGCGGAAGCGAATGTATTTGTGTATTTCGTTTTAGGCGAAATTTGAAATTGTTGTTGCATTGAAAGTGTGGTTATTTTTAAATATTTACTGAACGCGCACAAAGCTGCAGCTGTGGCAGTGGAGCTCGCAGCGAAAAAAAGCGCCAGCCAGAGCAGTGTTTTGCTGCGATAACTGTGCAACATGCAACACGAGTGGCAAAAACATACAGCCGGTGGGGCGCTGAGGGTGTGCGCTGCGGTCTTTAGCTGCTATCGATCTTGCCACACAAGCAAACACACACACAAATACATGCATCGCCACTGCCTGCAGCGCGTACTACTACTGCTGTGGCATTGTTAAATATTTGCGAAATATTTTATCATACTTTGTGCTATATTACACTTTGGTTAAAATATTTTGAGTAAACAATTTCGGCGTTGCTGCCGCTGCTGCTGCTGTTGCAGCCGCCAACCAGCATCGATGCGGTTTTGTAAGCCAATTGTGCGCGCACTCGCTTGTTTGCCTTTGCTGTTGTTGTAGCAACAACGTCTGCCATATGCAACTAATAAATTGTTGAGCGTTCGCACACATACTCCTACTGCGTGCCGCTCAAGGCTGCGCGTGGCTTGTAAATGCGATCAGCACCTTTGTCGTTGTCATTCCTTGGTATTTGTGGTAAGAAGGCGCCTGAAAGAGCGTGCTGCTGCCAAGTTTAGCTGCTATGTTGCGGCAACGGCAACATGAAACACCGAAATATGTTGCGTGTAAAGTAAAAATACACACAAGCAAATATTAAAATGTCTTACTTAAGTGGTAAGTTGCGATCACCCGGCAGAAGCTTCTTGCTGCTTAAGAACCCTGTGCAGGGTTTAAATATAAAAAAACCTTACAGCCTGAATCGAAGCGGGATTGTACGCATGGACTTTAGAAGAATTTAGGAAAAAATCTAACGATGTGATATTACACGATCTTGGTGGCCCTTCGACTCAAAATGTGAAATTATCTGCTCACCGAAGTGTTCTCTCTATAAATCCATTGTTTAATGCGATCTGTGAGAAGTGGAGCCGTCTTATTCAAACCAAATGTCGGCGAGTTTACGAGCTTCAATTACAGACATAAAATATTTGCTTAGCATGGCGAGATAATGGGCGCCATTGACGGTTACGTTCTTACCGGCATCAATTTTGAAGGAATGTGGAACGATAATTCCAACGGCCCACAAACCACACCAAACCATTCTTTTTTCTGGATGAAATGGCAGCTCTTGAATCCCTTTAGGTTGCTCTTCGTATTAAATGGGGCCATTTTGCTTGTTTACATACCCATAAGCCTCATTGCTAAACAAAATTTGACTCGAAAACGAAACGTCGTCTTATTGAAAATCTTCAAGCGCCCATGGATAGAAGCGATGTCGCTTGGGAAGGTTTAGCGGCTTCAGTTCTAGAACAAGCTATTTTTTTACGCTTTCTATTTAAGATCTCAAAGTAAAATGCTATAAATCGTTCCATACGTCATTCCGAGTTGCCGCGAACGGCGCAGAATCAACTCTCCACGGTCTTCGAGTACACTCTCAGCTACGGCTGATATATTTTCTTCACTGCGTGCTGGCCTGGTCTATTCGGTCAAATATTATCCAATAATAAATGGTGAGTCTCGAGATCGGTGATGCTGTTGCGAATAGTATCCTCAATAGGTCAATTACATTGACCATAAGTTGAGTGAAGCGCGCGAAACCCATTCTTTACAAAACGTGAATATTCGTAATATAATAAATTTAAACGATTTGTAAATGTAAGATAAGATTCAACAAATTTTTACTTTTCGTGCTGGCTTGGAAAATATTTTTGCTCGAAAAAATTTTTTATTTGTGTTGTATCAAAATTTTCGTGCCAATTAAAATGGTGGATTTACTTGAAAGTTTTAATCTGTGCTGAATCTTTGTGATTTGAAATTTTAACTTATAGTTCAACACTAGAAGCTCTTCATTCATTTTTCTACCATTTAGGATTGTAGTTCACAAGAAAACAATCTTGGTGGGCTTTTATGTGATGGCTGCTACCACATTTTTGAAAGCAGATAACTGAAATTTATTTAAGCGAGTAATGCTTATGTCTGCTTTTTCCATTTTTTTTATGTCTCACTGTAATTTTTCTGAGTTACCCTGCATGTAGGCAAGGATTTTTTCCTACATTAAAGGCAGTAAAATAATAAAAATAAGCTTTTGTCTATAATTAGGACTTTTAGTTAAATAAGATATATAAATTAGAGAACAAGGTCAAATTATCAAAAGTTATCTGCAGTATTTGCGTATTAATATTATTAAAAATTCATCGTCAGCCTAAATGTAGGCAACAATATTTTGCTATATCCAGTAAAAAAAAATAAAACGTTGCTTGCAATTAGGCGTTTAAGATATAAAGGAAAATTTAGAAACATTTTGTTTAGAAAACTTGACACAGTTCTAAAAATGTTATAATTTTGCAGCAAAAAATTTCAAAATTTTGTTTTAATATTTTGATTTAAAAAATGTTTCGAAAATTTTTCTTTTAATGTTAAATAAATGGCATGCCTTTAGTTAGAGTTTGCTGTATTAAATAATAAAATCCTTATATTTATATTTTTTTGTACTATTTTGCATACTTTTTGTCTTTTTTTGTATAAATTGTACTTATTTTCGAGCGAACTGCAGTTTATTGCCAACTAAGTAGTACCACCCACATACATACGTCTGTATATGTTTATTGCCTTTGTGCGAAATTTGTTGCAAACGGCCGGTCGCCTGCTGTTGTTGTTGCAACTTATGATGCTATTTTTTTGGGTTAAGTACGGGCGTCACTCACAACTTGTACGACGTCATAAAATGCCACAGTATGCAAATTTCCAAATCGAATTGTACATAAACAAGTGGATTTTCACGCGGCGCCTTCTGTCACACACACACACACAAAAAACACATTGGCATATTACTTCCTGCAATGCTGCCGCGTCACCCACGCACTGTCGACAGCGGAGATCGGCTCATAAAATGGCATGTTTGCGACATTAAAAAATCGTAAAATTACAAATAACAAAAGTCTGAAGTTTTCGCATTGCAACGAAAACGAAAAAATTGTGAAGAAAATACAAAAAAATAAAATCAAAGCGAAAGCAGGCCACGGAAGGGATGCGCGAAGATGGCGAATGAAATGAAAAATTTAAATCAATGCGACTCTTTCGCTAGCAAAATATGCAAAGATGTTGCTGCAGCAAACAGTTTAGCGACAATAGAAAAGCGCAACATCAACAACTTTTGCCGGCGCATTCGTAACGGGAGCGCGCGCTAGCAGCTAGCTGAAATCCGTAGAACAAACAACTTTTCGCCGCATTATCGTGCTACGCCCCGCGCGCACTCAAGCGTCCAAAGCCGCAACGCAAAATTATACAAAACTTGCCAATTGTTGTTGTTGTTAAGGCGCGCTGTTTTATTGCTGCTCAATGAGCGATGAAGTGCAGCGATTTAACGGCGTGCCGTTGTTGTTGGTTTTGTTGTTGCTTTTTGCACTTTATTTTTGTTGTCAATAGTTTTATTGCACTTTGCTGGTGTTGTAATTTTAGGTTTTTTTTTTAAATTTTTTTTGTCAATTTTTTGTTGTTTTCAATTTTCTTGTTGTTGTAAATTTCTCGTTTTTGTAAAATTTTCTTTTTGTTGTAAACGTTCTTGTTTTTTTAAATTTTTCCAACAATTTCAAAATTTCTTGTTGTTGTTATTATTACTATTCTCATTGTTGTTGTGGCGCACTGCAGTCATTGCCGCTGCCATTGCTGCAACTATGCCACAGCAATGAACGTTTTGCAGGGAAAATTTTGAAACTGTGGCAACACCAATACCACCAGCACCGCAGAAGCAAATCTCATTTCGGCACTGCGAAATAAACAAACCCATCAACTTGGATTCAGTAACAGATTTGGTTCAACAATTTCGAGACATCGGCGAAATGGGAATTTTCATGCTGCTTAAATATTTCCCTCAGCCGCAGCGGCAATTCTTACTCGCTACTTGAGCGCTGTTTTGTTTTTGTCGCGCCAGCAAGCGCAGAAAAAGTGCAGCGAAAAGGCAAAACTGTGGAGCAAGAAGAAGAAAAAAACTCTTCGCGTCGCCGCTCAAGTGTTGTGAAAATGAACAGCGCGAAGTAGAAAAATAAGTTTTTCAAAGTAGTAAAGTTTTTGAGTTATTCTTTTAGGAAATGTCTTAGTACTACAAGAAATCTTTGAAGCTGGTCGTTTTTATGTGAGGCTTTGAGGAACATAATGTGACCAGCAATATGACTTATGTTGTCTCGCTTGAGTGGTACGCGGTGACATTTAAAACTTGTGAAAGAGAATTAGGTTAGTTTTTTAACCAAATTTCAACGAATAAATTTAAAGGGGAAGAATTTTTGGGTTTTCTTTGCATCGCTAAAAAAGTTAGATTAGGGGTTTTATAAGTTTTCAAGTAGCTCAGATGCTATATTTCTTATGAAAATATGCCTTGTTTAAGAGCTCGAATAGAGTAGTTTTTACGATAGTTCCAGTACTTTAAAAAACTAGTAAACTCAAATTTTATTCCCGCATTTAAAATGATTTTTGAAAACTTTTTACTCAAGAACAGTGTCTCAGAAATATAGATTTTCTGTTCTTGAGTCTTCTGTTGGGAGATCCTTTTCAAATCAAGCTTTAGGCTACCAAATCATTTGGTGGGTTCGGGGGTTTGACACCTCTGAAATGTAGGGGGGGACCGATCGCAGTGCACTACCTTCAAGAAGTTTTAATTCACTGCCAATTTGGCAAACACAGCCCCTAAAACAAAGGCCTGGGAGATTTGGGGCTTTTTAACGTTTTCGTGGGACCAATTTGTGCTTTACGTGACATGCTTTTTGCAGGTATTATTTCGTTCTAATTGGTCAGGTGTATAAGTCACTTTTTCACCTTGGTCGGGTTGGCGGCCGATCTAAAACCTCCGCCGTGCTATGGGCCCGGCACCCGGTCGCAGTGCGACTCCACATTCAATTGAATTTTTAATTTTACCTGCCTTTGGGTTTAAACCACAGCCACCACAAATCTGCCCAAAGGGATAAACCTAATGGAGCGAACTTCAAGGGCTAACTGTTCTCCGTGGTACCAGATTTAAGTCTTCGGTAAGACCTTGTAACTTTTGCTACTACCCTAGCACCTAGCACCCATCAAACTCAATAAGTGGTGACATTTCTCGCTTGAATTTCAAATGTCTTTTCAATAGATTGAATCAGAATCAAAGTTTATAATATTAGTGCAAGCTGACTTAGTGCAAATTAGATTTTAGTCACTTTTTACGACAGGCATACCTTACCGCGGGCAAATTCTACCCCTCGTTAGAAGAACTAGACTAGTCATGGAAAGTTAGATAAATAAAATTTAGTTAATTTGTTATCCGACTGCTTTGGACGCATGGTGATAGCGGAATCGCCAGAAATTGCAAATTCCAGAGGACACTCTTACTCCAATTGCATGAGATAGGATAGAAATTCGTACTCTGTTGTTCTCCTCCGCTCTAAAGCTTATAGAACAATGGATCTCACGAATGAGAACTCAGAATAAGCTCAGAATGCGCTGCTAAGCAATTAGAACTTGTGCGACTGGGTTATCATTCTAGCGTAGAGCGAAACGTAAGAGATATTCTGAACTCCTTGGTCCTAGCAAGGTTCATCTCGACGCTATTTTAGGTATTCTGATTGAATATATTTTAACCAGATGTATTTTGCCAAAGCTGTATGGAGAAAGGCGAGGATGTAATCATCTAGCCATTATCTCCTCTATTGCCCATCTTTTACCAGATTGAAGTTCAAAGATCACATTGATGATGATGACATTCTTGGCGACCCTAGTGAAGGCGACAAGCCTCAAAAATTTCCTCCTATTTCTTGTGGGGCTACGTCCAGTCTATGGTCTATGCCAACAAGCCAGCGACGATTGATGAATTCCATACGAATATCGAACGGAAAATTGGGTCTGAACTTCTGGACTTTTGCAAGCGTGCCCGTGGTGTGCACGCAAAAGAAATCGAGTTCCATACATAATGCGATTAAATGTGTTTTCACAGGAATAAAAAATTAAAGAATAAAAACCCCTTACTACCCATAAGTAAATCATATATGTGGTATACATAATTGATCAGAGGGATTAGTATTACGGGCTGAGTCGATATAGTCCTGATCTACTGTATAAACGAGATTAGTCCCTCAATTTTTGAGGAATCCATCCGAAGTTTTCCACACGTCCCTTTTTCCTTCGCGAAGTTGTTCACTGGTCGTAACCGACGGCATCGAATTAATTAAGTTTATAGCTGCCATCCAAACTGATCGGTAAAAATTAAGTCTGTTTATGGGAAACTTTTTTATTTGGAAATATATCTTCACTGTCTTTAGTGTAGATTATTATCCAAGGCATCGTAATAACTCCAAAGAAACTAATCAGGTTTTCCATAACTTATAGCTGCCTTTCAAAATGACCGATCAAGAACAGAATAAATATCTAGACTTAAATATAATCTTTTATGGTATAAAAAATGCACCTGCAAAGGGAAGGAGCTTCACTTAACACTTTTTTTGTTATATTATTAATTTCAATCAAAAATTAAAAGCTACCTTGATTTTAGTTCAAACTGAAATAGCACTAAGCCTACATCAAATCAAGGCCACTTCAGAGATAACTACAAATAAAATAAATAAATAAACAAGCAATTGTCTTTTAATTGCACTTAGGATAAGAATTTGTGTCTATTTAGTTAACTAATACATAAATGTATGTATACATATATAATGCGTGTGAATATGTACACTATAAATTCAATTAGAATAAATATTCATTTCGTAATCTTCGTTTGCGCTGCTCACAATTAATGATATTAGAGAATTTTCGAAAATCTCATAAAATTAATTTAAAAGCGTTAAATGTGGATAAGAAACCATAAAAGCGGATAAGAATGCGTGTTTGCCACACATTCAAACACATACATGTATGTGTTTAGCACATGTGTATGTGTCTGCCACCGGCAAGTGTAGTGAAGCCAAATTGCTCGCAGGAAGTAATTCCAGAAACGTGCCACTTGAAAGCAGACGCATTAACATTCATATTTAATAAAGTTATGTCTGTATGTATGCACACATGTACTTTCATTTCATACACACACACTTAAGCCAATGGCAGTACTTATGCAAATACCCAACAGGTAATTTGTAAACAAATGAGTTTGCTTTGCAAAATCAGAGTTTTGCTTTGTATTCTCAGCTAGGAAAGCTTAAGTCGCAAAATATATTTTTAGAGTACTTCAATTAAAATATATCACGTAGTTACTTCCTGCTAATAATATAATTTAAAAATTATTCTATGATTTACATACATTTGGTTCATCCCATCTTCATGTTTTTTTCCAATCGTTATCAATGATTCGAAGTAACTTTATGGGAGCATATAAGAAAAGAGAGCCGAAGTTTCCTCAGAGTACATATTTAAGGTTTTGAGTACAATCTTTTGTTCCAGCATTCATTCTCTTGCTGTAATCGAATCTTGAAGTTCTTGAATTGCAAAACATAACAGTTGCTTAAAGACTCACTAACAGCATCCCAGTTTTCATACAATAATTTCTTCAAACAGAATTTCCGTAAGGTTTGTTTTCTCCTTACAAATAGTTGTTGGATTCTGAAATTCTCACTAAGATTGTCACTTCAGTTTTATATTTAAGTTTTCCGAATTCTCAGTTATGTCCATTACTACAGATCATCAAAGCTTTATTGCAGTCAGTAGGCTCCGTGTCAATTAAAAGTCATTTGGAAACCATTTCAGAGTTAAAGATGAAGCTCGGCGTGTATGCGAAATCATAATTTTGCCACAAAGTTTGTAACACCTCAGGTTGAGTGGAGCAACTGCCTACTTACATATACTTGTATAAAGCACTGCTAGATTTTCTCGCTTTCATCCACGTTGTGCTTTCACAGCAGTTTGCTGTCCAAGACTACCTCAAGATACTTGGTGCTGACCTTGGGAGAGGTTGTGTCCCATTTATTGAAGGGAAGTTCCAAAGAGAAATTTTGGGCTTTTCCTTTAAAAACAAGCAAAACCGTTTTCCTCCGAGTTTAATTCCAGACCCGCTTGTTGCTGTATGTCGCATATGTCACTATCTTAGGGGCTTTGCCGTCCAAGTTTCTTAGCAGTCTATTCACCACTAATGTCCATAGAAACGGAGTTAGCACTCCACATTTTGTGGAGTACCTCTACAGAGGTTTTAAATCATTATAGTGTCGTTCCATACTCCTTTTTTTAGAAGTCAAAAGTCTTCTGATCTAGCGTTAACTGAATACTTTTCAGAATACATTCCGTAGGTACATTGTTGAACGCTCCAGAAATGGCCAGCAATGCTCCAAGAGCTTCTTCCTTATATTCAAGGGCATTTTCGATATAAAATACCGGTGTATGGAGTGCAGTGCAGTCTCTACTGATCTCCTCTTTTTATATGTGTGCTGCGACTTGGGCAAACTTATAGGAGGCGCCCTGGTCCTAATGTGCACGTCTAACATTTTCTTTAGCGTTTTCCACAGGAAGGAAGTTAAGCTTATAGGTTTGAATGCTTTGAGTAGGTTGGGTTGTTTGTACCTGCCTTCGGTAGGGAAACTATTCTAATCCCTATCCATGAGTGTGGCACAAAGCCGAGCCTCATACATCCTCTAAAATAAAAATCGTCTTTAGTCACGGCATGGATAGACAGAAAGCATTCTATGGCATTGCTGGAATGATTCCGTCCATACCGGGAGCTTTGAATGGGTCGAATGACTGTGTAAAGATGTGTTCGGTAAAATTTATCGCATTACTTTCTTCATAGCTAGGATCTACCGTATCTTTACAGCTTAGAAAGTGCCCACTGATTAGGTCTTCCAATGAGTTCCGTCCACTCCGTTACGTTTGCGAACTAGTCCGGTCGAGATGGGGCTTTTGGATAATACTATTCTAATTCTCGCCCTTCGTGGGTCTGCAAAAGTTTTTCCAAGATTCTCGCTTTGTTCTGCTCACCAACTTCTTTTAGTTCATTAGAAGATCTTTATATTCCCATCAGTCTTCGATCTCTGCCAGCTTGAAAAATAATTCTTACTGCAAATAAATATCGAAAAACGTTACGAGTATTATATACGTATGTTATGAAAGATAGAGAGTGAGAGAGAGATTAAAATAGAAAGATGTAGATATGAATCTGATGAGAAAGAAATATGATACACATAATTGAATTGAGTTTAAATTCAAACTCCAGAGAAATAGAGTAGTGCTGGCTACTCGTGATCCTACTGGGTGTCACTCTACCAAAAAGTCAGTGGATTTGTGTATGTATGAAGGTATTTACGTAATGCGTTTGTGGTTATGTGCATGCATTAATAAATAATACTGCAAATAAACAAATAACCTTAAGAACACTCAAGTCATGAGAAAGCCACATCCACACAAAAACGCGGCTGCCAGAACACAAAGCGCTCGAACTTTAGTGTGTGGCAGACTTTTAGAAAGTTCAGCAGTCGAAATACTTGCCGAAGGAGGTGATAAGACTTTTCGAGATATGCGTGCAACGCTTGAAATGCGAGTGAAACGAAACGGAAACAAAAATTAATTAAAGCAAACCACAAAATTACAACAACAACAGCAGCACCAAAGGGTACATGGGTGCGGCGCGGCAACAATGATGGCGGCATGCAAATGCAACACTGTGTAGCGGCAACGCCGCACGACGACGAGCCGAGGCAGTGGCAGCGGCAGAGGCAGGAACTGTGGTTGAGCCAAAAAGCCGGAAATGGAAATAAAGATAGGAATGAAAGGAAATAAAATAAAATGTAATTTGTGAATTTCGGCGAGTTTTTGAATATTTCTGTGCGCGCGTGTGTGTGTGCGTGTGTTTGGGTGTGCGTGTGCAAGCGTGAAATCATATAATAAGCGTAATAGAATTAAAGAGCTAAAGGGTAAATGCGACAGTACAACCACCAACTGCAACAACAAAAACAACAACGGTAGCAGTAGCAACTTCACATGTAGCAGTCGCGTGGCAGTAATAGCTGTAATAACAACAACAAACACAAACGACTGGCGTACACCATTTAAATTGCGCGCTGACGTCGCCAGATAAACAACAGCGGGGGCGTGCGGGAACCAGGGGCGGGCGCCGTCAAAAAAGTTGTATGCAAATGATTTACGCGTGACGCGAGCGGGCGAGTGGGGCATCAGTGGAAGGTGAGCTGGTTGTTTGATTGGTTTGGTAGTGTTGTTTGAGGTGCGGTGTAGTGGGGATGTTTGGGCCATGCAAACACCACCCGACAAGTGACGGCAGTTTGACAGTAAATGCGCACTTGCCCACATTTCGTGGGCATCTGTGTGTGTGTGTCTGAGTGTGTGCGAGTGCTTTTGTGTATATATTTGTTGTTGTTGGCCCATATTGTTGGCTGCTAGCGGCTGTGGGATTTAACGGTGCGACTTCGAATTGAAATGCTCGTCGGCGTGTTGATGCGTGTTGTGGTGACCATAAAGCCCGCCAGCCAGCTATAGCCCGGCTCTTGCCATGACAACAGTGTTGTTGCGGTGGCTCACTGTGATGTTTGTTTGCTTGTTTGTTGTTGTTGATTTCGTTGCAATTTCATTGCCATACACAAATACATTTGCATACCTCTA
The DNA here is from genome assembly GCA_027475135.1 of Bactrocera correcta. Lineage (NCBI taxonomy): Eukaryota > Metazoa > Arthropoda > Insecta > Diptera > Tephritidae > Bactrocera > Bactrocera correcta. The sequence goes on from CM050327.1 coordinate 59,271,356, forward strand.
AAATGTTTGTTTTTCGATTTTGTGTGTTTTTTTTCTGCTTCTGTTACAGTTTCTGTTTCTGTTTGTGTCAAACTCGGCACTCTTACGCCAGAGTTGCTGTACGCTAAAAGCGACGCATTGTCGAGTGAATTTGCAAGTTTTCAATTAAAATACCACCAAAAGCGCGCCATTGAAATAACTACATACAGTTACAATAATGTTGCAAACGAAATTTTCGAAACGAAACTTTGCAATGCTTACGACCTCTGACGTTTGATTTGGCAACTATGTGTGTGTGTGTGTACATTTTTCAATAAGGACATTTGGCGAGCGAAGGTTTTTGTTTTTGTATTTTGGTAGTGTAGCATATATTGTTTGTGAGGTTATGTATATATGTGTGCATATATAAATGTATATATATACTTTTGTGTCACACTGTGTGCCGTGGTGACAGGCGTAATTAAATTTCTGGTATGCTTTAAAACTTGGATTAGGTTCACTAGAAAATAAATTAAAATATTTCGAAAATATGCAGCTAAATTTTATAAAAATTTGTGTAAAACATATTAAATTTTGAAGAAAAAACAAATTTCATAAAAGAGGAGTCGAGTTGAAACTGGGCATTATCCACTCTTGACAATTGAAAGAGTTACACTAGCTGGCTGTCACGCCACAGACCTTCAGGTTCTTTGTAATGCCAGATAAATGACTCTCAGCTTACGAATTTTAATACAGGCTTGATATCTAATTCTAACACATCCTCCAAGCCCTTGAATTACGAAGCTTCTAGATATCTAATCTCTCTCAAATCAACTTTCCTTCACTTTCTACGTGTGTCATTGTTAATGATGCCTGTATGGCTCGTACTTATTGCCAGTAAGTTATGACCTGTGACGAAGCCAACACAGCTGTCAAATAGTCTTTTCGAGACAGTGTGAAAAGAAAACTTCCATGTTTGGCTCCCTTGCTTCTATTATTGGTGATCCTGCATGTCTGTAAGGCATTCCATCTCACTCTGATCCTTATGTCAGCCCTCTCGGAAACTTCATTGTTCGTCGTATTTGGGGAATGTCACTGCTGACAATTTCATCAGCTATTTCATTTTCCGTAACGTCTTTGGTGTCTGGAACCCCGTATGTCTCCAGCAGCTACTATATCCGCTGCCTCCTTTCTTCTAAGGACATTTCTCTGATGCAATTGCTTTAATTGTCGCTTGGCTATAGACAGATAAGTGTATTGATTTCGCTGCTAAGCTCCACTGCATTTTCAATTGGTGTCAAGTTGAGTAACCTGTCAAGTGCCACATTGGAGTGGTTCTTACAGCTCCCGTTATATAGAGCTAGCGCTTCAACGTTTCCGGGTAAGATATTTTGCTGGCTGCGTTCCACTAAAGGACTGTAAACAAAGATTAGCTTTTCTACCACTGTGTAATACGATTACATAAGTAAGAGTGATAGGCCCCAAGTTGACCCTAACATCTAGCCGTTAAGCTTCGGGGATTACCATGACGGGATCTTATACCTCCTTACCGTACCCATGTTATTGGTATTTATTTCTAGGTAAGCTGATATTTCCCACTCGTGTATGACTTTTAGAGTGCTGTTAATCAAACTAATAATTGTGTCCAGGAACTTACCTGTCACTAGTATCGGTAAAGCTACATGGGCTGTCAATTTGGGGGCTCGTCCTTCAAATGTTCCCAGCATCTCATTTGCCACAAGGGACTATATTCTTCATTGACCTTCCCACGCCTTAGTAGAGCTCCTATTTCTATATATTATGATAGCGAGCTCTATCCCGGCTGCTTCAGAAATATTAGCGTTTACCTCATTCCAGACATTTTTATATGATTCGTTTACGTTCCGAAAGACGCTCGGGGTATATTTCCTATGCTTTATAGCTCACTCTATATTTAAGGCTAACGATGAAGTGCAGTCTGTGTGGAATTAGCTTTCGTATAGGCATCTAGAATATTTATGAAGAAAATAAGACCAAAATATATACTTTCAGATATGCATATAATAGGCGTTATAGTTCGGTGAAAATATAAACCGATTTGACCTGATAAGACTTTTGACTTTTGTTAAAAAATTTATTCGTAAAAGCAAAAACAAATTATTCTTTGATTGATATTTTAGGGTGTATGTCACAGAGTAAAGACCTCATTAAAGTCACACATTTTATACCAGTTATGCCATTCTAACTCATGGTACCCGCCTTATGTTATCATTAGACCCATTGTGCTCCCGAGTACTAATCTATTAAATCTTATTCAGCAACGCAGTTGATTTGGGAATATACCTGAGTCTTTGCACCCCAGCTGCCCACTGTCTGCTAAGTCTAAGGCGGGATATCTGCCAATAGCTGCTAGTGGCCCGGCTATTGGAAAATATCCCGTCTGAAGGCTGTGTGTTATGCTGTTTTAGTCATCTTCCGTTCGTGCTTTTTATTACCGCAAAACCAATTTACCAATTTTTCGTGCCCTTTGATGCCCTCTATAAGGCTTCAAAGTTCTCTTTTACCTGAAAGTGAAAACGATGGACGGTCTGTCCATCATCAACAGTACCCCAAAGTATGGCACCATGTTCCACTGACTCATGTACTGAGGTATTCTCCTAGGCCCCATTGTTTCAAGCAAACCCTTCACTGAGCTGAAAGAATTGTCAGAGGAATTACCGAACTCGTAAGCCTTTTCGTTTCCTTCTAATACTTTATGAATGTGCATTCAGAGGATTTTTACCGAAATTTCCACTGAGAGTCTACTTCTTGCCTCCTTGTATAATCTGAAGTACTCGTAGTAAGCTTTAAAAGCCGGTTAGCTGCCCACCAGAAGATTAATGAACTTGTTGGTTGCTGAAAGATTCAATTGCAGTCATTTTGTCTTCTGTATATGCATTATTATAAAAATCAGCTGTTCTTATTTCACCCTTTGAACCATCATGAACTAAGTCTGACACATAAAATAGACGGATGAGCTTTAAGGCCGAATTAGTACTGCAAAGAAGAAATAGCATCCATCTATGCTCTGGCCGACGACGTATGGAATCTACTACGAAACATCTGTGTAGCAACACCCACGTGTTTCGAAAATCTTGAAAAAAAAAACATGGTGGTAAACTATATTTAGCGACCTAGTATACCAGTCAAAATCCACCAATCGTAAATCACTTTCATAGGGGGTGCTGGTTCCTGATATATGTAAGTCAGATTTTTTTTATGTCCCAATGGTTAATATAAGTTGCTTGTTCTGGGTAATTACCTCGAATACTCTTTTTTTTGCTAAAAAAAAAAATAAAAGTTAATTACAAGCGATGTATTCTCAAAGTAAATGAAAATATTTGCAGTCACTGTACTCGTTTAATGGCGAAAACGTTTAATTTGCAAGCGATAAACTAACCCAAATGAACTTTTTAATGAATTTGTCTACAAAGCAGAGTCCACTTGAGAGTACTTTCCTTAAATATGCCGTATAGTTAATATACACACACACACACGCTTGCACTACATAAAAATAAGCAAAAAAGAGTTGAGAATGCGGAAGAAACGAATATTGTCAAGTTGCCACAGACAATTTGTCACGCTCACATGCCACACCTACCAGAGTTGCGCTCCGGCTTTAACAACTGAAACACTAATTTGTTCTCTAAATTTGCATTCCTCGCCTCAAATGCATACACATTCATACAAACGTCTGTGTGCAAAGGGAGCTTTCTCCTTAACTGTCATATCATTTTTAATTGTCAGCCTCATATAAAAATAAATATCTAACAGCTAGAGCAAAGTAAGTAACGGTTTGTTTTAGCACTTTCACGGTGTTGGGTACGTGCTTTTTTGCGAAATTTTACCAAACCGTTAGTTGAAAAGTGCAAATTAGTTTTTATTATAGTCAACATTTTATGACACGGCTGACAGCGGCTGTTTTAGTGTGTCGTAAGTGGAAGCAGCTTTAAAGGTCGTGACTTGGAGCTACAATGTAAAGAGCGTTTTCTTGGAAAGATAAAAGTGTAAGAAATCCGCTAATAGATTTTAAAGCTTCTCGTAAAAATTTCTTTCTAGCAGGGAGAAATAGAGAATTTATTCAAAAATGCTGTCTTAAATGTATTTTAACGAACCCTGTTCAGATACTATAGAATTGTCAGTCTTATTATGGTCAAAGCTTTGTAATATTTTGTGTAAAATATTGAACACTTTTGCTACCCAGATTCATTGGTGGTTTTCAGAGTTTCGTTTTCTGAAAAAATTTTTTTGGTTTAAAAAAATCCAATGGTGCTCTATCAGCTTGATTCTAGAGACTATGGAGTCCAGCCAATGAGTATAATCCCATTACATGGAAACCTTTTTTTTGTTATTTTTCCCAGCATATTTCGGGTCTCGTATGAATAATCACTTTGCCCACGCTCCAGTTCAAATATGTGAAGGCTTCGCAGATATGAGTAATGAAGGGTGGTATTAGAGTCATTTACCTGTAAAATACCATCAGTGCTCAAAGTACACTTACCTTTGTGCCCCAAAAAATTTTATTGTTTGACATAAAAAGTCATTGAAAAATCCACGGCCTACTAAAGTCGAACAAACTTTTTGCGAAAATTGTTTGTTTTTTTTTTATTCAACATAGTTCCATTCAAGTATGATATACGAACCCTCTAATTTTTTGGTACCAATTTTGTATTACGATTTTCTTCTTCATTCTGAGATTTGAGAACAGGAAACAGTCGCTGGGAGATCTGGAGAATAAGTGAGATCCAAATTCATTTTACGATCATCCAAATAGTTTGGGGACTTCCTTGATGTTTTCGTCGGCAATAGCCTCTTTAGGGCGTCCGGTGCTTAATCAAATTAATTCTGATCAATCTAAACTAAGCCAATGTTACAGTATTTTCCCCTAAAAATCAAGATTTTATCATCACGCGAAATTCCTGTTTGTACATTTTTTCACAATAACAAAAGTTTCTTTACTAAAAATGATGTAATTCACAAATTCCGACAGCACCTTTTGTAGGTTTGTGCTAACTAAAAACCATATGGATTTAAATCTAGTAACGTCACCTGTGTTTCACCCTGGGACTTTTCAATTGACTCATTATGTTGCGATTCTGGACACCGAATTTCAAATCGAACCCCATCTTTCTAACCCTTTGTGATTAGCGATTAATTATTGTTTTAACTTGATCATTGGTTCATTTTAATTTTTGAAGAATTTTAAACGAGCCGTACGGTGTTTTTGACTTTAAAATGGGCGAAGAGGGCGGTACTTTAAGGATCTCGGAAATGTCTTGTGACAGATATTAACTCCATGAAACTTCCTAATAACATTATAAATGTCCAATCCCCTGCATGTACATAGCTTCTGAAATGTTTAATAATAATTTGTTTGGATCCTTTGGGTGACTAAAGAGTTTTGTATTTTTCTGCCATTTTTTCTTTAAAAAAACGCCATTGTTTATTTTTTATTTGTTCAAAACTCGGAATTTATGCCATATGACTTGTTGTTCGTACAAACTCAATTTAGTCTCCACAAATGATATATTTTGAATTCGAAACTCTTATGTATAAAATTTCCATGAAAAAATCATTCAAAATTTTCCTACAATTTTTACTGATATTTCCTGATATTCCATCAATATTAATTTACTAATTGTTCTCAATTAAGCATGCAATCAACAAATTACCTATTATTTAATTGTTAATAAATTTATATATAAGTTTCCACTATCTTAATAAGAGAGGAGATTGTATAGTTAGAATATGAAATTTTCCATAAATTGAGTGCCTTAATTAAATTCATTTATAATTCCTCCTCCAGTGAGGAAAAAATTTGCGATCAAATGACACCCTACGTTTTTTTAAAAGAAGTCATAGCCAATATGAAATTAAATTGAAATCATGAACAGGTGATCATTCATATGTACTTTGAAAGATCGATTATGTTGACCAGAAATTTTCATTTACGAAGTAAACAATAGTGATAGTATATTTTAAAATAGTAGAGACAGACAGGTCACATTCCATTACTAAGCTAACTTAATGAACAATAATAATAATAGTCAATTTACAAATTAAATGTCTTAGCTAATTTATTTATGTTCTCTTTCTATTTTTCATAGAATGATTGGACAAGAAAAATTTCATGAAAACTTTTCCCTAATTGAGTACTTATTGACAAGTAATTAACTGACTAATTAACAATTAAATGCATCTTAATTGAATAGAAGTACAGAAGATTTTGAATGTGATATGTTATATTTGTATTGAGTTTATGATTAGAGTGAGGCAAGAAATGCATGTAGAGTGATATGTGAATGAATAAATGGTGTCCCTAGCCTTCATTTTGTTCACTTTGTTGAATTTCTTAACGATTGTAAGTTTAAAATTTTTATTTTTTCTCAATAACTATTTAACAAGCCCTCTTTTTAGTCTTAAGTCCATTATCATAATTTTTTTTTTAGCTTTAGCATTATTTTCTGCAGTTTCTATAGTCGAAGGTCCAAAAATTAGAGGGATATTAGTTTCCTTATAAGTGTGTACACTCATTAGTATATTACTTGAACTATTACTTCGAGCCGACTAACTGCTTTTCAATGTATTTTCCCTATAGTTGAACAATTGGTTTTATCTCTCTATATTCCTCATGGACCTAGTAACTGAACTCCATCTGGTATCGCAAAGGACCAAAACTGGTCTATGCGTGGCTCATCGGCCCACCACGAACCGAACCTAACCTAACTTATGTCTCTAGATGTTTGTACATGATTATGTTTTGTCCAATTATTTTTCTGACAGGTCAAAGCTTGGCATTCCTTTAATTAAGAAGCCAGGTAAAGGATTGTGTCTCATAGAATTTCATTAACGCCTACTTTAACCATGGTTTGAGCTTTAATCTATTTGTGTGTTTAACAGTTATGTACTTCAGGTAGCTTTCTGTTAGCTTCATAAACCAGGCTAACTAAATGCTAACCAACCAAAAATTGTGTTTGCGTCACTGCAATTTGCTTTAATGGTTGACAACCAACACAGACACATACATAGAAAATAAAACACCTGTGAAAGAGTAACAAATTTACGATAAATGGAATGTAGCATTTTTCAAGCAGCTGCGGCGAGTGGCAAAGAGAGTGAGAGAGTGCGAAAACAAATGACTATGGCATTGCTTGCGACGTCTAATGGCTGCTTAATTAGCTTAAAATTAAGCGTTATTTATAACGTGAGAGCGTGAAAGTGAGTTCATCAATGCGTTGGATACAAACACAATCATTTGGATATATGGATATAAGTGTGAGGAAATGTGTTTACACTCACGTCAGGGTAAACAATAGACATTTCTACGCTGGTTCCTTCGACTTAATTAATATTCTTACATCAATCTAATTCAGATTGGCTTTTCTTCGTATAAGTTAAGCGAAATCACCGAGAGAACACGTATATTTGAATTTTTTAATAAGAAAATATGTATATATCTTTCGGCTGCTAAATCTGTACCAAATGGTCCAACTTACATAGCTATTACTTAGATGTTCATCAAAAATAAACAACAACACTTTTCACTCATATGTAAGTCAATTGATACAAATATCTTAAGAAATTATATAAGAGAACTACGAATTAGAGGATTATATTAGAGTAACTCTAACTCAAGCATCTTTCGATAATTAAATAGCCTAAAACCGCTTTGAAAAGGATTACAGAGAAAGGGATTTCCTTAGAAAAGTAATAGGGAAGGCGTGTAGTAAAATTTATGATCCTTGCGGCGGCTACACATTAAGTTAAGTTATGGTGAGATATGTTACGTTATGTTTTACGTAATTCCTGTTAAGTTATGATTAGTTAAATTAAGTTAAGTTGTGGTAAGTTATGTTTTTATGTTAAGTTAAGTTAAGTTAAGTTATGTTACTTAAGTTTATATTAAGTAAAATTGTAAAGTTATTTTAATTTACTTTATGTTAAGTTAAGTAAAGTTGTGCTAAGTTATATTTCGTTACGTTACTTTTTTTTAATTTAAGTTATGGTAAGTAATTTTTTTTATGTAAAGTTATACTATTAATTCCATTTTTGTTGAGTTAAGTTACGCTAAGTTAAGTTACGTTACGTTATATTATGTTATGTCATGTTTTACTTAATGTATGTTAAGTTATGTTTAGTTAAATTAAGTTAAGTTGGGCTAAGTTATGTTTCGCTACGTTATGTTAAGTTAAGTTAAGTTTTGTTGCTTCAGTTTATGCTAACTAAAGTTGTGCTAACTAATTTTTTAATTCTTAATTGAACTTATGTTAAGTTAAGTGATATTAAGTTAAGGTATACTGAGTTATGTTACGTAAGGTCACGTTATATCAAGTGCCTTTCAATGTCTGTTAAGTTATGGTTAGTAATAGCTATGTTTAGTTAAGATAAGTTGCGCTAAGTTATGTTCATATTACTTTATGTGCTATTCAATATCGGCCAAGTTAAGTTATGTTACGTCACGTTACGTTAAGTTATGTGCTATTCAATGCAGGCTAAGTTAAGTTATGCGAAGTTATATTACGTTATGTTAGGTTATGTTACATGCTATATAATGTCTACTAAGTTAAGTTAAGTTACGTCACGTTACGTTATGTTATGGTATACGCTACGGCATGTGCTATTCAATACTGTTTAACAATTTCGGTCGCGTTGCTGTACACTATACCATTTTTCCCTTAAGTCATATTAGGTTTAACTGTTTTAGCGGACTAAGTTATGTTATGGTATACTAGTACATAATTATTTAAGTTAATGAAAAAAGTATTGACTGAAAAACGTTCTTTCAAATTTGCTAACTAAAAAACATTGATGTTATTAAAGTCGTTTCGAAAGGAACATACCAAATTGACACAACATTCTCTTCAAAGTGTGCGCACGTCATATAAGACTAACATAACGGTAATAATAAAAGTAATAGTAAAATGGCACGTTTTTTTGCGCTACGCCATTATCTGGCAGACGAAAATATTGCGGTAGTCCGCATAAAGTGAAATGTATTTATTTGCTAAAAGACTGGTCTGGGGATAAGCAGCTGCGACGCGCGCATAGCATGGCGCACGTACCGCTAGTTACCAGAAGCCACTTCACTTATTCAGGATTTCAACTGCAATTTGGAAGGAAGACAACGCTGTGCGGTATGTGCATATTTACACAGCTACATATGTGTGTGTTTGAGTGAATGTATGTATGTGTGTGCGCAGCTGGCAGTGAAGTTGGCGCAGGACTGTGGCAGTTGGATGCGTTGCAAGTTATTCATGACACTGACGCTGAATTACGACTGCAATAACAATGCGTCTTGGCGTTCAGTTTTTTATGAATTAACCGTTTCCACTCTCTGTTTTGCTCCTTTTTTGCTAGCCACTCGGCTTTAGAGCCATAAATATGTGCTGCGAGTCTGTAAATACATAAATATGTATGGATGTATGGTACATATACACATGTACATACTCGTATAGTATCGTATATATGTATGCCTGTCTGCTTGTTTTGCGATTTAGTTCTTCTGCTATCTGCATAAAGAAGCTACAATCTAACGAATTTTCGGAAATTCGCTGACAAATTCATTTAGACAAATTATTTCACTTTTTATTCAGCAGCGGAACGCGGAAATTTGCAAATGCAAAAGCAGTAAAATGCCTTTGTAAATGTCATGGAGAATAGAAAAATTATGAATTTGATATTTATTAAGAGCTTAGAAGCTCTAGCTATGAAATTCATTACATTTCCGTTGTATTCTTTTGCTGCTTCCATTGAAATTCTCTCAGCACAAACGGACTTTTGTGTTAAGATATTGAGTTATGTATTTCAGTTAATGTAATATAAATATAAGTAATGGGTTTATTGCTTATCACCATAGATGCGATAATTCTTGTAGAAAAAGGCGGTTCAATGGTGGCTTTCCATGTTAAGAAGCCACATTTTTCTTCAAAAGAGAGCAGAGTGCCTCTCACAATTGAGCTTAATAGTTTATGTGTCGATTAAAAAGTTTTACAACAAAAAATATTCTCACTTACAAAAAGTAATTAACGGTTTTATTGTAATTTTTTTTGGGTTGCCTCCTGTTTAAACATTTTTTGAAGGATTTTAAAAACGAAGAAAGCAAATAAAGTCCTGAATGAATATAAAAAATTTTCACACTTAAAAGAATTGGTCACACATTTTTTTTGGAGTTGCCATCTGTTTACAATTTTTTTTTAAATGTTTAAAAAATAAAAAAAAAACAAATATTATCTTGAATGAATATCAAAATCAAATATCCTGGAAGAATAAAATAAGTTTCAACACTTAAAAAAAAAATTGTTCACACTATTTTTTGAGTTGCCATCTGTTTACACATTTTTTAAAAGGGTTTTAAAAGAAATAAAAAAACCAAATATTACCCTTGAATGAATAAAAAAAGTTTTCACACTAATTTTTTGTAGTTGCCATCTGTTTACATATTTTTTTAAGTATTAAAAAAATAAAAAACCAAATAACATCCTGGATGAATAAAATAAGTTTTCACATTTAAAAAAATGTTCACATCATTTTTTTGGAGTTGCCATCTGTTTACATTTTTTTTTAATATTTAAAAAATAAAAAAAGCAAATTACATTTTGAATAAATAAAAAATAATTTTAAGATTTTTTAAATTTTTTAGAGTTGCCATCTGTTTCAATTTTTTTTTTTTAAATATTTATAAAATACATAAAAAAATAATGACATATAAATAATTAATTTTTCGCAATCTTTTTATTTTTTTTTTTGGAGTTGCCACCTGTTTACACTTTTTTTAAGATATTTGAAAAATAATTTACAATATAACAAATATCTCCATAAAAGAATAAAATGATGCAAAAATTTCGGTTTGAGAATTTAGAGAAGTATTTTTTCTTCTTCCAACTCGGATATCATACATGTACCTCATGGTAGACGGATTACATACATATAGAGTTCACTAGTTAGTAGAGCTGCACTTCAAGTAGAATTGATCGATTCCATGGGTAAATCTTTCGCCCTAGCTCTCTTTGCTTATTATAAAAGTTCTATTGATTACGTCTTTGCAATAAAGAAGATCTGACTGTCAGCAGTATCATATCCTTCCTCAAGACTTAAACGCGTATTTAACCCATTGTCATGTGCGATGATCTTGAGAGAAGGATGGTAAAGAAGATCAAAACCCGATGTAGCGAGCTACCTGAGTGCAAAACTGAAAGTCATGTGCAAAACGGTGGATCGGAAGTACACAAAATACCTATTAGCACTCGATAGAAGATACTGTAGGAACATGATGGGGAATACTAACTGGTCGCTGTCTGGTGGCGACACACCACCAGATGGGGAAGACAATAAGATCATCTTTGTACACTTGTCCCGCATTGGCAAGACTATGCTGTAAGCTCTGGGGTCCAATCGGTATGATAAATTTAGGAGGTATCGATAGTGAAGACTGCAGAGAATGTTAACCACACCAAAAATCGGTGTAAAGGATGACTTTTTCCTCCTTGTACCTAACCAAAGGACCAAAAACTGGTTTTACGTGGCCTAAATTAAACCAAACCCAAACCTAAACACGTTTTTTAGCTTCCTCAAAATAAGCACATAAAATATTCATTTGCCTCTTTTAAAAAATTGGCCCAAAATACATACGACAAACCGTTGCTTAACTCAATCCATATTTGAAAGTTTTAAAATTTATTTTTATTTTCCCTTTAACTTTCGATTAACCATCCGTTTCTCAAGTCCTTTAAAAAATTTTCTCTCATTAAAATAAAAAACTTGAAATTGAAACCCCGTTGCTCAAGTTTTTTTCCCCCTACAACACAAAATTCCTTTTATTCACTCTTCGGAAATAAAATTTCATTTATTGTCACCCAAATGACCATTCAACTCTCTTAGCTAGTCAGCTGGGCGTATCGACCATGCTGTCTCAATGCGACTGTGACCATTGTGCTGCTGCATACTTATTATTAGTCGTTGCCAAAAACTTCTTAATTGTCAGTGACTTTCGTTAGCTGCAGGAAGGGGGAAAAGTGAAAAGTTGAAAGGATGCAGAGAAAGCTGCAAAACGGATATAAAAATAAATAAAGCAACGTTGAGTAGACAGTTGGCGGAGATGTGTTAAGTGTCCGCTTGGAGCATAGAATAGCCTCTCAGGCATGATTGGAGCAGTCGCTTTGCCAGCGCTGAATGACTTTTCTTCTGTCGTTCGCGCAAAAAAACACAAGTTTGCAGAAAAGGCAACAAAAACAATGTTTGTCAGCGCAAAAACGAAAATGTGCACAGACAAGCACGGAACATTTGGTCATTCGGTTGTCAGCAAAGGGAAACAATGGCAAGCAGCAAACGAGTAATCAACTTGTGCTAGGGACAGGAAAGGTAGGAAGGTCCTTAGAATGAACTGCAAAGCTGAGTAGTTGTGTTTCTGAGTATTTTTTTTTGTATTTATTGCGGCGCTTATAAAACCGACTAAAAATTATTGATTATAAATCAAGGATGTCTCTGAAATACTCAAGCATATGAGAGGAGGTAGCACGATTAAGAGGTTGACATTGGGAAGTCATAGTAAGGCTTGACTTAGTACTTAAGTATTTCATAAGTGTTTCAGTTTATAATATTAGACTGACCTTTGTCATCCATTAATGTGGTACTTTCGTTTTTGCATCCTCGTTTTTATTCTCTCCCATCGATCATTTTTATAACAATTAACGGACTCTCGTATCTATGAAAAGGGGATCTCATTTGGAGTGTTTAATCCCTTCTAATGACAAAATTTCTGATTAAGGTTCAAGAGACCTGCATGTACCGGCTTAGCTTTTCGTTGTTAAGGTGGAGAGGCCAACAGAGCTCTGACTCGTCTCAAATGCGATAATATTGAGCCAAGAGTGTCCTTCGCAGCGAGCTCAATGTTAATTATTCCAGTTTGCAATCGAAGTGAATATTCTTCTCCTTGAAATAAGCTATCCTTCCTGCCGAAATAGTTACTAAAGAGCACTGTTAGTAACCAAGGTGTTCGGAATCCCTCACAAATCGACAAAGCGCTTTGAGTAAATCACGAATTCGTTAAAGCAGCTAATTGTAGTTTCGGCTATGATTTCTGCTTTGCCGAAGACAAGACTGCCGAGATGCTTCAACCTCTGTGTTGCAAAGTCTGTATGAAGAAGGGGAAAGTGTTGGATGTTTCCTCATCACTTTCCTACATTCAACTCTGACAACTTACGTCCGACAAGCTTTTAGCTTTACCGCAAGTATGCCTACATATTTGACAATATAGGCTCCTGTGGTAGGATGAACTTTGCTAAAGGATGAAGTTCTGTGGATCTCCTGCGTTCTATCCTAGACCAAAAGGATGTCAAAGGCGTATAGAAGAGGAGAGAACTTCAGTTTTTGTTTGAACCCTTTCATACACCCAGCTTTCCTGAGTCTTAAATCCACTTCACAGCAATGCACATAAACCACGGAAAGATCCGAAGCCTTTGTTTTCAGTCTTTTTTCTTGATCTCAGTAGTTTAACTTTAAATTTTGGTATAATGAAGAGCATAGGTAGGGTAGGTGGTGTGGCTATCTGACGACGCAGCTATGATTTTTGGACGCTCATTGTGTTACCACTGTGACCACAGTTGCTTCGTTCTGTTGTCTTCCTCTAAACCATAGTGTGCTTCTGTTGAAGTTCATCAGTACAAAAAGTTTCATTTTCCACCGAGACTCAGTTAAATTTGTAATCGTCCATTAAATATCTTCAAGTGACGAGAGGCATGTAAATTCCCGATTTTTCGGGGTCTAATTGCAGGTTGGTGGCTTTTTTGACTAGTTCATCCGCTTCACAGTTACCAGAAGTATCACTACGTACTGGAACCCATTGCAGTTGAATCGTGAAATAAGATCTTAGATCCACCAAGAGATCAAAGCTTTCAATAACTTTGAGGTAATCTGAAGAGACTATAGTAATCTCAAAGCCACCTGGCTATCTGTATATAAAACTGTGAACAAATTGAAAGGTGGGAGGATTCCCTTAGTCTAAGAGCTGATTCGCTACTAGCTGCTAACAGAACAAGTCTGTCGGGAGTAAATGTAAAACAACGTTTAGCGTCTGACTTGGCGTTGTTCTAAGAGCTCCACTGAGGTATATACATACTATCTGCTCTTTGTATGCTTACCTTATTTATTTTTCATTATTGACCACCAATATACCACTTGACATAATCGGTCTAACAACTACTGGGTAGAATAAATGAGTTATGCAAGCCGTTAATCCTCATTTGGGCTCCACCAATATTGGGCTGCTTTCTTCACCCTAGCTTCTAAGTTTGGTTTCCTTCAGAACTCTCTGTCTAAAATTAGTCCTATTAAACTTGCTGGATGTTGTTGAAAGCGCCTTCCATGTCTAAGAAGGCAACTAGAACGAAAGCGCTCTCTAATTCTAAGAAGGCAGCTAGGGTGTATTCATGCAATCTGTGAAACAGTCAGCATTTATATTAGGCTCTCCAACGAGAGAGTGTAAGTAATACGGATGCGAGTAAGAGAGGATGTGGTATCATCTCGTAACCAGATAATACCGATCATACTGAGAAGAAGACGAATTATCTTAACATAATTCTTCACTCAAAATAGCTCTTTAATTATTTCGTAACTTGATAAGTGTTTAAAATTAACGCGTTCTCAGTATATTTCGTCAGCTGCTGCTCTCCTAATGCAAGAAATTATGCGATTAAATTGCAAACACTTAAGTGGCTGTAAATTCCAAAGCGTTGAATGAAGAAAAACGCTCACCAAATACAAATACACTGGTGAAAGTGTCAAGGTGACATACCAAAGAGCAAATCATAACAATTTTCTAACAAAAGTTTGCAAGGGGAAAACTGGAAAACTGAAAACTTTGCCAAAAGCCATAACCGAATTTTTTTCACAACAAAAATTTCAAGCTAATTTCAACCAATTTAACACAACAAATCCGTAGTGCCGAACGAATGCCATGCGTCGTTGGAGCACTTCAAACAAAAACTATGTAAGTGTGTGTGTGTGTATGCGTGGTTGTGTGTCTGTGGGTGGAGAAGAGAGGAGTTTGGATACATTGAAATTTATGCAACAATAGCTAAAACGATCTAAGCGTTAGGCGGTGAAGTGGGGTGTGGCGTGTGTGGGTGGAGCGCTCTGAAGTGGCCCGTGGCATGGCGAAGGCGTTGAGTTAGGAAAATTTACATGCGAGTCAAAAGTTGAAAAACAAATTTTTGACAAAATTTCACTAATGCAAAAGTACGTCGGAAAAGTGGGTGAGTGGCGTGTGAAGAGTGCGTAACGGTAACTGCAGTTAGCAAAACTATAAACGTGGCAAATTGAGTAGAACAAATTTTATTTTCCACAAATAACCAAAAAAAAAAAAAACGAAACTTTTTTGGGTTACACAAAATGAGCAACAACAACAGCAATAAAAGGATATAATAAAATTGAATTACAAAAATAAACGCAGATTTCCAAAAGAAGTATGTAGCACAAGTGTGTGCGCCCTAAAGTATGCTTCAAAATTTTCAAAAACCTGCGAAAACTCGTTAATACAGTAAATTATTAAGTTCGAATAAGTGGCAAGTGCTGAAATTTAGAAATGGCAGTCAAAAACACACTCACACATACATAAAATATTTTTATTAGCACCGAAAATTCACGCTGACACAGTTCAAACATTAAAAATTCACAAAAATAGCCATTTTCAACATGCCGCAAAATGCGTATTTTCGCCACTTGCCATCGCTCTCGGCCTAAGCGCACCATAACAAGCTCGCACCCAATTTGGAGAGTGTCTAATGCCAGTGAATTGCTTTCGAGTTGCATATGGTGCGTACATAAAACTAACAGCTTGTTGTTGTATGCGTTCGTTGACTGCTCGGTTAGGCTGCTCAGCTGCTGTGGTAAATATCATGAGCTACTTACGGCTTTGGTGGCAACAGCGGTGACAACGCCTACGATGATATACGAAGTTTTTTTTTTGTCGTATGTCAAAATGTTATGCCAGCGACAAGCCACAGGCGTTGGCTCGAAATTGACCAGTGCTTATTTGGTGATGGTAAAATGAAAAAATTCGTCTTTATTTTCGGTTCGTTGAATTATTGGTTCTATTTTGAAAGTGTTATTGATGGCAGTGTCTTGCTCATGCTGTTGTTGTTGTGATAATGTGTTTTAAATCCAGTAATACGAAATAAACATAAGGATCTTCAGGATATTGAAATCTCACGAACAAAATAGATGAGCAAGTGGGGGTTCTATTAGGTGCGTTCTTTTCCAGGTCGTAGGTGCGGGTACCTCAAGTACAAGCGGCACTTGTACCTCCATTAGATGATGGGGAATTAGTGCACGCCTTTGGCATGGTTAGGCCCTCCAGGTTTAGATGGTTTGAACGGAGAGATGTGCAAAAGCTTGTGAAAGTTCATTCTGTTTGTTCCTCTCCTAAAGTACCTTGATAAGATCAGGAGTGATCCAGTACTTGGAAAAGTGCTGGAAAGAGTTGTGGTCGAATGGCTTCAGAAGCTAACGCGCGGTATGTGGTCGGATAGGCAGGTTGGGTTCAGGGAACTACGTAGTGTGGAGGATGTTTGGTTTTTCGTTTAGGATGCTTTTGTTGTGAATGTCAACAAATATGTTCATGGTTGTCATAGGCAGTGATTGGGGCCTCGGTCGTTGTGTTGTTCGCGTCATATATCGTGGTTTGTTCCACTTATGCATCTGGAATATGGTGGGAGACGGGGATGACGGTCCTCTCGATGCAACGTTGAACCTCTGCTTGTATGCCGTACTGCTTCGACCGATGCTATGCAAGTTTTGCTAGGTTCACTCCCTCTTGACCTAATTGTCATACAGTGTGCGGTTGCATTCAGGTTAAGAAGGGGCTTAAGTGTGTCATTGCTGTGGAATGATTGGATTTCCGGTGATGATTTGGAGAGGGAGGGATATCTAGAGAGTAGGAGGCTTCTAGATGATAGGGTTAGAAGTAGGTGGTAAGACCGTTGGGACAATAGTCCTATGGAAATTAGTTGGACTAATGGTTATACTTCTTTAACCTTTAAAACCACCGGTCTTAAGAAGAGATTTTTGCATTTTAAAAACGATTAAATAATCTCAGTTGAGCCACCATATCTAACTTTCCGCTTTAACAATGAATGGTGGGATTATTAGTTTCCTATTGGCCTAAAATAGAAATTCTGTATCCGGACAAGAAAGATTGGGTATTATAACATTAATGTTTATGGCGACTATTCTCATTCGAATAGCATTTTGCATTGCAATTTTGTTCTTGTTAGGGTTATTCAGACCCTGATTGGGTGCACGGCGTAAGCTGATTGTTAATAAAATCTTCTAACAGTAGACTCAGGAAACGTGCTGTCTCGTTGCAGTCGTGTCTTAGAAGAAAGGGTTTTAGATGTGCAGGTTTTTTAGAGCATTCAAAAAAGGATTTAGAGTCAGGCGGGGACTCGTTGCTTGTAGTACATAGATTAGGTATGTCGTGGTAGATTCTGGTTAAGTAGAAGTTTAACTTGCTGCAATATATAGAATAATGATGCGCCAGGGTCACCGTATATTTGAAAGGAAACTCTAAGGACACCTTTGATGCTCCGATAAAGCGGCTCCGCTCCAAGTGGATGCTTTCTGCGAAAACATCCCAGCAAGGTACTGGTTGGAGAGGAGTGCCCTAACCGCGCTGCGAAATTAATGATCGGCCGATCGGTTGTCTAGTAAGTTGCCAAAAACATTTGTTTGTCTTTTCCACAGTTGCTGCCGGCTGGTGACTTGAGTGAAAGAAAGTCGAGAGTAATACCAAAGATTTGAAGGTTGTTAACAGTTGGAATTTTAATACCTCTTGATTATAGGCAACTGAGTAGCCAGCCGACGAATTTGGGAAATCTGAACATTACTAAAATTAATTAATTGAAAATAATCATTACTAGTACCCTGAGATTAATAGTCAAATGTAATGCAAAATCTTTTTTAAGTAGTCTGGGCTAGTAGACCAGCAACTATATACCAGTAGCCTTACATAATAGACGTCTTAGTACTGTTTTAACATAACCGGCCGGAACTATAAAGCTAGAGTTTATAGTTTCTCGGTCGAAATGTTTTCCTCTTGTAATTTACGAGATGTCAGTGATTATTTGTTCCGCAAATTGTTTTTGGAAAGGCGTCTCTTTTTCATATGAATATGCTGGCCGCCGAGCATGCATAAAGACCGAATGTTAGTAATTGTTTTTAAATAATAATACACAATGTTGTTAATATGTAAACATGTTTGTATAGTTGTTTTTGTAAACCGACCGCTTTCTTCGTGGAATTATTACATTTTTTGCATTAAATACCGTTACACTTTATGTTCGTTGAATTTTTAATTGCGGTCACTTGCAACGGAGAGCGAATGCGCTGGTCAGCTCATACACATATTTGTCCCCAAAAATTGCTTGCTGCCTTAAAAAAACAAATTAAGTGCAAGCATTTTAAATAAAATATCCTCTCATAAACATATATACATAACTATACATATATACACACATACACTCAAGCCAACAATTATTTTTCGCACAAGTGACGGATGACTTGCGTTGAGGGTGCCGCACAGGTCGCATCCAAATCCTTGTATATGTTTGCGTATGTATATCGATATATGTATATGCATATATGTGTGTCTGTGTGTGCGTTTGTAACTCAAGTGAGTTGAGAAAGAGTTGGCACTTGTCTTCATAGCTGACTGGGTTAAGTGGTATCCTGAAATGTAAGCTGCAAGTGTGTTTCTGTGCATGTGTGTTTAAGTACTTCACAAACAGCATTGTGCCTAAAAGTATACTTCTTTCTACGTCATATGCATGTGACTGTGTGTGTGTTTGGAGATCCTTTTGTACAGTTTTTTGCTTGCTTGTGACAAGCTGTGCTTGGCTTTCTGCAGTTTTGATTTATTCGTGCCTTTTCGGCGCCCCAGCATGTGTCTGTGAGTGTCTTTATATGTATGTGTATATATACACACGCTTTCACATATGAATACATCTTGATTTTTGCATTGTGCAAAAGTGTTTTTCTTTGTTTCTTCAGCTTCCACTTTGCATACTTATATCATTCCGCTTCCTTTTGCATCCTTACCGCTATTGTTTCGCTTAGTTTGGTTCTCAAATATATTTTTAATTTAATTTTTATAGCCCGCACAGTCTAAACTCGAATTGGTCGCGCCGGTTTTGAGTTATCAATCTGAAATTTTGCACACATACTTTTCTCTTTAAGGCGATTTTCGTATGTTAGAATCGCTGATATCGGATCACTTTTGCTTATAGCTGCCGTACAAATTGACCTTTAAAAAACAAGTTCTTGTACGGAGAACTTTCTTATTTAATGGAGTATCTTTCCGAAACTTGGTACATATGAATGTCTAGGGCAAGGCTGCAATCTCTGAACATATTATTCAAATCGGCCTATTATAGCATATAGTTGCCATACAAATTGACCAATCCAAACTAAGTTGTGGTATGAAAAACTTTCTTATGTGACAAGATATATTCACCAAAATTGGCTCGGATTATTCCTGAAAAAAAAACGGTACAATTCCCGAATATATGGTTCAGATCGGTCCACTATAGCATATAGCTGTAATACAAATTGACCGATCTAAATCAAGCTGTGGTATGAAAAACTTGTTTATTTCACATGATATCTTTAAGAAATTTGGCTCGCATTATTCTTAAAAGTAACGGTACAATCTGCGAACATATTGCTCAAATCGGACTACTATAGCATATAGCTGCCATACAAAGTAAGCCACACTTCTAAGAAAAATTTCTTTTTATACACTTTTACGTTAAAAAAATGCACCTGTGTAGGGTATTACAGTTTTGGTAAAGCCGTTATTTCTTCCTTTAATCTTGTTTTTTTTATTTTGTTTTGTTGTTGTGGTGATATTTTCTTCTTTTTGAGATTTTCACAATTCTGCCATGCAAATGCGGCATAAATTTCGGTAAAGAGTGTGTGGCGAGCATTCTCACACATACACACAAACACATAGGCATATATATATGAACACATGAATCTTTCTTGTGTGTGGGTGTGTTTGTGTCGCTGCCACTCTTTTCGCATTATTTTAATAGCGGCTTTTCGAGCACCACATTAACATTTACAGTTATTTCGCATTCGTTTGCTTGATTTCTTTTGCAGTTTTTTTCCCCATCTTTCACATAAGCATTTCCTTTTTGGTAGTATTTTAAATGTCACAGTTATTTTTCTCATTTCTCTCATCATCCATCTGATTTTCCACGGCACAGCAATGCATTTACATATGTATGTATGTGTGTGGGTGTGTAGCGAAAGCGCTCTTCCACTTATGCAAACTTTTTCATTGCTAAAATCGCATACTTGAGATTTTCCAAAGGCGCCCAGCACATTTTGCTTATTTAAATGTCATTTCTATAAATAAACATTAAGTTGAGTTAAGTTCTGTCTTACTTTGTGCAATGCAAAGGTGCTGAAGTATTATGTGTATGAGTATGTATGTGAGTATGTGTGTGAGTATGTGTATGAGTGTGTCAGTACTTGTGTGTGTAGCTTTTAAATGACAGTTATGTGGCATGCAAAGTATACTTAAGATGCAGCGCTCACTTGATGAAGTAGATTTGAGGTCGAAGTTCAAAGAGGAAAAGGTTTTGAAATTAAAAAAATAATGAAATTTACATAATTTGGATCAAAAGCGGTTGATATTCTCTTACATACAATATTATGTTATTTAAATATTTATGTATTCATTTTGCTGCTCGCAAAGTAATTCAAATTCAGTTCAAATATGAGTAATGTATCCAAATTAAAATTTTTTGCATTTCTGAATGCTGCTGGGATATCTTTGAACTTGTCCCTATTCAAAAATAATAACACTCTTATAATTATGTAGTCAGTCAATATAGCTTGGAAACTCAAGCGAAATGGCATATGTGACGTATGACAGAGCTCTCTTTACGTATTTATCATTTCAAGTCCTGAATTTTTTTACCATCTCATCAAAACCTATAAGGGAGTTTTAATCTATCAAACTTCGATTTTTAATATAAATCTATATTATCGCCTTCAAAATAAACTCTTTGTGGGAAAATGCAATGTTTAACTAAATTTTCTACCCATCTTTCTCTTATAATTATGTAGTCAATATAGTTTGGAAACTCAAGCGAAATGGCATATGTGACGTATGACAGAGCTCTCTTTACGTATTTATCATTTCAAGTCCTGAATTTTTTTACCATCTCATCAAAACCTATAAGGGAGTTTTAATCTATCAAACTTCGATTTTTAATATAAATCTATATTATCGCCTTCAAAATAAACTCTTTGTGGGAAAATGCAATGTTTAACTAAATTTTCTACCCATCTTTTTATAAGCATCGGTGGGAAAAAGCTTTAGGTCTTGAGTTTTTTTTTTTGGTAGAAGTCTAGTTTTCTCGACATTCTTACCCAAACCAATAATCAAAATGTACTCAGTGGATCCTTAGAAGATTTTGAGATCCTTTGCTGTCTCTTTGATGCCAACACAACAATTTTTAAGCTTTGGTTTATTTAACTTTTTCGATGTTACCGGCATTAACAGTGGTGGATGGACAAGTAGCGTGAGGCAAGTTTTCGATGACTTCACGACCTTCATACCAAGCTTCGGACCACTCAAATATATGTTCGTGTTAAATTAGACTCCACGAAGTAATTCTGCAAAATTTTCAACGCTTAGTCTCTTTTCTCATGGGCTTGTTCTGAGCTTCGGAAGCAATGACCGAATATATCGCTAGATTGTTTCAACGTCATATTCATAAACCCACCTCTCGTCATGGGTCCCGATGCGTTTAATGAATGTAGGGTTCTCCACTATTTTATCAGGCTTCTCTATTGCGACCTCTATGTCATGTTTTCTTAGTAAACAAAAAAAAAAAAAAAAAAAAAAAAAAAAAAAAAAATAGCGGGAAAACATGCAATTGCGCGATTGCACTGCTTCTTCGTAGCCTACGTTAAACATAATATGAATGACTTAGTAAGTGTAGTTTAAAAAGTCCTTTTCATATTGGTGGAATATTGTTCAATTTTCGTTGCAGTACCACCTGCGAACTACATCTTTTTCTGTGTTGCACTCTGTCATGTGACCGAATAGGTGTTCGGTAGATTATGGTACGCTCACTGATAGCGTTTTATGTCGTTACCTTGGTGTAAGGGGTTATATCCACTAGTGAATTTAAAAATGTTTTGCAAATTTATACAGGGTTAAAAGAGCGATATGATTTCTTAAAACAAAAAACTTGTTTTAAAGAAATTAAATTTTTTTTCGTTTAGTATGAAGTACAATTGATTAAGTTCTGAATATAACATCATTCAAATGGCCTCCACGAATTTTGTTGCAGCAACAAATTCGATGAAATTCGATCCCGAGTATTTTTTACATAAACATGTCGTATGTCATGAATAGCACGTTCAATATTGACTTAGAAAGTTTGAAGAAGGTCTGGTTTAATGCTAATGAAAGTGAGCCTTATCCTTTTTCCTAAAAAAATCGTTATCGTTTTCAAATTATCCTAAGGTAAAATCAGCAAATTCACGAAGTTTACGCTTGTCCAATAGCTTCAGTTCTCAAGCGAGAACAATTTTAACGAATTCAAGCCCAAATCCTTTCTCAATATCCGGTTGTTATTTGAGACAGTCCCAATTCTTGAAATCGACAAATTGTGGTCTTCTGCAACATTTGCCTGAAGGCCAGCAATATTTCAATTACTTTGAGCGGCTCTTTGTCTTATTGGCACTCAAACATTATATAAAGAAAATGTTCGCTCGAAATTTTCAACAAGTCGCGTATAGCGAAAAGTTGCAATTGGAAAATGATTATTTTGATAATAAAATTGAGTAATTTGTGATGTTGTTCTTACGCATATATTTTCAGGATTAAATTTTAAACATTACTGAATACAAAAAAAAAAAATTATGGATCATGAAATATTAAAAATGGCCAAAAACGGCCATTAAGTCAAATATATATTATTTTAAGCATATTCTCTGAAAATTCAAAGTTTATATGGTAAGAATTTTTGAAGGTATTGTTATCGGCTCCAAAATTTTCAACTACGGGATCCGAAATTTAGCAAAATGAATAACGGATTATTAAAGCACATGCAAGTTTGTAAATGAAAATTACTTTGCCTATTTATTGTATTAAATAAAATGGTTCTTAAAAAATTTACCAAACCACTGTTTTTTCTGGCTTGCAAGTGAATATAATCCCTTAATTGTGTTATTTGGATAAATTGTGGTTATATTTTGAGTGAAAGAGTTTATACTGCTGTATTATGCTTCTAAAATCATTTAATTCAATCATTTACAATCGAATACAAGTACAACAAAAAAAAAAAAAATCCGCCCTGCGGCTTTTATGTGTCTTTCGGCCGGCTTAACTTCATTTAGAAAATTGGCTATGAACATCAATGTGATGAAAATTTAATGAACACTTTAATAGAAAAGTAATTTTGGTAGTATGAAAATATGTAAATTGCAATATATTTGTTTCCAAGATGCCTGTGGCTAATCAAACACCTGAGAAATAATTTATGCATGTATGTGTACTAGGGTGATTAAAAAAAAATTTCTTTTTTTTTTGATTGGTACTCTGAAAAATAGGTTCCTAGACACCTCTAAGAAAGCCTTTCCAAAAACCTATGAGCTTCATCGTTCATAATAATTTTTTTCATTGAGTAATAAAATCCATATGAAACAAAAAATTTTCCCAAAAATAATCAAACTTTAACTATTAATATCTTTTAAACGATTGGGTTTACGAAAAAATTATTGAAGACCTTTTTTAGGGCATTCAGTTTCCGACAAAATCTATGGAACAATATATTTTTTCAAGTAGTTGGAAGCGAGATATAAAATTTTTTTATCTGATAATAAGAAAAAAATAGAAAACTGTATGTAGGAGGACCTTTCCGTTGCAATTAAAAACTCATATTTGGAGAGGCTTTCTTAGAGGTGTCTAGGAACTTATTTTTCCGAGTACCAATCAAAAAAAATTTTTTTTTTTGGAATCACCCTAATGTGCACTATATAAGTCGAGCCCATTTCGTAGATTCATATGCCTACGTTTATGTATATTGTTTCTGTATTTATTTTGAGTTTTAATTCCTTGGCTACTTTTTAATTATTTATATTTTTTTTTCTCTTTTCAGGTAAGTAATCTGGTTTCTACACCCTCACGGCTTTATATTAGATATATATTTATGTATGTCTTCTAAGAATATGTGGTGAGTCGTTTACAATATAAAATTATCTGTCATTATTACTTATTGTGTTTAACGGTTAAAACCGTTCCGAAAAAAATTTTGGTTCATCAGCTATAATACTATAATGCGCACAACAAAAGTTCCCTTTAAATAATTGTTTTGTCTTTTTGAAACCAAAGATCGTCCACATTAGCATTTTTTTCCTCTTAGTCTTCTTTACTTGCGTATACACCACTTAAGCGGTTATAACTGAGTTAACAACAGCGCGGCAGTTGTTTCTTTGTTTTGCTATTTGGCGACAATTCGAGATAAAAAGTGCATCCAAGTCCTTCTCCACATGGTCTTTCCAACGAAGCGGAGGTCTTTCTCTTCCTCCGCTTCCACCAGCTGGTACTGAATCGAAAACCTTCAAAGTCGGAGTGTTCTCTTTCATTCGGACAACATGACTTAGCGTAGACGCTGTCTTCATGTTCGCTGAACTATAGTATATCAATGTCGCCGTATATCTCGTACAGCTCAACGTTACATCGACTGCGTTACTCGCTTTTTCCAATGCCCAAAGACCATAAATCTTCCGCAAAACTTTTCTCTCAAATACTCCTAAGGCCAATTCATCAGATGATGTCATTATCCATGCCTCTGTATCATATAGCAGGGCGGGAATGATGAGGGAGAAAATATGCTTTTTATTTGTCAGGAGAGGACTTTACTTTCCTCAATTGCCTACTCAGTCCAATGTATCACCTGTTGGCAAGAGATATTCTGCGTTGTATTTCGAGGCTGATGTTATTGATTTCGAAGTCTGACTGTTTTTGTTGGATGACAGGAGATACATATTTCGTCTTGCCCTCGTTCACTACCAGACCCATTTGCTTCGCATCTTTGTCTAACCTTGAGCACCAGTTAACAATCAATTTATGGTCTTAAAATTAATGGCTTACAACTGAATGTCTGATGGCCTACAAATTTTCTTCAAAGTGCCATGTTAATGACAAACTTTACAAAAGTTTTGATTAGTTTTTTGACACACTATTCTAGTTTGTGGAAAGTTCTTGTCGTCTCATCACAAACTTAAAAGTCTGCAGCTAAGTTTTTCCAAGAGGGATGCTATTTGCTATTGTTATAATTACAGGTGAAATACCGTTGCAACTGCATGTACAGAAATATATATTTGCAAGTGGATCTGCATTTCCACAGCCGAGCAGACAATTACAAGTTCCTTAATATCCTCAACTTTGCGCCTTCTCTAATTAGCATACAAAATACACACATGCAAGTGTACATATGTATATATTATATATATTTATATATATACTTATACAGTGCATGTGTGTGCTTATTAAAAAATACGAGTTGGAAAGATCCAACTAAATGCTTGCGCCACAAGGCCCCGCTCCGGCAGCTGGCAGCAGTTTGTAAACTTTTTGTGTCATCCAACATCCTCAGCAGCGCCGCAGCGTCACAGCGGCAGATGAAGGGAAAGTAAACACCACTAACACATATGTACATAGTATATGCATGTTTATGTAGTTGTAATTGAAAAACGAGAAAACAGGCTAGTTGGCGCTTTTTAAATATTCCGTTTGGCTGAATTTAATGGCCACCAAAGCGGCTTGCCCATGTGATGATGCCTCACTTCACCTCATGCCACCGCGCCAAACGACGACGATGAACCGGTGCCGGTGCCACAGCTGTTGGCAGTTCTTTAACCAGTCAGTTTTTAGTACTTAGTTAAGGTGCTACTAGCGCTGCTTGATGACTATGCGGAATTATATAAGTTCTACCCTCCCCCTAGCTAACTAACGCCTACCCGCGCTCGCTCAGCGGTGACTCAGCTCAACTACATAGCTCATATGTCCACGTACGCCTGACATGAAGCATATGTATGTTTGTGTGTGTGTTGTGTTTGCCACTAATGTTGCTGATGAGGCTGGTTTTCTGCTGGTGCACTCATGCGTTTTTATGCTGGTTGTTTGCACAAATTTCTGAATATGACAGCAGCACGGCGGGGGTGGCTGCTGGTGGATGCTGGTGCATGGGTGTTAGTGATGATGGTGTAGTTATTCTCTTTTTCTCCATTCACGCATTCTTTGTTTGGCACGTTCTTTCAGTGTGTTCTCTTTGTCTAATATTTTTAATTATCATTATCTGCGCAAATGTGCGTTGCAAATGTATGTGTGAATGTGTGTGTATAGTGTTCCATGCAACTACATGTTTAAATAGATATATGCGTAAAAGATTGCTGTAATTATCCACACACGTCAATTCAATGATTAACCCTTACTTGACTGATGAAAACCGGTTAAAATGCTGAAAAAACATAAAAATTATTATACATTGTCACAAAAAAGTACCCGGAAATTATAAATAAAACGCTAAATATTTATTTTGTTGCCATCAAAGTGATCCCCAAGAGATGTAATACATTTAAGCCGACGACTTTTCCAGTCCTCGAAACACTTTTTGGGATGACCTTCACCTCCTTCAGCGAATTTTGTTTTCTCTCTTCGATCGACTGAAAACGGGTCCCACGAGGCTCAAATTTCACTTTGGGGAACAAGAAATAATCACTCGGAACCAAATCTGGTGAATATGGTGGTTGATCGATGTTATTCATTGCGTTGATGGCCTTAAATTCAGTCACAATCGTAGTCTTTTTAAAAAAAAAAATTACTCTTTCGGAACGAGTCGAGCAAGAACGTGTTTCGTACCCAAAATATCCAAAAAAAAACATTCGAACGGACTCGCGAGCGATATCGAGCTCGCTTGCCTTCTCTGTAACACTTGACTGACGATTTTCAAGCACCATATCCTTCGCTTTTTTAATACTTTCTTCAGTTGAAAGGGTCGAAGGTCGTCCAGAAAGGGGCATGTCTTCAACGATCTCTCCACGGTTTTGGTAAGCTTTGTACCAGTAGTAGGCTTTTGTTTTTGATACAACTGAATCAGAGTAAATCAAACAAAAAAGTCACCCTGTCAAATAAAAAAGGACTTGATTTTCATCGGCTGGTTTGAAGGACAGCTAAATGCTATAGTGATCCGATATCGTCAATGCCGACAAATGAGTGGTAAGAAAGATCGATATCTCAAAAACTGAAAGACTAGTTTTCGTATATACAAACAAATGAATATAGCTAGAAACGCTGATGTTTTAGATATATTTTAGAGGGTTTTCGACGTCTTCTTCTGGGTGTAACCACTTTCATGACAAATTAAAATATACCCAATGCAAAAGGTGACTTACTTTTTGATACTGTATGCAGTAAAAATCTTTATATTTGCAACAGGGGAAAATTTCCACACTTTTCTGACTTCTAGCACAGCATTGGTCACTGACGTAAGAAGAAATTACTACCTTTATTTCGGAATTGAGAGTTTTAGACGACGATTCCTTCTCTGATTTATATACATTAGTTTTAGCTTGAACGTTTCGCGCCCAGTTTGCAGAAGTTATAGAAACATTGGAAATACAAATTGAGGCCTTTGTTGCGAGAAGTTGCGATCTGATCTTCCGCTCGCGCACAGCAATGATTTGATCCTGTCCGCCGGTGCGATTGATAAGTTTGTCGTAGGCTTTGGATCTATGTGAAAGGCTACTTTTGAAAGTTTCTGATCTCTGAAACTCAGAAAGGAAACCCACTTGGTGAACATTGGAGCTAACCAAATTCAGATCTTTGAGCGGAAGACCCTTCAACGAAGCCCGTCGAATTGACTGTGATTACGATGGGATTCTCTAAGGATATATACAGGTCCGAGTGAAGGAAAGTCGGCAGAGCCTTCTGGGGCAGTGCTGAAGGTTGTCATTAGTCCGCAAAGCTTAGGCGCATTCTAGCAAATAATCCTACTTCTTTGGGGTGTCTAAGAAACGCTGATAGTGTTTGGTCTCTGTGCGGCGAGGATCTTGGATCTTCAGTTTTCGTTAAACCATTCCGCTAAAGAAGTGCTACTGGGGAAGTTTCAAGAGTCTTTCTTGGACTTTTTGAAAGAAAGAACAAAGTGGCTCCGCTAAAGCTTCCTCTTTTTTAGTCGTGAACCCAGGCTCCACCCGTTTTGGCTACCGCATCAAGGGATACTCACTTTTCCACCAGGATGCGCGGTGAGAACGCAAGCGTAGGAATTGGGTATAGCACTATGATTGCAACTACTTACCCAGAAGCCCTGATTAGTGTAGTTAATAACCTTCTAGATTTCCGTCTACTTGAGTTTAATTTCCCATCTCACTTACAAAGGTATTTCAGATATTTCAAAGTTAATGACGTAAGCAAATTTGCCAGTTAAAATCAACATGTATATACACATATGCATAAGCATATATGTATATGTATAATACATATGTATATGTAGTGTAAATATGTACAGAGCTAATATTTACACGCGCTTTAACCTGTAATTATGCTGCTTTATTGACACATGAGTTGTAATTTATAGATGTACAAGCTCCCACACAAATCAAAAAATAACCCTTGGGCTCACACGCACACATACATACGTATATACGCTTAATACCAGCTCATATTTTATTTAAATTCAGGCGTTGAATTGCTGGTTTTGGTTTGATTGCAAAAGTGGAACATAAGTCAGCGCAAACACACATACTTTTGAAGTGCAAACACTAACACACACGCACGCATATATTTGCTTATGTGTAGGTGCATTCATGTTATTTATGAAGCTGTGTGCCGGAAAATTCCGTAGGCAGCATGAATACAAAAAAATATTCGCGATTTTTTTCTGCATTCATGTAAACACGGTTATTAATTCACCGTAATGGTGTTAATTAAAACTTAAATCCGCTGCCGCCGAGGTCATTGTGCGTGGGTTTGCTGCGCTCGAAAGTACGACGGGAGTTTAGGAAGGCAAGTTTTATTAAAAAATATTTCAATGCAAGTTGATTAAGTTTTGGTTAGAAATAGCAAAAATAACTTTAAACGAAAAAACTGAAATATTTGCTATTATTAACATTAGACATAAGAATTTAATATTTTTTAATATCTTTGATATATGCATATAGCAATTTTGTGACTCAGCAGTACGAACCTCTTGTGAGTCTAGCAGGCGCTGTTCGATGACCAGCAAATAAGATATTTCTGGGTTAATACAGAGCACAGGAAAATCTAATGAACTTAAGAGTAATCCATTTCGAGGTTCCTCACTTTTTTTTAAAGAAAACTTCAAATTTAATGGGAATTTTTTTTATCATCCAAAAGAGAACATTCTTTGACATTTATTTTTTGAAGATTATCTCTTTCGAATGTTGGCCATGGCTGCGTCTCAGATGGTCCATCCGTGGAGTCCAATTTTCGATGACTCGTTCGAGCATTTCGACTGGTAGCTGGCGAGTGACACCCGCATAGACTTTTGACTTTGCATATCCATAATCGATTGTCACGAAACGTGAAATTATCTGCTCACCGAAGTGTTCTCACAATAAATCCATAAATCCCTTGATTGAACCGATGATTCCACCAGTCCACAAACTTTACCAAAATGTTGGTTTTTCTGTTTTGTTTGTTTACATATTCTCATCGCTGAACAAAATTTGGCTCGAAAACTTCGAACTTTTCAAGAGGCTGAAGAGTTAAGCGTTGTCGCTTAAAAAGTTCGAGCAGCTTCAGTTCTTGCACGAGCTGCATTTTGCAAACCCTTATTTTAAAATCTTGACGTTTCATGCGTCAGTTCGTGTAGCACAACAATGGTTCGCTCGCTTCCGTTCTGGAAATTTCGATGTGAAAGATGCACCTAGCTCTGGTCCACCTATCGTTCAAAATTTCGATGAAATTATGGAAAAGATTGACCAGGACCTGCCTGGACATCGCTGGAACTTAACATTCTTCATCAAACGGTTTTGAACTATTTAAAAAAGGGCTGGTTACCAAAAGGAGCTCGATGTTTGGGTACCACATGTATTGTCAGTAAAAAATTTAATGGTCCGAACTAACATCTGCGACTCTCTGCTGCAACGAAATGAAATCGAACCATTTCTGAAGCGAATGGTAATAGGAAACGAAAAGTGGATCAAACACGATAAAAATGTGCAAAGCGGATTATTGTCTAAGCGTGGTGAAGCTCAACAAATGGTCGCAAAGTCTGTATTGATGCCTCGAATGGTTATGCTGAGTGTTTGGTGGGATTGGAAAGGGATCATCCACTATGAGCTGCTCCAGCCTGGTCGAACGATTGATTCTACTTTTTACTGTCAACAACTGATTAGATTGAAGCAAGAAATCGAAAAAACGCTTAGAGCTGATCAACAGAAAGAGCTTCGTTCAAAGTTCTTTATGAAAATAAAAAAAATAAGTTGGAGATTGTTTGAAATACGAAATGACTTTTTCGACTCGTCAACGAAGTCTTTCTCCCACCACGAATCCCACACCTAATTTTCCTTCTTTATATGGTCACTGTAGTAAATGTCACAAGGACGTACTCGTCGTGGACATCAACCAGCTAGCCAGCGGCACCTCCCAGTTAAGGGACCGGACATTCCAGGTGCATGTCTTTAAATCGTAGTCATTAATACGTTTGGAGAGGTTCTCATAGAAGATCCCTCTTTTTCTTCTGTTGTTCTGCTATTTTCTTCTTTTTATTAGTAGTGCCGGTCCCAAATCAAGCGCTCATCCCTGGGGAGGGATGTTTCGTCTTCTCACTTAAGCTCGCCTACAAACGGATGCTTTTTGGCTACCCAGAGGATACTTGGTCTAAGACTGGAAGTCATGAGTTGTTTGAGTCATATGTAAAAGAATCGTTTCTGGCCACTCTTAAGGGCATGGCGCTCAGAGAGCTTTCCTAATTTGCGGAAATTCTACATATGGCTCCATACTCTCAGTATTTTAAAACACCTTATTTTTTTCTTTGCTTGTAGAATAAAGATGTGCTGATTTGAAAGGTTAATGTAAGAAAGGTTTATCTCTGGTTTTTTCACTTTCTTCTTGTGCTATATATTTAGATCCATTTTACTGACTTAAAAACTTGAAAATTTTTTTTTCAAACCTTTGATTAATATTTTTTTATGAAATTTTAACAAAAGTCTGCCAGCAGAGTTGCATTTGTGCTTGAATAAAGAATGAGCGCTCTTGTAATGGAATAACATTCTAAAAAACACAAAGGAAAATCAAAGAAAGAACAAAAAAAAAATAAGGAAGAAGAAACATAAAAAAAAGCAAAAAAAAAAAAATGAAAATTACATGATAAATTAGGGAAAATCAATTGTCATTACTGTTGGCAAAGTTGCTGCTATTAATGGTCGTGTATTTACCAATAACAAAAAAAGAAATAAAAACAAAAAAACCAACAAAAATGAGCTATAACTACACTTGCGCTGCAGTTCGCCTGCCTTTTTGCATTCGTTATTTGCTCGCATTTGCTTTAGTTTTTGAGGCCAAGTTATTGTGTACGCTAATAATAAGAATTGCTCTTGTTGTTGTTGTTGCAGTTCGATTGTTTGTTCTGCAAACAAATCAAGGCAAGCCGAAGCCAAGTCAGCCCGCCTAGACCAAGTTGAGCAGTCGGTAGCACGACCAAGCGACAGCAAACTTTGTTATTTATTCATTTGTATTGTTGTTGTTGTTATTGTTGTTGTTATTTTTGTTTCGATATTGGAATCATGTCACAAAATTAATCAGTGAACCAATTTGTTGCAAAAAACTAACAAGCAGTTAGTAGTCCTGGCCCAACATTGTGGAAAAACTAACAACAATTACAAGCAAACGAAAGGAACGAGGAAGACGAAGACACGAAGCACGAACGTTAATGAAAACCTACATACATGCAAAGAAACAAGTTGTTGAATCAAATTTGTTTTCGAAATATTTTTTTTTTTATTGCAGGAATACATAGACATACATACATACATATGCACACTCACGCAAATGAATTCGTTGCAAAACTGTTTGTGTTGCCCGAACCGAAACTGAGGAGAAATTAAATGACAAAAACTTTTACAAAACTTAACAAATTGTAAGCCATTAGCTCTCGAGTCGCTCATACTTCCTGCACTGCTGCTGCTCCCACTGCCACTGTGCGCTGCTCACACCCTCATTGCCCTTGCCGCTTCGGTTCGCTTCGGTCTGTTGGCAAGGATGAACTGTGTCATTTCGTTTCGAAAGGACTCGCTAAATTACACAGAATTGAATTTGGAAATTTTTGCTATCATTTTAACTTAACTAAAAACATACCGTTATGTGTGTTTGTGTGTGTCGTTTAATTATTCGCAAGCCTCAGTTTGCTTTATGTATTGTGCGGCAGCAAGTTTCTCTGTGTTGTCTTTTTGAGCGGGCTCGTTTGAAGGCGTTAAATCTAGCGTGAAATTTACTTTGCACTCCCATAAACTAAAAGTTGACGAAATAAATAAATATTTTGCTAAAATCATACAAATAATTTTGTGGTGGTGCAAAAGTTGCTTTTAAAGGGTTTAAAATTTGAGTTCTTTTATGCCTAAACTTTTGCTTGTTAGATGAAATTTAGTGAAAATCATGTAAATTATGAATGCATTTTATACTCTACAACAAGTCCAACAAATTGTAAAGGAGATCCTTTCGACTTTCTTTAAGGGGTTACATGGGTTTCCTCGGGTAAAAACAGTATTTTTTAAGAATTTTTTCTCATATAAAAAAATATTTTATTAGATTTTCTGATTGTTACAAAGATACACCATTTACAAAAAAATCTGAAATTTTTGTAAAAAAAATACTTTAAATTTGGACATTGCGACGGCATTTCAGGTGACTCCTTATAGGGTCATCTAAAGTGAAAAAATACGTGTTTTAATTAAAACCTTAACTTAGAACTTGGACGAAGGAAAAAAAACTGAATTTCGGATTTGTGACAAACATTTTTTCCAATAAAATGAAAATTTCGCAACATTACCTTTCGAACAGTTTTAATCGAAAGAAACCCTTCGTCCAAGTCATTGAGAATTGTACTCTATCTCAAAGACTTGGGTAAAATTTCATGGAGATCGGTTGAGTAGTTATCGAGAAATCTTGCCAACCGACCTCAAAAACACAGTTTCGAGAAAAAGGCGTTTAAAGACGTCGTGCTTAGCCTAGCTGGTCTCGAGCCCACTGGTTCTCAAGGCTGTATCTCCGAAACTATTACTCAAATCAACTTGAAGATTTTGGACAATTTTCTAGAGGTTAAGACAATAAAAAAATTCGACTTTCTGAAACCCCTAAGCCCATGTAAACGCTTTTGTATGTAAACTGACCACTGATACAAAGCTCTCACTACATTTGTGGAAAACTAATTGAGCTACCAGGTGGTACTGTGACTTTCATTGGTAGTTTGATATAGTTGGTATTGCTACCTGATTTGAAAGTCGATAGTTGTGGATGGCACTGGAGCAGGTATCGATAGTGAGGCCACACAATCTGTTAAAATTCGCGTCAAGCGCAGGTATTATAAAGGATGACTACTACTCATGGCCCTAGCAGTTGAACTCCATTTGGTTTCGCAACGGACAAAAGCTGGTCTATGCGTGGCTTATTGGCCTACCAAAATTAACCAAAGAAAAATGCAAACTATGATTGTCATTTGTTTCAAAGCGTTAAGGATTTCTACGTTTTCTTCCTCACGTCAGTCTTTGTTTTTGTTTTTTTAACGAGTCTAAAATTTAAAGGATGTCTTTTCTGGCATATGGTTTTCAAGAAAAAGGAACGGTTTTATTATAAACGTAAGGGCTTATCATGTCGTAAAAACGTTTTAGGGCGCGGCTGGCTTAAATATATTCTAGCTGAGAGGCCCAATTTTCGAACACTTTTTGCCTTATTTGAGGTATAATTCACTCAACCGGGACTGAGCTTTATGGCTTAATAAAATTATCTTGTTAAAATCGAGTTCAGTGTTCATCTCGTTTTGGGTCCATCCATCGAAGTTGCGATCGCTTTGATGGTCGTTCGGCTGCAATACTTGCACGAGTTGGATTTTGTAAGCTCGCAAACCAAGGTCCTATCACAAAATCTTCCATAAAGTGGATGGCCATAGCTCCATGTGGTGCACACCTAGGTGGATAAGCTCTACCCTTGGGCCGGTGTGGGGTTTATATTTAGAATTTTTTGTGGAATAAAAATACAAAAAGCTATTTCTGCTTACCTGGGAACATGGGAATTGATAATACAATTGATAAATACAAGTACAGTAAAAGCTGATTTAAAGTCTACAACATTACTTGAAGCAATCCAATTTAATCAACTAGGAGGTAGACAGGACTTTAGTTGTTAAGATTTCAAACTATGCAACTAAAATATTAGTTCACAAATCCAAAAACTAATTGTTGTTAACGTCAAATTTCCACCTGTCTTTGAAGTGATTATTTTAGTTTAACAAATTGTCATCTATAAAGCTCCCACGCACATAGTAGTCATGTTTTATTCTTACTTTCCTCAACTAACGTTTATGTCATAAGACTTTCCTTTCCTTTATCTGCTCGTGCGACTGAAACAGATTGTGTGAAACTAATACTTGTATACATTTTCTACTGTAAATATACAGTTAGTGACAGTTTAGGCTATTAAAAGAAATTTTCTGCTTTTCAATTACACTCATTATTCGTAATAATTTTATGAAGCCTTCAAAACTTGTTAAATGATGAAATATAACAAGTGCCACTGAAGGCGAATGCATGCAAATGCAAGCATACAAACAGGCGCTTAAACACACAGCCACACACACACACGATGCACGACAGCTGTGCATGCGCTCGGCGATATCGCATGCAGCCAGCGAATATGCTGCAAATGAAGTTTGAGAATGTAAATTACCAGCTCATCGCATATTTCACTAAATTGTCATAAATTAGGAGCTAACGGAAGCAGCAGCTGAAGTAGTGGCGGTGGCAGCGGTGGCACTGGAGATGGCCACCGAAGAACTTGCGAGAAAAGTTGTAATTTTATGTGGCACGGAGCGTTGTTGCAACACAAAATGCCGCGAAATTGAATATATTTATGGGTCGAGCAAAAGTTAGAGTTGCATTTTGAGGTATGTGTTGTGAATTTCACCGATAGCGCCAGCGGAACCACGCTGCCACGGCAAGCACATAAATGCTTTAACTAAATTTATGCATTCTACATATTTTAGCAGCTGAGCAAATTATAACAGCGCCGGCAGCTGGCCGACAATGCGAGTTGCATAAACATATTTATTTTTTTTGTGCGCCACTTTCATGCGTTTCTTTTCTCTGTTTGTGCGCGCTTAATTAAAACTGTAACTCGCAGCAACACTTAACCTTGTAAATTTATAAATATTTATACAGTTTGCTCTACTGTGTAGTGAGAGAGAGAGTAAAGCGCTTGCAGCAGCATTGTGATTTATGTGGTGAAGTGGTTTAGTTTGTAGTTGATAGTGATGAGAATAAACGGTATTCTTGAAGAAGCTGTATGGTTGGTTCTGCAGTACCTTAGTGATTCAAATTTTCAAAAGTTTGGTGTTAGTTTTTGATTCTAACGCAGGTACCACTCCATCGAGAGCGCGGCGAAGGGAATGGATGTGGCAAAAAGTCGTTCGAAACACGTTGGTGTTCAGCAGAGGATATGACATTCATATCGACGAGGCCGCTCGAACCACAGTTACTAAGTCAAAGAAATGTTTCCCAGTCCCATATATTATGTGCCATCTAGCGAAACTGAAATTCTTATCTTCTTGAAGAAAAGCAGGCAGCTTGAGAGCTTTAAAATTCTTACTGTCAAACTTTACACTATTCAGAACATTTCAAGCTTCTTCTGACACTTGAGACCATTATAGCGAATTCGTTGGTCAAGTGTCCGGCTCCTGTAAAGCCTTTGATCTCCTGAAGTGAGGTCTCTTTGCCATATTTTTATCATGTTGTCAAGCTGAGTGGTGGCTATATGTTCCGGGAAGTAAGTGAGAGGCTGAAATGATTCACTTTGAGTCCATATTTTTTAAAACGTTTTAAATAATGCATGGCTACAAAATTCGCTATATATCTCTTTAATAAAAATAAAAATAGGACTGCCTTACCTTATTGACATCAAGTCTTTTCTTAAGACATTTAACATTAATTCTACGTTTTCGACTTATCGAAAATGTTGTCTTCCGACTGTCGAATTAATTTGAGCATCTCCTTGTAAATCTGAAGATAATCTGTATTTTCAATATTATTTGCTTCTGAGTCTGTCGACTGTTGGTTTCATCGTATCGATTCTTCAGAGGGAGTCTCTATTTATGCTGTTGCTTGGGTTCTTCCCTATTTTGGACTCATCAGACAGTGGTTTCGACTGGTCATTTATACTTTTGGCTTTTGTAAAGATAACAACTTATTGTTGAGTTATGTGAATATTTCTTAGACAAGCTACCGACAGCCAGACTTCAGACAGCCTGGAGAGTATATCGATTATCACCTTACTTCAAATCTTTTTGGGTTCTTTATTAGTTCTTTCACTACTGCTCTTACATTGTCTGTATTGTATAATATACAGACTTAGTTTACTTTCGCTAAACACATGAGTGGAGAAAGCTAATTCCAACTTTAAGATACCATGAGTTCCATTACTAGGTACGCTGTTAATCGTCTAGCGTTTGATTAATTGAGCAATGAGTTTAGTCAATCTAACAAAAATAAATATTCTCTGTGCTATTATATAGGTACAGACCTAACATATTTTTCTTTCCATTTATTTACTATTTCCATGTATTTTAATTCAGCGATCTGATCTTACTATAAAACATTAATTTTACAAAAACACTCGAAAAATTTTGTTCCTGGGTTAAACATAAAGTGAGATTATGGTATTTCTGAGCAAACCACCTAACTGCTACCTATAATATTCGATATTTTTAATCGATAAATTTAGTTAATAATCGAAAGTCGATAACTTTTGCCATCGAAAGTTTTATTTTCAGAACGACTGACATTTAATAGTCGATATTTTTAATCGATAAATTTGGTTTATAATCGATATTTTAAAGTCGATAATTTTGCGTTTATATTGTTCTTGAACGTACCACCCAACTACTGCCTTTAGTAGTCGATATTTTCATCGATAAATTTACTATATAACCGATACTCGGAAGTCGATAACTATAGCTATCGAAATTTTTCTTTTAAAAGCGATTGAGAATTTAATTGTCGATAGTTTTAATCGATAAATTTAGTTAATAATCGATACTCGAAATCCGATAAATTTTGTTATCGGAATTTTTGTTTTGAAAGCGATTGATTTTTGCTTCCAAAAATGTATACCGATTGAGAACGTTATTCGTGTACGTTGACGAAATCTCTCGAGGGTCGAAACACCGATTTTACTACGGAAATTGCTCCCGTTCCATTCGATAGTTTTTTTCAAAGCTACATATATACGTATGTATATCTTTACCTGAGTTTAAGGGTTTTTTTTGTAGGATTGATTTTTCCATATTGATGGTGTAAAAAGGTATAGTAAACAGGGGATTATACAGGTCTGGTTTCTTCATTTTGCCTACCTTGGCAAAAAAAAAAGTGATGCTCTAGATGATTATAATAGAAAATATATTCCTTCTGTTTCGCTTAATCGTAAGTTGTCCCCAAAAATATGCATTTTAATCCACAGCTACCTTTGTCAAACTACATTCCACAAAATTTTTCCTACAGGGTACCTAAATTAATAGGTGAACTATTTTCTAAGAGCATTCATACCAACTACACGTACACATATAGCCATAATTTTGCCTGTTTGGCTGCAAGCTTTCACCGAACCAGCTCGCTGCGCTGCTTGTGGCATAAGCAAAACCAGCAAAACTTTTCCCATACATAATTATTAAAAGTGCAACTTATCAACGAGAAAATTACGTGATGTCTGGCAAAACCCTTGCAAAACTTTACACACCAACTAAGCACATACACGTGCATGCAAACATGTATGTATGTGTATATGTGTGTGCTTGCACGCTTTGACGGCATATCGCGTAAATTAGCATCGCAGCAGCTAAGACAGCGACAACAACTTCTTACGGCATGGCAGCACTGCTGCCCATGTTGGCGCTGCTGCTGTTGTTGCTTTTGCTGCAGCGCCTGCACGTTGTTGGCCATTGCACTACTTATGTTTCATTAAGTACCTGCAAAGTGATGTGCGTGTTGCTGTTGCATTTACTGACAACAAAAACAACAACGACAACAGCAACGGTAAAAATCGTTGACACTTGCATACTTTGCATTTGCGGCACATCGCGTACAGCGCAACCTGCGGCTTATTGCCTGCGCTAGAGCGACTGCGGCGAGTTTCGAGTATTCGCACTTGATAATTTGTTGTTTGCGGTGCTATCTAAGTTCGTTTGCACTTGTTTACTTCTTAAGAACTTGGCAAATACTTTAACTCGAACTGAACTTTTCGCACCTAATAATCAGAAATTGGTTTCTAACTTTTTTCACGAAAACTTCATAATATGTAAATGCTGTGATGGCGGTGTGCTCGTTGTTGATCAAGTTGATAGGATTATATGAAGGGTTTGCTAGAATTTATGATTTATTTATTTATTTACTTCTTTGTGGTGTGTGTAAAAGTGTTCGTCTTGTACGTTTAAATACTAATGGGCTAGTTCGCGTATATCATATACAGACAGATGGACAGATAGGCGGCAAGAGGACTGTATGAATCGACTCAGTTTATCAGACATCATATATTTGTTATTAGTTACGGTTATACTGGACTCAACTTATTTTCTCTTTAACCATCATACTATAACTTCACTCGCTGTAAACTCAACCTTAGCTTTCCTAAAATACTATAGTTGCTTCCACTGTTTTTTTTGAAATGTGCTATATTTTGGTTCCTGAAATCATTAGGCCGATGAAGGTTGAGGTCTATTACTTAACTTTGTTGAAAAGGTCTCAGTCTAAAACCAATTAAGTTTTTCGTAAAGTCGTCGGAATGCGGACAAAGATGCCATCATACGTGACCGAGGTTCTGTTTTTACAATGCTGACAAATGCGTCAATCTTATAAGCCACTCTCGTAGTTTTATGATCCAATAGAATTGCCTTATCTCGTTTCGTCCAAATTTCCATGACGACATGATGATACTTTACTTAGGGCTGTAATACTTGATTTAGTCGCCATCTTAACCTAACTCGACCATTAATTCCTCCAAAGATAGACTTTATTTAAAGCTTAAGGGGTTATTCTAGTCTAGAAGCATGAATTTCAGGTAATTTTTAAAGTGTCGTTAAAAAAAGGCACCATTTTTTCATTAGTTATTTGTTAATTTTTGAAGAGTACAGAAAAAAATTAAAAACTAAAAAAAATAAAAAATTTCAAAAATTATGAGCTGACGAAGTGGGGGGTCTCTAAAAATTTCTACGTGACCATGTCCATGATTTCAACCCTCCTGGTTATATGAAACCAAAAAACAAAAAAGATTACTAATCTAGAATAATGTCGCAATGTTCGGAACTACGGAAAAGTGTGAGACATTTTTTTTCACAAAATGGCGACTGCCTGAAAAAAATTTTTTTTTATCACTTTTTCTGACTATATCGAATTTTTTAAAAATAATAAAAATAAAAATTTTGAGATGGGGCTA
Source organism: Bactrocera correcta (assembly GCA_027475135.1). Classification (NCBI taxonomy): domain Eukaryota; kingdom Metazoa; phylum Arthropoda; class Insecta; order Diptera; family Tephritidae; genus Bactrocera; species Bactrocera correcta. The sequence goes on from CM050327.1 coordinate 59,311,065, forward strand.
GTTCCGACCATGGACAAGCCTATAAAGAAGACTCTATAAATATTTCAAGTAAATCGGTCCAGTAGAACCTGAGAAATCGTGGGTATCGTTCCGAAAAAGTCAGTTTTGAGAAAAACGCGTTTAAAGTTTCGCGTTCCGGTCGAACCAGTTTGAATGCCGGGTCAGAAAAATGCCTATATCTCCGAAAATAATTTGAATTTTGAAAAATCCTTTTGAACACATATTTTTGAATAGTTAAACTTTGACAATATAAAAAAAAAAATTTTGATTTTTTTTTAATTTCTAGACTAGAATACCCCCTTAAGTTGTTGGTCCATCATCAGCTGATTATCTCGGATAATGCTTATTCAGATTCGAAAACAATACACTGTTATAGCTCTTGCATGAAATAGACAGTTTCAAATTGAAAATCTTGGTGATTCTGGTATAACCAGAAGCTTTTCTCAGGTTAGATGATGAAAGCCAGTAAACTGTGGACGCAAAACTTCAGTTGCAATACTCTTTAATCCATTAGACGTAAGCCATTTGTCAGACGAAATGTACAAGAGTGATGTTTCTCTGAGGCATTGACCGTTAGAGCAGTCTGTATCACAGTTCAATCTCGTTGCATCGACGTCGGTCAGTTCTAGAATTTCACTAACTCGAAGGGCTATAAATTCAGTTGTACAGTTAACCATATCGCCATACGTTTATCGAAGGTAACATACTGCCGCGTGGCTGGTTTCACTGGCGTCAACGTATGTGTGTATTCTTGAGCGCTCTATTTTTGGAATTGGCTTAACCCACATTAGCCACATTTGATCGTGGCATCCCAGTCGCATTCTGTTCTCCATATCTCTTGTAGGTTAGTCTTGGCATATATTTTACGCATAAACTGATGAGTCCAAGCGGATCGTAAATAGTCATGACCAAACTCAAAATCTCGCGCTTAGTAGGCCACCGATGATGGAGAAATATGTCAGAATCTCTATACTTAGCGGTCATGCGAAATAGTCCTGGACGTAATCCATCACATGCCTAAAACCTTCTCAGTGGGTAGTTTACGGTTAAGATCGAGAGTTAGCACATCAAGCGGATCCTCATTTAAGGCAACTAATACCCGACTCGAAGGCGAAGTTCTCATGATACCGTCTTCGATGGTAAAAATACCTGTGGCTATTTGTTGTTCATTTTCAGAGAAATATAAGTTTGGGTAATATTAAAAAAGTGAGAATTCGTGGCCTCAACTTTTAAGAAACCGCCGAGTGGTTGTTGAAATTTAAGAGAAGCTACTTCGTGACAAAAGGATGCTTCGCGTTGTATTGTCGTCTGTCGAGTATAGACCGTAATTAACAAATAAACTTTTATAGGTCGGTAACAGGAATTAAACTACTTTTTCCATACAAATCTCTAGAAATACACTGAATATCGAGCTATTCGAAGAATTCTAGCTTTTGAATGCCGGTGAGATTGGGCCAAGTGCCGCGTTATGCATTCCTATTAGGTAACAGCTCGATGGCTTTGTTCATAAACCGTTAGGCGCAGACTCCATCCACCGCACGCTGACGCTATTAAAAGCAACCGCCTCCCCCTCACAGCACTTAAATTTGGGCCTCCTACCTTTAAAGTGGCATCTCATGTTGATGTCACAGCAGTGACATAAATAGCAGATGTGAAAGTTGCAACTGCATTGCATCTTTTGTTGCTGTTGTTTCTTTTTCATTTTGTTTTTCGGCGTGTGTACTCAACGCTTGCCTTATCTTGAGTGCGAATTTATTTATAGCGCCACCACAATTCCTCAGTTGTGACAATACTTGAAAGCTCACACTTTGCAATTTCTAGTTTCGGCTGTTGAAGCACTTAGGCAGCGCCACCTACAGCTGGCACCAGCGCTCGACACCAAAAACAGAAAACCAGAAAACAGCAGCAAGTGGGCAAAAAAGTTGACAGGGTGGCAGCAACGTACAACGCCCTGGTGGCAGTAGGCGCACTTGAGAAGCGCAGAAAACTCTCGAGCACCAGGTGCAATGGGTCGTGTAAGCTTTAAACGAAGGCACTGAAATGGCGAAAATGCAAAAAAAGGAGAAGAAACTAAAAAAGAAGCATATCAAGAGTGATGACAAGCCTGCGTTGAATACGCACACACACACACATGAGTCAAGTGAAACAAAAGCGCTGTATGCGGTTGTAAGTGTGTGTGCGTACTTAGTGGATGTCGGCTTTCGACTTGAGAAAGATGACATTTGAAAGTATTTCGTACGTTCTGAGTGAAAATTATTGTCACAAGTGTTGCTGCGAATGTATTTTTATACATAGACATATATACTTGTATAACACATATTTACTTTAATGTATTTACATGCGTGTATATAAGAATGTGACTTAAGTTGAAAACATTTTTTCAACATTCTTGTCACTCGTTAAAAACGCTTCCTCGCCGTTATGAGTATGGGTGAATGTAAGTATATACCCTGTGAGAAAATTATCGACGTAGTTCTAATAAGGAAACATCGAAAATCTGAAGCCCATGTCAGTGTGGAACTTTAATCCCAACTTAACCTCCTACCGTCATGTACTGATCCCCTCGGGACTACCGTCAAATATCACGTCGGGTGGATACCTGAGCAATTCTCACTCCGTTGCAATAGTCTGAATGCATTCAGTTACATCTTGCATTTACTTGAACCCACTATGTGGTCGGAACGTCTAGCATTCCATTGACTTTGTCAACTCTTCAGCGATCTGCTAGAGTTTCTCGTTCCATCAATATACCCTTTCGTAATGTATCCTGCTGGGTATGTATTATAGGAATTATCGTCTCCGTTGATTCGTTTGTTAATTCTTACACGTGATATATATATTAACCAATGGAAATCAATAAAGACATACGGGATGAAGGCTGCTTGAATAAAGTGCGTTTTTTCACCTTTTGTATTCTCTGCATGGATCTCTCTTCAAACATATGTTTCCTAACTAAAGGTCGCTGATTCAGATCTTCGTCCGAAGTAACACCTGTTGTAAAGAGATATTCTGCGTTGGATTTCGATTCTGACAATGTTCTTAATACTGGTTCCAAGATATACGAAATTATCTACTATTTCAAAGTTATGACAGTCAACAGTGACGTGGGAGTCAAGTCGCGAGTGCGACGACTATGTGGTTGATGACAGGAGATATATCGTCTTGCTCTCGTTCACTACCAGACACATTTCCTTCGGTTCTGTATCCAGTCTGGAGAAATCAGAATCGGTTGTTGATGGCAATGTTATCAATATCATCGGCGTGCGCCAGATTGTACCTTCTTTTCTCAGATCTGCAGCTCGAATTATTTTCTCCAGCAGAAGATTCAAGAAGTCGCACGGTGGGTCGACGCCTTGCCTGAATCCTGGTTTGGTATCCAACGGCTCGGAGAGATTCCTCTCAATCCTGACTAAGCTTTTGGTATTTCTCAACGTCAGATTACACAGCCCTATTAGTTTTGCGGGAATACCAAGTTCAGACAAAGCGGCATGTCTTTTTCGTACTGTCAAAAGCATCTTGAAAATCGACGAAGAGGTGGTGTGTATCGATTCTCTTTTCTCGGGTCCTTTCCAAGGCTTGGCGCATGGTGAGCATTTGGTCAGTTGATGATTTTCCAGACCTAAGGCCACACTGATAAGGTCCAATTAGTTTGTTGACGGTACGCTCGACAGAGCCTTATATGCGATGCTTAGGAGGCTTACCCCACAGTAGTTGGCGCAGTTTGTGGGATCTATCTTTTTATTGATTGGTCACAACACGCTTAATTCCAATCGTTGGGCATACTTTCGTCCGACCATATTCTACCATGAAGCGGATGCATGCTCCTTATCAGTCCTTTGTCACTGTGTTTGAATAGTGCGACCGGAAATCTATCGGCCCTCGGCGCTTTCTTGTTCTTTAGACGGGTAATTCATTCCTGCATATTTCACACCATTCCCCTAATTACTTCAGGAATGTATGCTGACGCTACAACGACAACAACAACAACAACAGCATATCTTTTTTGCTTCTCTTTATATTTTTCTGGCTGATTTAAACCCACTCTTTAGCTCTTTGTTATAAAATCTATTTTATTTTCAAAGTCTTAAAAATAGTACAGTTCTTGCAAAAAATATCATTACTTTTATTGATTGCCCACTATTTTTAATATTTTTTGTCATTTGCATATATTAATAATTGCTAATTGCAGGCTCATTAAATAATTTAACCTCTCAATGCGACGAGGTTTCAATAGAAATTAATCTGCTAATTAATGCAGCATGAAAGTATGCATTTTCACATTTGTCATGATTGATTAATATTCACTGGCTCGACAACAATAGCACACATATACACATAAGTGTACGAGAATGTATGCGTCACCGTGACGTGACGTTTGTGTAGCCGTCATTCAAAATTCATTCACTTTCCCGAGCGCAGCAAATTGTGACGACAGCTGTTAATACAGAAATTATAAAAACATTTTCAAAAAGTTTGCACTTTCCATAGGCGCCACCTCCTCTGCCTCATCACTATCGCCTACGTCACCGAGGCAACAGCAGCAGCAGCAGCCACTCGCAGTCGAGGCGCAGCGCGGCGCAGCTCTTTCAAATTCATCTTCCATGAATGCATAGAATTCAAAACTTAGCACATGAATAAACATGAAAACGTCAAAAAGTGAAGCGTCAAAAGTCACAATGACGGAAACAAATATTAAAATGAGTGGGTGCAACATGGCTGGCTGTGAGGGTAGGCGCTGCTGCAAACGCTTGACTAAATGTTAAACTTCAATTCATGGCGGACGACATGAAAAAATTACAAAAACAAAAAGAATCACTATGCATATACAAGCATGTTTGTATAAGTGTGAACAGAAAGTTTGCCATCCATTTTTTTTTAGTTGCAAAGTCAACAATTTTCGCTCTTCGGAAAAAAGGTATGACGGATGAATGAACGAATCAACGAGTTGAATGCCGTCGCGTAACCCGACGAAGTAGGGCGACGGCGGGGGAACGGTTGCAAATACAAATATAGGTATTGATATGTATGTGCATTAGGGTGCTCATCAAGTTAACAAAGTACAAAAAACTGTGGTTGAACCGAAGCTAAAATACCCTTAACAAATACAGAATATTCCTTACAAAAACCTGATAGGGGTGCGATCTCTCAGCGACTTAGTACAAAAGGTTTTAAACCTGGCCAAAGATAGTGCTATGGGGTTGAGCTGAATGACAACCGCTCGAAGATCACCATCGTCCCGTTTACGAGACGTAGAGGTCCCTTGGAGGTAGAGATTACTAATATGGTCAAACATCCTGGTTTGATACTTGATTTTACTATGCGGTGGAAGAAACATGTTGATTGACAATGATGGTGAAAGCTACTAAAACACGAATGGTGTGCAATCGATTAGCTGATAAATCCTGGGGCTGCAAGTCAAGGAATGTCAGGTGATTCTAAACATGGTCGTGCGACCGATTATCACGTATGGTGCGGTGGCTTGGGGTCTAAAAAGCAGATGAAGGACTTAAGTAGTGTAATACCGTTGGCTCATCTCCCAAGGGATGGCATTACCAAAAGGGTAAACTACACCAAGAAGTTCAAGGCTACCCTCAGCAGTAAGGCTGAATTAAATTCCGATTTAAGTGGTGTAATACCATTGGCTGCTCTCCCAAGGAACGGTATTACCAAAAGGATAAACAGAAGTAAGGCTGAATGAAACTCCACTCTCGAGCTAATACTTAAGGATAGTACAATCAAGTGGCTCGAAAATGTTTTAGGGAATTATTGCAGTAGTCGTTTCCAAGTTTCATCAGAAGTCTACGCCATAAGTCGGTGCGTAGATGAAAACTTCCAAAGCAAACTATGGCAACGATCGTATAGCTATATTTAGCGACAGACAAGCGACACTTAAAGCAATCACTGCCTACGAGATCAAATTGCTTCTGGTGCAGGAGTGCAGAGATCGGATGAACAGTCTATCGGAACCTTATCTCGGTATCCGGTCTTCCGGGCAAGCGCCATCAGAAGTTGCTAATGGGGGCATATGGCCTCAGCTGTTTTAAATATGTAATCAACATCCCTAGGAACATGCTACTTGTCGCATTCTACACTGGCCACTATAAGCTTAAGAAGCACGCATATAGCATTGGCCTAGCTTCTTGTGCAAATTGCCTGTTCCGAGGTAGGGAGCCTGAAACTATAGAACACCTGCTAATTGACTGCTTAGGAGACTGCAGACGGAAACATATAAAGGCACTTGGATCCATGTTTCTATATAGGGATCAGATCGCCTCACTAGCACCTAGCAGTGCTTTGAAATTTATCAATATGTTGGGGATAAGTTGGGTCGTTTTTATGTGACTTAGAAGAGGACACAATATACTTTAGGAAGCAGTGCAATGCTCATCTATTTATCTTATTTTACATTTCCGAACCGTGTAAAAAACCTTAAGAGTATCAATACCAATTAAAAATTGAAAGATCCCTAAAAATTGCTTTAGGGTCTTTTTAAGCATAACCCTAATGGACATTTTTATGTGTCATAAAAGAAATTTGAGAAAAAATAGAAATATTGAAGAATAATTAGAGAAAAAACTTTTGAAATGTAAAACTAAGGCAAATAGATGTCGTTAGGAGCCCGTAACGGTGCTGACAAAGGTGCGCGTCCACTGAAAAGCACACACCGCGCACCCTGTTGCTGGCTATCCGAGTGTAGTACCAATAACACGAAATGGATTGGTGATTATGGAGTGTTGAAAATCAGCGAAACTTTTCGAACAAAGCAAAACGGCGGGTGGGGGGAAATTGTCAACAGTTTTTTCTTTTTATTTCATATTTTTTATTCTTTCTCATTTCCCATTTCACCTTTTTTTTTGTATTCGCTGTCATTAGACAATAAAGTGCGACAAGAGTTTCTAAGCGAATCGCTTGGAAACTGTTGCATAGTGGTGCATGGTGGATGGGTGGTCGGTGCGACGCGTGGTGGAATAGCGAAAAAATCACAATCGAAAAGTAATTATGAAATGACACGTTGTGGAAAATGTTGAGGCGCGGGTGGGTTTGGCGGGACGTGCAGCCAGCGTGACGCTAATGCAATTCAAATAGAACTTTTCTCATTAACGAAAATTGCACATTAACACGATAAGATATACGCTATTAGTATATGGTATAGTGGTGGTATTGGTGAGGAGATTGGATGTTAGGTGACTGTGTATGAACATATACATTATTTTTTATGTGTGTGAGTTTCGATGCAATCTTTTTATTTGCATATAATTATGCTTTAGGAGATTTTCAAACTTGAAACTAAAAATGGGTTCTAATAATATTTAAATACTTTCTATGAGTGCTTTGTATATTTTTAATATGAAATGATTATATTAACTCTCAAAACTTTTTTATGCTTCAAATTAGAATATTTCCTCATATTTGCCTGTCTTATGTATATTATATTTTATTTTAAATAAAAGCGAATATCAAAACTAAAAAAAAAACTGAATAAAGAAAAAAAAATATAGTTTCATTAAATTTATAAAAAACAAATTTTATTAGGTGCAATCAAAGACTGCCTTCAAAACCCATACTACTCATGAAGGCCAATAGAAATTATTATATTTAAAATTTTCATAATCTTTGATATATTTATTGAAGATGCCAACTCCACATTGGACAATCTTATTTAGAATGTGCTGCCCAAAAGCGTAGGTTGTAAATAGAGCCACGTCGTTGAAATTAAAACAGCGTCAATTTCGATATGAGGCCGCTTTTTTATTATCTTAAGAGGCTACGTGGGTTTCCTCGGGTTAAAGCAGCCTTTTTTTCAAATTTTTTTTAATACAAAAAAAATTAAATATTTTTGTTAAAATTTTTATTGTTACAATCATACACTATTAACAAAGAAATTCTGAAATTTTTGGAATAAAATACTATGAACTCGGCCATTGCGACGCCACGAAAAAAAGATGCGCCCGCTTTGGTAAGATAACTCCTTACAGGATCATCTAAACTGAAAACTTGCGTATTTTAATTGAAAATCTTAACATAAAACTAGGACGAAGTAAAAAAAACTGAAATTTGGATTTTTGGCAGACATTTTTACGAAAAAAAAAAAATTGTGAAAATTTCGCGGATTTTTTGTGTCAAATAGTTGTAATCGAAAGAAATCCCTCGTCCAGGCTTTAAGAATTGTATTTCAAAGACCTGTGTAAAATTTTATGAAAATCGGTTGAGTAGTTCTGGAGAAATCTTGCCAACCGACTTCAAAAACAGATTTTCGAGAAAAACGCATTTAAAAACGGCGCACTTAGCCTAGCTACTCTGGAGGGCACAAGTTCTCAAGGACGTATCACCGAAACAATTATTTAGATCAACTTGAAAATACTCAAGAGTTGTTGTAGAATTGATTAAGACAATGAAAAAATCGATTTCTTGAAACCCGTAAATCCATGCAACTCCTTAAACAGGCCGTTCGATCTCTTTTTTAAATTTTAATGGTTTAAAAACGGTTGTTAATCTATTTTTTCTCTTAGAAGTAGTGTTTTGAATAAAGTCAGTATGTACGAACACTACTAAAAATATTATCTGGTCAATTGAAAAGTCCTCAGCCTGACACGGAGTCCTAGCCTACAACAATTAAGTCCATATGATTTTTAGTTGCCGCTGACTTTCAAAATGTGCGAGCATAAATTCCACAGCGATTGTATCATTAGTTTCTGAATTATATCACTTCGAGGGAAGCATTTTCTGTTATTGTGAACAAATGGGCAAAAAGAAATGTCGCGTGTTGATAAAACTTTGCTTTTTGCAGGGGAAAAAATATAGTTGAATGGAAAACTTCACTTAGTGACAAGTTACCGTACAGTGTCCCAGTAAAATCAACCGTGAAGGATTGGCATTGTAAGCTTAGACGCGGTGAAATGAGCATCGAAGACGTTGTACGCAGTGGATGCCCAACAGAGGTTGTTACTGACGAAAACAACAAAGGCCACATAATGATTTTGGTAAGTGAAGTTGTTCGAGAAAGCACGCACTCTAAAGATACCAACTGAACAGGATAGCAATCACGAATATTTGGGATTTTTGATCAAAATCAACGACGACTTGATGATTCGGAGCAGTGTTTCGTGATGTTCTACAGTAATGAATCTGAGTTGTTGTGTCGACATGTGTCAATGAATAAAACATGGCTCCATCATTTCACTTCGAAATCTAGTCGCCAGTCATCCGTGTGGACTGAACACGACGATCGTGCTCCAAAGCTTGGAAAACGCAACCATAGGCTGACAAGGTTATGACGTCTACATTTTAAGATGCGAATGGAATAGTTTGTAGTGACTATCTTGACAAAGTAAATACCATTACATAGCGTTATTGATCATTTGAGGGACGAAATAGTCGAAGAATGACCGCATTTGAAAAAAATATAAGTACTATTGCCCCAAGCCAATGCACCGTGTCAGAAGTTAGTATAAACAATGGCAAAAATCCGTGACTTGTGCTTCCAAAATTGAGGCTTGCTTCGAAGCAAAGGACAAATCCTACTTCAATGAGTAAGGCAGGGCTATCTGCGGGTTTACCGGGGAATCATATGTAGACTTACAGACATACTACTATCAGGACAAGATTCCATATCCCAAATATTGAACGATATTCTCAGTCAAAAGTCAAATATAGATATTGCGGTCCGCATATGCGGTACCTAGGAAAAGAAAAAAAAAAAAATTTTGAGAACATCTCGTTGGTAAAATTTAATATCTCTGGAGTTCGTGGTTATTGATTTCTCGCGCTTTTAGTAGTTTTTAACATTCCCTTATATGGGTCGTGAGCGGGGTTTTAGTCAGATTTAATTTATTTTCACGCTGTCCGTAGAAATTCTTATAAGACTTTTCTTGAGCGAATTTGGTTATTTTGGCGGGTGAGGTTTGAGAGATATGTACATTAAACTTATTAGGGATCGGTGCCACGCCCACTTTTTAAACTTTTTTAGTCTATTACGTTTGTGACAAAATAGTTCAGTGTGTGAACTATGCTGTAATGTATATGGTACATAATACTAATTTCGTCAACATATTTTGGCCTTCCTTTTTTAATATTTTGAAATTCAAAATTAATTTTCCTTTCTCAAACATCCAAATACAAGCATAACTGTACGCATTCGTTAGTTTTTCTTCCTCATAAATCTGTATATCTGATTGTGTAGCACGGTGTAATCAAACAATGATGGATTTTCTAAGAAAAGCGAAAGCCGGAGTCGACGAAAACTTTCCAGACTTTTCATTTTACTTTATTTAACTTTCTTTGGGTAGACAACTGAATATATGAGTATACTTATGTTATTATACATATGGACTTATGTATATGTAGACATACTTGTATGTATGTTTGAAAGTATGTGTTTGCTTAATGTATAGGTAAATAAAGGAAATTTTAGCCGGTTTAATTGTCAGTTGAATTGGGAAGAGTTCTGATGAAAAGACTTAAACACTTAAATATGCTTGGTGAGATATTAATTTAGTCTCGTTCTTATTTTGAATTTTGTGAGTAATGAAGTTAAAATTTGTTGAAATTACCGAAAATATATTATTTAAAATACAGATACTATTTAAGATACGCAATTTTGTTGTTAAGACCTTAAATGTTTTGTAAGTGTTATTTTCGTTGTTGAATTTGAATTGCCATTAATTTTACATTAAATGTACGGTTCTATCAAGCATAGTTCGAATAATTGGATCTGAATAAAATAGACATCGGTTTGTTCGATAAGATGTTGCCACTTTGACGGTAATTTCATAATACCACTCTCATAGGAAACCTCGTCCGTATTTGTGAAACACCGAAACTGTCGAAATTTTGTTTTTTAATTCATTCGACAAAGGTAGGAATAGATTGTAATCATTTAATGCAGGGTCCGGACTATAAGTTGAATGCATGGAAATATTTCAACCTTAACACCGGAGCTTTTGGCTAGGCACTATCGATATATGCTTTCTGGCGTTGTCCTGATGGAACACGATTCCTCACCTATTGGCCAAAACCGGCCGCCTTTTGGGCGAATGTTTCCCTTAGATCAGCGAATTGAGGGTGAGAGGAGGTCCGGAATCCAGAGTTTGGCCGTAAGGGAGATGATTGCCTACCAAAAGAAATATTTCAGCTATTCCTCAAAAGTCTAGGAGTTACGTCTGATTCCAAATTTCTATCATAGCAACTCCCTTTACACTTGTCTTCAGCGCTTGCAACAGTGGTGCTATATTCACTCCGAAGCTTTTAGATACCCAAGTCCAAAAATATTTTTGAAAATTCTTTAATAGAATTTCGGTTTTGGTTTCCACTTTTTTCGACTTTTTATCTTCTGTTTTGGCTGCTTTGCTAAACTTTTACGAAAACATGCCAACATATTTGCTCGAGAAATGCCACAAGCAGCAGCAGCAGCAGCAGCAGCCGTGTCACAACACATGAAACATACAGCAACAACAAACAGTGTTCACATAATTGTGCAACAACAATTTGACAACAGTGTGAATTGTGTTACAAAAGTAGCTGCCGCTCCATCAATGCCTGCAACAGCAACAGAGGCTGCAGCAGCATGCAACCGAAAGCTGTGGCAAGTGGCAGGTTAGCTCTAAACACACACACACATACGTAAACATATATGCGCACACAAACGCCGGCAATCACAAAAACATTGACGCAATTTTCTTCAATGTAATTTTTAATACACTTGCTGTTGTTGTTGTTGTTGTTGTTGTTGTTGTTGTAGTTAGCTTCGTAGCCATGCTAATTTTATAAATTGGAAGTGACAACATTGTCACAGCGTTAAACTTAATATGCTTCTGGAGTTGTTGTCATTGTTGTTGTTTGTTGCTGATGATATTTTTGCTGTTTGTTGTTGCTGCTACTGATATTGTTGCCATTTGTTGTTTCTGTTGTGTTGAGTTTCGTTGTTGTTGGCATTGTTGGCTGCTTAGCGTGCCAGTGCAGCGGAGATGCCACAAAAAGGGCCAACTAATTTCTGGAGTCAATAGAGGAAGACTGGCAAAATTAGTTTCCCAAAATGCTTGCGACTGCCACACTTGCTTGTGTACAGGTATGTGTATGTATGTGTGTGTATTGTTTGTGCATTTTCTTTGCTCTTTCTCTATGGTCTTTTGGTTGTTTCTTTATTTTATTTTGTTAAATTTAATGCTCTGTTGGTTATGCAACACCATGCATGTGGATCGACTATGACAACAACAACAACTACAATATCAATAGGAGATAAGCAGATTATCACACGTTTTTTTGTTGTATTTTTTTTTAGCAGAGTAAGTCTGTTTTTATTGCTGCAATACCGTTTTAATTTGAACGTGTATGGGAAGGAATAAAATTTTGAAAGCAAAATCGCGTAAACCTAAAAATTTTAGTCAAAGATCGGATAAATTCAAAAAAAATTTAATGGTCATACCTCAATAATTAATATAATTTTAACCTCATTATTCCTAAAAATTGCCTTTTTTAGACTTCACAGTAGGAGCGACCCTCGAAAATGTATATTGTGCTCCTACTGAGTCTTGTATTGTATTCCTCTTACCCTTTAGTGAGTTTTAATTACTGTGGAGTTTTCCTCAATTAACCATAAATCATACATATGTTCGGTTGTTCCATAGATTCCTAAAATTTCCTAGAATGATACTCTGTAAAATAGTTTTCAAAATTAGAATTCTTCGTCAAGAAATCAATGTAGAGACAGAGGCTGCAGAGAACTTTTGAAATCGAAGGAAATTATGTAATTCCAAAAATTGGATACTGTGCGAACTTTATCCAGGGTCTAGTGCAGAAACCAGGAGTTCTCGGCCCATAATTTCGATATTTTTTTACGAATAGCTTCTCGCAAACGACGCATAACACTCAAATAAAATCTCTTGTTGACGTTTTTGTCGGTCGGTGGAAATTCGGAGTGCCTCACATTTCGATAATCGAAGAAAACTGTCAACATAACCTTGATTTCCGACCTGCTTTGACGTGGTTTTATCGGCTTTCGCTCATTTCTGCCACGATATTCAGCGGATTGTTTTTTTTCAGGATCGTAAGCGTACATCCAAGACTGATCGCCAGTAATAATACTATAATTTCATGACATCCTGACGTTGAGGCGACGCTTTTTTCGAAAAAATTTAGTGATTTTGGAACCAATCGTGCTTTCATTTTTCTTAGACCCATATGATATTTCAAAATGGTTTTCACTGTTTCTTCTGATATCCAACGATACCAGTAAGATCTCTGACTGTTAATCAATGATTCTCTTGCACCAATTCCTTTATTTTATTGACTTTTTAATCATCAGTTGATGTTCATGGCAGTTCTGAACGAGGTTGGTCGTCAATACGTTCTCGACCTTCTTTGAATAATTTGTACCAAACAAAAACACTTTGCCAACATTGTGAACGTTTCTGTGGCAGATATTTGATTTTGCACACAAAATTTAGTAGAATTTCTTTGCTGAATAATTTCACTCATCGTAAAAATTGCCAAGGCACTTTATGTACTTCAAAAAGATAACTATATACTAAACACTAATGATTGTTTTGATTTGATAGTTGGCACAGCTGCCACTGACAGTCATACCAAGCTAAAAAAGAAAGTATTTCGACTAATGGGTTTCGTGCAAATTTTAAATTAAAAAGTCTTACTATTTTACCCACAACACAGTACTTTGAAGCAAGCGACGTTTGCTTTTGAGTGTTAGAAAAAATTTCGAAGAATGAGTTTTCGCCTACAGTAGTCTGTGGATATTAACAAATATTTCTATAATATATAGTATTTTTTAACTTCGAATATTCAACGTAAATAACTGTGATTTCTTTCTTTTGTATCTTTTCAGGTGAGTGCACTTCTTAACCATTTTCCTTATTTGATCTCCATTAACAGGTAACATTACTTTATTTGTGCCTTAAACTGTCAGTGGCTTAAAGGTATGCGTATCTTTAATTAGTTGTGAAAAGGCAGAATTACTTGAATGGAAATTGAAATTCATAAAGTACTGACACTTTGCATAAGTACTGTGATTTACAGATACTTATTTTGATTATAATTTTTTTGATAATCCGTATTTGTAATCGTAAATTCCAGTTTAGGAAAAAAGTCCTAGACATGTGATGTCAAAAAGAGGTGACGTTGACAAATCAGCTATATCGCAAACTTTGACATCTTCAGACTGTTTTTGTTTTAGTTATTTGAAAAACTTGTGATTTGCGTAAAAGTAAGGATTACGCAGAAAAAAGAAAAGAAAGGGAAGAAGAATTTGCTATTGGCAGTAAAGGCTGTACTTTGATTCATTTAATTCAAAGTTTCGTTATGATAAAATTAGAATAAAAGTGATGCATCTTACTGACGTTCAAGAAAGGATCTCCTTGTCATTTGGAATGAATCAGTATGAAAAATAGGCAGAACAGGACTACAACCCTGGTTATCTTCAACGATTTACTAAACTTTTGACAGCCGAGAAACCAAAAACTAGCTGATATGAATCGTTTAGACTGGCATTATGACATCAGTATAGGCTAGCAAGTGGTTACACCCGTTAAGTAAGACGTCCTAATATATGTATACATTGTAAAAAAAGCCCCAGTAAATTGTAAATAAAACGCGTAATATTTGATTATTGATCAATATTTATTTTGCCGCCTTCAAAGTAGACACCACCAGATGTAATACACTTTGGCCAACGATTTTTCATGTCCTCGAAATAAGCATATTAGGGATGGCCCTCAGCTTCTTCAGCAAATTTTGTTTTATCTCTTCGATCAGCTGAAAACGGGTGCCACGGAGTAGAAATTTCCGTTTGGGGAACAAAAAAAAAATCACGCAAAGTCAAACCTGGTGAATACGACGGTTGATCGATGGTTTTAATTGTCTTTTTGGCTTTAAATTCGACCACAGACATTGCTCGTTACGTTGCATTATGATAGTGTAAAATCCATGAATTGTTCATCCACAATTCCGCTCGTTTTCGATGGATGTTCTGAAATGCCTCAATTTGGCCAAATCGAACTCCTTATTGACCGTCTGTCCCTTCGGAACAAATTCTTGATGCATCACACCATGCATATCAAAAAAAAAAAAAACAATGAGCACCACCTTGCTTTTTATGCGGCTTTGGAGTGCTTACTTTGTTTTCAGCTCGTTTTTTCCCTCCATTGCCATGATTGTTGACTTGGATGCATGTGAAACTCATAAATCTACGTCTCTTCAGAGTTATAATGCTCTGCATGATTATGGCGTCAGAACTCACATGATCACGTATGTCTAAAGAGACCTGTTTACAGTACTTCTTTTGAAAAAAATTCAGCTTTATCGGGAGGAGTCGAGCAAGGACGCTTTTTATACTCAAAATATCCACCAAAATCGTTCGGGGGCGCCCTCCCGAGATATGGCGAGCTCTCTTGCTATCGCACAAAGACTTGCCTGCCACTTTTCAAGCATTATATTCTTCACCTTTTTTCTATTTTCATCAGTTAAAGAGGGCGAAAGTCGTCCAGAACGCGGCGTGTCTTCAACGATCTCTAGACCATATTTGAAGACTTTTCACCACTCGTAGGCTTGTGTTGTTAATGCAACTCAATTACCTTAAGCTTATCCAATATTTGAAGGATTCCACACACGAAATTTGGTTAGAAATACAAAATTTGAGACAAATTCTTGGTTCGATATTTTTATTCATTGTAAAAATCGCAACGCCCAACTGAGGTGTACTGACTTAAGCAGCTGCTGTAAACAAACTGGTTGGCAGATCGCGCTCATATTTGACACAGTAATTAAGGACAGTTCAACCAAATTAGCAAAATATAATTTTTTTAACTTAACAGTTGATGCCTTAAAATTCTTTTGTAGAACAATTTTTTATATTTTTTCGAAATATTAAGGAAATATAAATTTGTAGTGAAGCTTGAATTAAAAGCGTTTTGAGGCAAAATATTGTAAAGGGTGATACACTTTGTAGTATAAAATAAATGTCGAATCATTAATATCTAAAACAACATAGACATCTTCTATCTAAAGTGTCCGCTTCAGACGTTTATGCGGCCAACAACAGCAGGTGTTTGGTGAAACAGGCGAATGCCACTACAAATTGCCGGCACATACATACACATACATATTTGCAGGGCTTCAATGGTTAATGGTACGGTGGCAGACATACTTGTGCATGCACTTTGCAATAACAGTGCAATTTTGTATACAAATGCGATGATTTTCTAACCGCTAGTGCAGCATGCTCCGTGCCGTGCGCCATTAGTTGTAGTTAAAATTCTGGTGAATTCATCGTAGTGCTGATTTAGAGCATACTTTCCGGCTTGTTAAGCGCAATGTAGTCAAGTAGACGAATTCTAAACACATGCACTCGCACACACACACACACATGTATATAGTATGCGCACATAATAGACTGGCATGATGAAGCAAACAGAGCTATGCGTTGAAACATTCTAAGCGGAAATAGAAATATTGCACAGTAAGGGCATGCCGGCATTCAGGAGAGGCATTTAAGGTTGTTTTATAATGAAACTTTGGAGTGGTGAATTTGTTGGTTGTTTTGCATGCGCAGCGCTTGTTTCAAAACTGTGGCAACATACTGCCACACAACCGCCTCGCCTCACCACCGCCACCATTCCAGCAACTCTAACGGACATTGTATGGTTATGGTATTGTCTTTGGTTGCTGCTGCAGCAGCTAGTTGCTGGCTGCGTTGTCTAAAACGCCCCGAAACGCTTGAGTATATGAAACGTGCCTCGCATAACTTTCTTCGGCAATAAAACGCACGCGCATCTTCATTGTTTCGCTTTTGCTGCAATCATACCGTTGGGGCTTATAACACAAGCGGCGCACTGCACGGTGGCATCACACCCATGTCATTACGGTACATACGTATAGCGTTGCTAAAATGCTACTGTTATGCTTTGTAGTGTCAAGGGAGGCGAGTTGGCGGTGGTGAGGGTGCCGGTGGCGACGGCAAATAAACATGGTTTCACATCACGTTTTATACCTTAAAATTACGGCAAATGGGAAAACATCGACTGAAGGCATTGTACGCTGTTTGGTTAACGGTACTGTGTACTGCACTTCATCCATCCCATCGCAATGTCTTTGTTGTCTTTTTTCCAATCTGGGCAACCGCCGGTCATTGGTCAAGTTGCTTTTAAGCATTTCTCTCTCTGCTTGCCACTGAATGTTTTAACGAGCTCAACGTACTCGTTGCTTCGTCTGCAGTATCTTTCGTGTGGCGTTGCTGTTGTTGTTGTTGCCGAACGGGGATTTAACCTTAAATGGCATTTTTTACGGAGTGCAATAAAGTGAAATACAGAAGCGAAACGAAATAAAATTAAACAAAAGCAATTATCTTTCGTTTGGGGGGAAAAATAAAAATTATTTGTATAAGAAGTTTAATAAAAACAGAACAAAACGAGCAAAAACGTTAACTTCGACTGAAGTGAAGTTATAATACCCTACACAGCTGCAATTTTAGAACAACTTTCCATAAATTTTTGCAGCAATTGAGGCGTTGTGTCAGCTATAACACGTAGAGTATCGTCTCGAGGTGGTCATGCGCATCAGGCATATCTGCGCAGACAAGCGATTTCATATAACCCACAAAAATTGTCCGATCTTGGAAGCCATACCACAAGTCGACGCATGTTAATGGACTCACCAAAAGTTTCCTTCAATAAACTGATCGTTTCGTTGGCTGTAAAGCTCTAGCGCCGTCCGGTTAGGAGCAAAGGTCGTCCACATCACACACACATCTTACAATACAGGCACGAAAACGTCATTACTGACTGTAACATTTTTAACGACTTCATTATTGAAGAAATACGGACCATTGGCTTACTCTGTCTATAAAGTACACCAAAAAGCGATGAGATGTAAGGGCGTCTCAACTATGCCTTGTGGCTTGTCATCACTCTAAATGTGACAATTTTGTTCATTCACTATACATACAAAATTTTCTTGTGAAAATAGAGTTCAGTGGTGAACTCGTTTTGGACTCTTTCTATAAACGAGCAGTGTGGTTGGTTAGAGCTCTAATTGTTGCGCGTAATGGCGATTGGACTCATTCGTGGTGCGACATCGGTCCATGATTGTTCAAATAGTCGACTTTGCTAGGTGATTATATCGAAAATTGAACGCGGTTCGCACACAACCATTATTTTGTAAATAAATTTGCATGATTTGTAAATGTTATTCCGGATTAAGTCTACTCATTATGAAATACAATCCAAACCGAATATAAGTCACGTAAAAGCTTGTAGAAAGATCAATTCCGGAAATTGTATGGCCTCATTGCAAAACACACGTCTAAAAAACCGTAATTGTTACCAGAAAACAGCTCTCTGAGCTTCATTAAGAAAACTCTCATATAGATTGGTATATATGAATGGATGGTCAGCCAGAACTTTGAAATTTTCTACTGAGTAGAAAAAATGATTGAACCAATAGTTACTTTTCTTTAAAACTTTCAAAATAGGTTCCCTTAGTGTCTATGCAGCGCTGTCAGCAGCGAGTGCTGCTTGGATCCCCTCTGATCGGCCTTTTCAAGCAAGGAACCAAAAAAAAGTCCGGGTGGCAACATCTGGAATGTAGGGCGGTTGCGGATGGGATGCCGGTCTTTGTTAGGTAGCTGTTCATAAGAAAGGCGGTGTGAGCCGGGGAGTTGTCGTGGTGCATGTTGCAATCGGCTGCGATGTCTTCTCGGACCCGATTGACCCTTCTTTTGAGTCTCTTGAGGACTTCCAACTTGGCATTGACGGTTTGTCCAGGTGGAACAAAATTTATGATGGATGGTGCCTTTGATTTTCACTTTGGATTTGTTCATTCTTCCGGTCTTCATCAGCGACCTTTTCCTGGCCCTCCAAAAAGACCTGGTACTACCGAAACACACCACTTCTTGCCAAAGCAACTGGGTAAGCCTGCTTGATTATATCAAGCGTCTCTATCGCAGATTTATCGAGTTTCACACAGAATTTAAACGCCTACCTCTGCTCTAATCGAACGCTGCATTTTCAGCTTGCACCACTCACAGAAACACGTCGCGCGAAAATTTTTGTTCTGACTATCCAGGTGTTCGGAGACAACTGACTAGCCGCTCGTTTGTTAGCTAGGAACGCCCTCTGCCCAATCCAGTCGGTGTGCGCACGCTCCGAAGTATTACTTTCTGGACAAACCCTGTATGCTAACAAGACATTTTTTTATAGATAATTATGTGTTCAACGAAGTTGAACAAAATCATTATACTTTGTATAGATATTTCATAAATGGGGAGAGCGAACATTTCCAAAATAATGCTTTAAAAGTATGTGTGTACTATACTTTTATCTAGACTTGATAATAGCTCATCCATAATTTTATATATTTTTAACTTTGCTATTACACAAAATAACACCTGTTGCTATTAATAAATATAATAAATCAATAAAATTTTGGTAATTTGCGATATAATTGACTTTATGGTAGCACATGCTAACCACATATGTATTATGTGTATATATGATTACGCATCAGCACCGATACCTTTAGTCATTATCACAACATAACAACACATTAGCAATAAATACAATATTAAATCCCCACACAATCGCGCTTTAATCACAACACCCTTCTTATATTACGCACAATGTACGCCATGGCGTATGCGTATTTTTATTATGTATGTTCTCTAATATCTATTGTTATTTTGATGATATGGCCAATTGTATGCCATTATTATATGAGCGCTAAATGTGAGAAAGTCACAGCTGCTTTCTTTTCATCAAAAAAGTGAATACCAATTGCCGTTATAAATATATGAATATGTTTTTCGTGGTATATTAGCAGAAGCAACGACTTTGTCGAACTATTTAGGCGCTTCATTATTAGGTGCTTAGCATTGTGGAGGGTAAATTGTTTGAATATAAGTTAATTTGATTTTAATGTAGAGTGTTGTGCACCGAAATTTATATTTGTATTGCAGTGTTGGATATCGTATTTGAAAGTAATTGTGTGAGGTTGGAATTTATGAGTTTTATAGAGGATGAAGTGAAGCCCTCTACAACACGCGACAGCGACTATCGTTTACACTTTATAGTTAGAACATCGAGTCTTTCATGATAGTAAAATCTTCTAGCCATGTATTCATAAAACACTTTGGATCTGCTATAGCTGGGAGCGCACACATTGGAACCAAAAACTTCGTGTTGATGACGGAAATCATAGAATCCAAGATGTTTCAACTTCAGTCTGGCAAAAACTGGATTCTCGAGAGGAAATTGTTGCCTCCCTGCTATCTTTTAGACACCTCTGAACCATCGCTCTTCTTTAATTTTTGTTTTTTTTTTGAAATCCTCAAGAGTTGACTGTGGAAACATTGCATCCGTCTTCTTGCATTTGCCTGAATTTCGCCTATTGAAGACCATGTTGAAAACCCAGTATATGGCACTACCACTACACGTGCGCACAATACGTGTATGCTTATCATATATGTATACATACTATATTTCCACGTTCCAAACTTGTCCTTTTGATTATTTTCCATAGCTTAGTGTCGATTTAGGTCATCCGATTAAGTAGATTAACATTTCCTGTTGTGGATTTGCTTTTGTGTTCACTACAGTTCATAATCGAAACGAAATTCACATTTTCGATTGCGCTCGTTTCACAGAAGCGCTCACACACCCACCCCCACACACACACATACAGCCAGCCATACAAACAAACAATGCGATTTTATCAGTAAATTGAATATGATGGATGATCAACGATAATTATACAACAATTGTAAATCAATTGCGAATGTTTTGGTTAGCCGGGCACTGGACTGTCACCGAACGTTCGTTCGACAAATAATAATAAAGAAAATAATAATAAAAGCAATAATGGCAACGAAATTAGTTGCCATGAAAGCGCACTGTGCACGATGGCATTTAGTTTAACGGTATATTGGAAATTTTTATTGCCGGAATTGCATAAATATGGCATGGAATTGTTCGCGAAAGCTGAAATGTCAAGAATGTGGTTGCATTTTTTATATAAATGTATTTTTTTAATAAAATATTTTAAGAGAATTCGTGCGTGCGCGTTATTGATTTCCATTTTAAATAATTGAAATTTAGAAAAATGTGTTTACCATTAAATAAGTCGGTTAAATAACAAAATATTGCAAGCTGTGAAAAATCGTTGACCTAACAATTAAAAAAAAAAAAACAACAACATTTTCGTTTCATAAGCTGAATGAGTCGGAGCGGTGGCTAGATGATAGAGCAACACGGCTTCTATCGGGCGAGAACAAACTAGTATTTGACCGTAGAATATGATGAAGCGGATTTGTCTCAATTAAAATAGGAAGTTGACAGTTTTTCCATAAAGAAACACAAGTGCAGCATCACATAGAAATCAATTATTTGAGAACGATTGAGTGAAATGTTTTTAATGGCAGTATTCTTGTTAAGGTGTCTTGTGCAAACTGTCGGTTCTGCGACATGGAACAGGAAACTCAAGAATACCTGATTATCGATTGCCCAGCAATTTGCAGAAGCAGGTTCAAGGCCCTAGGTTCCATCTACGTGAACAAGGATCACACCACCTCATTCACGTTCAGCAGGTTCCTGAAATTGTTCAGGATGCTGGATCTTTGTGACCATATGTCATATAGGGGAAGGCACAATAGACCATAGGTCGCAGTGCACAGTCTCAATTTAGTATTTATCTATATAAACTTGTTCATATTCAAATTCCTCGAATTTTTCAACCAGAATTATGTTCAAATACTTACAAAAGATGTTCTAACAATGAAATGTTTCTAGCATTTTTGAGAAAACATTTCAAGAAAATCTTTAAAATTTGATATTTTCAGCCTAGAGGAAGAAATATTTGTTCTTAAAATATATGTATGCAATCTTTTTTAATTTAATTTTTAAACCACTGTGTGGAACTTGGTAGATAGTAGTCTCCTTAAAAATTACATCTTCAAATATGGTACCTTTATTAATCGGTTTCTGAATATGATAGCTTATATAATATAACATATTCGGGAAAGAAGTATTGATATATTTAAATTGTACTCGAAAGTAAAGATTAACGAAGGGAGTCAATACTATTTTCGGAGTTGGTTTTTTGACACTTGTTACCTGATTTATACTCAGTTTGGTTTGCCATTTCATAATGAACAGATTTTCTCTGAAACCTGCAAATTTATTATCTATCGGTAACTCGAGTAACCACGGAACGATTTCGCATCACGAGAGTTAGATAATGTGAATTCTCAGAGACGACGTACGTTATGGAAGCAAAGTACCGAAGGCCAGAAAAAATCCATCCGACATCGCGGGCAAGAATTCGAGCTATTTGTGCGTCGCACGTTCCGTGAATGGGCTTAAAACGAGATGTTCAGCGATTCTAATGCCTCGGGCGTTTTCTGCTGTAAATAATCCAAAAATTTAATCGGGTAGGGTTGCCAAATTTTAAAACATTTGATTGGTTTTTGGCATCACTAAATTAATTATTTTTTTTATAGGGTTGCCACATGTTTATATATCAATGAAAAGTTAATGCAAAAATTTCAATGTCTAGGGTTACCAAATTGTAAATTATTTGATTTTGTTTTGTTTGCATTAAGGTTTAAATTTTTTAGGGTTGTCATCTGTTGCCAGATTTAAAGTATTTGATTTTGCTTTGGTAGCACTAAAGTAAGTAGTTTCTTTCATATAGGGTTGCCGGACATTAATCCGTCAATGAGCTGTTAATACAAAAATTTCAGTGGATATGGTTACCATATTTTAAAAAATTTGATTTTGCTTTGGTATCATTAAAGTTATTAGATTCTTATTGGGTTGCCAGATGTTAATATTAAATGTGTTGTTAATCCCAAAATTTCAAAAGGTATGGTTGTCATATTTTAAATTATTTGAATTTGTTTCGATTGTATAAAAAAAATTAGGTTTGCCATCTATTAATATTCAAATATTTTGCTGTTAATGTGAAAACTATCACCCGGGTTGCCATATCTAAAGTATTTGCTATTGCTTTTGTAGCATAAAATTATTTAGGTTTTTCTTTTAGAGTTGCCAGATGTTTATAATTTATGTCGTATTGTTCGTACAAATATTTCAGTAGATAGAGCTGCCACATTTTAAAGTATTTGATTTTGCTTTTGTAGCATTTAATGATTTACAGTTTTCTTTTAGAGTTGCCAGATATTAATGTGTCAATGTCGTGTTTTTAACACAAAAGTTTCAGCGCATAGGTATGCCATATTTTGAAGTTTTTGATTTATGCTTTTTTGGTATTAAAACATTAGTTTTGTTTTTTAAGGTTGCCAGATATTCAATTTCCGATATAGCAACATTAAGTTTATAAAGAAAATAAAAAATCTTGTTTCACGTTAAAAAAACTAAATTTTCTTTGAGTTTAAAAAAATACTTGTTTTCACTCTTTTCCAATTACATAACGATTTCGAAATAATTTTTGTTAAACGAAGAATCTCATAAGGAATTGTAACATGTTTTTGATTTTCTTTTTATACTTTTCTTTTGCTTTTCTCGTTACTGAAAACTCAGAAAGTAATTTTCGATTGCTTTCTGCATTTCTTCTACCTTTTTTTTCTTTAAATTTTCATCGACTGAATGAAGTAATGATTTTTGCTCAGCAGCCTGCTTCTATCGACTACAAATGCCAGCAATAGAGTTCGACGTGAAATTCACAGGTGAATTTCTCGTTGTAAAAAGTTCGCAAATACACCTGGGAAATTGTGTAACTCTCCAACGTTGCCACCTGCAAATGCTGGAAGAACCACATTTTTTTTCTGTAATTTTTAGAAGAATTTCTGCAGCACAAATCTACTGCTGCACTTCAGCTGCTACTTATATGCAGTTCTTTGGGTAGCAGAAGTGAGTCGTGCCAGACTGATGAGCGTGTTGAGGAGCAGCGTGCGCCAGTTGCTTTGCCAGCAACGCATATTTCATTCGCAGTTCAATGGAGATTTCCCAACTTGAACTTCTTCCGCTCGAATAAAATTTATGAAAGCAAGCAAAAGCCCAAAAGAATAGCACACAATTACAACGATAAAAAAAAAGCGAAATAATAAAAATAAATTCATAAAATAAATGCAGAAATTTTGAATTGCGAAAAAATTGCGTAAATTGCACAGATAAAAGAGCAATGCGTTGCAACGAAGTGTGGAGAGAAAGAGAAAACTGTGTATATGCCTCTCTCGTGAATCGTGCGCCTTTTCGCCTACTTTTGCCAGCCAAATCTAACGGGGCTCTAACGAGTGTCTCAGCGCCAGTTTTGTATGCAAAAAGTTTTGCTGCCAAAATTGTTGTTGTTGTAGCACGGCAGCGGTACGGAAACTGCTGAAGAGTTACAAATGTGACAAGACTGCAGGAAAGAAGGGCCATTTGTGCTTTTTCGCTACTTTGGAATATATTTTTTTCTCTTAATTTTCGGTATTAAATTTTTTGTTATTATACCCTGAACAGGGTATATTAACTTTGTCACGCCGTTTGTAACACCCAGAAGGAAGCGTCGGAGACCCTATAAAGTATATATATAAATGATCAGGATGTTGAGCTGAGTCGATTTAGCCATGTCCGTCTGTCTGTCCGTCTGTCCGTCTGTCCGTCTGTCTGTATATATACGAACTAGTCCCTCAGTTTTTAAGATATCCTTTTGAAATTTTGCAAACGTCATTTTCTCTTCAAGAAGCTGCTCATTTGTCGGAACGGCCGATATCGGACCACTATAGCATATAGCTGCCATATAAACTGAACAATCGGAATCAAGTTCTCATATGGAAAACTTTCACATTTGACAAGATATATTCACGAAATTTGGTATATAATATTTTCTAAGGCAAAAATGTAGTCTCCGAACAAATTGTTCAGATTGGTTAACTATAGCATATAGCTGCCATACAAACTGAACGATCGGAATCAAGTTCTTGTATGGAAAACTTTCGCATTTGACAATGTATCATCACCAAATTTGGTATGGAATATTTTCTAGGGAAAAAATGTAATATCCGAGAAAATTGTCCAGATCGGTTAACTATAACATATAGCTGCCATACAAACTGAACGATCGGAATCAAGTCCTTGTATGGAAAACTTTCGCATTTGACAAGATATATTCACGAAATTTGGTATATAATATTTTCTAAGGCAAAAATGTAGTCTCCGAACAAATTGTTCAGATTGGTTAACTATAGCATATAGCTGCCATACAAACTGAACGATCGGAATCAAGTTCTTGTATGGAAAACTTTCGCATTTGACAATGTATCATCACCAAATTTGGTATGGATTATTTTCTAGGGAAAAAATGTAATATGCGAGAAAATTGTTCAGATCGGTTAACTATAACATATAGCTGCCATACAAACTGAACGATCGGAATCAAGTCCTTGTATGGAAAACTTTCACATTTGACAAGATATATTCACGAAATTTGGTATATATTATTTTCTAAGGCAACAATGTAATCTCCGAAGAAATTGTTCAGATCGGTTAACTATAGCATATAGCTGCCATACAAACTGAACGATCGGAATCAAGTCCTTGTATGGACAACTTTAACATTTGACAAGATATATTCACGAAATTTGGTATAGATTATTTTTTAAGGTAACAATGTAATCTCCCAAGAAATTGTTCAGAACGAGTTACTATAGCATATAGCTTCTATACAAACTGGACACATAGTTACTAACAGAAATGCACCTGTGAAGGGTATTTAGCTTCGGTGCAACCGAAGTTAACGTTTTTTCTTGTTCTTTTTAATTTTTTTTTTTGTTTGTGAATGGCAAAATGCAAACCAGGCATAAAAATGGAAATTGCGTTATTTGTAATAGTCGCCGAGAATTGAAAATGCAGCACCAGCTTCGGCAGCAGTGGCAACGGCGACGACGCCATGCGAGAGTAAGCAATTTATTTCACAAATCTCGCGTCGCTTAGAAAATCCATTTGGCGCAAACAATGCAAATGCCTGAACAAAATAGTGAAAATAATATAAATGCCTTGCAGAAAGAATCTGCAGTATAGCACAAAGTCTTGTAGACTTGTAGAAACAATCAAATAATAAATTGCGTATGTGGCAGGGATAAGAAAAGATTGACTTACAGCCGCATACATGCGTATAAATGCGGGCATACTGTACATACTTATATACAAAGGGACATGTGCTTCTTAAAGCGAGGCTCAATAGGAGAAAATTATTCTGAATTTGTGCATCTAAGAGCCTAAAGCAAGTTTTTCGTTTACTAATGTTGCATATGATAGAAATTGATGAGTTTTTATTTTATTAATGGTTGCCAAAATTTATTAAAATTGTATTTTAATATTTCAAAAAACATATATTTTTTAAATTCATCATTTTTCCACTTTTCTTTCATTACAAGCCATATTGCTTTATATTCGCCATCAAGGTTCGCAAATTTTTCACCGAACCGTTTAGTTTTCAAGCACATTTAGATGAGGCCTTTGTCTTAATTTATTTTCACAACCATTCACCTCGTTTTCTGACCCAATTGACAAACAACGGAACAAACGAAATTAATGCTTAGTTATCGAAGTAATCCCAAAAAATTGTACGGTTTATGAATATTAATTTCAGATTCCTAAAAATTGTTCTCAAGAATGCGAGGAATCGTCTCAATGTGAAATTTCTGTGAACCAATTGTCGAAGCTTTTTTGCCACCCTGATAGAGGTATCTCTAAAAACGCCTCATTCGGTGCCAAGTCAGATGTAAATGATGGATGACTCATCGAACCGATGTTTTGAGTGCTCAAAAAGGCAGTTGTTTGGTTTTCCCGATTTCTTGAATGACAAATGAGTATCTACTACTTAGAATTTACTGTTCTGCGTTTTTCGAGGGGTATTGTAACGATATATATCGAGTTATTTCAACCATTTGCTTCGTAGTTCGACCGTTTAGCTTCGATTCGGCTCATTTTGAAACACACATACAGTCGGGCTCGTTCGTATAAATCCATAATTCGTCATCTGTCACGTCGTCATAGACATGTTTCGAAGCACAGCTATCGAATTTTTTTAAATTTTCTCTCGAACAATTGACACGAGCCTTTTGGAGCTATTGTCAAGTTGTGTGGGATCCAAAATGAACGATCTCTTTTCCAGTCAAATGTCCATGCAATATTGAATGTATGTTGGTGCTACTAATTCCTGTATATACTTAGTTGTCTCTATCTCACGGTAGGTCACTTGAAGATCTTGCATAACGCACAGCATCAGTAGTTTCCGGAACAAAAACTGATTGTGAGTGACCTTCCCGAAATTCGTCTGGGAGTGATTTCCGACCTCGATTTGATTCACCACACCATCGATAAGTAGTGGTCCTTGATGGAGCTTCCTCGTCAAAACTTGAATTAAGTTCATCGATGTACTGTTGCTGAGTTAATCCACGTCAGAATCGTAAAAAATAATTCCATTTTTGGCCTAGATGAATATTTGAAGTTACTGTAAAAAACACATAAGGTGTTCGTGTGTCAAAACTTTATGATGAAGTTGTGAGTCCCGAAATAGAAAAGGCAACTTTAGTATTAGCGCAGGGCTGCACCTCAAGTGATGCCTCTTGGTTTGAGAATTTGATGTAATTTGTTTGATTCGCTGGCGAGTAACGTTGGTGAATCGAATACGCTTATATAATCTTTGGACATGTAGAGTGTAACTTTGAAGTCGATAAGCTGGAAAGTGATGATTGGTGTTTGTCTCTTATCTTTTTCTTAAATCTGTCTCATTTTAAATATTTACTCAAATAAAAACTTGATCTTATTAAAGCCATATAAGAAATTCAAGTTATTACGGTGGAATCTATTTACTTTACATTAAATATAAATGTTTTTTCTGCATAACTCAAATGTTTTCAAATCTCAGTATGTTATAATCATTCCAGGCAAGCCGATAAATTTATTATTTTTGTATCCAGTCTTATTTAGTGGATACAAAACGATTTTTTGTACCACGCGTAGTTCCTGAACAATCGAAACAGATCCAACACCGTTGATTGATCGCCGTACTTCTATTATTTTGTCGATATTTTCGACAATTGACCTCCAGAGCGCCTTAGATATCAAAATTGACAGAACGGTACGAACGAAAACGAAATTTCGCCAAATTTTTCTTACTCTGCAGTTTCGGGACC
Source organism: Bactrocera correcta (assembly GCA_027475135.1). Lineage (NCBI taxonomy): Eukaryota > Metazoa > Arthropoda > Insecta > Diptera > Tephritidae > Bactrocera > Bactrocera correcta. The sequence continues at coordinate 59,339,203 of CM050327.1, forward strand.
GTAAACACTATTCATGTTTTCAGCCGTATGGCTGGTGCTTTGGCATTAATGAACAAAACTGTAAAATATGGCTCTTTTTTGTGTACGTCTGTGACGGTCGGAATCTCATACTGCGTAACACAATCATACTTACACAACTAGAGTTAGAAGCTAATAAAGACATCTCTTGGAAAAATTATATTTTTATTTTTATTAAAGAAAATATTTATAGTTAGTCCTTAGATTTCTAATTAGAATTAGTTGTTTGAAAAGACTAAGCGATTAAGACCGGGACCAGTTAGAATTCATTTTTTAACATTATATTCTCTTAGCTCATTTTATTTTCCTTGTTGTTAACGGTTATCTCCGTTAAGGTGGTAAGTTTCAGATAAGTTGTCATCGAAGTCATCCAACGGTAGGCCTAGGAAACATGCTGTTTCGACGTTGTTGGATCATAGGGAGAGATCTGTCAGATATGTAGGGTTAGCTGGGTATACAAAAAAGGTGATCAGAGTCGGAGACTCGTTGCATTCTGGACATGTATTTGCTATGTCGGGATCGATTCTGGATAGGTAAAAGTTTAACCTGCTACAGTATCCAGAAGAAAGCTGCTCAAGGGTCAATCTCGATTCTCGCGGCAACTCGGCTTATCGTCTGGAATGGGTGGTTGTTTGACTCCAAGCACGCCATTCACTAAGAAGGAGTCGCTGAATGTGTTTATGGCTCCATTGCGAATGTCGGTCAGTGCGAAGTTTGTTGCGTCTGAAGTCTGGTCGGCGTGTTGTCTTACTCGTATGTCGTCGACGTAGTTAAGGAAATATCTCCTGATGTTCCAACGAGGCGGTTCCGCTTTAAGCAGGAGTAGGTTCTTAATCCTATTTCGTCGTGAGATATTAAGAGTTCGATATAATGAGAAATCTAAGTTATGGAATGCTTTGATACGAACAATTCATTGTTACGGGTTTTAAATGTGAATGATTTTGAGTGGGCATCCAGTGGGCTGAATAGTAGCATGCGAGAATCGATTGGTTATAGGATAAGTGTTTGACGTGACAGAGTTGAGTATGATCTGGTGGGTTAACACAAGCTTTAGCCTGGAAATTGGTGGTGATATTACTAGACGTCATTCCAGAGAATACATATACATTTTAGTCAAACCATATATAATATCAGCACATATTGAATCACCCTGTGCACAGTTTCAGTCTACAATGCCATTATACAAACACAAGCATACACATATATACATACAAGCAATGCAAACATGCTAGTCACTCAACTGAATGTGTTCGCCAGTTGCTTGGCTGGCATTACATTTTCTAACTCGAACTCTACATCAAGAGCCTTCACCTCCTCGTCAAACCATTGTACGCAACGGGAACGCGCCTCAGCACATCCTCGGCATTTGGCAGTATGTTTCAACTGACCAAAGCACTGAGCCAATCGTCTCTTTGTTCGCTGGTGACTAAGATTTATTTGCATTTCATTGCTGGAGGAGCAGAAAAATTGCATTATTTGTAGCTGACAGAGAGTGTGCAGTGTGTGCAGCGGCGCAGAAAGAGCGATGGCGTAAAGGTCATTTCACATTACTGGCACAGCCATGGCGAAAGAATAAACATTTTAAACTAAGCGCAAACACTACCAACGCCAACAAAAACAGCAACTGCAACAACACAGACTCCCCAGCACATCCGCCACACATCGGCATTGCGCTATTTGCGTTGGCAATGTTGCAGCGGCGTAGCGTCAGCGGCGTTGGCGTTGGTGACAGCGCCCCCACCAAATATCCTTTCTGCTACATTATCGCTCGATTTCTTCCGAAGAATGCTACTTGTAATGCCATTTGATATTTCTGTCTTCCCTCCTATCTCTCTCCGCTTTGCATATCTCGCTGCCAAGGCTTTTCTTCACTTTTTTGTAGTTGTTGGTTTTTGCTTGTTATGCATTAGATATGCTCGCCTCGGCATCGACAGCCAATCGAATGTGGGGGGAAAGCCATGCGGAAGTAATATGCTAATGCTTTCCACACATCGAGCTGTGTATGTGTGTGTGTGTTTGTGCTTTTCTGCATTTGCAGTCATGTAGGAGTGTGAGTATGTGCGTCGTGTCTTGTCACAAAATGCGCTTCGCAATCTCCCACGCGACAGCTGACCAGCTTCTTGTGCTTGGCGAAGCGGCAGCAGCAGCTTTGAGATAAAACTCTTTTTTCGTATTTTATTCTGACTAAAATATTATTTTTGTTGTTGTCAGCAAGCTGTTTCGTATTTCTTCTATTTTACTGTAAAACCAAATTCTGTGTGGTTTTGTAATTCAATACTTTCTGCTGTTTATTTATGACTATTTTTCTTCCGAAAAATGGCATTATCTGGCAACCTCAATGCTCTCATATTTGACATTTTACACTTTCCACATTATCGCTTTGTGACTGTTTGGTCGAAAGCAGCTTTGCTACTCACTAACTATATTTTTGTTTTTGTTATGCATATATTCTGTATAAATTATTATAGGTCCATAATTTGTGATTTCTTCTGAAAAAGATTTTTGAATAACTGCGTGGACTATGAGATGACTTAAACTATTTTTATACTTTTGCAACATGTTGCTACAGAGTAAAATAGTTTTGTTCACATAACAGTTGTACGTATCACCTAAAACTAAGGAAGATAGATAGATAGATAGGGTTATATATATAAATAGGAGAGGAGTTAAAATCCAGGTGACTATCTGTCTGTCCATCCGTCCGTGCGAACTGTGACCTGAGTAAAAATGGAGATATTTTGATGAAACTTGGTATGCGGGTTTCTTAGTAAAAAAGTAAAAGTTCGAAGATGGGCTAAATTCAGACGTATTCTCGCCAACCAGCCCATCTCACCGAGTTATGTTAAGGTTGCAAATGTGAAATGGGCCCTGAGCAGTGAGGATATACGTCATATGATCCTTGATACTCCCTTGTGGCTTATTCATGGTATGTAGTATTGGCAAAAACAGTTAAAATCGCCACCCAGCCCAACATTGAATTAGAATTTTCATGTACTTATTATGCGTCTTGGCTGGGAGGACTTTAGTGTCTTCAGCTTATTTTGAGTTTTCGGTTTCGGCTCATTTTGGGAGCGCTGTTCGCTCAGTTTCGACGTCAAACTCAGAAGCCCACATTTTGTCAATAGAAATGATATCTTTTGCGACCTCCATTCGACGACCAAAAAAGATTACCAAAAGAGTCCACGACTACTTGTCGAGCATTGACCCGCTTTATACCCACAACACTAACAAAAACCTGTTGAGTCGTTCCTTAAGAGATTTTCATATTCTCTGCTATCTTTCTGAGGCCAATATAACGATTTTCGAAGTCATTAAAATCTGTAGATAGACGACTCGCATGAGGCAAGTTTTCGATGATTTCACGACCTTCATCAAATGCTTGCTGGCATTACCGGCAACACTTTCAAGGATTTCGTAGCTCTGATTCCGTGAAGCACAAAATGAGGGGATGAAACTCGTTACATTGTTTTCACAATTTTTAGAATACCTTTTATCGATTCGGTTCTCGCGCGCAGTTTAACAGACAAGTCAAGCCAAATTTGAACCTTTCGTAACTGTCTTCAAGCAACTTTTTCTTTCTAAGATCCTAAGAAAATAGATAAGAGTGAGACTAATGAGAGGGAGGAAAGAGAGCAATGGAAAGGGATGTACCGTTAAACTGACTCAACTCCTTAGCTCTTGTTTTTTTTTACCGATCAGAGCAAAATTTTGCCCTTTCAAGGATTATTCACTAGGGTTTATATATCAGTGTTTCCGTTACGGTGCTAAAATTAATATAGCGTCACAACGAGAATACTCAGAGATTTCCTGGATTATTAATTTTGACTTGACAATGTTTTAAAATTATACCGAATATGTAAACATATACATACCGAATGCAAGCATAAGTTATGAACATGCAGAAAAGGGATAAAAAGTGATGAATTCACCCAATGCAAACACCAAATGCTGCAACATTATATATTTAACGTACACATTTTTATTAAAAATTCAGAGTGAAATATCTCAATTTTTGCTGGTGCTTGCTGTCATATAAGAGCAGGCAACTGCTATCTTTGTATGGTGCAAGCAACATGCATAAACACGTACTCATCTGTGTATACTCGTATATACGCATCTTACTGCACGTCATCTGCTGCCAAGCAGTTGAGTTGTATGCTAGAGCAGCACATCCTTTTTGTGCGCCTTCAGATATGCTACACACGAGCTATGGCTATTACTATATCATAGTTGAGACTGAATATTAGGGTGGTACGGAAGGTATTAGAGAATAGTAGAGAGGTTACAATATTTTGACATAAATTAAACAAAAAAAAAAAAATTTAATAAAAAAAAATTTTAATAAAAAAAAAATATTAAAAATAATTTAATAAAAATTTTTTTTTTTGAAAAAAATTACAAAAAAATTAAAAAAAAAATTAAAAAAATATTTATGAAAAAAAAAAATTACCAAAAAAAATATATATATTGCGAGCTTCATAAACTTCCCTCTGGTTTAAAAAAATACATTTGCTTGCATTAGTTTAAGCGAATTATACAGAGCATAATATTAAATTTTAAAATTTTATTTCACTACTTTTTGGACCACCCTCGTATCAATCAATAGCTGCTAGTTTGAGTGGCAGCTCAGCAGTATTGCATGCCGTTATGCACAAACTATATACAGAGATGGATGGTTAGTAGTAGTAGTAAAGTTGCAAGCACATATACTTGCATATATGCACACATACATACATATATAATCATATATAAACATTTTAAATGGTCATTCATGCTCGAACCTTAAAATAAGTGGCAGCTTGTATATGAGTATGAGTAGTTCATGGGCATCACATACAATTTATCTGTATATGTGTGTGTGTGTGAGTTTATATGCGCAGCAGCTTGTGTAGTACACGCGTACGGTATTAATAATTTTAAGAATTCCATTGGGGAAAATAAACATTACATATTGCTTGCAATACCATTTATGCAACTACTTGGAAAATTTTGTAATTGCTTGGGTTATATGTATAAGTGTGCGTGTATAAGTATGTATGTGTGAAATGTGCAACTGCGCTGGTGATAAATTAATTTCGGTCTCCGTTTATAAAAATAGTACATAGTACCGTTACATAAATATCACTCTGAGCTATGGACATTGCTATTTAATTAAATTGTAATATTTTTACTGCTGATATCCGCATTCGGACTGAGTAAGGTGTAGTTTTGCTGCTCATTTGCAAAGTTGTATCAAAAATATTTGCTTTAAAACAGCTGTGCTGTCCGACAGAGCGCTTACCTTTGTTATTTCTAACTTTGGCAACCTAATGGAGAGTATGCAGTTGTATAGTATGAGTCTTCTTATATAAGAAATATAGCCCGCAAAACTTAATCGAAAGTCTACCCATTTGACGAACAGGCGTTATATGCAAACCCCGGTTATTTTAAACACGATTCAAAAGCTATTATAGGTTTATGTATGTATAAATCTATGTAAAATCTTTCTCACCGGCATCATTTTTGAAGAAACACCGATCGATGATTCCACTGACCCACACACCACACCAAACCTTCATTTTTTCTGCATGAAATAGCAGCTATTGAATCTCTTCAGGTTGCTCTTCGTCACAAGGGGAGCAATTTACATACGTTTTGAACCAGAAAAACACCTTAAAATTTGGCTCGAAAACGTAGTATCTTCTTGGAACAAGAGCTCATAGAGCAGAGCGATGTCGCTTGGGAAGGTCTAGCGGTTTCAGTTCTTGCATAAGTAGTGTTATTTGTGTTTTTAATTTAATATCTCGACGTAAAATGTGCCAAGGTGTTCCATACGTCAGTCCGAGTAGCTGCGAACGGCGTTGAATCGACTTTCCACGAGCTTCGTGTACACTCTCAGCTAGGGCTGCTATATTTTTTTCGCTGTACATACTATATTTCCTCGTGCTCTATTCGGTCCAATATTATCCAATAATAAATGCAGGGTCTCAAGATGGGGTGTTGCGATCGTCCGTAAGTTACATTTTTTGCATGGACCAGTTTCAGTTCTTAGCGATGCCAGATAGAGCACCGTTAGGTAATTCATGTCAAGTAGTCATCCTTGATGACGCCAGCGCTTGACGCGAATTTTAATAGCCTCTGCGGCTTCACTAGCGATAATTCTTCCAGTGTCTCATACTGTAGTGACCCTCAATTGCTTGAATCATTGCCTTGCTAATGCGCGACAAATACACAAGAGATGTTTTATTGTTTCCCTGGTGCCTTGCTCTTGACACTTCTTGCAGATTCCTCGATCTGTCGTTCCATTGAGTTTGATCTCCATTGCCATGCTCCTTTTCAGATCGTCGTAGAGACAAAGTATGAGCTTGCAGCTGTTGGTCACGTTTTTGGATGACAGCCGTACACCACTTGTAGCAATCTCGTTCACTATCTTCTGCATAACTAGCTCTGCTCTCCACTGCTCACGTTATTCCTATGAGATTTCTGGTTCATATGCGAAATGAGGTAATGACCATGATTTCTGCTTGGCTGTTTACGTAGATATTAAATCTGGAGTTGCTTGCCGTTGCATTAGAGGCAAGCTCCGCAGGTTTTCCGATACCAAAAGCCTTTGCTTGATATATACTGCAATGATCTGGCAGCTTATGAGGCTTTTTTATGTCTAGTTCTGGTCATTAAATTCCCATTCCAACTCGGTTCTCCATTTTTGATCCATCCGTGGGTCAAGTGAAAAGAAGGTAGACATAGTCGCCGCCTACTAAACCGCCGTAACCCGCAGGGCTACTATATGTTCAACATTTTTTTATACCAACTTTTCTACCGCCAGTAGTCGTTCCATTGATTTTTCTGAGTAGTTTTTAGCGAAGAGTTCTATAGGCAGATTTGCTACGAGTTTAAGTACAGTATTATTAAAAGTATTCTTAAAAAGATTTGAGACCACAACATTGCTGAACAGCGGGTATTATTTTCAACTGTCAAGATAACAATTGAGCTCCAATCAAACAAGACTTCAGTCAATATCTTCCCGTCTTAATTAGAACGTCAGATAAAGTTGGACTACGTTAGTTGGCTGATATTTCAAGATAATGGAATGAACATACATATTTAGACTTCTATGCACAGTCCGTCGTGAAGCCAGACTTTTGTTTCTCTTCTAGTTAGTTATCTGTTAGTTAGTTAAATATCAGCTAACACCAAAGCGCCTTATCCACTATATGGCCTTGATGTCTAAAAGTATGAGATCCGAGCTGTTGTAGCTTTGATCAGGCAACGACGGCACAATGACGCATTAAGATGATTCTAACACATCTTCTACTTTCATGCCGCTATTCAACCTTACCGCATGAATCTCGATCGGACAGCGTTCAGATAGAACTCCTACAACCATTGAAAGTTGAACTTTGCTGAGAGCAGTAGATCTCATACGATTTACACTGGCTCAAAAGGACTTGGCCACTGCACAGTTGGAAGTAATTGAGAAAGGTAAATCAAATGCATTTGTGCAAAACCTTCAAACCGATGATGAAAGTTTTTGCTTAAAAAAGAATTATCCTGGAGATGTGATGGAATTTCTAAAAAAGATCTTATTAAATTTTCGACGGACACTATTGTGTATTCTTTCGAGCTTTAAAGTGGGAAGTTGGGATGAAAGAAGAAAATATGATTGCGTTTTAAAAGACATAATGAGAATAGCTTTGAAAAAAGTATTAACTCAGCGTTTCGAGTTGAGCTGTTGTAGTCACGTACGTATCCCTGTCCATCTGTATATACGCGAACTAGTCCCTCAATGGTTGAAAGATCGATCTGAAAGTCAGCATACGTCGTTTTCTGTTCAAAACCAAGACCTTGTGTGAAAACTTTCTTATTTGATAAGATAGAGTCACGAAGCATGATATGGATAATGATAATATGATTGGTAATGCCTTTCATTGGACTCATCTTCATAAAAATTTTCTTCTAAACATGGTCATTTATAGATCATTTCTTATAATATATAAGCATATATCTCAGCTTAGGGTCTCCCCTTTCTTAACCAAACTTTGCTCTGCTTAAAAAAATCGTACCAGTGCCCACTGAGCAACGATAGCAACTGTATATATCAACCCCCATGCAGGCTGAATGCAATTTTTCTACTGCAGTTTTTCATTGATTGCTTAAGCCTTTATCAAACAAGCCGGCAGCTGGAGAACAAGAAAATGAGCATGAAAAAAATGTGTCGCGCATAATGTCTGTCTGACTGTCCTGTTAAGGAACTGCTCGTTTAGACACATGCTAACGGTACCGTCAATGTATTGATATATATGTATTTACCTGCACATAGGCATACATGCATATACGAGTATATATTATATATGTGTGTATGCATGTATGTATGTATGCACCCCATTTCTTGAGTTTGTTACTGCAGTGCGACATTGTCACTGTTGCCATTTCATGTCACCGTCTAACGAACTGGACGAAGATTTTTCCCTACTTGCTGCTGTTGTTGTTTTTGCAGCAGCAATAATTTCGCAGCGCTGCTGCTTGCCACGTCTTTGAAAGTGGCACATCGTGGCAATGGCAGGGAAAATAATCTTTTAGCACTTACTTCCTTTTCGGAACATTAACTTCTGTCTGCTTGTGTAATTTTCAGCAGCAATACAATACCTAGAACTGGGGAAACACAGACACAGCAGCACAACCGCATACTTTATCTCGATCTAACGAAAAAAAAATCACTCATACGCCCTGTCGCACGTACAATATCGGACACTGCAAGCAACCGCAGCTGATTGTGGTAATACTTTTCCACTTAAAAATACTTGCACACACCTACAAAGCATTACATACAAAGCATGTGTGCACGCCAATTCCCCCCTCCCGCCTGTCACCGCCACTAGCGTCTACCCATACATCAGCAATTGCTCTAAGCACACATTTCATTTATTCATTCAGTGATTCCTTCTTTATTCATGCATTTATTTATTTATTTACATCAATAGTTGTAGCACATGCACTTGTCTCAGTGTGTGTGTATTTGTGCGCCCTCTGGCACACACGTGCCGGTAAATTTATGTCGCCAACGCCGGAGTAATAAAAAATGAATAATGTTGAAAATTATTTCTACACTCGCCTTGCCTTGCCTTGCCAAAGGTACTGTATATTTATGTGCCGTAATCTCAGTTTGAATGAGTGAAGCGCAAAGTTGAAGGTCATTTGTTGTAGTTGCTTTCGTGCTTATTGCTCTTTATTTCGTATTTATAGTTGCTGCTTTGGATTTGTCGCATTCTGCCTACAATGTGGCTACACTTGTGATTATAAATATTTCATATGCTGCTTAGGGGACTCTTTAAGTAAAGTAAATAATTGATTATTTGTTGTTGATTGTGCTTTTGTCGAGGAGGATTTTTTTCGTCTAAGAATTTTTGGTAACTCAAATGGTTTTGGGTATTATTGTTAGTAGGATATTTATTTTGGTATTTATTTATTTAGTTTTTGATGTTGAAATTGATGCTAGTAATGGTATTGGCAATGGAGGGCAGATAATTTTGATATTGATCAATATTGATATCAGCATTGATATGAGATTGATGAATGTAATGGTATTGGTAATCGGGTTATTTTGTATTGCAATTATCATTGATATTGGTATGGGTACTGGTATTGGTATTTGTATTGGTATTGGCATTGGTATTGATATTGGTATTGCTATAGGTATTTGTATTGGTATTGGTATTTGTATTGATATTGGTATTAGTGTTGGTGTTAATGTTGGTATTGTTATGGGTATTGGAATTGATATTTGTAGTGATATTGGTATTGGTATTTGTATTGGTATTTGTAATGATATTGATATGATATTGATATTGGTATTGATATCGATATTAGTATTGATATTGGTATTGGTAATGGTATTGGTGTTGGTAGTGGTATTTGTATTGGTATTAGTATTCGTATTGGTATTGGTATTGACGTTGGTATTGGTATTGATATTAGTATTGGTGGTACTGGTACTGCTTTGGTTATGATCTTAATATTGATATTAGTATTGATATTGGTATTGGTTTTGGTATTGTTATTGATAGTTGTACTGGTAATGATATTAGTATTGGTGTTGGTATTGATATTGATATTAGTATTGATATTGGTATTGGTGATAATATTGGTATTGGTATTGATATTGGTATTGGTGTTGGTATTGTTATTGGTATTAGTATTGGTAATAGTATTGGTATTGGTATTTTTATTAGTATTGGTGTTGGTATTGGTGTTGATGTTGTTATTGGTATTGGTATTTTTATTGGTATTGGTATTGATATGAGATTGGTGGTATTGGTACTGCTATTGCTACTGTTATTGGTATTGGAGTGGTACTGTTGTTATTGATATTGGTATTGATTTTGAGACTGATGTAAGTAGTTAATAGTGTTGACATTAATATGGCAATGAGTATTTGTATAAATAATTGAAATCGGTATGGGATTTATCTCGAAACTGGTTCATAATTTTGCTACCGTGATATCAGAATAGTATTAACGTCATGTCTTTTCATGGCATTTGGGTTTTGGTGTACTCTAAGTTCTGACTTCGTTTTCTTAATACGTCACAAGTCCATAGTAATGAAATAGGTATAAAAGGACTGTAGTTTAATAGTAAATAGTTTATGGCAGCCAGCTTTGCGGACCTAACTATTTTTCTAGTGTTCGTCACTTAAAAAAATACGCTTCAACTTGCGATATCACTCCGATTTAATAAAAAATTACTCACAAGCACTCCAGAAACAATTCCAGTTGAGTGCCTCTAAATTAAAGAAAACACACCACAAAGCAAAAGTTAGATTAGAACCTGCGCTTGCAGCCCGTCTCTAACAAAATCACAGCAAAAGTTCAAATACGTTTGCATTTTATGTAATTCCGAACTAATAAATGAAAGCCAATTACTTGGTGTCTGGAGTCAACAGTACAAAAACAACAAAGCGACACTGCTATTGTAAAGCAAGTAAGCAGCTTGTTGTAAAACGCAAAATGGCCTAAACGTATGAACAATGCAATTTAATTGAAACAATGCAACCAGCATTTAGAGACAATGTGCGCTTGTCTGCTCACACACACACACAAACATATGCTCACACAGGCGTATAGAAATGTAAACATGCAAACAAAAAGCAGCCACAACAAATGCTAATAACAAAATGCGTCGCAACGGAGTTTTGTGCTTGTAGCCTCGGACGATTTGCAGTTAAACCCATACCTTGGACAAGGGCAAAACATTTTCGGTGCTCAAAGGATATGGCAACGGCTGTGTGGCTAGTTTTGAAAATCGCTCAGACATTGTAGCCAGCAAACTCGTGAGGCAATAGTAAGATACCATATATATACATATATAGTATGCGTGTGCATATGTGTGCAAAGCCGGTTAAGCTGTTACATGTTTTGTAAGTGTATAATTTCGGTTAGCCAACAAAAGGAATGCAAAAGCTCTAGTTGCAGCTTTTTGATATTTAATTGCTTATATTTATGCCTTGGTGTGTGTGTGTGTATGTGTGTTTATAGCTGTGCGAGTAAGATATTATGCCACTCATGTCGTTTCCCACTGCAAGCAGTTATATTACGAATGCAAATGCACAAAAGGACATATGGGATATGCATATTTGAATAATTTCTTAAATGAAAGGTTACACATAACCCCAAAACACAGAAGGTTAGGTCGTTGAAATATATACATGTGCAGGCGTGTGCACAGTTAATTCCAAGTTGGTTGTTAGAATGTTTGAAAATTTGCTTTCGAGGAATAATTTAATTTCATTAGATTTAAAAATGTTAAGTTCGGTTTGCAGGTTAGCTTGGTTTAGTTACTATTTTAAGAGGCTGTTAGGGACCAAAGAGTGCATTTGAGTAGCTAAGGTGCACTTATGGCTGCTTAGGTCGCAGTTTATGAATATATTGATATTTAAAAGTGTAAATTTGGTGATCGAACTTTTAGTGCACAATACTCGTATTTGTTGATATGAGTAGAAAGTGTGGTTTGCTGTAATGTTGAGTCAATGCTAACTTTCAAAACGGCTTAAGCAATTTAATGCCTGAATGACATTAAACGCAAGGAAAAACATTAATTTCCAAACCGAAACTATAATACCACTCACAGGTGCATTTCTTATAGCTTCAAGGCTATTAAAATATCTTTATCTTGATTATGGTTGTGCGATCTGAACAATACGTTCCACGATTGTAGTGTCAAATTTCCACAGATTATAAAAAAATAGTTTACCATATATCATGGGTTATAATCTAGGCGAAATTTCAATAATTTGTCAAATAAAAATGTTTCTCATACAAGATCTTGATTTTGATCAGTCCGTTCTGTATAACAGCTTTATACGAAAGAGGTTCGATTTGAATCATATTTTTGCGGGTTATAGCGTTGCCTTAGTCAATAATTCATGCCAAATTTTCTCAAGATATTTTATCTAACAAAAAAGCTTTCCATATAAGGATTCGATTTTGATCGCTCAGTTTGTATAGCAGGTAAAGCATGATCTAATTCGAGGTTCCTTACTATTTTAAAGGCAAAACTCAGAAAATTCAAACTTAATGGGGAATGTTTATTCTCATTCCAGAGAAGAGTCTTTGATATTTATTTTTTGAAGATCATCATTTTTAAGTGTTGGTCGCATCCAACCCATCTATCGAGTCCAATTCTCTATGACCCGTTCGAGCATTTTGACTCGTAATTAGCGAAAAACATGCGTAATGTTTTGCTTCAAGGCCTGACTCAAAGCAGAATTGTCGGCATAGACTTTAGGCTTTACATATCCCAGAGCATAAAGTCTAATATCGCTCGATTTTGGTGGCCAAGCGACCGACCCAAAACGTGAAATTATCTGCTCATCTAAGAGTTCTCTTAATAAATCCCTTGACTATTGAAACCAAATATCGCCTAGATCAAGAGCTTCAATTTCAGGCATCAAATAGTCGGTTATTATGGCGTGACAACGGTCGCCATTGACGGTTAAATTTACACCGGCATTTTTTGGTTAAGAAATATGGACTGATGATTCCACCAGCCCACAAACCATACCAAACCGTTGCTTTTTCTGTATAAATTGGCAGCTATTTAATCTCTTTAGGTTGCTCTCTGTTCCTAATGCGGCAATTTTGTTTGTTTTCATAGTCATTGAGCCATAAATGGGACTCAATTTGGCTCGAAAACGTCGGATCTTCTTGAATTAAATGAAGTAGTCTTTATACGGTTCATTATCATGGTGGAAAATTTTCAAATTGACCTTTTAATATCGATTGAATATCGATTCAAAAATCGTAGACGTTCGGGTGACATTGTCATGTTTAATATGTAATGTAGTCAGCTCGTGTATTGAGTAGAAAAAATTCACAAAATAAAAACATGAATGTGAAGGGCTGAGAATCTTTCGTGAACTTCTTCTGGACAGCAACGCCATCTGGAAACGTGTTCGTCCTCTGCCACGTTCATATACTGTCAGTGATCAAGTTAACCTTTGAGCTTCAAACATGGCACAACGTCGTCATTATCGAAAGCCTTTAATCCACTTATCAAGCAGTCAATAAAATTTTCCATTCCTTTGGTTTTCAAAGTACATACTTTTTCTTGAAGCAGTAAACTTAATTGAAATCTGCCCAAAACTTCTCTAAAACGCGCGTTATCAAATCTTCACCGATTGTATACAACAGAGGAATGTACACTGAGACCTTGAGTATTCTTCGCAGGCTCTCACGCAGAAATTTTCGGGTTTTTTTTGCCGGCCGCAGATTTTTTGTTTTTCTTTATCAACTTTCAGCTCTGAAGCCATTCATTCGTGTCTGAATAAATGGATCGAAAATATTCCTCAGGGTTTTGTCTTCGATTTCGGAATCTTACAAGCAGCGTAGCTATCAAATTTGATGCCTTTGTCAGATTGATCGATTCTCTTTAGAATCACGCTGAGTTAATAAATTAGAGGTAGTATATCACATAGGCAAAAAAATACTAATTATAAATTAAAATTTGTACTCCGCTGCGATGAGTATCCTTATTTTTCGAGTTAATAATTTTTTTTTCAGGAAGTCGAAAATTTCCGGATTATATTTCTGTTACTTTATATTTTTTCAGATTAGTAAAATTATTAATAAGCCATTTGACCCTTGGAAATTTTCTCCATTTCCTCTCCCTGAATCTGCCACTGTTACAATAAAAAAAAAAATTTCACTGAACGTCGTTTCCTACATTCAGAACGTTTCGGCACCAGACATTTGATTCCGCACACAAGATTTAATGGAACTTCTTTGTTGAATAATTTTACTCTAATTTTTATTTTGATGACATTTGGCACAGACGTCACTGACAGTTATACCGACCGAAAAAAAAACATTTCGACGTATAGATTCTCGCGCGAAATTAAAAAATATTATTAGTTTTTTTTTTGCTCACAGTAGCTTACACTACTTTTGAACTTTGATATCGCTTTAATAAAGACGCCCCCTCTATCTGCACATGTATACTATTTCTCCTGCCTATCCTTCTCAACTCTCTTCGTGAATGTTGCATCCACTATAACACTGTCTGTCAAAACGCTTTTAAGTGTATTCAGTTTCGCCTGGAGCAAAAAGGTCAACCACAATACTGATTATAAATTCTTGAACATGCGGTGTAGATGAGAAAAATGTAAGTGTGCATATAAATAAGTATGAAAATGTGGCAAGTACAGGTTGTACAAGCGAATACATTTCTGACATGTAAATGCTAATATTAAAGCAATAAAAGGGTTAAAATCTTGCTTATACAAGTAATATACAATACATAATTTAGCAGCTAAAATTACTCATACGCAGAGGTGTGCGAAACATAATAGAAACGGTTGAGTGCACACATAAAACAGTGGGTGTATGAAAACACGCCCCTGCGCAATCATATATACCTACATATTACTGTTGTGTCACGCACACACGCACACCTCCATACATTCAAATATTTATGCGCCTTTGCACAAACAATTACACACGCTCATGTTAGGCGTGATATAGCAACCAACATAAGAGTTACTTACCTATAGCTAGCAAAGCACTGTTGAGTTTGAGTTGGTAAACCAAAATCCAATTCCCAAATAACCCATAACATTTTGGGTTCTTCGTTGGTTTAACGGTGTATTCCATTACTTGGGGGTTGCTTGACCGTCTGCAGACCAGCAGTGCCTTGCTTTACCTACATACTCATATATACTCAGGTATTGCATTGATTAATTTCATAGTGTTTCAATGCCTTAGCATTAATATGCTCACCTGTCCGCCAGCCCGCCGGTTTGTTTGGTATTCTTGGTTGTTCACTCTCTGTGATTGAGCGCACAGGTATGCGGCGTAACGTGGTTAATGTGGTTCCGGTGAACCCTCTTTAACCCACTGCAAAGAAGCTTGTATGGGAGAAGTTTGTATATTAGTTTGAGTTTGAATAAATGGAATTTATACTCTTTTAACTTATGTTATTGATTTTTGGTCCTGAAACTCAAATTTTGATTTCAAAACTAGACGAATAATTTTTTGTGATGAAAGCGGAAATTATTAATCCTGATTTGAAATAATGTTAGACAAAATTTAGTGGAGCTAAATGCAATTGAATTGTTTTGATTAATAGCAAGAGCAATATCAATATCAATACCAATACCAATACCAGTACCTCTACCACTACCACTACCACTACCATTACAATTACAATTACTAATATTAATATTTTTTAAATAGCACTATAACGGCATTACCAATATCAATACCAACATTAATACCAATACCAATACCATTACAATTACAATTACAATTACTAATATCAATATATTTTAATACTACTTACTAATAGCATTGCCAATATAATAAATACTAATGCCAACACCAATATCATAACCAATACCAATACTAATATCAACACTAATATAATTACCATTATCAGTACTAATCCATTACCACTACAATTTTTAATATCAATATTGTTAATAGCATTACCGATATAATAATGATTAATAGCAACATCAATATCATTACCAATACCATTACTAATAACAATACCAATACTAGTACCAATATCTAATATAAAAGATAATATTTTTTAATGTCATTATCGATATAATTATTATATAAAAGTAATTATTGTACATAAAGTAATATTTTTCATTACTAATACCATTACCATTATCAGTACCAATACCAATATCAATAACATTACTAATATAAATAATGTTGCCATTATCAATACCAATAAAATTACCAATATTAATAGCATTGGCAGAATTTAAGTAAAATTATTTTAGATTAAATTTTTAAATAGAAAAAGACCTTGCAGTAATCTAGTAGTCTTTGGACAATCACTACCGCATTTCGTGCAACATATGCATAAAATTAGTGAATACTATAATACAGTTATCAACTGCGCTATTAGCAGCTAATAACTCGTAATCTGCGAATGAAAAAATTACGTTTGCATGTCTGTATTGCCACTTTGTATTTATGTTTTACGTGAATTGTTGCAAATGTTGCACTCATAATGACATTGAAGTGCCCTTTTGCGGTTGCGACTGCGGTTTCATTTCGTCGATAATATGTGGTGTTGACAACCACAAATTTGGCTGGCAAATAGCTGCCATTGCATGAGTTTGCATTTTAAGTAGTCGATTTTCATTGTTAGCATACCGTTAAATGTAGCGACAAAACTTTTGTTGATTAGGCAATTTTTTCAATGAATTCGAGATTAGTTTGCATGACTGCAGTAATAATGGGGCACACATATTTATCATAATACTTGCGGGGCCACATTGCGAAGCGTTTGTGGTTTGTGAACAAAAGTTCGGATGGAAAAAATTTTTTGAGTACGAGGGAGTTTCGGATGTTTAAGAGCTTTTGAAAAGTCAGCAACTTGGATTAAATTAACAGCCTTTCGGCGGTTTTATTTTGTGCCAATTTTTAAAACTGAAGAGGTGAAATTTTAAGTTTTTTTTTTGCTGAAGTCACTATCTCTCTTAAATTTTTTTTTATAATTTTCCCATTTAATTGAAAACGTGAATAAAATCGATGGTGAAAATTTCTACTGATCGTAAAATTTCATAATGAAGCATAAATAGCAATTATAAATCATCCTGATTGTAGGCAATGTTTTCTTTAATAATCGTTATTAAATACTGTAGAAAAATCGTTGTCTACATTTAGGATTTAATCAGTTTAAATATTAGTAAAGACAGATAAAAACAGTCGTTCTGGTAGCACTATACCAACATATGTATGTATGAATATTTCCATGACAACGTTCCTACTTATATTATAAAGCTTAAAAAATGGTATATAATCGATGATGTTGTTCACAAATTATTGATAGATTTTTTAGTCAAGAGAATGGAATCATTTCTATATATTTTTTTTTAAATAAAATAAAATTGTTTAATGCAATTGCTACCCACAATACTTCTTTATCTCATAAAATATTTTAAATTAAAAAATTAAATAGGTGGCAACCCCTCTAATTTTTTTTTGAATTTTCACTGTTCTGTGACACATTCCATTTTATAGCCACAATATTTCCCTTTCTTATAAAATATTTTAAAACACAATTTTTAACAGGTGGCAACGTTTTTAAAAAAAATAGTTGAATTTTCAGTATTGTTTAACACATTCAATTTATATTATGATAGGCAAAATATTCCTTACATTATAAAGTATTTTAAAAGTAATTTTCAAACTGGTGGCAACCATTCAAAAATAAATTTACGAAGTGTAAACATTTAACACTTTTAAATGAACGGCTCTCTTTGAATTATTTCTTTAACGTATAAATTTTTAAAATATAAATATTTAAACAGGCGGCAACTCTCCAAAAAAGTATTTGCCGGTATTTGTAAAATTTTTATTATTTCCATAACCTAGCGTTAATTTTTTTTTAAACTCAAATTTTTAAACAGGTGGCAACAATTCTAAAAGTAACTAAATTGTCAGCAATCTTAAACATTTCCAAGCTGAGGCTCTATTGTAAAATTTTCAAACTTATAAATATAGTAAAAATAAACATTTTAAAAGTTGGCCACTTTTCATAAAATTATTTTCATTGCATTTGCAACAATTTCATGATAGCCACATGCTGGCATTACATTTTCTTAAAATTGGTTATAAATTAAACTTCTAACAGATGACAACTCTTTTTTTTAGACCGTTTTTATTTCAGAATCGAATTCGAAAAACTAACCAAAACTATTATTTTCTAGAACGACTAAAAATAAATTTTAAAACAAGTGGCAACAATTGCACAAAATTTTTTGAATTGTAAGTATTCTTTATTATTGTCAATGGGTTGGCCATATTATACATACATACATACATAGTATTAACTTATCTTATACATTATTTTAAAAAGATTTTTAAACAAGTGGCAACTCTTCTAAAAAATTATTTGAATTATGAGTAAATTGTAAGCTTTAAATTGAAAAGCATATCGTCGTATTTCTCTAACCTCTTTTTAGTATATAGAGATATATAAATGGGTGGCAGCTCTTTCAAATATTATTTTATTTTATTTCTTTTAAACCCTGAATTTGATAGCTGTACTTATATGTATATTATAATAAGGCTATGAAATTTATTTTATTATTTAATTTTACCTTTTAAACTATTTCAAAATAAAATTTTAAACAGGTGGCAACCTTGACATTTCTAAATTGTCTTTAATCTTAAAAATTTTCAAGTTAAAAGCTTTACTTTAGTATAACTCAAACTTATAAATTTATTAAAAATAAATATTTAAACAGGTGGCAGCTCTTCAAAAAATAATGTTTATGGCATTTTTAAAAATTTCATGATGCCCATAAGCCAGTATTAAATTTTTTTAAAATTATAGTATACATAAATGAAACTTCGAACAGGTGGCAACTCTTATTTTTTAGACCAATTTTGTTTAGATCGTTCGAAAACTAACAAAATGTTTTACAAAATTAGTCTATGTAAATTGTTAATATAACTATAGTGATCACAGTGCCACCTAGCGAGTGCCAATCACACAGCTACATATGTACTTGTGCATACAGATATGCAAATGCTGGTATATATGTACGACTATATTTTACAGTTGAAATTAATAAATTCTTTCCTCTTCCGTTTTGCATATTTTTCCCCCTGACGTTTTATTCAATTTATTCATAAAAAAAAAAATAAATAGTAAGCACCTTCGCACTCCCACTTCTTCATTGAAAACTTGCGTAACGCTTTCGGTAAATTTACTTTTCGGCTTATTACGAGGTAATAAAAACGGATTTATTAGCTTTTCCTGTTAATGTATGTAAATAAGAAAAAACTAAAGCAGTAAAAGTATCATTCCTCAAAGTTCAAATCAAATAAAAATAAATTACAAGCAACCCTCTAACACACACACACATACAAACGTGTACTTGTATAAACAGTTATTTATAAATACCAATCGCAAAGGAAACTTGTTGGCTTAAAAGACCGAGCTAAGCATTGAAATGCTAGTAAACTTAAGCAAAAAGCATTAAAAGCGCCGGTGGAGACCTTGTATTTCAGCTTACGGCCCACTTACATACATACAAAGGTACATACACACACTTGTACATTCACAGAAGTACGCACATTAGTGTGGCGTGCAACATGGACATGTTGATTGCCAACGCGCACCGTTTAATCGTCAAGGTAGTCTGGCGAAGCACACACACATACACCCACACAAACACCGCCAGCTTTCTATATATATTTATTCGTATACAACGTATATGTAAGTATGTATATTCGATTTATCGCTCACCCACGCACACTTGCAAATTTGTGTTTTTTGTTGTTGCCAGCCTATGGCCTGAAAGAAATACTTTACCTTTTCTTTGGAATTTTCTTAAGTGGTAGTTTTGTAGTCAAGTGTGTTGTTGTATTAGCATAGCTAAAGGGAGTAAACAGTGTACAGTTAGTTAGTTGGTTATACTCAAATATTTGTTGTTATTTGTGTTCTTGTTGTTGTTGCCCAAGTAGGCAAGCGCCGTTGAGCAGGCAAGTAAGCATGTGTAAATGCCGTAATGCCGTAATGCCCAGATTGTTGCACGGTTAACGGCACAAGTGAGCCTATTTGAATGCTTTTGGGGTCGCCGTCATGCTCTTGGACTAATATGTACTTAATACTTAGTAAATGCGGTTGTTGTGCAAACACCACCGCACACAGTGAGAGTTTGTGGGGGTGGAAATATACCAATATTTTGTTATGGTTTGAATTATATTAGAATATACCGTTATAGATCACATTCGTAACACTTTCGAATATCCGGTTATGTAACTGTAGCTAGGTTAAATGAGAATTTAAAAGTAATTTCGTCAGTTTTCGATAAAAAAAAAAATTTAACAAAATCGACCTGCTCACATTCGGCTTAACAATTTCCTGCGATTCCGCACCCATACCACAAAGACACTCGATGTTATTAATAATGAGGTTAGACACTCCTTGACCAACCGTGAATGCACTGTTAATGAGTTCAAGGCTTGTATCTCCGCCCTCCTATCCTTAGTGGATGGTCACTTCTCTGAAGTAGGCTACACTCCGGAGCAGTGAATCTTCTGCTTCCTTAATGGCTGCAATGACGGCTTGGAAAACACTGCTATAGTCAGGAATTCTGAAGCTGTAGTTGATATATAGAGAGAGAAAGATACCTGTCGGTAAAGCCCTCCACCAACCTTTCCCCAAGCTTTGACCTATCCGTAAAGAAGCTCACTTCCCCTCTCCTCCAATGACTTCTTCCCCCCCACAACTCCCTTGCCGGTATATGGGTAGGGAAGGAGACGCCAGCGTTCGATTTGGCGGCTCCATGATCCAAGTGATTTGGTAGGAAATCAAAGAGGGTGAGGATATCCGAGTTCAAATGCTTCAGGAATTCCGAGTTCCAATTTATTTGCTTTGATATTTAAAAGCCCTCTTTCACTTCTTACTTCGTTGCCCGAAATCTGTTTTTAGTTGAGCATTAATTTGCAAAAAAACCACAAATTTTCGCTCGGTGTAGCAAAGTCCACATTAATCCCACTCGCAGCTTCGTGATAGTATTGCGTGAGCAAATCCCTTTATGCGCTGACTTGTTTGCGCTCAACTACCACAAACTTTTACATCTAGCTTTACCGTTAGCATGCTAACACAAACATGCACGCACACGCTTTCTTCACCTGCTTTCACTTTCTTCCGCACATTCACGCATTCTGCTGATTCTTTTGCAAACTAACTCGAGTTACTTGGCTTTCGGCTATAAAAAGTACCACATTTTCTTTTAATATACCAGCCAAATAACCAGCAAACATTTGATGAGCACATTTGCATACGCATACGCATACATACTTATATAAAAGAAGAAATACATAAGGGTGTTCGTTGTTTAATGGAAAATATGAAAAATCCTATACTATGGATTCGGTTCGACGTTAAAGGTCGATCCTAACACGGATCTATAGGCGAGTGTCACTCTCGTCGGTATGTGAGCTGAGAAACAGCCACTGGGAGTAGCTTCTGCGAAGTAGTAATCCAAGCTCTCAGGGATTTACTTGAAGGAAGAGAGAATTCTAACTCGACCCTTCATACACCCATCTATTTTGAGTTTTAGTGTGACTTGTGTAGCAATCGCAATACCCACGTTGGGTCTACATATGTAGGATACCATTAAGTGTTGTTGTTGGTTCAGTCCTCAGTGTACCGAAGATACTGATGAGAGCCGCTCTTTGGACACATTCCAGCTTTTAAGCAAGTGTAGCCTTTTCGAACACCCTCCAACAGACGAATACACCATAGAACATTACTAAGAGCCAAAATACCACCTTTGTTGGTACAGTCCTCAGTGGGAGCCTGTACTTTTTCTCTATAACCCCTCTAAAGTAGTATAAGCCAACCTATGCTTCCTTTTCCCTCTTCTTACTATTTGGCCTCCATGAAAGGTTTCTATCAAGGATTAATCCCAGGTGAAAGCGTGAGCCTCCGAATAAGCGGAGAAGCACGTCTTGGATCTTTAATCTTCTGTTAAATAATACTAATTTACTTGGATTGACAGGAAAAGCCGTTTCTATTCGCATAGTCGGATACTCCTCTGAGGTACCCTTGGGTTATCTAGTGGACGTTAGTTAAAAATCATCATTTAACCATAAGAAGTGTAGATTTTCACCGGACAGCCTCGTTTCTGGAGTTCTTTAAGCAGCTTTTTAACCATCAAGATTCACCCAGCGAGATGCTCTTGCTAATTTCTCCAAAAGTTCTTTTACAAAGACTCTTCTATATACATGAAGCGCTTGAGGTTCGATTCCATCTCAAACTTTTCGAGGGCTTGAACCATAGCCTCCGGCCGCACATTGTTTAAGGCCTCGTCGATGTCGAAAAAGATGCCTACAGAAATTTCCTTTTGCATCAAGACTCTCTTCAGCCATGACACCTGGACCCATATGAGCTATGCAGGAATCTAATACTACAGATAAACATATTTCGGGTCCCGGCAAAGTCGATCAGCCTCAACCCATTTGGGGTGGTTTCATCATGAGTGCTGAATTTACTGACCGTTGTTCCCAAGATAACTTCTGTTAAAGCACGATTTTGTCATCGTAAGGAGGGCAGCTCTCATAGGTGCGCTCCAAGTGCTCTCTTCTGTCAGGTCGTGGGCGCAAATCACCGGCATGTAAAGGAACTTCGCTTTGATGCGGTTTGTGGCTAGACGTTCATCCACCAGAGTATATAGGCTATGGAGTCTGCCTCACATCACAAATCCTACATCGAATTTGCCTACATTAATATAGTCACTGTAGTAAGTGCCAAAATGACCTACTCATCTCAGTAATTTCTCGTCCTTCGAATTTCTTGGACGGCGGTAATGTCAGCTTTTACTTTTACGAGGACATCAACCAGTTTTGCAGCGCCACCTTCCCAACTAAGGGACCGGATGTTCCAGGTGCATGCCTTTAAATCGTAATCCTTAATCCTTCTGAAAGGAAGAAGACAGGTTATGGAGCTTAAAATTCTTAGCTGGCTCCTTCCATCCTTCGGTATAAACACCAGCATAAACAGTTTCCAAGCCTTCGGCTTCGGAAAGTGGCCTAACGGTTCGTGTAGATGAAAGGTTTTAACGAATTCAGCGCCCAGATAAGTTGACGTTCGTCACGTGAAAGGAAACATAATTTACATAGGTGCGGTTTAAATGGAAGCTTTTTTAAGTTGGATCATTCTTGCAGAAAAAAAAATTCAACTTGGTAAATAAGTGGCACCCTAATGTATATACTTATGTGTATATATGCGCTGTAAATAATTTTGTGTGAATTCAACTGGGTCCTTTGAATGTCGGAACGCGCAAATATGATTGTGAATGCAAATCCGCCGCATGCGTGTGGGTATGTGTGTGTGCATATGTAACTATATAATGTGTATGACTGTGAGTCCGTGTCCGTGCTGGCGTGCAAATATGTGCGTTTTGCAGTGAAAGCGCACAGCATTCAACCTTTTTCTACGACCTTCTCTTGCCTACAATCAACGAAATTAGCAAAATCTATGTTGTCGGCTATGCAACCAAAAACAAACAACCAAACACAAAAGCCAAAACAAAAAGTATGCGAAACGATGAAAAACGAAAGAAATAACAGTATGCTTTGAGGCGATCAAGCAGGTACAGCTGCCAAATAGCTAGCAATTCACGTAGCCACTCTTAAGTAAGTCAGCTTGTCAGTCAGCCACTCAGTCAATGGTACACTTGGGCAACCGCCACTCTGAATATTGAGCGCGTAATTCCCCGTTGGCTACTTTGGTAAGTGCCCTCACAAGCCTTTTATATTTCTTTCGTCGGCTGCTTGTTTGTTTGCCGTGCTGCTCTTGTTTCGGCGCGCAACACTTTTCTGCGTCTATTGAAGCGCACAATGCCACTAACATTTGCATATACATGATTTACGCACGCACACATTAACACATACATATTTACACCCTCACACATATTCGCAGCGCGTGAAAATGTACCAAAAATAGCTGACTGAATGAAATCTCATGCCTTTGTTGGCGCTAAAATAGCGCAGATTTTGAAAGAAATGTAATCTTGAAAGCCAGTAATGCCACCTGCACACATATTCATACATTCAAACACATACAGACACACACACACCTTTTGTATTGCTGAGCTTTGCTCTTGCTGCTGCTTGTGCCACTACTAAGCGTTAACAACAACAACAAAAATAATGGTGGGCCTTAAGTGTCGATATAATTTAAGCATAGCTCACAGCGTTGCCAGCCTTTTGCATTTACCTATAGTTCTTACACATTTGCATACATTAGCGTCGTCTTTATCTGCACGCGTTCAAAGTAATTTTTGTTCACCATCAAATAGTATGCATATATGCCAAAATATTGTTCATTAGGGTTGCCAAATATTTTTTTTACGATCGATATGAGAATATTTGGTTTTTACTTTTTTTTTTACCAACCGATTGAAATAGGGTTAAATTTTAGAAATTACAGCTTTTGGGCGCATAACTTTCGGCTAACAGCGGCTGATGTGGGAAATAAATATTCTAAAAAAATGATCAGCCGAAACTTCTAGCTTCTTTTAAATAGCAGATATTTCTTTTTTGAAGAAAATAGAAAGAAATTGTTTCATAAAAACCCACAGATTACCCTCTTTATAAATTTGTTATATTACCCTTCCCCTCAAAGGCACTGAAATTGTACATTACAGAGGTGAAAAATATAAGAAGCAATTTCTTTCAAAAAAAATCGATGTCCTCATGAGTTCATTTTCAAGAATATGTGAAACATCTTCCAATCCTGCGAAAAACAATTCTGAAATAATCTCTGAAGCCAATACCGCCTGAAATGCAGTTCCGACCACAAAATATTATCGTTGTATACAAACTGGGGGGAATTTTGTTTATTTATGCCATTGTTAATTGCATTATCGGAAATTATACATCAGTTCCAGCTTTATGCTTACTGACCGTAGCAGGATCTTGCAAGCGGAAAATAGAGGCAACAGTAGTGACAAACTTTTCCGATAGTAGGGTAATGATATTAGCCTTGAGCTCGCTGACTATATGCTCAAAACTTGTAAAGGCATGCCTGTACATCTTATCTCTACTGCGATTTGGAAACGGGTATGAACTCTGTTGGCTTCTTGTGGTTCGCTGCTAGACTAATGGGCCTCAGACCAGCTCAGCAAGCGTTCATCAACTAATACCAGTTGTGTAGTCGCAAGGTCACTCTGGCGGAGGGTAAATCGTAAAAGGTGTAGGGAACTCTTTGCTCTCAGCAAAGTCCATTTTCCAAAGGTTACAGGAATCATACCTGAACTCTAAGCGATCGTTATTTATGCGGTTATATTGAAGATTTTGCCGGGTTACAGTTGCAGCTATTTGGAAGAAGAGGAAATATAATCATCTTAACACTTCTTCCGCGAATGTCTCGCCTTTGTCAGGTCAACGGTCTCATACTTTTGGACAACTGGCTGAAATATCGAAATTTAGATGCAGATTAGTGTTCAGTGCGCTTACCCGATAGCTAATAGCAACTTATAGGAGTTTCTCATCTGGCTTCACAAAGGGGTATACACAAGACTTTAGGGTGATCCCCGCGCCATGTGGAAGGATCAGCCATCTAACCTAATCTAATAATACTATATGAGTATAGTTCACAATAGTTTACCACAGAAGATGTCTAAGGTAAGTGCATGAAACATTCTGAAAACCTCGGAGAACCCATAACTAATTGTAAAAATATACTTGTATGTTTCCATGTATATGAAGATTGCAACTCTATTATTTCTGAACCAGCACAAAGGAAGGAGTGCAGTAGTTAATCTTATAGAAGTGCTTCGTGGTAAAAAGGTTAGAGTTCTGTTTAACCATAGCGTTTAACCTTGTATCGTTATATCAAGTTCTACTCGTACAACAGTAATAGAGTACAGTGTCATATAAGCTCTTTAGATAGAATATCGAAAATAACTCCCAAAAATCATAATCTTATATAGGATTTGGCAACAACATTTCTAAACCAAAATAAATAAAGTTGTGAAAAAATGAACCTTCTGCAAGCAATCTATGTTGAATACGAACTATGCAGCATATATTTTATAGTCATAGTTCCGCGAAAGTCTTCTAAGTGAGGGATCAAAAATTTTCAAAAAATATAATATTATAAACGATTTAAATGTGGTATAATTTTTTTAAATCAAATTTAAATTTTTCTAAATCTTTAAATATAAACTAACGATCTTTCTCATTTTTATATTTTCAGGTAAGTGCCGGAAATAATAACCGAACATTCATAATTTTAAATTATACAAGTATGTACTCGTCTATTTAAATAATTTTTATATTTTCATATTATTCTTCTCTAGAAACTGAAATAATTTAAATGGTGTTCAATTAATTAGAATTTATATTTTGCGAATTAATTTGACTGATTCAACTGTTCTTAAGCTGCGTAAAACTGGGAAATACCCAAACTCTTTACGGAGGTACTGTTCAGAGTTAGTTCTTCAGATATTATAAACAACCATTATTTTGATCTTTTGATGGCCAGTATACCGTTCGATCAGATTTGATTCGGACTGACAAAAAAAGAACATTTTCATTTATTTCAATACAAATCGTTATTAAGGACTGCAAAGTAGGCTCTTTTTGAGTCAATATAAGCAAGCCAATGCAAGCATAACAATACTTTATCCAATTTTTCATACACTTGTCTTAAATCTAGGCTGGAATTGCCTCTAAGGCCTTCACCGAACTTTTGCTTTTTCGGCTTTGACGAAGTTTTGAAGCTATTTTCTCGATATTAGTGGATAGTTTCGACGACACGTCTCGATACCAGTATTGACGCGTTTAATGGCTATCGAGTCTAAGTAGCCAGTAGAGACGCGGAGTTTTAACTGGAAGGGACCAAGGATTGTCAAGTCGTCACAATTCTTCGAAATTACTTAAGCCATGTTTTCTGCCGCTACAACAACAATTATCGTTTAATGAATGGAGGACTTCAGCTATTTTCTCAAGCTTCTATTTTGCGATATTTACTTGACGTCGTCTTCATACCTAAAACATTAAGCAAAATATGTTGAGTCGATCTATAAGAGATGCTAAGTTCGTCTGCCATCTCTCTGATGCCAACGCGACGAGCGTTGCTTTTAACTTTCTCCATGTTATAATCATTAACAGAGGAGGAAAGATGACTGATTTTTCAACGCTTTGTGCCACTCAAAAGTTGTGTCCGTGATAAAGTAGACTCCCCAAAATACTTCTTTAAGATATTCACTGACTTACCATTTTAGGAATAAACGATTGGGGTTGAGGACTAGTCCGAGATATATTTATCAGCTGTTATACAGTAATTTCTTCGGAAAAGCGGTTTTGAATCTTACTTTACTCTAGAACTGAAGTTAAAGTACCTTTTGTTGTTGATCAAATTGCATTTGCAGAAAACTTTAAAGAATTTTCCAAAAAAAATTTAGAGCAAAATTGATGACTCTAGTCTAGTAAATAATAAGGATCGGTTAGTTTAGCTTCAGATGCTGCCATCATTTATTTCTACTAATCCTAATTTATCCCTAACTAACTTTTAACATTAGAAAAGTTAGGCAATGGCTTTCAATAATGAAACTTTGCTGCTTTTTAACATGTAAAGATGTATAAATCCAATTAGCTTAGAATCGCTAATCTCCAGTATTTATCCTGTATTTGCACTTAGTCAGTTCTTCTAGTTAACAGTTTTAATCAAAATTTATTCTCCTTACCAACACTGTTCGCCATTTTCACTGCCTGATAGGGCCTTTCATATATTTTAAGAGGCGGAGAGCGGTGGAGAAATATAATATCTAATTTCACTTCAAACTGACGCACATTAACGCTTTTGTTTACGCTGAGCAGTCAGTCAGTCAGTCATTAAGGGTGCCACGTGAGGGATGCCGTCCGTGCGGGCGACTAACTAATAGAAAATTGCGCTTGCGTCTGGGTATTGTTTGTCTAACAATGCGTACATTAAATGGTGCATAAAAGGATTTCTATGTACTGTACCTGAGTCCTTTGAATGAAGCAATGTGTGTGTGGGTATGTGTGCGTAAGTAATTGTCACACGCGAGTAATTTCCACTAAATTACACGAAATATCTGCGGAATAAATTACATGCGCTATGAAGGACCACCGGTGGGGGAATACTTGTACTTAGTTTCAAGAGATTTCGCTGATTATGTAAGATAAGGTTGTTTCATCATAAACCCGATAGGTTTGGGGAATTTTTGAAATCTTTTAGTTGTGCTCTTTTGATATGGTGGAACTCTTAAGAAGGGACTGAACCGTGTTTTTTCTTTAAGAAAGCAAGGAGTCTCGTAATAGATCACCCTTTACATTAATTTTGAGTTTCAGCAGTCTATTTGCCTCAAAGATAGGCTTTTGAGACTCGTGAAAATTGGAAAAAAATATATGTTCCATAAACCGGTTCCTATTTTCTCTTAGCTATCTTACCATAGAGTTGTATGTATTTTATACTAAAACCCGGTATAATTTGTACATTCCATCCACTAGTTATAATCCAAATAAAATATTTCGTCTCCTTAGTTCCCTGCCTTAGTTATTATTTATTTTTTGTTTTATCGTTCATTTAAAGTCTCCTTAATTTTTATTAAAGAATACATTCGCTAATTTCTTCGCCCATTCTAAATTCTAGCAAAATACAAGCCAACAACATTTTGCTTGTTTAATTATAGTCAAGACAGTAATTAACAGAGAAACATTTAGTGTAAGCAAATTCTTGGGAAAAAGTTCAAATAAAGTAGTAAATAAGCGAGAAAGTTGCTGTGAGCTAAGTAAAATAGCTTTGCGAAATACTTGCTGGAATTAAGTGAAAATTAACAGAAACTGTAATAACAGTAAATATAAATAAAAGACGAATAAAAGAAAGCAAAAATTGTTTTAAGGAAAAAAGTGAGAGATTTCTGGCGAAGATAGTAGAGTGTGAGTGGTGAAAAGCGCCATGAAGATTTTAAAACATTTCACTTTTATTAAAAGAACATTTTGAGTGAAATATCAGAATTTGAGTTAATTGAGGTTGCTTTTCTGTATAGAATATAAATAAATATAATAATTTAAGTGTGTTATCTACTACTATAAGCAAAATCAGGAGAATGTGCGTGGCTGCGGCACGATATTGATTGAAAATCTGGCGAAAAACTCACGAAGAATCAAAGCCATATGCGACGGTGGTTTTTTCGGCTTCGGCTTACCTTTGCCATGATGTTCGGTCGATCGATCGTCTGTTTCCGGGTCATAAGCATACATCCAACCGTCATCGGCAGTAATAATGTAATCTGTTTCATGACTTCCTGGTAGACGGAAAGGATTGTTTCAAAGACGTTAACGCTACGGTGTTTCTCGAAAAAATTTAGTGTTTTTGGAGCCAATCGTGCTTTCACTTTTCTTAGACCCAAATGATGTTTCCAAATGGTTTTCAATGATCCTTTAGATATTCCAACGATGCCTGTTGATGTTGATGACCGTCCTGGATGTGATTCGTCGTCGTTCTCGAGCCTCTTTGAATAATTTACACCAATCAAAAAAGTTTGCTCACGACAAACAATTACCACTGAAGGCCTTTTCTAAAATTCTGAACGTTGGAATAATTGAATAATTTCCTCATCATAAAAATCGCCGAATGCACTTTATGTACAAGCATAGAAAAAGAATATATCGACGAATAATTTTCCATTCGAAATTTAACATAATTTATGAAGGATAGCACCAGCCCAAATTTTTGATTTAATAACAACCTTCTTTGAGCCGACAAATTCGTCTGACTCACCGAAGGAGAGGCTACAAAAATGTGTCAACCTCAGTCTAGCAAAAGCTGGTCTATAGTGAAGGCATGGTCTCACCTCGCCATCTTCCATAAAGCTTTGGCTGTGGACGTGCGTCATGAATTTCAGCCTGACTATAAGGATATCTATAGAACAGTAAAAATCAGAAAATCGTTTACTGCTACTTTTACGACGCTCACTTCTGACTTAAAAGAATCTGCAGTAGTGTAGGAGAAAGAGTCCGATTTTTTGTTCTGGTGTTGCGTGTAGAATACATACGTATTGTATGTACGTGGTCCAGAATTCATGACAATGAAATCCACGCGCTGAACACAGTCTATCTGCATAGCAAGTGGCTTTAACGAACGCCATCCAACAGGCAATTACAGCACAAAACATTAATGGTTAAAACACCGCTCCGTAAAGCCAAATATTCTGTTTCGGTGAAAGACTTCAACGCTTCCCAATAGTTTCTCTACAGTTTCTCTACGTGCCTTCCTAACTTTCACCCCATTATTGGCTCTTCGGGACTGTTTAGTATCAAGGATAAGCTAGAAATAAAGCAATCGACGGCCCTCCAATGGAAAGTAGCTTTATTTTTTATTTTAAGTAGGGCAAGCATCAAAAGCCGGAGTGCGGAACTTTAATCCGCTAAACCTAACCTTATATAATATATGTGATCTTGTACCTCCCAGTAAATAAAACTAGTTTAGTTTTATTTTGATTAACAGCTAAGCCGGTTTTAATCACTTTTCTATCACATTTGGATTTCAGCCTATATCTGATTTAAGAAAATCATTTCAAGTTTCGTGTCAAGAAACCAACATCGCCGTAAAGAGGTTATGTCTGCTCTGAACCACGATAAGGTCCTGTTAACCTTTTTATACCCTAAACGGGATACATTAAGTTTGCCACAAAGTTTTTAGGACCCGAAAGAAAAAGTCGATGAATTTATAGTTAACACATTCACATAAATGAACAGTGTCCATTCCATTCCTTCTCCATCTGGCTGCATAAACGCCAACCAGTTCCTCAGTTTTTGTGATATCAACCTGAAATTTTGTACACGTTTTTTCCCCTAAGAGTTTCCCATTTGTTGGAAACGTCGAAATCGAAATATATTATTTTATTATTTAAAGAGTGATCCATTTCGAAGTTCCCTAACTTTTTTAAGAAAAAACATAGAAACTACAAATTTAATGGGGAATGTTTATTATCGCTCGAAAGAACATTTTTTAGCATTAATTTTCTGAAGACTATCTCTTTCAAATGGTGGTCGCAGTTACGTGTCAGATGGTTCATCCGTTGAGTCCAATTTTCGGTGAATCTTTCGAGCATTTCGACTGGTAACTAGCAAATGAGACGCGTGATGTTTTGCTCCAATGCCTAAATCGAAGAGGAATTAACCCCATAGACTTTAGACTTTACATATCTCCACAGAAAATAGTCTAACGGTGTGATATCACACAAACTTGATGGTCAATCGACCGGCCTAAAACATGAAATTATCTGCTCACCGAAGTGTTCTCACAATAAATCCATTGATGTATGTGAAGTGAGGCAAGTGGCACCATGTTGTTGAAACCAAATGTCGCCGAGATAACGAGCTTAAATTTCTGGCATCAAATAGTCGGTTATCAAACGCGATAACGACCACCATTGACGGTTACGTTCTCACCGGCTTCATTTTTGAAGAAAAACTGACCTGAAAGTTTTCGGTCAATGCATAACAATCTGAATAGAGTACCTTCAAAAGCATACGCGTTATTCGAAAAGCCAATTTATGAACTCGTTGAACCTGCAGCGCGCTTCACCAGCTCACCTCACCTGCTTTGTGCGCCGTGCGTTTTGGTGGCATTAAGCCGCTTAGACTGAGTGCGGTTGCATTGATGTTTATAGTTTGGAAATTCATTTGCAAATTTTATGAGAAACCGGCAACAACATAGTAACAACAACACCAACGCCAGCGCAGTAATGAGTTTTTGTTGTAGTTGACCAGCCACAAACTACAACAACGTGCGTCCGACAGGTTCAATGAACGCTTTTAGGTGGCGCTGGCTTAACGGCAAACAACAACAAATTATATAAATGTAAAGCGTAAAACAAAATAAAAGCGAAAAACACTTTTGCATAATAAAAAATAAAACAACAAAAAAAAATTATAAAAAGAAACTTTTTAACTAAAATAATAATAAAGGCGAATTTTTCATTTCACTTTAAACGCCAAAGTACTCAGCATCAATTTTTTATTATAACTGCACTTTGGCGTTGTTCATTTACAAAACAACAACAACTATAAATAAAGCATTCTCCATACTTGATCCGACCGTTTTTTGTTGGGCGTATTTTGCGAGCGTTTTTTGCTTGTTTGCCTTCAAACTACTTTGATATTTGGCATATTAAGCTTGCGCTTTTGCTCGCATTTACCGCAATTTTTCCGCAGATTTTCGCCCGCACGCAGACAGCTGCTCCGATTGTAAATAGCTGGAAACAAAAACAAAAAGGAATCGTCTATGGTGACCCGCCCACCATCAACAGCACCACCCAAAGCCTTCTGCCTAACGCCTGTGTGTGTGTGTGCGTTTTGCCATTGTAAACTGTGAAAAAGTTTATAAATAATCAGCGCCAAGTTTTAGGGTTCACAAAATACAGTTATATAAACGAGAGCGCGCTGAATTGATGAGCGCTTATGTCCGCCCACAAAGTCGTGCATTTTCAGTTTGAGTTCACTTGAAAGTTCAACACGCTTTTCGGACTTTCCAAAGTAATCTTCTATGCCTTTTCAGACGCTTAGCTTTAAACTTTTGCGCTGTTCGGTTTGCGGTTTCGCCAAAGCGCTGAACGTTGTTTTGAAGTTCCTTTTATGTATAGTGAATCTTCTGTGCGCACGATGTGACTTTTCGTAAAATGCAAAAATTCCATAAAATTGCATCAACTTTAATGGTTAGGTATTTGTGGTTAGTTTATTCATAAATGGCAGACTCTTCGCGGTGTTGTGCAAGTAATTTTCCATCACAAGCGCTCGCAAAGGTAACAGATGTGCGTTAGATGAGCTTTTGAAAAAAAGCTTCTACCACAAAAAGTTTGGTTTAATAGAAGGAATTAAGTTTTTATAATCAAAGAAGGGAAGAGCAAATTAAAAATTAATTTTAATGCCAGAAGTTATTAGTAGAAAAAGTTGACATTCGCTCAAAGTCCGTGGTATGAAAAGTATTGAACAATTTTACAAAAAAATGGCTAAAAGGAATATTCAAAATCATTATTTCATTATCATTTGCGTACATTTGCTATGCAAGACATGAACCGGAACTACGAGTGAAAATTAAAAAACCAAAAATTTTTCCAAATCCCTTGTGAAAATTTGTATTTTGTAATCTTTCCGTCAAAGTATAGAGTAGACCATTTAAAGTTGACCCATCTGGCAACGCTGTAACTTTTAACAGCGCTGACAAATCGGCTAATGTCATACCGCGTTAGAAGCGTCATTCGAAGACAATTTATACCATGGAACAGTACACTCCAAAAGAACGCGCTGAAATTGTTCAGCTTTATATTCAAAATAACTTTTCAATTGTGTTAACTCAACGTGCGTTTCACAAAAAAAATAAAGTGAAAAGTGCTCCAGTTAAGAACACAATTAAGTCTTTATACGCAAAATTTGTGAACACCGGTAATCTCAGTAATGCCAGTCATGCATCCAGACAACGCACAAGACGTTCTGATGAAAATATCGAAGCTGTACGAGCCAGTATTGAGGAGACTCCATCGACATCGAGTTATCGCCGCTCTCAGGAATTAGACATCTCTCGCACCACTCTCCGACGCATAATTCATAAAGATTTGAAGATGTTTCCATATAAAATTCAAATGGCACAAAAACTAAACCCAGCTGATTATCCGCGACGCCTTAATTTTGGCAAACAAACAAATGGGTCAACTTTAAATGGCCTACCCTGTATGATCAGAAATGATGAACATTTGGGGTTTATCAGGCAATAACACTTCTTCTTCTTTATTGGCATAAACACCGCTGACGTAGTTATAATCGAGGTTACAGCAGCGCGCCAGTCGTTCTTCCTTTTCGCTGTTTGGTGACAATTGGAGATTCTAAGCGAAGCCAGATCCTTCTCCACCTGGTCTTCCCAGCGGAGTGTAGCTCTTCCTTTTCCTCTGCTTACCCCGGCGGGTACAGCGCCGAATACTTTCAAAGCTGGAGTGTTTTCATCCATTCGGACGACATGACTTAGCCAGCGTAGCCGCTGTCTCTTAATTCGTTGAACTACATCGTTCCCTCGACTGCGGTATTCGTCGTGGCCAAAGCGCAAAGGACCATAAATCTACCGCAGAACTTTTCTCCCGAAAATTTGTAAAGCATACTCATCAGATGTTGTTATTGTACATGCCTTGGAGGAAATTATCTGCGACTTCGAATATATGACTGTCAACTGTCATATGAGAACCAAGTCGCGAGTGTGACATCACGGTTTGTGGGATGACAGAAGATATTTCGTCTTGCTCATTTGCTTTGCTTCTTTATCTAGTCTGGAGAAAGCAGAACTAACGGCATGGATGTTGAGGTCAATGATATCAATATCGTCGGCAGATGCCAGCACCTACTTGTATACACTTTTATGGGAGGTCGTACCTGCTCGATTAAACTCTGCAGTTCGAACTCTTTTCTTCAGCAGTAGATTGAAAAAGTGGCACGATAGGGGATCGCCTTGTCTGAAACCTCGTTTGGTATCGAACGGCTCGGAGAGGTCCTTCCCGATCATAGCAGAACTTTTGGTGTTGGGCCAAGGAACGTCCGCTCCTTCCTCGTCTGTCGTGAATCGGGTTCATCATCCCCTGGTGTTATGCTTTCACTGCCATTCATCAGGCTGGCGAAGTGTTCCCTCCATAATTTGTGTAAACTGAGGGCATCAGTCACAAGACTGCATACAAGTGTATGTATACTCGGGTATTGAAATCCTCCGTTAGTCGCCGCATCTTTTCGCAGATTTTTCGAGCATTATCCTTGTCCGCCAGCATATCAAGATCCTCGTATGCACGCATTTCGTCCTCTCTCTTTTTTCTGCAAATTCGTCGCGATTCATTCTTCAACTCGTGTTATCTATTTTGATCAATAGCAGCAAACACAACATCTATTGGTGTTGACCACGCTGCTTGGACAAAAGATTGTCTGATAGCCTTAAAACTTCTGTGGCTGTGCGGCCATGTTTGCCAACTTTACCTACAAATTGTAGTCCAATGGTTTCAAATCTGGACTTCTAGGCGGCCAGTCATCTGCAGCTATGAAACAGCTGGATGATTTTTGCATTATGTGCTGGAGCAGAATCTTGCTGGAAGACCCAAAATATCCTGCTGGCACAGTTTTGTCGCAGTTTTAAACCTTTTTACCGTAGTTTACAGGAGACTTCACACAGGAATGATGATTTATGTGCCTTTGGAAGTTTTTGCTGCTTAATAAATTTTTACTTTAAATTAATATTTCTTCATCTGGCGATAAATCAATATTTTTGAAATATATTTTTTTTTTAATCTTTTATACTTCTCTTGCGCACTTATATAAAGATATCTGCAAAATACTATTTCCACTCCATTGTTAATGAGTACAAACAAACCTTGAATTGATTATTAGATATACTAACAGGTTTCTCAATAGGGACACTACAAAAGTAGACTGATTTCTCTACAGTAAGGTTTGTCATTTCATCGTAGAAAGATATACGATCCAACAACGAGTAGAAATTATGAAAGCTTACCACCGGAATTTGAAGTCAGTGGCCTCAACTTTAAGAGTGCTACGTCCAATTTATAGCTGCCATAATCAATCAACCTGTCAGAACAACAATTGAGCATCTCGTAGTGTCGAGAATATTGCTGTCGCTAGCGTATCAATTAAGGAATACCCAAATCAGTCTCACACACGTAATTCTTAAGCATCTGTGTGACGTCGTTGAGGTAAATTTTGCAAAAAAAGCTTGCCCCACATCCCTACAAGATCAAATTGACGCAAGAACTGAAGACACTTGATCACCAGAATCGTCGTACTTTCGTGAAATTGGGCTGAGCAACAACTTGAAAATGATCCGGATTTTCATTGAAAACTCATCTTCCGTGATGTGGCTCATTTCTGGCTGAATAGTTTCGTTAATAATCAGAATATGCGTTATGGTTTAATCAACAATCCACATCCATGAGTCATCATTGCACCTCGAAAAAATTATGGTTTGATGAGGTTTATGGGGCGGCGGTTATTGACTTAGACAATATGTTTGGACGATATGTGACTCCAACAGGAGGGCGCCACAGGCCACACTGCGAATGTTACAATCGATTTATTGAAAACCAAGCTTGGTGGACGTGTACTATGACTTGATTATTGCCCTCATCTGAGTGCATTTTTCCAAAATGTTATGTGTTTAGGTTTTTACGTTCTGCAATGATATATTTTGTTTTGTTATGTTATGTTATCTCCGGCTTGTCAACAACAATTTGTTCAAATTCTTACCATTTATATGTTATGTTATTACGGATATGTTATTTTATCTTATCTTATCTTACGTTAAGCTAAGTTAGTGAAGTTAAGTTAATTTAATTAAAGCTGAGTTATGCTAAGTTTATTTAACTAAAGTTAAGTTAGGTTAAGTTAAGTTAAGTTGAGTTCCGTTTTGTTAAGTTTTTTAACTTAAGTTAAGTTATGTTAATATCTGTTTAGCTAAGTTAAGCTGAATTAAGTTTAGTTAGGTTAAATTCCTAAGTTAAGTTAGGTTTAGTTAAGTTATGCTAAGTTAAGTTAATATCTCTTTAGCTAAGTTAAGCTGAATTAAATTTAGTTAGGTTAAATTGCTAAAAATGCATAGAAGCAAAATGTTAAATATTAATTTCTTACTAGAATTACAAGTACAACTGTCAAGCTCTATTTATATACAATATACAGTACGATGGCACAAAATATTTCACCCCTTAGCACCACCCAAACCTTGCAATACTCAAATTTATTGAATCACAAATTCTACTAAACAAATTAAATGTAAAGTCCAAGAAAATGGATTTCAATTACCTGCCAACAGCAACTAATTAGTTGATCAACATTTCAGAACGAAAATTATAGATTTCTATTTGCTTTAGCCGCACCCACACCCAACTTGCCAACGTGCAGCAATCACGCGATGATTTAGTGGCTCATAAATTACGCATTTCAAACGAAATCCGATATTATGAGAGCACTGAGCACTGAGCAGCGCAAATCATTGGCAAACGTTTATCGAGCGTTACGGAAGGCACTTTAGGGGCACAATCGCGTAATAAAAAGCGAGTAAATAATTCATTGGCACTGACTGGCCAACAATCAATGCAACTGGCGGCGACGGCAACGACGGCGGCAGCGAAGACTAATGGCAGATCTGCTGTGCATTTGACGACGCTGGTCGTTAATACCTGAATTTATTGCCAACGCTCTAGTACAAGTATAATAACCCGAATTTCATTCCATATCAATAAACAGCAGCGGCGCAGCGGCGGTCACCAAGAGGGTCGCTCAACTGGAGTTGTGAGCATATACTTTCGTATGTATGTATATGTGTGTGTGTTGTGGTTAAAATGTGCCAAAGTGGAAATTGAATATCACAATGCGCAACTAGCGGTCATTCGATTAGGAGCGAAAATATTAAAAGAGAAACTAACGGGTGAAAGAAAATTTATTATAGTAATTGCGGAAACGTAAACGCATGTGTGTGTGAATGCACATTTATATGTATTTTGGAAGCGAGTGCTATAACAAATTAAATAAATAAGTGCAATGGGTGCTGAATTGTAGAGAATACATATTCTCTAACAACTGCATACATGGCGTATACGTAACTTTTAAACGCTGAGTAGATTCAAGAATGTTGCAAAAGCAAAGTTGCTCTGCTTATCGTGCTTTACTCTTTAAGTTTCTTGAGTCATCTTATGTATGTATATGTTCTTATCTCTCAGTTGGTGTTAAGAGTGTACGATACTCAACTCTCCAAATCGTTATTCTGCGCACAGTTTTTATAGGATTATTTTCAATTCGTCACATTTAAGGATATGTTTAATATGAACAGTCCAAAATCAAAATTAATTCTCCTTCATATGTGACCTGGAGCTGCATTTTTGTAGATATTTTCAACTCTATCGTTCTAAGTTCGTAAGACTTAAAATTATTCATGGTCCTTAAATATAGAAATATAAATATATTTCATAAAATAATTTATTATATATTATTAATATTTCATAAAATAATGGGTATTTTAATTTTTGAAAAAAAAAAGGTCTTCTTCATTAATGTTGTCACCTGCAAAGTAGTCCCCATTCGTTATTTTGCATCTTTGCAAGAACTCCTTCTTGTCGTCGAAACACTTCTGAAACTCAATTTTTTGGTTAACTTTTAGTTCTAACAAAAATTTTCATCCATCTTGTGAAAGGACGGCCCTTTAAGGCTCTCTTAATTGGGATTAAGAAAAGGTTGGAGCCATGACTGACGATTTATTTTTTTTTTTTAACTCCCACTATTTTGTGTGTGTATCCAGTACCGATAACAATTTAAAAATGGCATTCAGATTTCATATAACTGATGACCATTATTATACGATTCTAGTAAAACATGAAAGTATAAGAACACAGGCTTTAAGTAACATATATTTATCAAGATAAGAAAAAGTTGCTGGGAAAAAATTGACACAGGGTCCCTCTTAGCCTTTGATTTCTGGCCCTTTGTGATTCCCAAAACTAATAGTTATAGTACACCAAACCGTTATAGATAAGCGAAGCTTCAAACCCAGCGCAGTATTATTAGGTTGGGTTAGGTTGATTTGGAAGGTCAATATGCCATGCATAGATCAGTTTGATCCTTTGCGATACCAGAGGAAGTTCAGTTGCTAAGTTCACGAGGACTAGTCATCCTTTAAGATGATTGCGCTTGACGTAAATTTTAACAGACTCTGCGACCTCAATGTCGATACCTCCTGAAGTGTATCATACTGTGAGAGTCTCAGATGCTTACTAGTCTTGTGGATGCTGAACATGTGCACAAGAGATTCCCATTGTCCATGCAGTTTTCTTGATCTATTAGCTCCATCTTACAGGCGTGTGTCTCCAGCAGTCAGTGATTAGTTAATATTCCCATCATATTCGTACAGTCTCTTTTATGGAGTGGCAACAGGAATTTTGTGTGCTTCTGATCTACCGCTTTGCATATGACTTTTGCAGTTTTGCATCCAAGTTGCTCATTCCATCGGGTTTTGATTTTCTTCACTATGCTTCTGTCGAAATCGACGTAAAGTCAATGCATGGCAATGTTGATCACGTTTTCGGATGTTAGCCGTACATTATTCATGGCAATCTCGTCCACTATTTCATTGCCCTCGATGCCCTCGTGGCCTGACACCCAGTAGAAGTGAAATTTCTTACTTCTGGCAACACTTTCCACTGCTGAAAACAGAATGTTCTAATAACCGCCACGTGCATGCAAAAGCTCCCAACTGCCCAGAATGCAATCTTTGCGAAAATTAAATTTGAAATTCTTCAACATTTTATTATTTGTAAGAAAATCCAAACCCTTTACGTCATCGTGAGCACCATCATTGTCACCGTTACCGTGTCAGCGTCAAACACAGTCGACCCACCGCTGGCAGCTGGAGCACCTGATCGCACGCTAATATCTGCCTTAGCTATTATTTCGCTTGTCAACTCGTTGCTGCAACTTATCAGTGCTGTTCTGCCGTTTGTACTTGTTGGCTGATTGCTGCCACTAACGCTACTAAACTAATACCAGTACACGCGACAATGCATGTGAGTGCTGCAACCGGTGCCGAGGCACAGCTGCAATTGTCAGCGGCAGTTGTCGGGCGCGCAATGAAAACCGCACAAACGCAACACAGCTGCCGCTGCCACCGTGCCTGTAATGGCAAAATAATAACAACAACAACAATAGTAGCTAACAACAACTGTTGCAGCCACATGACATGCATTTCGCAGTGTGGGCAAGTCGCCGGCTTTGAAAGAGGCGTGGGTGGGTGGAGCCGTGTCAGTTTGCCACGTGAGCCTTGCCACTGCTGAGTAAGTTAAGGCAGTAGCTGTGCTAGCAGTTAGCATAGTTGTAGTAAGACTTCTAGTAAGTTTTGTAGTAAGAATTGTGGTGGAATAGTGGCAGAATGCTGGTGGGAGGGCGCTGAAAGTATAGTGGTGGTGGTGTCAGTCGCTCGCAACGATTATTCCTTTAACAACGTCGGCGTAACTCGTGCATAGCTTTTATCGCGTTGCATTAAAATTGAAATTTTAAGTGTTCCTCTTGTTTCTGCCATTACCATTGCTTGGTCTTTCTGCCTTTTCCATGTAATTTTTAATGTAATCGTTTTGTTTTTTGCCATGACTATTTTAAAAGCATTTAGCATGAGCGTAGCTTCTGGTGATCCAATACCGAAAGCTGTTTAGGTAGGCCTTACAGATTTCGGGATTCGATTGTAAGTTTTTGCCAAGCAGAAATGTGAAAGTCTGATCTTCAAAAACTAATAGAAGGGTTATCTGCTTTTGCCTGTTTCTTATTTCTTTCCATGACAGCTGTTTCTAAACTACTGAACCCAGATTTATGTATTGTCGAGAGCCGTCAACTTGGCAAACTAAGCATATTTGAGGAAGGTTTGAAGTCGCTACAACTAGTTTGACATCATCGAATTCATCATCTGACGAATCAGCATGTCAATCCGAAGCAAATTGTTGGCGCAGAGCATACTTAAATTCCAATCGTCGGGTATGCTTTCGTCCGACCATATGTCATCAGTTCTCCATCGCCGTATTTGAAAAGCTCCGCCGGCAACCCATCGACCCCCGCCGCTTTGTTGTCCTTCAGACGGAGTATTGCTATTAGAACTTATTATTGGTCGAGCAATGGAATGTCGGTTCCATGGTCATAAATTGGGAAATCGCGTTCAACATCTCCAGGTGTTATGTTTTCACTGTCATTTGGCAGTCATCGAACTCATCATCTGACGAATCAGCATATCAATCCAAAGCAAATTGTCTCTATGTTAAAGTCCAAGCTCTGTAACGTTTAAAGTTTTCTGCTTGCTCGTAGGACGAGAAATTATGTACCATATCGCGTTATGGTAGCTGTAAGTCTTTATTTATCTTTACGGAACCTATTCAATAAGTCCTTAGCTCTTGTCTTGCCATAGTTTGGCCATATCTGCTTCGCTATTTTGCATTTGATTAGAGATTTCCAACTGTTCTGAGCTATAATCGTGTATACAGCTCCCAAGCCCGAACGGTTATAGTCGTTACGGCGGCAGAAATCAGCCGAGTTTACAGATCTTGACCGATATTATCTCTTACTTACACCGCATGGGTACCAATTGACCAGTCTCCAGTTAGAACACCTACAGACGAGATTGACTTTGCTAAGGGCAAATTGTTCAGCAGATCTCTTACGGTTCACTTTGTATCAGAAGTATGTCGCACTCGCATAGATTCCGGTTGTTGACCACCGCTTGCCATGCTCTCTGGAGGAAGACTTCAAATTCCTGGCTGCCTTGGAATCCGATGAAATAGTGGAAGGAATGGTCTCCCTAGCAAGCTTATCGGTTTTGCAATTTGCGGCGATTCCTCTGTGACTGGGGTACCAAACAAAACTAATATAGAAAAAGATTGAAGTTGTTGCTACAAGGTAATGTAGTCGTTTACTAGCTTTGAGTATACAGTCAGCAAGCTCGAGCCAGTTTAGTCTGACTTGGCAAATTCGTTTACTTTTTGGTTAACGAAAATTTCCTGTGACCTTTTTCTCTTCAATCTTCCACTCATTGGTAGGGTTGTTTACTTGGCGGATCCCGACCTCCGGGCAAAATCCTGAGGTGGAATGGTTCGCTTTCTCATTTTAGCTCCCCTTCAGACGGATGTTTTTCGGCTGCCCAGAGGATACTTGGTCTAAGACTGGAAGTCGTGAGCTGCTTGAGCAATATGAAAAAGGATCGTTTCTGGCCATTCTCAAGTTAATGGCAAACAGAACTTTCCTCACTTGCGTGAATTTTTATCCATGGTTTTACTGACCAATAACTCAAGATATGAGCATCTAGGCTAGAAATTTTGCTACAATCACGTGAGGCAAGGCTAGAAATGCCGTCTATCTGTGCATATGGTAGTTTTCTAAGTTCTCCCGTAGTTATTGAATATAATTCCGCTTGGAAGATAACAGCTGAGTTGGGTAGATGGCTAGACAGAGATATCAAGATTCTCGGTGTATATCCACCCTTGTTCGCAGTCTTCTGAAAGTATTCATAGGTTTCTAGTGTGCCTTATTGTGTTTAGTATGTTAAACATCTGAGGTGTTCACAGCTCCTACAGTCGACTCCGATAAAATTTTATTGCACTCTATAAAGCTCTTAACATCAATTTAAATTGGCTTTCTCGCGAGTAAAATGAGACAATACGTAATTATCTCCTGACATGCGGGATGTTTCGGGATTGCATTCCTCAATAGCCTCACAAACGCCAGCCAACACTTTGCTGGAGTTGAAGTTTTCTGTTATATTTATTTTTAGCACTTAAGTAGAATTCGAATTGCCTGCGCGCATTCTCTACTCACATTTTTTTTCTACAAAATAGAGTATATTTGTGCATACGCGTGTGTGTAGAATCGTTTTCTATCAGCTTGTTTTGTGTGTTCCCTTCTAATTTCTATGTTGTTGGCAACGTTTTTTATTTCTCACTCACATCCTTAGCTCGGATATTTTTTTATTTTGCCGCCACTACTGCTACTAGCATTACTACTTTTTGCCGCCACTGTAGCGTAAGCCAAAGATAAATTGGCATTGTATGGGCTGTCAAAAGCAGCCGTAAGTATGCGTTCCGTTAGCGCTCCTTCGTTTGCCTTTGATTCACCGACGCCGTCGTTGCCTTGCTTGTGCTTAAACTTTACGATTCCTTTTTTCACTCTATTAAAGAAATATGTAGTTGAACTCAAACACTAACCACTACTTAAAAATGTAATTGAAATTTCTTCGCGATTCTATTTTACCCACTTCTACATGCAGTTAATGTACCTACGAGTATATATAGTTTTATTGCTCGTATTCTACATGTCTATATAACTGTAACTGTGTTGTTATTGCTTTAAGGATGTTTTTATGTTCTTTTATTTTGTTTACTGCTTTGCCAGCTTTATGTTTACAGTTAAAGCTTTGCAGGAGATTTGAATCACTGTTTTTTTTTTTTATTTGCCAGAAGGTAGTTTTGGAGAAGAGAATACTTGAATTTCGTAAAGTAAAAATATTTCGTAAAAATTCAACTTCTCCTCCTTAAATTTTATGTTTGATAGAAGTGTGGCACTGTTGTTTATATATACTTATCATATAAGTATTTACTAGGTGCTTTATAAAATGGACGCACTATTTTATTGTTAGAATTTTTCATTTTTAAAAATATAAGTCTATTTGCTAAAAAATCTATTGGGTAGTCGAAATAGTTTTTTCGTATTTTGTCAATAGATCAGCAGTCTTTATAGCTATAATAACCTTCTCATGTGTATTTTTATAGCATAATGATCTTTATCATGATTTTAGTCCGTCCGTTATATATTAGTTGCAGTGGACCAATCTGATCAATATCTTAAGAGGCAACTTGGGTTTCAAACATGAAATATTACACTATTAACCAAGAAATTCTGAAATTCTTTGAAAAAATATTTTAATTTCGGTCATTGCGACGCCATTTCCGGTGACCCCTCGGTAAAAAGATGCGCCCGCAGGATCATCTAAAGTTAAAAAATACGTGTTTTAGTTAAAACTTTAACTTAGAACTTGGACTAAGGAGAAAAAAAAACTTTAATTAATTTTCAATTTAATTTCAGTAAAAATTTTGCGATTTTTGTTTTTTCAAAAAACTATAATCGAAAAAATGTATCTGAAAGACCTGTGTAAAATTTCATGAAAATCGGTTAAGTAGTTCTCGAGAAATCTTTCCAACCGACTTCGAAAAAACAGTTTCAAGAAAAACGCGTTTAAAGACGGCGCAAACTATTACTCGGATCAATTTAAAAATTTAGGACAATATTCCAGAGATGTTATAGAATTTAACAAAACAATAAAATAACGATTATTTGAAATCTGTAAGCCCATATAACCACTTAAGAGATTGTAGCAATGAATTGGATAATAATCTACCGTCAAATACAAAAGCTTCTTTTTGATAGATCAGTTTGTATTCATGCAATATACTTTATTTGTCCAATATCGGCGGTTCCGACCATTAATTAGCTTTTTTGGTAGAAATTATTGTGTGAAAATTGCAGTTAGATATATCAATACCTGAACGATTAGTTTACGTATGTACAAACGCACAGTTCCAGCTAATTCGACTCAGCTCGTCACAGTGATCATTTAAATATGTTTGTGCTTCATAGACATACTTAATATCTTATTTTTCGAGTATAAAAATGTTAAACATGTAAGTGGTGATCAATTTCCCCCTTTCCCCCCTCTGAATCCACCATAGGTTGAGTAACAAAAAATATTACTTTTTTTAACACTCAGAAAACTAGATTCAAGAGCATCTCTAAGAAAGGCTCTCAAACCTTAAGTTATTATTTGTAGCTCGCTTCCAACTACCTGAATAATAGCAGGTTTCATAGATTTTGTAGGAAATTGAATTCTCTAAAAGTCTCGTATGAGTT
Source organism: Bactrocera correcta (assembly GCA_027475135.1). Taxonomy (NCBI): domain Eukaryota; kingdom Metazoa; phylum Arthropoda; class Insecta; order Diptera; family Tephritidae; genus Bactrocera; species Bactrocera correcta. The sequence goes on from CM050327.1 coordinate 59,383,671, forward strand.
CTTCGCAAGTCTAACGTTATATACGGTACAGTCACCCGGAAGTTTAAAACACTTTTTATTAGGTATGTGGGGGCTAAGGAAACTATTGTTCCAATTCAAGAAATTTTCAACAAACAGACGTACTAAAAAGGATTCCCTTCAAATTTTAAATATATATCTCACATATTGACCGATATTTTGGTTAAAAAGTCAACTATTCGTACTGGGTCCACATATTCAGTACCTAGAGGCGTGACAGTTTAGTTCGATTCACGCAATTATTAGTCATTCGGTGGCACATCTCAAAGACTCTTTTAGAGCAAAGTTTTATCCTGATATATTAATTCATTCTTTGTTTTTATACTGGAAAGTAGAAGTTTTAAAATTGTGTTATATGGGAGGCGTGGCCGTAATCCGATTTTGCTCATTTTCACACTGTAACATGAAAATATCAGAGATTTGTCAAATACCAAGTTTAGTTGAAATCGGTTGGACGGATCTCGACATATGTTATTTCACCGAAAAGTCTGCTGTGCCACGCCCATCATCCAATTTGCTTCCAATTCCATTAATAATCTGTAAAATCATCTCGGGAGTCAAATTTAATGTCTTTGGTGTATGTAATTACTGATTTATTGCGCTTCTAAAGGATTTTAAAATTAGCGTTATGTGTAGAGTGAGCGGAGATATCATCAGATTTCATCTATTTTCACACTATCAGTATGATTTCTTATTTGCGCTGGATGAATTTGGTTGTTGTAGCTTTTGCAATTGAGGAGATATGTACATAAAACTTATTAAGTGCGGGGCCATGCCCACTTTTTAAAAAAATTTTGCCCACAGGTGAGCCTTGCTAGTAACTATATATACAACTACTTGAAATAGTTAGTTAAAGTTATACATCCAGGTACTACATATTCATACAAATAATTTATATTTTCTGTGTTGCTCATACGACATGGTGCACTGTATGATCGGTACATTTGTTGCATAAGTTTAACTGCGTATAACTTGTAAATAAATGCTTATAAAAAAAATGATGCAGATCTTTTTTATGGAGCATAATATTTTGTATTAGAATACCGTTTTCTCAAAGTGGTAGGTTTATATGTTTTTGAGATAAGAAATATATTCCAAAAGCTCAAAAAATCCTGCCTAAAATATTTGAGGAAAATTAAATGATTTATAATAAAAATAAAGAACTTGTTTCAGACTAACACTGAAACTTCATGGACCATTTAAAAAAAAAAAAGTTGGTAATTAATGCGCACCCTAATATATATATGTATATACATTTATCTTCATAAGTATATCGCATACTTTTCTTTAGTACTTTTTCAAACAGTGACGCAATAACTGCCCTCGATATGTAACCCTCATTCATAACACACACACACACACAAACAAACTTTTGTACTCAGAAAGTCAAGTCTCATTTTTCTACGTACCTACATTCTGGCCACATTCTTTTTATTGCAAAAAACTCTACGGAGCATTTCACTCGTAGTTCGTTTGCATATTTCATATTCAGTGGTGGCAGCACCGAGAACAAAAGCTATCTCTAACAAGCTGTGATAACGACCACAAAACAAGCTTGTAAATGGCAAGCTAGAGCTCAGCGCTAACGATCCAGCAACACTCACTATTTTCATACACAACAACAACAGCAAAAACAACAATAATAATAATAACGGCACTAGCTTAACTGCAAGCGTGTGTATTTTGTGCTGCCTGCAGCTTCAATGACAGCAGCGGTAGCGGCGACAGCAACAGCAACTGCAACGGCAACGGCAACGGTAATGGCAGTTTGTGGCAGCAACAATAGCAACAGCAACAGCGCACTGTCAGTGTTGATTGTTGTACAATTTGTGATGCAATCAATTTTCAATGCAGATAATTGATTTTTCCGCCTGCCTCCCGCCTCAAGCGCTGGCATTTGACGTGGCTGCCACAGTCATTGCAGCAGCGCGTCTCTCTCTGTGTTGGTATGTGTTCTTGTGTGTGTTGGTGTGTGTGCGTGTGTGTGGTGTTGCCCATATCAATAACGTGCTGCTATTTGCTTGCGCGTGCATTTGTTCAATGGCATGCCATTATTCTTTCCTTGAAATATGCACAATTTTTTGTTTGCCCAATGTGAGAGTCTGCAATAAATCAGATTAGCGCTGTGTTGGCTCAGCAATCCGCAGCGCTTTTGTTTTCTCTCCACAAGAGTGCAGTTTTGTTCCCGGAATTGAGCGGAATATGCAAATGGCTGTTGTTTGTTATTTTTCGTTGATGAGAATCTAATTTATTATTGATACGAAATTTGATTTTGCTGGCGAAAAAATAAGAAAATGCATTAAATTGGCAAAATAGCTTAATTTCTGGCTAATTTGATTACGTGGTCGCATCGAACAATATAAGATTTATAAAATGAAAATTCCAAACAGAAAGTGAGTGAATATAAAATAGAAGCCGATAAGTTTTATGCTTTTACTAAAAGAGCAATCGACGGGTTTCATACACGCACGAGCTTGTAAAAGATAAAACCGTGTGAAATATTTCAAAAAAAAATCTTAACAAATTTTATAAGTGAAAAACGCTAACTTTGGATGCATCGAAGCTGTAACATCCTTCACAAATATAGAAAATTCCTTAAAAGAACTTGAGACTGATTGTTTAGTATGTTGATAGCTTTATGCCAAATTTATTTGGTCTGAACAATTGCTTCGAAGATTAAATACTTTCCTTGGAAAAAACTCTTTCTAAATTTCTTGAATATACATATTTTGTAAAATGAAGAAGGAGATAATGAAAGGGAATTAAAGAACATATGAAAAATTTCCAATTGATATCGTAGAAACTAAAGGACTAGTTCGCGCATATACAGACGGACCGAGAGACAGTAAGACATGTCTAAATTGATTCAGCTCGTCCCTGATCACTTAAGATATACATATATCTTATAGGTTCTCGTAGATTTCTTTCAGGGTGTTACAAAAAATCATGGTAAAAACAAGAAAAAACGTTAACTTCGGTTGCACCGAAGCTAAATACCCTTCACAGGTGCATTTCTATTAGTAACTATGTGTCCAGTTTGTATGGAAGCTATATGTTATAGTTAACCGATCTAAACAATTTCTTTGGAGATTACATTGTTGCCTTAGAAAATAATATATACCAAATTTCGTGAATATATCTTGTCAAATGTGAAAGTTGTCCATACAAGAACTTGATTCCGATCGTTCAGTTTGTATGGCAGCTATATGCTATAGTTAACCGATCTGAACAAATTCTTCAGAGATTGCATTGTTGCCTTAGAAAATAATATATACCAAATTTCGTGAATATATCTTGTCAAATGTGAAAGTTGTCCATACAAGAACTTGATTCCGATCGTTCAGTTTGTATGGCAGCTATATGCTATAGTTAACCGATCTGAACAAATTCTTCAGAGATTACATTGTTGCCTTAGAAAATAATATATACCAAATTTCGTGAATATATCTTGTCAAATGTGAAAGTTGTCCATACAAGAACTTGATTCCGATCGTTCAGTTTGTATGGCAGCTATATGTTATAGTTAACCGATCTGAACAATTTTCTCGGATATTACATTTTTGCCCTAGAAAATAATCTATACCAAATTTGGTGATGATACATTGTCAAATGCGAAAGTTTTCCATATGAGAACTTGATTCCGATCGTTCAGTTTATATGGCAGCTATATGTTATAGTGGTCCGATATCGGCCGTTCCGACAAATGAGCAGCTTCTTGAAGAGAAAATGACGTCTGCAAAATTTCAAAAGGATATCTTAAAAACTGAGGGACTAGTTCGTATATATACAGACAGACGGACAGACGGACAGACGGACAGACAGACGGACATGGCTAAATCGACTCAGCTCAACATACTGATCATTTATATATATATACTTTATAGGGTCTCCGACGCTTCCTTCTGGGTGTTACAAACATCGTGACAAAGTTAATATACCCTGTTCAGGGTATAATAATATACTCTGTTTAGGGTAGAATAACCTTAATAAAATATTATTCATTAAAAAGACATTGAGATTCTTTTTGGCAGCAGTTTAACTTATATTGGTGTTAGGTTTCGTTAGGTTAATCTGGTAGGCCAAAAAAACAGTTTTGATACTTAGCGTTGGCAGGTAGAGTTCTGTATCTTGGTCCATTAGGAACCAACCAACCAACCACCTCTTGGAATGTGTGCGCTTGACGCGAATTTTAACCGACCGGCTTCACTATCGATACCTCTTTCATTGTATCATGCCATGGTAACACCAGATGCTTACAGCGTAGTCTTGCCAATGTGGGACAAGTATGCAAGAGATGCTCTATTGTTTCCCTGATACCTTGTTTCAGACATTTCCTACAGTCTTCATTTTGCCAGATAATGATCACTTAGTATTCCGATCATGTTTCTATATTGGTGTTAATTTGACCAATCAGTTAATTTCCTGACTTTTTTTTATCATTACTTGGGTGACTCAAATCGGTCGTAAGTTTTTTTGAAATATGAATTTTATCTTTTAAGTTGGCGTTGCTATAATAGTTTCTCTAATTTCATACAAACCTGCAAGCAGATATTTGTAACATTTAGCCTTAGACGCTTCGATCTTTTAGAACTTTCGAACAGAGCACGTTTAAGCCGTGGTTACCATCCGATCTATACTCCAATGAAGAAGTATACTCCCTCACATCTGCTTACACAGTTAAAAACTGTTAAGTATTTTATTCATAGCAGAATAAACTTTTTGAACAACGCAGAATTGTGAGCGTGGGATGGACGGAGTCGATTGATATCTACAATTTCAACTTCTTTAGAATGTCAAGTAGCAGCTAGTTCTTTGAGGTTTCCCGATTTTTACTTGGACAGAAATATTCCAATAATCATTTTGATGTTTCATTTGATTTTGTAATGTGGGATATTAATAATGATGCAAATAATTTTATAAATTCTATATTTATTAGTTTACACTCATACCCTTCCTTAACCCCTTTCTGGATAAGGTTAATAAAATAATTAAATATTCTTGAAAAATGCCAACTTTATTGTAATTTTAGAAAGCTTCTACAGGTTTGGAATAATATTTGAAAGTTAAAATTTCAAATTGTGACAAAGTGTTTGTATCCCTTCCATGTGTTAAACTTATATATGTGATCACTGGTGGATCCACTAGAATTTTGGGTGTTAAAGTACCCATCTCCACAAAAATAGGAGATTCAGAAAATTTATTAAGTAGCATTTATGTCGTCCATTTTTCGAAAATGTTAAGCCCGGACAAATGTAATACGTTGTTTCATTAGGGCCTTATTTCTTTGAGAAAGGTGTCCGGTTTTGTTAGTAATATATCAGTCACATTAGAAAGCAAAGCATCAAGTTTCAAGATACTTATCAAGCTTGACTTGACTAGGTTTTGGTCTTTCAAAAAACAAAAAAAAAAAAATCGATAGACGAACAACATAACATTTCCTATAGTTAAGACTATATCTAATTTAAGAAGATGTTCTGACAACGGTGAAAGTTTTTGAAATATATTGACCAAAACATTTTCTTAATTTTCTTTCTTTGAATTTCTCAATCTTGGCTACAAATAGATACAACGGCCGTAAATAACTTCATTTTATTTCACATCATTATAGATTCTCAAACATAAATTCAGACAAACTATAAGGTGGTCCTCAAAAAGTTTTTTTTGTAAATATATGAATAGATCCCGAATGTGAGTAATTTTTCTCCTTCACCAAGAAGTAATGGCCTACAAGAGGACTAAACCTATAATTACATATGGTGTGTACCAGCCGATTAAACACATTGCACAGTTATACATACGCTAATTAAGTGGTGAACTTGATATGTTGTAAATTCCATTAGCAACAAATTGTTACAAATACCTGTACGTTAACTCAAAGCACTGAGGAGTTGCACGGAATGGGCATTTTGTTGTTACACAAATTAAGGGAACGAAGCTACAACTGCAAATGAATAGTGGATTATATTGTAATGTTAATGAAGCAAGTGATATTGGTAATACGTAGTAGTTGCAAATTTGGTAGCTTTACTTTAAGGGGGTATTCTACTCTAGAAATCAAGTTGTGGGCAGTTCTTGAATTTAAAAAAACAAAAAAAACCAAAAATATTTTTACCATCCATTTTTATGGTGTTTTTATTGATATTTTAAGAATACAGAAAAAAAATGTTACAAAAAAATATTAAAAATTAAAATAATTAGTTGTTAGAGACAAGTGTAAAAAAAAAAAATGGGGCATCCTGGTGACATTAATCCTGGCTCTCCTGGTGGTCTGAAAAAAAAAAAAAATCAAAAGAAATTCTTAATCGATAGGGATGCTGTTATAGTCCGGGAACACGAAACATTTTTTTTTGAAAAATGGCGATTGCCTGAAAATAAAAATAATTTTTTACGCTTTTTTTTTGAAATTCCTGAATTTTTTTAAAATATTAAAAACAAAAACTTTGACACGATGCTGGTAGGAACGATAAAAAACTATATAAAGAAGGTTCACAAAAAATTTCAAGTAAATCGGTTGTATAGAACTTGAGATAATGCCGGTACCGTGTGGAAAAAAGTAGTTTCGAGAAAAACGCGTTTAAAGTTTAGGAGACAATTCTAGTGAACACGGATGCCACCTCACAAAATCGGCTGTATCTTCGAAAATAAATCGAATTTTGAAAAATCCTTCCAAGGTCATATTTTTGAAAGTCTAAACTTTAAATATATGAAAAAAAAAATCGAAATTTTCAAAATTCTAGAGTAGAATACCGTTAAATCAAAGGAATTCAAAGAATTTTAGCTATGTACAAATACAACTACTGGGTTTTCATTCATGAGATACAAATTCATATATCCGAAACTATTTTTTGGATAAACTTACATTTTTCGGATAATTAATATATTGCCGTTACAATTAAGAGCTCATACTTGCAGAGATTTTCTTAGCGGAGTCTAAGGATCTTTTTTCGTTTTTCTTATACTTTTCTTGTACTCAAGGGGATTAGAGCAACAACAATATATTTTTCATCAAAAAAATAGAGAACTTCTATCGGATCCGTCTTCGTACCATAAGGTTAATACTAGGTCCCGATTTCTATAATTTTATTTATCTTCTGGCAGTTAGTATGCTTCTTTAACAGGATCTTTCTTGGTCGGTTAAAAGATCTAATTGAATTGAAATACTTAATTTGACTAAAAACATTGACATTAGTCGGAAAAATTCTTCCTAGCTTTATTCTCCGCTTGGATTTCGACTTGGCAATGGGTGTCGCTCCTTACAATGTCATGAAGTTTGATTGGATGCGCACGTTACGGCTGCAGCGCCTCCTAGAAGCTTGTCCAAGGCGCAGTACCCCTATACGAAGAGTGGATCAGTAGAGAATTTAAGCCATACCCTGAAATTTAATATCGAAAGGGCTCTTGAATATAAATAATACGCTCTTGGAGCACTCCCGGACATTTTTGGAGTGTTCAATAACTTCTCTACGGAACCTATTTTGGATAGTATCCAGTCAATAGGTGTGGATCCTGCTATACAACGCTGGAACAGAAAATTGTTGACCTCTAGACGTATAGGAGCAGAATGGAACGACGCTGAAATGGCCAAGGAAGTCTGCAGACGTACTGATCTCCGCTTCTATGGACATAAGTGGTGAATAAACTGCTAAGAAACTTGGGCCGACAAAATCCCTAAGATAGTAGCATAAGCGCATGATATTGCCATTTTAATATCGGGAAGGTGTCTACCGACCATTAGCGGTATTATGACCACCACTCTCAGTACAGTCCAGAATTGGGCATCACAAGCGGGTCTGGAAGCCTATAATCTTCGAAAATATTGTTCAGATCGGACTACTATATCGCGTAGATGTCATACAAAACCTAGAAATTTGAAAGCGTCCAATCAAAAATAAGTCAAGACGGGGCGATTCCAACTCTTAAAGTACTGTGTTTCTACAATTTAAACACGTTTTTCACTGAGGTTTATTCTTAAAGAGAAGCTTTGCATTCTTATACTACATAAAAAATTGCTTTGAGTATAGTTAAGTTAACCGCAATTATCTCCACACTCATTCGCAATTTTTGTAGCAATTATGGTTGCTTTTAACCCTCCAACCGAGAGCGCGTGGAAGTAGTAATGATTGTGACCGCAATCTGGAAAGCGAGGATAAGATATTCATATGCATAAACGCTTTCACTGCAAACTGTTTAGTCGTACTTCACAAAGCCCCAACAACAACAAAACAACTAATGAAAGAGAAAATACCTGCAGCAAGGTCAAACAATATGCGGAGAATATTTAACGATAAAAAAGCGGCGAGGAAAAAAAAGGCATGAAAACCACTTGGAGCGCACAATGAGGCTGTTCGTCGAGCTGATTGAGGCCAAGACACTACACACATTGCATGGCGAAATTGCGTTGTTATCGTTTTATGTTGCATGTTGACAATAGCCAACAGCCATCAGCCAACAACCGACTGGCTGACATATTGTGCGTCAGTAATGACATGTCCGAGCGACCTCTGAACTGCACAACAAGCTTTTTAATGCGCATTTAAGCGCCGTTAAGTCTTTACCAAACACCATTAAAGCAATTTGGCTGGCGCTCGACAAATGTTACTTACTTACATACATATGTGCAACAACAACAACAGCAATAGCAACAAAAGTCAACACAATACGGAATATTACGTTGCCGAGCGCAACAATGAAAGCGTACGCAGCAACAACAATAACAATAGAAAACCGAAGCAATAACGACATAAAATTCCGCTCTTTGCTTTCGCTCATCGCCTATATGACTTCCGCTACTCCCACCTAGAGGCTGTTGACAACGCTTGCTGCGACATTGAATGTACTACCCTGCGCGGAGTTGCTTTGGTGCTGCCTTAGATGGCTTCGAATACCGTTATTAGTGTGCTTTCAAGGTATTTTCTGTATAATTAAGTGATCAAATGATTTTTTGTGCCTTTTTTGAAGAACACTCTTAACTTGAAGGTCTAAAGTCAATAATCTAAGTAATCAATTTATGTTAAATGGGTCCCATGTTATTGTTGTAGTGGCAGAAAACACCCTGGAAGTTAATTTGAGGAATGTAGCTGAGGAAAAAGTCCTTGCGTAGGTAATAACCCGGGTCCATTTGGGCTACTTAGATCCGACGTCGTTGAACCGTTGAATTCCGGAGGACCTGATGATATCTGGTACACCTATTGTGAGGCACCCGGGAAAGTTTGGTATTCCAGCTGGGTGAAATTGGAGCATTGGTGCATCTACATCGTTAAGAGAAAAACATGCTAAAGGTCACATCTCTCAAAACTTCAATTCCAAGGCTTTAAGAGCGTTTCGACGTCGGGTAGAAAAATACTCCGAAACGACTGAACTGATCGGCTTGAAGTTTTGACACGACCTTCCTGGATATATTGTCAGATAAATTCTGAAGGGATAAGATATTAATAAGATTAAATTTTCTAGCCATTTTGAGTGTACAAGAGTACATTAAATTATGTGTAAAATGACTCTTAAAATAGATTTTTTTTTTCTGATTTTTAAGTGGATATAACCCTTTAAGATACAAAACTTTAGCTTGCTATCGACGAAAATAGTCGAGTGGGGCATCTGTAGAGTAAAATTTTTTGAAAAGTAGGCATGTCTCTCTGGAATTCGTGTGTAAAAATTAAAAAAATAACCTTAAAGACTTAGATTATTTCCATTTACGATGGTATATAAGGTTCGGCTGCAGCTGACTTAGCTCTAATTAACTAGTTCGCTACTATTTTTGTATTCTAGGTAGTCTGTACTATGTATGGAAAATTTTTGGCCTCACAGGCACTTATAGAAATCAGACAAAACAAGCACTAGTTACTAACTAGGCCCTTTCGTGGCGCCGTTTTTCCTACAGGGTTGTTACCTATATTCAACGGTATGGCTATATGTGTGTACCCACCGATTGATGTTCACTCTATTTTCCCTTGTATCTCCTTGTTGCTTGCTTTTTGGCCATTTTACGCCGCCGGCCAGCATAACAATGGCCGCTAACGGATGTTTTGTGTCGCTTGTGGTTTGTTGCAAGTGTGATTTTATAGACCTGCGGTGCTACGAAGCATGTGGTATATAATTGTAAGTCTATATATGACTGCATATACAAACTATATACATATATCTACGTTGACATATACAATAATACATAGTCATGTGTATAATATACACTGTATATATGTATGCATATATAGACAACTGATCTATTGAAGCGCTCATTAAGGCATTTTCCATGTCCTTTTTAAAGTCAGTTGCAACAACAACAAGCATAACAGCTCGAAGCTAACGACATCATTGCAGTCATCGCTGATGATAATGGTGATAATTCAACCACTGTCTCTTTCGCTGACTCCGCCAACGCTGAACTGTGCTGTGCTGTGCGCACAAATTGCTGGTGTGAGTTAAAAGCTGCAATTTAATGATGGCATCTTCTGCTGACGACAACATTCGACATGCTGCACCATTACACTTACAACAACAACACCATCTACAACACTCATACATACGTATGCACTGTGTAGCCGATAGCTAGCAATCACTTTGGGTATTAATCAACGAGCGGGAGAGTTCAAAAAAAGAATGCGAAAAGGTGTCGTCCTGTCCGCATAGTTTCCAGAGCAACCAATAGCGCCTTGTAATCACCAACGAACATCGTTATCGTTAGCACGGCATCTCTATGTGTATCACCAATACGGAGAAAGTAAAATAAAAGAGTTTGAAAGAGAAATCAATGACACCTTGACAAACATCATCATTTGTCCTCTGGTCCACCCATCCATATTCACTTGTGATGAGCGGTCTATGAAAAGTACACACAATTATCGTTGCAAATTGCAATTTACTCTCTGAACGCCTACATATTGGCGAGACGCAAGCACCTGGACATGCCACCACGCACGACAGAGTACTGACCGGCAGAAATATCGCACAAAATAGAAGAGAGAAGTATCGTACAAAATATGGAAGGTTATATGTATGAGCATATACATCCTTAGTTTTTATACTCTTATTGTTGATTGTATACTAGCAATTTACATGGAAATATTATTGATGCTTGCCTGTGAGTGGAGCAATTTTATGTGCAATTTTCATTTAAAGTTCTTTGAGTTTCTGAGAATTGCAATAAAAATTGAACCAAGCTTTGGAAGAGTAAAAGAAATGATTCACCAGAAGTAATTGTTTGCAAAATCGTAAATATGTTGCACTTAGCTAAATTGAAGCATAAATTAGTCTGTACTGCAGGAAAGTGCAACAGTGTAGAGAAAGCGTTGCCTACAATTAGGCTCATATGCATATTTTAGCAAAGACGCACACCAAATTATGATTTCAGCAGAAAATGTTTGGCTCTTACAAATTGTTAAAGCTTAAAGGGTTTTTAATAACTACGTTTCTTAGCTACACCTTTTTGGTTTCAAAAGAATTTGAAAGGGAGAAGCATTGTATTTGTAGAAAAAAATAAAATCAAATTGTTTCACAAATAAAAAAGAGGTCGCCATTAAGAATTATTCAAAGCTTTCTTAAAGTAGAAGAGCTTATATTTTTTTTCTCAAAACAGTATTACCACTCTTCAATATTCTAGCGAATAATCTCTTTTGTGAAGAACAAACTTGACTCGACGTTCTAAAGTTTATAATCTCCCTCAACAAATTGAGTTAAATCGGTCCCTTATTATTATTGTAGAGGCAGAAAACATTCTCGAAGTAAATTCGAGGGTTAAAAGTCCTTTTCTAGATAATAATCCGGGTCCGTTAGGGCTACTTAGATCTGACAGTTGTTGGATCGGTCCCTTTTAAGAACTCTCCTTTCGTAGGTAACATGCTTTCTTTGAGAGTTTGAAGTTTCTCAACTTATAGATCAATCTGAGATGAACAAATTTCTATACGGACCATAAAAGTCTAAAGAAATCTGTTAGATTAACAATCGATTAATTTCCTGGAAATTATTTATTAGATAATCGGAAATTAATTCTCATATACTCTTAAAGTTCTATTTTATCTCGGAATTTCATGTTACAAGCTGAGGTATACATTGGGTAGTCGAAAAGTCTTTGCGTATACGTTTTAAAGAACGTTGACCACTTAGAGGAGAAAGGATAGGTAGGCGATAGCTTACATGTTGGAAAAGATAATGAGGCTTCTTTAAAAAACGGGATATGTTCCTTAGTAGGCTTCGGTAACATTAGACGAATGAAGGCCTTTTAACATTCTCTTGTTATTTTTTTTACATTCCTACTGTACCTTCTAATCTATCACGAATTCTCTAATAATATTCAGCGTAGTACTTCTTGCGGCAACTGCTGGAGTTTTTTGGTAATTACAGATCTGAACGTTTAGCAGGAACATATTCTGTTGTTTGTTTTAAAAGATGGTCAATTTGAGGTTCCCCTCTTTTTTGAGAAAAAACATGGATGGTACATCCGTTGAGCCAAATTTTCGATGACTCGTTCGGGTATTTCGTCTGACAACTGGCGAATGACACGAGTGATATTTTGCTCCCATGCCTGAATCGAAGCGGTATTGTCCGCATAGACCTTACATATCTCCACAGAAGAATGTCTAACGGTGTGATATCACACAATCTGTCCGGCTCAAAACATGGAATTATCTGCTCACCAAAATATTTTCTTAATAAATCCGTTGATTGTGTAATGTGTGCGAAGTAGTACCGTCTCGCTGACATCACGAGCTTCAACTTCATACATCAAATATCACCGGCTTCATTTTTGAAGGAATATGGACCGATAATTCCACCGGCCCATAGATCACACCAAACCTTTATTTTTTTTAATGAAATGCCAGCTCATAAATTTCTTCAGGTAGCTCTTCATGCGAGGTATGACAATTTTTCTTGTTTACATACCCATTAAGTTCGAAATGGGCCTCATCGCTGAACGAAAACGTCGGATATTCTCAGAACCTTTCAAGAGCACTTAGAGCGAAGCATTGTCGCTTGGGAAGGTTAGCTCGCAACTAGTCAGTGCGCTCCTTTACTCAGCCATCGAGGCTTCTGAGTTTAAAAAATTTTGTTTTGAAAGAAGGCTTTAAGGTATCATAAAAATAGCCTGAAGTCAAGTTGAAGACAATCTCATCTTCCATACTTTTTTGAAACGTGGAAGAAGTATATTAAGAGAGAAAGGAAAGAAGAAATAAACGTTTTTTTATGAAAAGTTGTGCGTTGCTCCTCGAACGTTTGGCATTTGGGTCTGAAAAACAATTTGCTTTGTGGGCTTGGTAAAGACATGGTAAGTGGGGGAGGAATAAATTCTTATTCACATTAATCGTCAACTTGTGACTTTGTTAGAGTTCTTGACTTTTACAAAGCGCTTGCGAAAATCACTTCAAAAGGTGGCAAAAACGTTGGTATATAGTGAGGTTTTTAATGGAGATATATTAAAACCAATGTATCTTGAAGAAAACAGAATAAGCGCATCGTTAGTGATACATATTTTAGTCTACAAGAAACTTGGAAGACGAAGTGTTCCAAAACTAATTTAAATGAAGTGACGGCGAGTTAATTCTTACCAAAAATATCAGCACTCTTCGCCTCCTTAATCTAAGTTCTTGTTAATTTTGGCAAGCCATATTCTCATTGTTTGACCTTGCACTTTTTGTCGCCGCAACCGAATATTTATACCGAAAATAGAAAACATTTTCAATTAACAAGTTTACTTTGTGGCCTCAGCAAATTTTTCCATGCATCAGCACTGTGCACTAAAAGTCCATCCAAAACTGTTGCCTGCCTTAATTAGAACTCAACCCTAAATGGTGCAAAAACTGCATTGCACTTACTGTGCTGCTTCTCTGCTTGTTGTTGCTGACTTTAAGTTATGTCGACAACACGCCCAAAATATGTTGTAGAAAATGTTGCATAGAATTTTTGTCTGCAACGCGATTTACATGCGACTCAGCAAACAAAGTTGCGCAAAGAAATTGTGAATTATCAGCGTAGGCGCAGGGAGGAAGGAGAGCGGGAGAACGATTGCAGCGGCAGAATTATGACTGTCAGGAGGAGGATAACATACAAAAAACAACCTAAAGGATAAGGCCACAGATGAGTGTGGAAAAGAACAAAATGAAGTCAGTAAGGTCGCTTTGAATTCGAGTGGTCCGAGCAATATATAATATCGGTGGCAAAGTTTTCAAAATACTGGCTAGTTTTAAGTAAGGCTGATCTAATATAAGATCAGAGTTTAGTAAAAAGAATCAACTATTATTAAGTTGGCTATCATTTTATTTTATTTTAGATATCTAAAGTTAAATATGGTTTCCGTTTGATAGCTATTTATGTCTCAGTATTCAGTTTTAGTTAGGTTAGGATAGGTAAGACGGCTGATCTTTCAGTATGGTGGAAGATCACCGATATTCAATGTCTCGTGAAACTAAATATAAAACTTCAATATTTGGATCTCAGCTATCGGCAAAATACCCTGAACCTATCGCAATTACTGCCTGAATCCCGAGCAGACATAGCCCGGTGAGAACTTCCACAATCATTAAAATGGCAGAGGGCAAGTTCTGTGGATCTTTTTCGATTTACCAGGGACCAGAAGAAGCTAGCTGCTGTACCGCTGCTGATAACTTACCAACACCTGCTGAGCTGATGCGAGGCCCAATAGGACAATAGTGAACCACATGAAGCTGACGGAGCTCCTAGAGGTTCCTATTCCGTATTTCTTGAGACTCAAGAACCTGTTCTGACAAGCTCAATACCATTACAGTTTCTTGCAATACAGCTGTGGGCAGGCATTCAAACCCTTAGGGTAGGTAGTTTCAGTACCATTCCGTAATATATTCAAATCAACCGGAGCAAATGACACTCGGAAACGGCAAGATCTTGGTTTTAGGGCGAATGAGGTAAAATTATTCATGACGGGTACTTAATCCCCGTTAGGATAAGGTAAGTTGTCACCGACGTCATTCAATGGTTGGCTTAGGAAACGTGCTGTTTTGGAGGTCTCGGCGGAGTCGGCGGGGTCGGACCAAAGGGAGAAGGGTGTCGGATAAGTAGGGTTAATAAGGCATACAAACATATGTTCACATATGTCAGGGTCTATTCTGGATAAGTAGGAGTTTAACTTGGTTCAGTTGTCATCGGTAGCCTACCCCATTATTAGTTTGACTCGGTTTAAGTGGTCCATAGGCCGGCGCATCTTTCGAAATTCTGGCTTCGTCCAATGCCTTTTATAAAGATGAGTTAAAGCATAGT
>CM050327.1:59399407-59409407 GCA_027475135.1 Bactrocera correcta
AAATTGGTTACGGTCGCAGGGTCGACTTTGTTTCCTTATTCGCAGAAGGTATGACTGCCAAGATATTTCAACCTCATTTTCGCAAAAGCTGGTCAAAGAGGCGATAGTTTCTAGATGTCTCCACCTTACCTTCTTCCATACAACTTTGACAATTTGCGGCTGACTGCTTTTTTCGCTTAACAGCAATGTTTAGTAAGAATTTCTACGATTGAAGTGAGATGAACTTTGCTAAAAAGAAGGCAAGAGAATAGTAAAGTCGTTTTTTTTAAATATCATCTCGGCACCAATAAATTGAAATTTGATTATAGAAATATTAAATATTCTAATTTATTATTTTTTAATAAATATTTTCATATTTTGCAGCTTTCACTAATCTAATTATGCCTCTCATTGCTTTCTTTGCAGCTTCCACAATCGTCGAGTTGGCGGTGAAACGCAGTCAGAAGTTGACACGCCCCACATCAGTGGGCATCGTGCCCTCTACACCCATACTATCAGGACGGGATCGCACAGCATCCATAACAGGCCCACAACCGGTTGATGTAAATCAAATAATTTCAAAATTATTTTCTTCTTTAGAATTTTTCTTAACTAACTCTTAACGCTTTCTTGCAGAGTATCAAACGCCGCGAAATGGAAACGTATAAAATACAAACGCTACAAAAAATGTTGGAACAGGAAAAACTGAATTTAGAGCGACTGAAAGGTGACACCACCGACCCGAGCTATAAACTCTCCGAAGCGAATATACGAAAGCTGCGCGAACAGTTGCGAAAAATCGGTGCCGAGGTATGTGCCTGGGTGGGAATTGTGGGAACATTTCGATGTAAACGTCCTTTTAAGAATACATACATTTGTATGTATGTATTTTATGCTAAAAAACACTGTTTACACTCTAGTGTACGGTTGAAAGTATGTGAATTATACTTTTTTGTTTCATTTAACTATTCTACGCTCTTGCAAATTTGTTGTTTGTGAGGTGTCTGTACAGAAAAGTCTGCAAGTTTTGTCAAATATTTATGAAACACATTTCGTTTTTAAATTTTTTATGAGTTTTTGTCCTGCATACTTTTAATTCTGGCAACTGATTCCATTATAAGATATCATATAGGGAGAATTCTTCCTTTTTTTAAACAAAAAGTACTTTTTTCAACGCTTCAGTTGTAACATAATCGTTTTGCTGTAATTTTACCAGTTTTTGTTTGAGGTTTTAAAACCTTGATATGAAAAATTCGTATACCTAACGACACCTAACCTAACTTTTGCTAAGCATACTTTCTGTTTTAGTCTTTTAGTCATCCGTCACTTTAGTATAAAAACAAGTGTTCAGTTTTACCAATAAACTATAAAAGTTTAATTCAATATTTATGTATTTCAATTGTTCCCCTTGACTTCTTCTTGTTTTTACCGACAAAACTCACATATCGAAGCAATCAAAAAATTTTATTTAATCCTTTGAAAAACCTAAATATTTTTCAAACTACACATACATACATACATAAATGAGAAACAACCACACCCACAAATCTGAAATTACCCTGTTTTCCTACTTCAAGTACAGCATACTAAATGGTCCATACTATTTGTTTGCTGTAAAAATACGAAAATTGAGAAATCAAAACAAAAAAAAAATCGAGAATGGCGGCATTTTTATAAACTGCAGTTATTGTGGCATTTTTGCATTGTCATAAATTTCACAATTACATACATACATATATACACACTCACATACACGCGCGCTAAAATACACAAATCTAATTTTTCTTCCGAAGCACCTAATAAAACCACTTTATACACCAAAATAAGCGAATAATATTTAATAACTTGTAATAAAACGCTGTTCATAAATTATCGATACTTAATATTGCTCTGCTTGCCGCCCCCCATCCGCCGCTCGCTCGCTCGTTCGCCCGCCCGCCCGTACATTTGTTAATTTTCATTGTGCATTTGCTGTAAATTAAAAAAAAAATTTAAAAAAAAAAAAATTGTAAATGTCTTAACCATGAACTAAACTTATTTACTTTTTGTTTTTGGTTTTGTTTTCTAAACTTACACTTACAAAATTGAAATTTTCATTGGCGCGTGTTTTGAGTTTACAAAATAGTCTCTATTCATGTTTAATCGTGTATCCAACAGCTGTTTAACTGCAAAGCGTAGCAAAAGTTGCCACTGAAATTTTATTAAAATAAAATTCATACAAATACATATAAAAATTTATCGTCTAAATATTAAAAACTATAAAAAAATAAAAATAAAAATTTAATTAATGAATGAAACAGGAAAAGTAAAAAAAAAATATTTGCTAAAAATCAAGAATATCAGAAAATTTATACACATTTTGAATTATAATAAAATCTAATGGATTTTAAAGAATATCTAAATGACTACATAAAAAATTATACACAGTAGTTCAAGTCTGACGGCGTTCGAAGAAAGTCTTCTACTGCTGCAGTGATTTTCCTGTGGATGAAACCTAGTAATAAATCTTATAAACTTTATTTTTACTCAAAAATTTCGACGGTTTTGGTCTTCCAAAACTCGATTTTTATCAGTTCAAAAAAAGTGTAGGTCAATATATGAAGTCATATACAGATCGTGCCGAAAATTTGTAATTTTGAAAAAAAAAAGTCTTCAAATATTTACTGTTGGAGCTTATTGCACTGAGCGGCTACGGCGTAGAAGGCTGTTTTTTTTTATAAAAAAACTTTTGTGAAGTTATTTTCTAAAGTGTTATATAACGAAATGTGAAAAAAATATATATATATATATATTTTTTTTTTAATTTTACACTAGGTTTTATCTTAATATATTTTTCGAAATAATTTCCAGATCTGCAAATGTTTTTTAATCATATAATATCCCTAACAATTCTGCGCACATTTTGTGGTATTTCTTAAACTGTCATCAGCAAGATAGATTTGTCAAATAACAGAAAAATTGACGTGAACGAGTAACTGTTTTTTATTCTCTTATTACCAGATCAGTTTAAAATACTTTTGCAACGGAGTTAATGTCATTAAAATTAGGAATAGTTTTGAGTTCAAAATATTTATTTTATTGAATAGAAAAATCAAGCAAAGTAAGATTTGAAAGATAAAAAAATTATAAAATAGAAGAACCAAGAAAATTGGAGTAACAACGAAATCAAAAAAAAAAAAATCATAATAATAATAATAATAATAATAATAATAATAATAATAATACCTAATAATAATGATAGTAAAAATAATATTAAAATAAAATAAAACATAAAAGGAATAGAAAATTTATATAAAAAGTATAAAAAATAATGATTAAAAAATAAAATAAAATAAGTCAAAAAAATAAATAAATAGAAAAAAATAGAATAAACAAAAAAATTATATATATTGTTAATAAATTATGAAAATTGTTGAATACAAAAATTGAGAAACCAGCAAAATTGGAGTAACAACGAAATACAAAACACAAAAAAATAATAATATTAAATTTAGAAAAAATAAAGCAGAGCATAAAATTAATGAAAAACTTATATAAAAAAGTAAAGTTAATTAAAAAATAAAATCAAAATAAAATAAATTATGTAAATGTGTATATTAAAAGTGTTATAGTAACATTAAAAAATAGTATTATATTTAATATTATAAAAATAATTCAAAAAAAAAAAAAAAATAAAAAATTAAAAAAAAAAATAAAAAATTAAAAAAAAATATATAAAAAATATATAAAAAAAATAATAAAAAATAAAAAAAAAATAAAAAAAAATAAAAAAAAATAAAAAAAAATAAAAAAAAAATAAAAAAAAAATAAAAAAATAAAAAAAAAAAAAAATAAAAAAAAAATAAAAAAAATTAAAAAAAAAATAAAAATAAAAATAAAAAATTAAAAAAATAAAAAAAATAAAAATAAAAAACTAAATAAAAATTAAAAAATAAATAAAAAAAAATAAAAATAAAAAAGTAAAAATATAAAAAAATAAATAATAAATAAAAAAATTATATAAATGTGTTTATTAAACTTCTTATAGTATAATTAAAAATTAGTATTATATTTAATATTTTAATAAAAATTAAAAAAAAATAATTAAAAACTAAATATAATAGAAATAAATAATAAATAAAAAATAATATTAATTTATAATGTATTATATTTAATATTATAATAAAAATAAAAAATAATAATTGGAAAATAAAATTAAAAACAAAAACTTAAAAGGATTATAAAAGTAAAATAGATAAAAAATAATATAAATTTGTATATTAAATGTGATATAATATCGCTAAAAATTAGTATTATATTTAATCTCATAACAATAAAAAAAAATAATAATAAATAAAATTAAAAATTAAAAAAAAATATTATTTAGCAAATAATTAAAACAAAAAAATTATAATAATAAATAAAATAAAAAATATATAGAATTAAAAATAATTAACTTAAAAAATATTTAAATAAAAAATTCAATAATAAAAAATACTATAAATGTGTATATTAAATCTGATAAAATTAGTTTATATTGTTATTAAAAAAAAGCAAAATCGAGTCTCGATTGACATGACGTAAAAAATTAATTTGTTTCTACTTCCTCAACTCGCTGTTAAGTATTTAACAAATAGTAATAACAAAAAAAGTAATAAATAAAATTAAAAATTTACAAAAAATGTTATTTAGCAAATAATTAAAACAAAAAAATTATAATAATAAATAAAATAAAAAATATATTGAATTAAAAATAATTAACTTAAAAAATATTTAAATAAAAAAATCAATAATAAAAAATACTATAAATGTGTATATTAAAGCTGATAAAATTAGTATTATACTCAATATGTTATTTAAAAAAAAAAAGCAAAATCGAGTCTCGATTGAATAATAAATTAATTTATTTCTACTTCCTCAACTCGCCGTTAAGTATTTAACAAATAATAATAATAAAAAAAGTAATAAATAAAATTAAAAATTTTCAAAAAATACTATTAAGCAAATAATTAAAACAAAAAAAGTATAATAATAAATAAAATAAAAAATATATTGAATTAAATAATTAACTTAAAAAATATTTAAATAAAAAAATCAATAATAAAAAATACTATAAATGAATGTGTATATTAAATCTGATAAAATTAGTTTATATTGTTATTAAAAAAAAAAAAAAATCGAGGCTCGATTGACATGACGTAATAAATTAATTTGTTTCTATTTCCTCAACTCGCCGTTAAATATTTAACGGATTATCCGAAATCAGCTTGAAATTGATAAACCGATTTCACGCCTTCGATCTTATTTAAAACGAAGTAAAAAAAATCTTACTAAATTATAATTACACAAACTTTCCTACTCCTCTTCTTCTGCCTAAAACTCAAATATATAATATAAACCAACAACAAAATTGTTAACTCTTTTCCCCTACAAATAATTTCTTGTTCAAATTCTATTGAAAATCGAGTTCCACTTAACTTCCGAACATAAAAAGAAACAAACAACTACTACAACAACTGCCTGTCTCTACTGTCTCACCACTCTCAACAGGATGCACCAACAATCAAATTACAACCAACTGTCAACAACAATAAAAATACCGCAATGCTCTCGCCCGCTCAATTACAACACCTCTCTGTAACGTCCCATCACAATCACCTACACCCACATCAGCCAACACAACTCCAACAACCGGCCATCACAACACCACAAGTACAATCCTCTCCAGCTTTCCTCTCACTATTGCCACGTTCGCTGTCCTCCTTGTCGTTGGGCACGCGTAAAAATAAGATTGATAAAGATTTAATTACTGCGCCATTGAATAATACAACGGATTTTCTACATCATCATCATCATCAACATCAACTGCAACAACAACACAACAACAATGCGCACACATCACCGCTGCCGCCATATAATATGTCACAATCGTTGCATCAACCGCAAACACAAACACAGCAGCAGCAGCAACAACAACAGCATCGCAATTCAGCGCAACAGGCGCTCTTCTACCAACAGCAACAACAACAACAGCAACTGCAATCGCGACTCAAGGAGACACCGAAATCTTCGAATTCCAAAAGCAAAAATAAATACGCCGCACAGGCGAAAACCCACAGCATACAAGAGGATACACCGCCGCCACTGCCCCAGCGCAATCCGCCGCGTCAGCTGCAGCTCGATAATAACGGCAATACCGCGGCTGTCATGAGCAATAGCAGCAATGCAACGCTATTCGCACCCATATCCGATCTGGATATGGGCGCCAGCAGTCCGCAAGGCAAATCACCACAACCCACCTTGCCGCCACCGCCATCGAATGCGACACCAAACAGCGCCGCAGCGTCATCATCATCATCATCATCGTCGGCGCAAAAGAAGCGCTCCAAAACTAAGACGAAAGCGCTCTCCGATCCGAAGATGTCAACGCAAATGTTTCTGCAAATGGAGACGACAGCGGGTGCGAACGCGTCCGATGCAGCCGCTGATGGCGGCAGCTGCGAAACTGATTGCATACCGCCACCACTGCCGCCACGCCAACCCGGCATGTTGGAGGAGTCACCGCACCGAGGCAGTTTCTCGAATTTGAATGCGCCCGCTCAAGGTGGCGGTGGCGGTGGCGCACGTCCGCCGCCCAACAGCATTGAGACGCTGCTCAACTATCCGCTCGTGTCCACATGCACACCGGTGCATCGTGACAATATGGCGGCGGCATTCCCGCTCTCGCAGCGTCCCAACATCGTGCAACAACTGCAGCAACACCAACAACAACAGCAGCAACAACTCAACAACAGCTGCGCGGGACAGGCGTCAACAGCAGCTGTAAGTAGCGTAGCGCAACGGCGCATGCGCACAAGCAAACTACATACACTAGCGTAACTGAAAGTCAAAGCCAAGTAGCAAATGCCGTAAAGCAGGCTGCACGTAGTCAGTGCTGGGATGCTTGTTTTGGTTGGCTTCGGTTTGGTTTGGGCTCTGGTACTTACTACTCGGTTTGTGTGCTTTCGCACGCTTACATGCGTACACTTTAAGCTTTCAGCGGCTGTGTGCTGCGGCCTGACACTCTGCTACCACTTTTACTATTGCTACTACTACAACAACAGCAACAGCAATTGCGGCTTTGGTGGACTTTTCTTTTGAATTTTTATTATTTTTGTCACTTACAACAACAACAACAGCAGTTATTTAGTTATCGTATTTGTTGGCTGTAGTTTTGAAACACTAACTTTGGGGTTTTTGAAGTATTTTGTAGCTACTCCTAGCGTTGTTTACCGCTATGTAATTGATAATGAAGATTGACAAACATTTAAGCTCATTTAGTTAACCAATAACACTCATATAACAGTAGTTTACATTTGTTGACAAAAATAATAACATATATACCCTTAACACCCATTCATAACTTGCATACATGGTGTATAATAAACCCGCTTATTTTACTAACAAAACACTAACACTTGTCTCAGCGTGAAATACTCATAAATTACTTCGAGACTGAATTTTGCACATTTCGGGTTTCAAATGGCGTTTCACAACCTCACTATTTAGTTTGACATCTTCCTACCATTAATGTCCTCAACAAGTTATATTAAGTTTGGCATGAAGGACCGAGAAGGAAACGTCGAAAACCCTATATATTCAAGTGTTCAGCGTAACGGGCTGAGTCGATTGAGCCAAGTCCGTCTGTCTGTGTATATATGTACGTGAACTAGTTCCTGAGTTTTCCAAATATCGATGTGAAGTTTTTCGCACGTTCTTTTCTCTCAAAGCAGCTGCTCATTTGTTGGAACCATCGTTAACGGGCCTGTTGACATACAAACTGATCGATCAAAATCAAGTCCTTGTATGACAAACTTTTTTTTTTACAAGATTTCTTCACGCAATTTAGCAATGCTACCATCATCAAACAAATCCTTTAGATTGAACCACTATAGTATATAGATGTCATACAAACTGATCGAACAAAATCAAGCTAAAGATCCTTTTATAGTCTAGATAGGTAAATAGATAGTAAAATTGAGGCTTTGCACTAGGCCGCAGTGGTAAGTGGTCTCCCTATTATATGGCCATAAAGGTCCGGCATCCTAGACAATTCCAGTAGCCTTCAGGGCGCGACTGAAATGATGTCATCCCTGTCCACGCAGATGGAACCTAGGTCCTTGAGCCTGCTACTACAAATTGCTGTGCAATTCAGAATCAAGTGTTCTGGAGTATCCTGTTCCATGGCGCAGAACTGGCAGTTTTTGCAAGAGATTATATTCATGTTGAACAAGTGATTCCTGTGCCTGCAGAGCCCTGTATAGAGCGTGACGAGATGAAATTTGTCTCGGGGAAGATTGATAATTTCCTTAAACCTTGGGAGGTTGTACCCTTTCAAAAGCAGCTTGTCTTGGCATGAAGTTTATAGCAATGCTATTCTCTCACCACTCTCTCCTCCGTTCAGAGCAGCTCCTTAAAAGCATAAGACCTACTGCAATACATGGTTCTGCCCTCATCATCGCGGACGCTGCCGCAGAGCCGGCCTGTTCGTCGGTCAGTTCAGTGCCGGCCACTACTTTAAGCCCCGGCACCCAGTTGAGGTGTACCCTGTTGCACACAAATTGACGGTTCAGCCTTCCTATACACTTCTCCACTAAAAGCGATTTAACCTCATACGCTAAGATCACCTTTAGTGCCGATTGACTATCGCTAATTATGGCGATACGCTGGTTGCGATAGTTGCAAAGGAGATTGAGTTATGCACGCTGGCTTATACCAAAGCCTTCTGCTTGAAAGGCGCTCGGAAAACGTATGGATAGTTTGGTATGCGGTCCCGCAATGCCTGTTCCAATGCCTTCCGGTGTGTTTGAGCCGTCAGTGTACCACTGGATAGTGCTGTCTATGAGCAGTATATCGAGCCTGAAGTCATTCCACTCCGCTTTACTGCCGAGAGTAACTCTGAACTTCTTTGTAAAGTTAACCCTCTTCGTAACGCCGTCCCTTGGAAGAAAGGCCAGTGGTGTGTCATCCCCTAGGGCCTACATTATTTGAGACGACATTATTTTCCCTTTGCTGCAATCCACATTAGCAACATTTAATTTTTTGTCACCTGTTTGATCACTAGATGCAGCGGTGTGAGCTCCAACATGACTTCAATGACTTCAAGTACTGCGGTTGGGCAAGTGCGCAGACACAGGCGAGCCTTTGCAGCTTCGGCGTTATAGCTTTGGCGTAGCTGAAAGTTGCCTTTTTATACCCTGAACAGGGTATATTAACTTTGTCACGATGTTTGTAACACCCAGAAGGAAGCGTCGGAGACCCTATAAAGTATATATATAAATGATCAGGATGTTGAGCTGAGTCGATTTAGCCATGTCCGTCTGTCTGTCCGTCTGTCTGTATATATACGAACTAGTCCCTCAGTTTTTAAGATATCCTTTAGAAATTTTGCAAACGTCATTTTCTCTTCAAGAAGCTGCTCATTTGTCGGAACGGCCGATATCGGACCACTATAGTATATAGCTGCCATATAAACTGAACGATCGGAATCAAGTTCTCATATGGAAAACTTTCGCATTTGACAATGTATCTTCACCAAATTTGGTATAGATTATTTTCTAGGGCAAAAATGTAATATCCGAGAAAATTGTTCAGATTGGTTAACTATAGCATATAGCTATCATACAAACTGAGCGATCGAAATCAAGTTCCTGTATGGAAAACTTTCACATTTGACAAGATATATTCACAAAATTTGGTATATATTATTTTCTAAGGCAACAATGTAATCTCCGGAGAAATTGTTCAGATCGGTTAACTATAGCATATAGCTGCCATCCAAACTGATTGATCGGAATCAAGTTCTTGTATGGAAAACTTTCACATTTGACAAGATATATTCACGAAATTTGGTATATATTATTTTCCAAAGCAACAATGTAATCTCCGAAGAAATTGTTCAGATCGGTTAACTATAACATATAGCTGCCATACAAACTGAACGATCGGAATCAAGTTCTTGTATGGACAACTTTCACATTTGACGAGATATATTCACGAAATT
>CM050327.1:59411907-59625634 GCA_027475135.1 Bactrocera correcta
TGCGACCATTTGCTGAGCTTCACCACGCTTGGACCATGAACTTTTCCGCACATTATTGTCGTATTTGATCCACTTTTCGTCTCCTGTTGCCATTCGCTTCAGAAATGTTTCGATTTTATTTCGTTTCAGCAAAGAATCGCAGATCTTAATTCTGTCCAATAAATTTTTCACAGGCAATTCATGTGATACCCAAACATCGTGCTTTCTTTTTGTAGCCAGCTTTTTTAAATGATTCCTTAGCGATTTCATGACTACTTATCGGATGGTTCTTGTAATTTCATCGACTTTTTCAACGATAGGAAGACCAGAGCGAGGCCGGAACGAGCGATCTTTCACATCAAAATTTCCAGAACGAAAGTTAGCGAACCATTGTTGTGCTCCCCGAACTGATACAGTATCAGCTGTAACGTTTTTTCAACTTCCCCGAATACGAAAATACTTTTTCGACTACCCAATATATTAGCGATCTTCAATTTGCTTGGTTTAAACTATGTTCTAGTACTAGGTTTTTTTATTTAAGTAAAAACATACCAATTTTTTTAACGGTGGATACTTTTTCTTATTTTGTCTGTTTAATTTTTGTAACATTTGATAACTCTTGTTTAGCTTCTTCTTCTCCTTCTTTATTGGCGTAGACACCGCGCCACTGGTTCTTCCTTATCGCTTTGGAGACTGCAAGTGTAACCAGTTTCAACTCCCCCTGGTCTTTCCAAGTGAGTCGAGGTCTTCCTCTTCCTCTTCTTCTCTCGGGGTATACAGCGTCGAATACTCTCAGAGCTGGAGTGTTTTTGTCCATTCGGTCAACATAACCTAGCCGTCGTAGTCGCTGTCTCTTTATTCGCTGAACTATGTTAATGTCGACGCATAACTCGTACAGCTCATCGTTCCATCGAATGTTATATTCGCCGTTGCCAATGCGCAAAGGTCCATAAGTCTGCCGCAGAACCTTTCTCTCGAAAACTTGTAACGCCAACTCATCAGATGTTGTCGTCGTTGATGTAGAGTTTGGTTTTTGTTCGTCGAGAGTCCGAAGTAGCACTAGCCAAGAGTTATTTTGCGTTGAATTCCGAGGCTGACGTTATTGTTGGTATTAAAGCTGGTTCCAAGATTGACGCAATTATATACGGATTTGAAGTGATGACTGTCAAAAGTGACGTGGGAGCCAAGTCACAAGGGCGACGACTGTGTGTTTGATGACAGTAGATATTTCATCTAGCCCTCGTTCACCACCAGACTCATAAGCTTCGTTTTCTTATCCAGTCTGGAGAAAGTAAAGCTCACGGCGCAGTTTTTGAGGTCAATGATATCAATATCATCGGCATACGCCACTCTTATATAAGTGAATATTTTTCTCGATTTAGCTCTGCAGCTCGAATTGTTTTCTGCAGGAGTAGATTGGAGGGAGTCGCTTTGTCTGAAACCTCGTTTGGTATCGAACGGCTCGAAGATGTCCTTCCCGACATTAGCGCAGCTTTTGGTGTTGCTCAATTAGCTTTGCGGGGATACCAAATTCAGACATCGTGACATAAAGCAGCTCCTTTTCGTGCTGTCAAAAGCAGCTTTAACATCGCCGCAGAGATGGTGTGTATCGATCCTCTTTTCACGGGTCTTTTTCGAGATTTGGAGCATCGTGAATATCTGGTCAATTGTTGATTTTCCAGGCCAAAAGCCACACTGATAAGATCCAATCAGTTTGATGACGGGGACTTTAATATTTCACACAATACGGTTTTAACCTTATATGTGATGTTGAGGAGTTGTTGTTGCTGTAGCGGCAGAACTCTGCCGAATTGACAGTCCTTGGCCGGATAAAAATCCGGGTCTGTACCGGGTACGTAGACCCGACTGTCGTGGGAACGGCGATGTCGATGTTGAGGAGTCTTATCCCACGGTAGTTGGCGCAGATTGTGGGGTCCATCGGCCTCCGCTGCTTTGTTGTTCTTAAGACGGGTAATTGCTTTTCGAACTTCTACATGGTCGGGCAATGGAACGTCTGCTCCATCGTCATTTATTCGGATATCGGGTTCACCATCTCCTGGTGTTATGCTTTCACTGTCATTCAGTTGGCTGGAGAAATGTGCCCTCTATAATTTTGGTAAGCTCTGAGTATCAGTCACTGGATCATCTCTAGGGGTTCTATTAAAGTATAATTTGGTCTTGAAACCTTCTGTTAGTCGCCGTTCTCGGCCAGCTTGTGTAGCTCTTCGTACTCACGCATTTCGGTGCTTTCCTTTTTTGTCTGCAAATGCGTCTCGCTTTCCTGCCAGCTGTTTTCGAAAACCAATGGTTTGGGATTAAAAAAAATTTAAAAAATATTAAAAAAATTTAAAAAGAATTTATACATGCATATATGTGTAAATTCAATTTTTAATATATTTTTGATTTTTCTTTTTATTATGGAATACATTTTCTTATAGAAAGTAAAATCATTAATTTATTTTTGATTTCGTGAATATTTTTATTTGCTCAATGTCACTTATTTTTAGAAGAAACCACCATGAAGACCTTGCCTTTAGCTGTGCCCTTTCACATAGTTCCATTAAAAGGCTTTCACTTGAGATCTTGACCGCTTTCATGTTCCCTTGACCATGCCGCAGCTTTCGCATATTTCTCCCGGCGTCAATTATTCACTATCTGCCTCTATTTACTACAACAATGCGTTGGGCGATAAAAATGCATTACGATTTCTTTTAAATTATCATTATGTGTTGTTGTTATTGATGTTGTTGTTGTAATTTTTCGTGTCGTGCTTTACTTCAATTCCATTTGGCAATAAAACACAAATGTTCTTGCTACAGCCGACTTATCTGTGCATTCCAAAGCAAAGTACTCTCCTCCACTAAATGAAAAAGCAAAAGTATGCGAAAAGAAGCTGGAGATCGACACACGATGCGTACACATATGTATAGTACATTCAGTTTGGCCAAAGTAGTGCAGAGTTTGCTCGGTCTCGGTGGCAGTTGCACGACTAAATCGAGATTCAGTCGAGGCGCCATCTGTTTTGCTACTTTGTCAGTGGTCATAGTGAGTCGGTGGGAAAGTATATATAGTATGTTTGAGTGTGTGAATATGTAAAGTATAGCTAAGGTAATATAAGTGTGGAATTGGAAAGATGTAAGTTCACATACGCAAGTATTTTGTAGATCAAAACTTTTCGTTTCCAGCCTCCGTATCTGGAGAAATTTAGATCTGCATTTAAAGTTTCGAGTTCGAGACTTAGTAATCGTCGCGAAGCAGATAGCTTAATAACTACATACGTAGACACTCCATGAACATATAAGTTTGAGAGACCACCTCGTATATCTCCAGTGTTTTCAAATTCGCTTTTGGGATCTCTTTTCAAAACAGTTATACTTTTTTCTATGAAACTGTCTTAGTTTTTGCTTGAAAATTTATTTAAAAATTTTACTCGTGAATCATAAAGTACCGCACTGTCAGAGCAAATGCCTTCTCACATTAGGTTTAGGAGGTTCTGGCAGTCAAAGTTAGCAGAACACTCTCCCAGCTTGTATGTAAGATTTAGAATGTTCCATCAACCAAAATGAGCCAAAATGTCTCCCGTGGCGTAAGTTTTCCCTTGTAAGTATAGCCCTAAATCAAAAGTCTTTCAGTAAAATGCAAAAAAAATCATAACCTACCATTCGTAAGAAGTTTTCACAGCAATCATGGTCGTAAAGGGGATTCTCTCACATTCATTTGATTTTAAGGTTAGATTTTTAAAAATAAACTAACACTAATACGTTGTTTCAGTACTCGGCATCCATTAGCTCAGTCATACAAAATTCCTTCCACATAGAGGTGCATTAATCTGTCAACACAAGTGAGCCAATAAGTCTCTTATTCTGTCGGACTTCCCTTATGAGCTCTGCTCAGTCTTTTGGTATTAGATTACTTTAGTTTTAGAGTGCAACTAGAGCTGAGCTTAATCCGAAGACCTCAGTACCAAGCATGATTGCAGCAAGATAATTATTTGGGGAGCTGTTATGGCCACTGGACTTGAAATGTTAGTCTTTATTGAGGGTAATATAGATCGCTGATCCTGTGTTTTGAATTTCATGTCGTGTCGATTGATGGTGATAACTCTGTTTAGAGTTCGTGCTAGTTAGGCACAGTCTAAGATCTATTGAAACTGTACAATATTTAATAAGTTGGTGTTCACCGACGGATTTTGAAGTTTTTCTCATCTTTGCGTGCTGTAAATTTGTAATATTTTCGTTCGATTCCTGTTGCCAGTTCGTCTTAAGACCTATGGACTCCTGCACATTTGAAAGATAACAAAAATATGTATGTAGATGTTTAAAGTCCTTCTCGAAAAGATAACCGAAATTTTCTCTTCTCAAATTTTTTTTAAAGCTACAAGCTTGGTATGGAGAGTGAATCTGTAGAGCTGAAGTGCCTACTAAGAGACGTATGAGACGCGAAATGTATGTGAGATAAAATCCGATATTCTAAAAATAAATTTCGACAAATAATTTTTGTAGCGCCCTATGACAAGTATATCGTCACCTTAAATGCAAAATAACGTAATATCTTCTGTAATAAGTTTACAGTCGAAGGAAAAACGTTAAAATAAAAACCACTCTTACGGAAATAAAATTTGAGTTTTGGTTATAAAATGGTTATATTTTGGTCCTATTTTGGTTATATTTTGGTTATCATCCACTCATATACAATAGAAACAAAATTTGAATTTTGATTATAAAATGATTATATATTGGTTACTATATCGGTTATATTGGTTATTATCTGAAATTATCTGACAGCGATTTTCGATTTTTTATTCATGACACGTTGTTTTGCATTTGAGGTGACGATATGTAAGTTACTCTTTGCTGTCTGGTCTAAAAAGTGTAACACGATATCTATTTTAGATGCTGATGAATGAATACCGACTTACCTGAGCAGCTAGAACCACTCGTGACTAAATAAATGTGTTGTCAACATTTAGTCAAATGTGAAATGTGTAAGTCTCGGTTGCTGCTTCCTACTCTATTTTTTTTTTGTTTTTTTTTTGTTTTTTTTTTTGTTTTTTGTTTTCGCGTTCAAAATTTGCTCGCATTCAAAGTTGATATTTTTCCACATGCTTGCTTTTGTGGCCAATTGTTTTTGTTAGTGCTCCAAACACCCATATGAGCAGAAAAATTACTTGAATGCATTGCATTGAGTACTTTTATTGAAATCTCCAAATGTGTTTTCTCCACTTTGTTGTCTTGCCGCCGCAATTCGCTTTTAGTTTTCCCATTGATTTGGTGCGAATTAGCCGATTGTGTCGTGATTTTGCTCTAACTTAAGAATTTGCAAAGTTGTTGCATTGCAAAAGTACTCAAGTGTTTAGAAAGTGGTTTTCAATAGTTTTTGTAACTTTGGAACAAGTTTTGTATAACGTGCGGGTGTTGTGATTTGTTGAGTATAAAATTTGTTGATTTGATTTGTTTTTCAGTTGAAAAATCCTGTTTTCAAAAAACAGATGCATAAGGGGTTCAAAATATGCGCAATTGTTGTTACTTTTCCGATTTGGGTTTGCAAAAAAACTCACGAAATGAGCCGATTCCAATGAAGGTTTGAGGTTCCAAGCCTATTGCTCTATTAATCTCTGTGAGCCGTACTGATCTCTGGCTATCAGTTTAGAAATCCTGTTTTCGAAAATCTGAAATTAATCAGAGAGGACCTGAAATGTTTGATTTGACAAAGGTTATAGAGAAAGTAGATAGTTACTGTTCCGATTTTGGTTTGCAAAAACACCGATTTCAATTTTTGGGATTTCAATCACTATAATTTTCTCGAGGGACCACATTTTTTTTAGCAATTAATTTGGCTTTCAGTTAAAAACTTCTTTTTTTCGAAAACTGGAGACATATCAGGGTTTCAAAATTTCCTCTCCGATACCTAAAATTTTGTATTCGACGAAGTTTTCAGAGAAATTAGAAATTAGGTAACTCAGTAGGTCTAGGGAATTCTACGAAAAGCCAGGATTCAAATTTTTTACGGTCGAAGACTTTTTGTGCTACTAGTCTCCGGGGACTGTTTTCGAAAATAGAGATTCATGAGGGATTCAAAATTTTTTCTCCGATACCGAAACTTTTGGTTCGACGAAGTTTTTAGATAAATGAGGTACTTACTTTACAGATTTCAGTTTGGAATAGAACTCAGTTTCGTTAGAAGAATCGACGAAATTACACGATTCCAGTTTTTGTGGTATTAATCTTCGGGGACCATACCGTTTTTGGTTAGCTCATGTCGCGTCGAGCGATTGACTTCGAAGTTTTTAACCACGATTTTTGAGGGTCTATTTCACGAGAGAAGTTCTGACGGCTCAAAATTTTCTTAAAGAACCACTATCAGAGTCGTAGAAAGAAAACCGGGGAGGTTATTGCATACAGGCTCCCTGATCCATCGGTTGTTAAAGAAAAATTCTTAAAACAAAAAATTGCGGAGCACCGGGCCGCCCGCCTGAGAAGAATTATCCCTAACCTCTCTCCCTCTCTCACTCACTCATATATATTTACTTATAGTATATTAGAAAAATATTTCAACTATTAATATGTATTTTCTAAAACTTTCAGATCGCATCAACAAAACCACCTCTGGTTCTTGGGAACTCGTTGAGAAGGATGGCGAAGTAACGCCGCCCGGCACACCGCCGCCGCCATACCTAACCATGTCTGGTGCTGAAGAGCAATTGCAGTTGGCCAACGATGGTGTTGTTAGTGGCGGCGGTGGCGGCATTTTCATCGAATCACATCACTTTACACCACTAGCTGCCGCAGCTTCACCCACACCAACACCAACACCACCGCTCACGGCAAACGCCAACACCACCAACACCGCTACACATTCCAGTCGCATTTTAGCCGCACAAGCGAACATCACCCAAAAGGAGATCATCTCCATGGAGGACGAAGATGCTTCCGATCAGGAGGGTCCATTCATTGACGAAAATGGACCATTCAATCATCTGCAACGTCTGTTGGAGCCGGAAAATGTCGCCTTCTTGGCGGTCTTTCTCAATTATGTGCTATCGAACTCGGAGCCGGCAC
This sequence comes from Bactrocera correcta, assembly GCA_027475135.1. Classification (NCBI taxonomy): domain Eukaryota; kingdom Metazoa; phylum Arthropoda; class Insecta; order Diptera; family Tephritidae; genus Bactrocera; species Bactrocera correcta. The sequence goes on from CM050327.1 coordinate 59,418,945, forward strand.
CGTTACTCTTCTACCTAATCACCGGTCTGTATAAGGAGGGCACTGCGAAAGATATGCGCAAGTGGGCATATGAGATACACTCCACATTCCTGGTGCCACGTGCGCCGCTCTCCTGGTATCGCAAGGATGAGTCTTTGGCGCGCGAGGTCGACAACGTGCTGCAAAGCGAATTCGATAAAGTCGAAATTCTGCGTAAGGTCTTTTGGAAGAGTAGAAAATGTGCACGCGACACGATCTGTGCGCAATTGCGTGAATTCCAGCAGACGCGCACCGAAGGTTTGGGCACAATTTATGGACCGACCGATGCGCAATTGGTGGAGGCGCGTGGCGACAAGCAACGCGAACAGCATATCTTCGAGGAGACATTGATACGCAAGTTGCAGGTGTTGATGTGAGTGAACCCCTCTCACCTGCTTAAGGGTGCTTCATTTGACACCCATAGTAAACAATTATGTTATGCCAATATTTGTCTGCTTTCTCATTACAGCGAGGAGTACGAAAAAGACTCACCTTTGGAGGATCCCAAAAAATTGGCGCTTTGCTCGGCCTTATCAACCGTTATACATCGCATATTCATAACGCGCTCACATCCAAATAGTATTGTTGATCGTGTGCATCACTTCGTGAGTCGTGAGAAAAGTTTTAAGTCGCGTTTGATGGGCAAAAATCGTAAAGTAAGTCGTTATAAACAGGATTTTCAAACTGAAAAGATTCAAATAATATTCAATTATTTTTTACTTTTCAGATGATTGTTCGTGGTCATCCATTGGTATTACGTCAATACTACGAAGTGACCCACTGTAATCATTGTCAGACAATTATCTGGGGTGTGAGTCCGCAAGGTTACCATTGTACAGGTGCGTCTCCGTGTTATCTTTATGTTCCTGCTCAAAAATTCTAATTTTTAATTTTCTTTTTTTTTCAGACTGTAAATTAAATATTCACCGTCCTTGTTCGAAAGTGTTAGATGAGAATTGCCCAGGCCCGTTGCCACAGTCGAAACGAAAAGAGCCACACAATGATAACAAAATCAGCAAATTTATGGGGAAAATACGTCCACGGACCTCGAGTGATTTTATTTCATGTGAGTTAAGCAAATTTTTCGAAATTTCGAACGTGTGTTAGTGAGTGAGTTAGAAAAATTTTCGAAGTTTCGAAATTGTGTTAGTGTTCTAAAGGTTGAAATTAAACTATACTTAAACTATATTCCTTCGTTTTGGAGGAAGGTACTTTGATCTTTGGTATCAAATGCTCACATAGAAGTCCAAAAGACTTCAGACCAATAAGTCTCTCCTCATTCCTCTTAAAAAAACGTTGGAAAGACTAATAGAAATAGACATAATATACAAATTAAATCCAGAAATTCACTAAGCACTAAGATCAGTGGTAGCAGAGATCGCTGGGGGATAAAAAATACAACCTAGCTGCCTTCTAAGACATAGAGGGCTCTTTTAATAACATCCAGCCTGGGACTGCGTTAGGTTAGGGTATTAGGGTGGACTTCTATATGTAGTCCTTTGTGAAGCCATAGAAAAGAATAATCCCTGTGTTCGAACTTATAAATTAGCAAAACTCCTGGGATTAAGCGGGCTTAAAAACTTGGACACCAGCAGAATTCTGCTGCTTCAACAACAATTTGAACAACTTTGAACCTCTAAATAATTGAACAGATGCTCACGAGCAGGTCAATAATTTTAACGGTGGGAGTTTCGACGAGGCGCAGGTTTGTCCAAAGAAGTACATCTCAAGAAGCCGTGTTATCTCTACTTCTCTGGATCGTAACAATGAATAATTGGCTGTTTGATCTAGAAAAGAGAGGGGTACATGTTGTGCGGTACGGCGTCTGGAAACCATACAAACAGCAGCTGATATATGCATCAGTGAAGCTCTTAGGACAACGCCAAGTCAGGCACTAAACGTCATATTACACTTGCAGCCAAAGACTTGTACTGTAAGAAACTGGCAACGCAGTCATCGCCCAATTAGGCGCCTGCAATAAGGGGCGTTCTATGATACTTAGTTAGTTCCCGTTTCTATCCACTCCCACTGATTTTCGAAATCCAATAGAATTGAAACTAAATTCGGTCTCCAATATTGCCTTCCCTTCCAGAGAACTGGGAATGGGAAGAGGTAGACAGAGACGCAGAAATTAGTGTCTATAATAATGAGACCAAACTAGATAATAGAATGAGCGGCGGTATATTTTTTCAAAATTAGATACCAAAATCGCCTTTCGTTTACCAGACCACGGCAATGCCTTTTAAACGGAGATCACAGTAATCAAAGGATGTCTTGATAGCGAAATAATGTCTAAAAATTCTAAGTATAATTGACAATCCTTGACCGGATAAAAAATCCGGGTCCATTCCAGTTTCGTAGACCCGATTGTCGTAGAAACGGCCTCTCGCTGCCTCTCAATATGGTCAGTCTCCGCGGTAACAGCACGTTTCCTGGGCCTCCCCTTGGATGACCTCGATGACAACTTACCATTCTAACGGGGACTAAGTAATCGCTACAACAACAACACACTGAAAAAGATGGAATTTACATGCCTCTTGCCACTTGTCGATATTTAATCGATGAACACAATATAAAGTTAGCTGAGTCTCGGTGGGGTCAATCCTTGACTTGCTCAACAAGCAGGCCAACAGCAAGAGGAGTTTGCAAAACATTTTCTATACGAATGCGAAGTTTTGATTACGAAAGGAAACGCAACTATTGGTCGGAGGTTTTCTGACGAGGTTGGAGAGGTTGTAAAAATAAAAGTTCTTACCCTGATGAACTTCTTCAGAAGTACGGAATGGTTCAAAGAAGAGACAATAAGTGAGGAAATATTTGTCCCATTGGTATCACAATGCGCCTGCTAAAGGAGTCGTCAGACAGCCACTCTACTTACCAACCGAGCCTCCGAACATATTGTTCTAAAACCAACAAAATATACCACCTATTATAGCTTCATGAGGATTTTTGTGCAGTATATGAAATAGATGCACAAGTTTATTCAAATTATGCGATCTTTTTTAATTGACTAGATCAGCATTACATTCTCCGAACATATTGTTCAGATCGGACCACTATAGCATATAGCTACAATAAAAAATAATCCATCAAAGGCAAATTCTTGTATGCAAAACTTTTGTATTTGACAAGATATCCTCACCATATCACAAATAAAACGCTGCCTACATTTAGGATGCAGTACAGCGAACCAGTTTTTTATACCGATCCTTTCAAAAGCGATTAAAAAATACTATATTTGTTAGATTCGTTCAGTTTATTATAATTAGTTGCTAATACATTTTTTCGATTTTTTTTTTAGCGGAGAAACGCGCACGTCATGAGGAAGACTTTGATCCGGATTTTTCAAGTGGTAAGTTTCAAATAAATAAATTTCTCTTTATAAATACTGTACATCAATAAATTTTTCTTCGAATAGCCTGTATATTCAGCTCAATATTATTTAAATTTAGTTTAAGTGTTTTCCCAAATGAATAGAACATAAATCTGAAAAATAAAAAAAATGTACATTGATTAAAGTAGAGTTTCTACTAGTGAGTGGGCCTTATCATATCACTTATGAAGCAGTGGCTTCAGGTAATAAAATTATATGCTCAGTCAAATTTTTTTATGCGAGCGAGTATAGCAATGAAGCAGCTGATAAATTTCGGTGAATGTAGTTGACTTCAACAAAATCAACTAAGCTGTCGCCGTAGTTTTATATTTTCATTTTGCCATTTATGTATTTGTAAAAATGTCTTTTTTCGTATTACAATTTTTTATAATTTAAATAATTTTTTTTTAACTTTTTTAAATTATTATTAGTTTATATTTTTTTATTTTTATTTTTTATTTTTAATTATAATTTATTTAATTTTTTTTTTATTTTTTTTATATTTTTTTTTAAAATAATTTATTTAATTTTTTATATATTTTTTTTTTAACTTTTTTAAATTTATTATTTATTTTTATAATTTTTTTTTTTAATATTTTTTTAATATTTTTTTTTATTTTTTTTTTAATATTTTTTTTTATTTTTTTTTTATAATTTTTTTTTTTAATATTTTTAATATTTTTTCTTTTTTTATCATTTTCATTTTTTTTCTTATTTTTTTTTTTATTATATTTTTTTAATTTAATTTAATTTATTTTTTATTTTATTTTATTATATTTTTTCAATTTAATATAATTTTTTTTTTATTTTTTATTTGTTTTATTAAACCAAACTTGAACTTAAAATACATTAACATGCATATTATTATAGAACAATCTAGTAATATTTGTTCGCTCCAAAAGTCACTCACTCACTTTCCACAAACAAAATACCTCTTTTTTTTAATCTTTTTTCTTATTTTTATCTTTTTCATTTTTTTTTTTCTTAATTTTTTTTATTATATTTTTTTAAATTAATTTAATTAATTTTTAATTTTATTTTATTATATTTTTTCAATTTAATTTAATTTGTATTTATTTATTTATTTTTTTAATTAAACCAAACTTGAACTTAAAATACATTAATTTGTATATTATTATAGAACAATCTGGTAATATTTCTTCCCTCCAAAAGTCACTCACTCACTCTTCTTCTTTACTGGCGTAGACACCGCTTACGCGATTATAGCCGAGTCAACAACAGCGCGCCAGTCGTTTCTTCTCTTCGCTACGTGGCGCCAATTGGATATTCCAAGCGAGGCCAGGTCCTTCTCTACTTGGTCCTTCCAACGGAGTGGAGGTCTTCCTCTTCCTCTGCTTCCCGCGGCGGGTACTGCGTCGAATACTTTCAGAGCTGGAGTGTTTTCATCCATCCGGACAACATGACCTAGCCAGCGTAGCCGCTGTCTTTTAATTCGCTGAACTATGTCAATGTCGTCGTATATCTCGTACAGCTCATCGTTCCATCGAATGCGATATTCGCCGTGGCCAACGCGCAAAGGACCATAAATCTTTCGCAGAACCTTTCTCTCGAAAACTCGCAACGTCAACTCATCGGTTGTTGTCATCGTCCAAGCCTCTGCACCATATAGGAGGACGGGAATTATGAGAGACTTATAGAGTTTGGTTTTTGTTTGTCGAGAGAGGACTTTGCTTCTCAATTGCCTACTTAGTCCGAAGTAGCACCTGTTGGCAAGAGTTATCCTGCGTTGGATTTCTAGGCTGACATTGTTGGTGGTGTTTACGCTGGTTCCAAGATAGACGAAATTATCTACAACTTCAAAGTTATGACTGTCAACAGTGACGTGAGTGCCAAGTCGCGAGTGCGACGACTGTTTGTTTGATGACAGGAGATATTTCGTCTTGCCCTCGTTCACTGCCAGACCCATTTCTTTTGCTTCCTTGTCCAGTCTGGAGAAAGCAGAACTAACGGCGCGGGTGTTGAGGCCGATGATATCAATATCATCGGCATACGCCAGCAGTTGTACACTCTTATAAAAGATAGTACCCTCTCTGTTAAGTTCTGCAGCTCGAACTATTTTCTCCAGAAGCAGGTTGAAAAAGTCGCACGATAGGGAATCGCCTTGTCTGAAACCTCGTTTGGTATCGAACGGCTCGGAGAGGTCCTTCCCGATTCTGACGGAGCTTTTTGTGTTGCTCAACGTCAGTTTACACAGCCGTATTAGTTTTGCGGGGATACCAAATTCAGACATCGCGGCATAAAGGCAGCTCCTTTTCGTGCTGTCGAAAGCAGCTTTGAAATCGACGAAGAGGTGGTGTGTGTCGATTCTCCTTTCACGGGTCTTTTCCAAGATTTGCCGCATCGTGAATATCTGGTCGGTTGTTGATTTACCAGGTCTAAAGCCACACTGATAAGGTCCAATCAGTTTGTTGACGGTGGGCTTTAATCTTTCACACAATACGCTCGACAGAACCTTATATGCGATATTGAGGAGGCTAATCCCACGGTAGTTGGCGCAGATTGTGGGGTCTCCTTTTTTGTGGATTGGGCATAGCACACTTAAATTCCAATCGTTGGGCATACTTTCGTCCGACCATATTTTGCAAAGAAGCTGATGCATGCACCTTATCAGCTCTTCGCCGCCGTGTTTGAATAGCTCGGCCGGCAATCCATCGGCCCCTGCCGCTTTGTTGTTTTTCAGGCGGGCAATTGCTATTCGAACTTCTTCATGGTCGGGCAATGGAACGTCTGCTCCATCGTCATCGATTGGGGTATCGGGTTCGCTTTCTCCTGGTGTTGTGCGTTCACTGCCATTCAGCAGGCTGGAGAAGTGTTCCCTCCATAATTTAAGTATGCTCTGGGCATCGGTAACTAGATCACCTTTGGGGGTTCTACAAGAGTATGCTCCGGTCTTGAAACCTTCTGTAAGCCGCCGCATCTTTTCGTAGAATTTTCGAGCATTACCCCTGTCGGCCAGCTTATCAAGCTCTTCGTACTCACGCATTTCGGCCTCTTTCTTTTTCTGTCTACAAATGCGTCTCGCTTCCCTCTTCAACTCTCGGTATCTATCCCATCCCGCACGTGTTGTGGTCGATCGTAACGTTGCGAGGTAGGCAGCCTGTTTTCTCTCCGCTGCGACACGGCACTCCTCGTCGTACCAGCTGTTCTTCTGCACTTTCCGAAAACCAATGGTTTCGGTTGCAGCTGTACGTAAGGAGTTTGAAATGCCGTCCCACAGTTCCCTTATACCGAGTTGTTGACGAGTGCTCTCAGAGAGCAGGAGTGCAAGCCGAGTAGAAAAACGTTCGGCTGTCTGTTGTGATTGCAGCTTCTCGACGTCGAACCATCCTTGTGTTTGTTGGCGTGCGTTTTTTGCTGCACAGAGGCGGGTGCGAATTTTGGCTGCAACAATATAGTGGTCCGAGTCGATGTTAGGACCTCGGAGCGCACGCACATCTAAAACACTGGAGACGTGTCTTCCGTCTATCACAACATGATCGATCTGGTTGGTGGTTTTTCGATCTGGAGACAGCCAGGTAGCTTGATGTATCTTCTTATGCTGGAATCTAGTGCTACAGATAACCATATTTCGGGCCCCGGCGAAGTCGATCAGCCTCAGCCCATTTGGGGATGTTTCCGCGTGGAGGCTGAATTTACCGACCGTAGTGCCAAAGATACCTTCTTTGCCCACCCTGGCATTGAAGTCGCCAAGCACGATTTTGACATCGTGGCGGGGGCATCTCTCATAAGTGCGCTCCAAGCACTCATAAAAGGCATCTTTGGTCACATCGTCCTTCTCTTCCGTCGGGGCGTGGGCGCAAATCAGCGATATGTTGAAGAGCCTCGCTTTGATGCGGATTGTGGCTAGACGTTCATTCTCCGGAGTGAATGTTAGTACTCGGCGACGGAGTCTCTCTCCCACCACGAGTCCAACACCAAACTTGCGCTCCTTTATATGGCCACTGTAGTAAATGTCACAAGGACCTACTCGTCTCTGTCCTTGTCCCGTCCATCGCATTTCTTGGACGGCGGTGATGTCAGCCTTTATCTTTACGAGGACATCTACCAGCTGGGCAGCGGCACCTTCCCAATTAAGGGACCGGACATTCCAGGTGCATGCCCTCAAATCATAGTCCTTATTTCGTTTGCCATGGTCGTCATCAAAAGGGGGGTCACTCATCCGAGGCTTGTTGTTGTCTTTCATTGGGGGTGTTTTTTTACGTGGCGGGTCCCAAACCCAGCGCACAACCCTATGCAGGGGTGTTTCGCCTTCTCACTTTAGCTCGCCTTCAAACGGATGTTCTTAGGCTACCCAGAGGATACTTGGTCAAAGACCGGAAGTCGTGAGCTGCTTGAGTCATATGTAAAAGAATCGTTTCTGGCCACTCCCAAGTGAATGGCGATCAGAGAACTTTCCTCACTTGCGTGAACTTCTACACATGACTCCATCCTCCACTCACTCACTCTCCATAAACAAAATACCTATTATATGGCAGTTCTCACACTGCCGCTACTGGTGTTGAGTGCTTTCGAAAGTGTGTATCTTTTCTCTCCCTACTCACTCAATGCTCAGCCTTTTCGCAAGCATGCGCTTATGTTCAGAACGCGCTCAGTATCTCCTGCATCGCTATTTCGCTCACGCGCCCATTTGCCGCTCTCGCTACGTCATTTATTGCAACACTAAATGGGTGTGCATCATATGATTTACCGGCTTTTTAAGTGGCGTCAATAACAACCCCCAAAGTTGTTGATTTTTTTCCGCGATTTTTGTTATTGTTAAGTTTAATGAATAAAGAATGCGCAGGGGCAAGGACACGGCGTGGCAATGCATTACTTGTTAATGAAAAGGATTAAATGTTGATTTTCAAAGAAAAGTTTTTCAGATTTTTTTCTAAAGAGTAACTGATGGAAGGTTAGCTGAGCAACTAGCTTTCGATTATTTTATTTTATTTTTTTTCGATTTTTTTCAATATTTTTAATAAAATTTCAAACACATTCAGTTTTTGTTGTATTTCAAAAATCACAACAAAGCGCGCTTTTTATTTTTCAGCTTTAACTCTCAAATCAAATTCTTCAAATAATTTAACCCTTTCTCGCTTTTATGGCACATAAAAATATATACCTACAACAAAACTGCTACACCACTCACCTCTCACACCATTTCGCCGTTGCAACGAAGAAAGTTCCCTTCTCCCAAAAAAAAAAAATGCAAGGAAATTAAAAGTTCGCTACTTCTTGGTCTAGACACTGTCGTTGTACCGAAGTTGAAATGTCGAAAGTTGTGCGCGGTTGCTCCGTTGGTGGTGAAGGTTGCACAGCCGCGCCCGTTTTACCACCTTTCCCATCAGCGCCTGCTGCAACGACTGCTCGCTGTCTACACTTCATTGCCTGCCTGTCTGTTAGCTGGTCTGGCAGTTAGGTCTAGCTCGTGCGTTTGCGACTTACCTTGCCGCCAGAAATGCTTTGATGAATGCAACCATTTCCACTTGAATATTTTGCTTTAATTTTTTTTTTTTGCGTGTTTTCCTTCTCGCGGTTCCTTGCTTTTGTTATTGCCATCTTCATGCTCTCTCCTTGCCCTTTTCCGGCTTAGCAATGTGTCCATTGTTTTCTTCGACACATCGTTTGGCCTTAAACAGGTTTGCTCACATTTGATTACGCTCTGGCGTGACATGTTTGGCATTTCGGCAACGCGGTTCACGCTTTGACGCATTGCCTGTCGTGGTGTTGCGAGCTCGTTCGCAGTTACAGTTGCAGTCGCTGGCTGCGCCGTGGCTTAAGAAGTTGGGTGCCTTAAGTGGTAAGGACCAGACTGCATTTTCCTGTTTTGCGCTTTGTTGTTGCCAACGTTTGTGTTTTTTTTTTTTTTGGCTTGCATGCGTGTATACTTTCCCATTGTTTTGTCTCGTGAGTGCGATTTTACAAATATTTTTGGATTGCGTCTCATTTTTTCCTATCTCTTTTCAGTGTTGTTGTCGAGCACGTGCTCTCTCATTGGCAGCTCGTTTTAATTTCTGTGCTGGTACATTGATAACTGTTTTCGGAATTTGCCTCTTATCTTCTGTTGTGTCGAAATTCCTACTGTGTTTGTTGCCATACTCCCTATTTGAGTTGTTTTAGCCGTCAGTTTCTGCTCGGTTTATGGAACATTTGCTCAGTTTGTGATGTGTAAAATAGATAATCGATATATTTTGGGGTTACAATGTTCTTACTGTTACATTTTTGGAACCTGGGCATATAAGAAACTTGTAAACTTAAAAATAATATCATTTTATAGATCAAAACCTCTTTAGGTTCTCTAATACTTACCGATATCTATTCCTTTCCACGACTCTCAAACTCACAATCGCTAGTTGAGTAGAAGACCAATTGATTCCCTCGTTGGGAATGGGCAATGACGAGCATAATAATCAAATTTTACTTCTTTCGTATTAATTTTATTTCGTCATCATAGAACCCCTGAGATCCGCACCAATGTAGTTATCTAGGATCACTGGAAGTTCTTTTAAAAGTATATGATTATATTCTAAGAAAAAAATGTCGACAGTATAAAATATTGAGTATTCGAAAAAGTGTTTTCGTATTTCTAATCACGCTTCAACTTATTTTTTTATATTTATAATGAACCAAATATTTACCGTTTTGGTCAACCATTTTTTGCCATTTTTCTGTTAGAGACATTATTCCATCAGTGTAAAATTTTTCTGGTTTCTCGGCGAAAAAATACGACAAGTAATTTTCACAGGCTTCTCTTGAATCCAACTTTACTCCATTAAGGGCGTTCTGCATTGACCGAAACAAATAGTAGTTCGATGATGCAAGGTCCGGTCTATATGGTGAATGCATCAAAACTTCCCAGCCAAGCTCTTCCAGCTTTTGCCGAGTCATCAAAGAAGTGTATGGTCTGGCGTTATCCTGACGAAGCCCTTTCTGTTGACCGGTTCTGGCCAATTTTTTCGATTGCTTGCTTCAATCTCATCAGTTGTTGACAGTAAAATGTAGAATCAGTCGTTCGACCAGGCTGGAGCAGCTCATAGTGGATGATTCCTTTCAAATCCCACCAAACATTCAGCATAACCTTTCGAGGCGTCAATCCTGGCTTTGCGATCATTTGTTGAGCTTCACCACGCTTGGATCATGATCTCTTTCGCACAATAATGTCGTATTTGATCTACTTTTCGTCTCCTGTTGCCATTCGCTTCAGAAATGGTTCGATTTCATTTCGTTTCATCAAAGAAACACAGATATTAATTCGGTCCAATAAAGTTTTCACAGGCAATTAAATTGGTACCCAAAACATCGAAATTATTTTTGTAGCCAGCCTTTTTTAAATGACAAAATACGAAAACAATTTTTTCGACTACCTCGAATATTATGGTTGAGTAATGAACTAAAAAAATAAATTTTTCCATCTATCAATTGAAGTCCCCCATTCAGCTGACTATTTCGCTAGACTCCTGAGTGCCGAAATATTTTCACTCCAATTGCGCTCTTGTTTCCATACCGCAACGTTCCGTCTCACTCACAGCGCACAAATGAATGCTTCACGGCGAGCGTCTGCTGAGCGAGCGGATTTGCTTGCCGGCAAAGTAGCAAAATCGCAGCAGCAAAACGAATGGAGGCACAAATGCCAGAAGCGCTAAAATAGTGTTTTCCAAAACGGCGACGAAACTGGTAGTTGTTTGTTGTTAGCGACGCGAGTATCTTTACGAAGCGGTGAAGTACTTTATTTGCACGCTTGGTGAGACGGTGGCTTGCGTCTTCGACGGTTTGAGTGGAAGCCCTGCCTTAGCGAAAGGCGCGCGCGGCGTGGCGACAGACAGTTACGGCGCAGAAGAAGTGTTAAGAATTTAAAGAAAATCTTAAAGTAATTATTTTATGAAATAATATTTATTTTTTTTTTAATCTTAAAAAGTTATTTTGCAAAAACAAAAAGAAAAGGAATTTTTTAACCTTAAAGTAGTCGTTTTGCAAGGAAACAAAATCAAAAATTGTTGGTGTTAAATTTTTTTTTTTTTGTAATTAAGTGTTTCGCAAATGAGTTTTGAGCGTTTTGTGCCAAAAAAAAAAATTAATTAAAAAATATTTAAAGTGTAAATTTGTGTAAGGTTTTTTAAATGAAAAAAGCGTTTAAAAACTTCGTGTCAGTGAAAGCCTGGTAGTGGCCAGTGCGTCATTAAAGCAGCAAATGCCATAAAAATTACCGTTAAATGAAAATCTATAAAAAATATTTTTAAAATCGTTTTGAAGTGTTTGCGAGAAAAATGCATATTTTTTGCATTTGTTTTTGTTTTTGTGCGCATAAAAATACCTTAAGTGCATTTGTATGTGTATTTGTGTATATGTGGCTGCATGTGAAAGTGGCTAATAGTCGCACGAGCGGCGCTTCATTTTAGTGCTGCCTAATCATAAAAAGAAAATTACAAATCAAACAAAAAATTAAAAAAAAAAATTAAATGAAAGAAATGAAAAATATGTGAAAAAATTTAAAAACAGGTAAAAAATAAAAAAATAAAAAATAAAAAAAAAATTAGGAAAAATGTTAAAATTTATTTTTCTAACTAAACAAATTAAAAAACACACACTTAATATTAAAATTTTCAATTTTTTTAAATAATTTTTTTTTTATTATAATTATAAATAAAAATTAGTTAATTTTTTAATTTAATTCATTAATTTTTTAATTAATTTTAACTAAAAAAATATATGTTAATTTAAAACAATTTTTAAGTATTAAAAATCTTAAAATTAACAGTGTTTTATGCTGACAGTTTCTAGTTCAGCTATATTTTTTCCGATTTGTTGTTTTTATTATTGTTGCTAACGCATAAAATGTAAAAATTAAAAAAACAAAATCAAAAAAAAAATTAAATAAAAAAAAATAATAATAAAAATAAAAAAAATAATAATAAAAATAAAATAATAATAATAAAAATAAAAAAATAATAATAATATAAAAAAGAATATTTATAAAAAAAAAAAATAAAATGATAATAATTGTCCAAAAAATTTTTAATTAAAATTAATTAATCAAATTTAATTAAAATTATTATTTAAAATTAATTCAAACATATATTTTTTAACCTAAATTAATTTAAAAAATTAAAAATCTTAAAATTAACAGTGTTTTATGCTGACTGTTTCTAGTCCAGCTATATTTTTTCCGATTTGTTGTTTTTATTATTGTTGCTAACGCATAAAATGTAAAAATTAAAAAAACAAAATCAAAAAAAAAATTAAATAAAAAAAAATAATAATAAAAATAAAAAAAATAATAATAAAAATAAAAAAATAATAATAAAAATAAAAAAATAATAATAATATAAAAAAGAATATTTATAAAAAAAAAATAAAATGATAATAATTGTCCAAAAAATTTTTAATTAAAATTAATTCATCAAATTTAATTAAAATTATTATTTAAAATTAATTCAAACATATATTTTTTAACTTAAATTAATTTAAAAAAAATTAAGAACCTTAAAATTAACAGTGTTTTATGCTGACATTTCCATCTCAGCATTATTTTTTCTTATTCGTTGTTGTTATTATTGTTGCTAACGCCCGCAGCGCTGTCTCTCCGGCTGCCTGTTGCCGCTCCCTTGTCTTCCTGTCAAATTAAATAGAAAATTTGCAAGCATTTACAGCTCCATGCACAACAACAACAACTTTACAGTGTTAATAGAAACAGCAACAACAACAACCACATTGCAGTAGTGTATACACAGTCAGCGTTGCATTGAAGTATAGATGCTGCAGCAGATACATGGCATATCAGGCACATAAAGTCAGCTCTCGTTTGTTCGCCTTCAACGTCACAAGAAATGCAAACTACAACAAACACATACACACTCATGCATACTATACACATGCATAAATCCGCCTGGAAGTGCACCCAGCGCACAGCTGAGCGAAATTTGCACGCCGCACCGCAGCGCTCGTGTGGCAGCCAGTCAGTCAGCAGTCGAGTCGGTGCAACAACTGTATATCGTATATACATACATATGTATGCATGTGTGTGCTGCTTTATACGGTTGCTAGAGACTGATTCACTGGCGTTGCGGGCTCCACCATTTACTCCAACTGCCACGGAAGCTGCCATTGGTGGCGGATTCTTTGCGATTTGCCTCTATATGTATGCATATATGCATGCATATGTATATATACATATATCTATAATAATATATGTGTACTATATGTGTATTTGTTGCCCGTTAATGTAACTGTGCAACTGCTGCGGCTATGGTGGCGTGAATTATTGAAACATTGGTGCATCTTTAGCTGCGCTTTGCTTTAATTTGTGCTCTCAAGTGGATTAATGGTGTCAGCAGTTTAGGTTTTATTTTCTTTTTTCACTCTTTTTTTCGCCAGCTTTTAGTTCAGTTTGCTTTGCAGCTACATAACTGTAGTGCATCTCAGCTGGCACATCTTCACACCTCAAATGCCGTAAGCGCAAACCGTCTGTCTGCTCGAGTTCAATGTATTGCACCCACCTTCTTCTTCTTCCCGCTCTTCTTCTTCGCCCATGCACAATGTTTGCTCAAATTAGTTTACTTTTGCTTATTTTTAAATTCATGCAACTTTTTGTTGTTGTTGTTTTCTGGGTAGTTCTTCATATTTCTCCTTAATTAAATAGAAATCGCGTGCAAAATCATATTTCCCTGTTTTCAGCAAAAAAAAAAAAACACCTTAAATACAGTTACTTTTGGCGCGGCTGGGTTGGTTAAGTGTGGCGTTGTTTTGCTGTGCAGAGATAAGAAATTGTTTTTGTGGTTTTTTTTGCGTTATATAAACTTGAGTGCCGTTCCTAGTAAAAGCAAGTGATTCTTTGAAGAAGACAAGTGTCAAAATATTATTTTCAAAATTAATCAAATTGTGTTAAAATTTTCTTATAAGAAATTTTGAATTAAAATTTTACATTTTTTATTTCAATTTTAAGTTCTCACACAAAAAAATGTAAAATTTTTAATCCAAATTTTTTAAATTTAATGAAAAATTTTCTTAAAAGAAATTTTGAATTAAAATTAAAATTTTCAATTAAAATTAAAATTTTCAATTAAAATTAAAATTTTCAATTTTTTATTCCAATTTTAAGTTTTCAATCAAAAAAATTCCGGATTTTAATTTTTTAAATTGAAAATTTAGTTTCTAATTTCAAAATCGGAAATTAAAAAATTATTAAAATCAAAATAAATCAATTTGAGTAAGAATTTTCTAAAAATAAAAATTTGGAATAAAAATTTAGTTTTTGAAATTTTGTTAAATTTTTAATCCAAATTTTTTAAATTGAAAACTTAAAAAAACTAAAACTTAATTTTCAATTTCAAAAACGGAAATTTAATTCCAAAAGCAAAACTAAAAATTAATAATATATTTTTTAACGTAAAAATAATGTAAAAATCTTGTAAAAGCTCCACAACAATTCTTAAATTATTTTGAAAACTGATAAAATTGTGTTCGAATTTTCTAAAATGTTTTTTTTTTTTTGTTGTAAATATAAATTTTTTATTCCAATTTTAAATTTTCAATTCGAATTTTTTAAATTGAACATTTAATTTCTAATTTCAAAGTTGGAAAATCCAAAAGAAAAATTAAAAATTTAATTTCTAATTTCAATGTTGGAAAATCCAAAAGTAAAATTAAAAATTTTAATAAATATTATAACTTAAAAATGATTGTGAAAACTTGTAAAAGCTACACAACAATTCCTAAATTATTTTAAATATTGAAAAAATTTAAATCGAATTTTCAAAAAAAAAAAAATGAAATTAAAACTCAGATTTTTAATTTTTTATTCCAATTTTGAATTTTCAATCCAAGTTTTTAAACTGAAAATTTAATTTCTAATATCAAATCGAAAATAATTCCAAAAACAAAACTAAAAAATTATAATCTACTTTTAACTTACAAATCAGTGTAAAAATCTAGTAAAAGCTCCACAAAATTTCTGAAATTATTTTGAAAACTGATAAAAGTGAGTTTGAATTTTCTCAAAAAAAAAATGTTGAATTATAGAATAAATTTTTAATTTTTTTAATTTTCTTTTTTTATTTTTTCCAATTTTAAAGTTTTAATCCAATATTTTTTGAATTTTTACTTTTGATACAAATTTTTTAAATTTAAAATTTCATTTTAATTCCGAAATTGAAATTTAGTTTGAAATCGCAGAATCAAAATTTTTTGAATTTTAAATTTTCAATTCGAATTTTTTAAACTAAAAATTTAATATTTTAAATTTATTAAATTTTCTTATCAAAATCGAATTTAATTTAATCTCAAAAATAAAACTAAAAATATATTTTTTTTAACTTAAAAATCGGTGCGAAAAATCCAGCAAAAGTTTCACATCCATTTTTGAATTATTTTTTCAAACTGATAAAATTGAGTTCGAATTTTTTCGTTTTCAAAATTATATATGTACATCCATATGCACATATTTAAAATTTGTATTGCAATTTTAATATTTCAATACAAATTTTTTCAATTCACTTTTTTTAAATTGAAAATTTAATTTTTAATATCAAAATCGAAAATTAAAAATCTTGAATTTATTTTTTAATCAAATCAAACTTTTTAAATTTTATATCTAATTTCCAATTTCAAATTCGGAATTTAGAATCGGAAACTGTAATTTTATGCCCAAAATCAAAATTTTTCGAATTTCTATTCCATAAATTGGAATTGAAAATCGGAAATTTACTTTTTAATCCCAAAATCAAAAATTTTCGAAATTTTTTAAGTCAAGTCCTTGTATGGAAAACTCTTTTATTTGACAAGATATTTTAACGAAATTTGGCATAGATTATGTCCAAGACAGTGCTATAATCTCCAAAGAATTTTTTTTAGATCGGACCACTATAGCTTATAGCTGTCATACAAACTGACCGAATAAAAATAAGTTTCTTTTATAAAAATTTTCGAAATTATGTGAAACATAAATATGTGAATTCCTTTGAAATTAAAATTCAATATTTCACTCCGCAAAAAACAGAAAAAATAGAAATTTTTCAAATATTTTAAAATTTATTATAAGTTTTGCGGTTTATGTAATCAAAGTTCTCATTAAAATATTTCAATATACCAAAACAGCACAACTTCATACAATAATCATACGAAAAATATTTCAATTCGCAAAAAGTACTCTTTTTATTATCTAACATAAGAACGCAATCCTCCATTTCTGTCTAAAAAACACGCAACACTCAGCAGCTAACGTTTTTGCGGTTCCGAAAATACCACTGGAATTCTAAGAAACTTTGTTTTTTTTTTTTAAGAATGACTCTAAGCAAAACTTGTTGCACAACCGAATATTAATACATTTGTTGTTGTTTTTACAATGAAATTATGCATTCCAACAAGCAAGCAGTCAGGCAGCGTTAGAAGCAAAATAAAATCACAGATGCTCGCTTTGAAACACACACACACACATACACACATGCAGAAATTAGCATTCTCGCATTACCAAGCGAACTGCACACAAAACTCAATTGCTTTTAGGTACACACACTCGTGCCAGCTGAGAAAACGGCATGTCCTGTGCTCGCTCGCTTCTTGTGCTGTGCCTATCGGCGCGCCTCAATTGCCGATCGAACGTTCTAACTGCATTGCGTTGATTGCATTTCTGCAGCCATAAATGTGGCCGGCAAGCGAGGCAAAGTAGTTCGCAAAAAGGTTTCGAGCCGCAACGGTACCTGCTGTCAACAGTTACATACACGCATACACACATTTATGTACTCTTGTATCTCTGCTGTTGCCGTGCGCATCCTTTGCATTTATCCTTTGCAATCATCAGCTGGCCCTTTCTTGCCATTTTGCCTGCTCCTTGACCTTTTTTCGCTCTCTGGCTAAAGAAAAATACTCACTCAATTATGTTTTCGTTGTTGTTGGGTCTTGTCTTTAGTGTGCTGTGTATGTGTGTGTGTGGTCGAGTAGCCGCCATAGTCCTTGTGCGCCTTACGCTCGATTGGTTATTATGTGTGCGCCCATAATTGAATTCGTTTGTTTGCTGGCAACCTTTTAAAAACCGCCTTTTATTAAGATTGCAAAATTTCAAATACATATTTCTATATACAATACATACTTATATATCGTTTCTTTGTTATACCCTGAACAAGTTTTTCATGAAGACCCCTATATCATATAGCTGTCATACAAACTGGTAGATTAAAATCAAATCCTTGTATGAAAAACTTTTTTACTTGACAAGATATCATCACGAAATTTGGCACAAATTATTGTGCCAGGTAACCCTCCAATCTCTGAACAAATTATTCAAATCGGACCACTATATCATATAGCTGCCATATAAACTGACCGATCAAAATCAAATCCTTGTATGAAAAACTTTTTTATTTTACAAGATATCATCACGAAATTTGACAAGGATTATTTTCCAAGGCAACGGTATAATCTCCGAATAAATTATTCAAATCGGACTACTATAGCTATATGCTGTCATACAAACTGACAGATCAAATTCAAATCCCTGTATCAAATTTTTTTTAGTTGGTGAGATATCTTCATGAAATTTGGCATGAATTATTCTCCAAACTGGCGCTACACTCTCCAAAGTAATTGTTCCAATCGGACCACCATAGCATATAGCTGCCATACAAACTGACCGATCAAAATCAAGTTAAAGATATTTGTATACCCTTTTATGCTCTAAGAAAACCTCATGTGAAGGTTATTATAGCTTGGTCAAGTTATTCTTTAATAATAATATTTTTCTTTATTTCATTACTTTTATTTAATTCGCATTGAGTGCCTGCAAATGACACTCTCAATTGCAATGGCAGCTCAAATGATTGTATTTACTGTTGCAATGTGCGACTCAATTGCGTACATTCTTTACTGCTACCACAAACAATTAGTTGTTGTTTTAATTTTTATGCTATTTACCGTTCAAATATCATTAAGCAACCTTTCAAGCTCCATTTTACTTTCACAGTGGCACTTTGCGCTCTTCTAACTCTTCTAACGCAGCTGTTTTTCCTTTTTGCCAACTCTGTTATTCAATTAAATTCACTTCGCCTCTAAACGTGCTGCTTCCATCTGCACCTCATCCGGCGATTGATTGAATTTTGCTTGATTTGTAGTGGCTCGTGGCAAGAATTAGCCAACCGGGTCAGCGGTAGAGATTCGTCCTTCTCTAAAGTGTAATAAAATTACAGTTAATGCCGTTATTCAATGCGCAGACGGACATACATTCGCATTCGTTCGGTTTGTTTAGTGTGTTTCCTTTCGTTCTGATTTTGTAAAACCAATTAAAATTTGTCATTTGTTTGCTGTTTGCTGTGACTTGTGTGCGACGGCGTTCATTCAAAAAAAAAGAGGACCTCAAATCTGTCTGGTTATGAGTGTACGGTGTAACCTGCTGGTGACTGCGGTCCCACAAGTAACAATGACTTGTGTCATCGTTTTTGTTTTCCTCAAATTGTTTGTGTAGTAAATTTCATTTGTAACAGAGACGCCCTTTAAAAGTAGCTTAAAAGCTTTAAAGCTTGAAAGGTTATTGCTTTTCTTGAGAAATAACTTAAATTGTTTGGCACTTGAGAATTGCTCTCAGGTAGGAAATGGATTGTCGAGTAGTGGACTGCAAACAATGGAAAATTCCTCTACTGTTTGGAATTTCGGAACTTTTTAGTTGTATGATTAAAGCTTTGAAAAGCATGGTTTTCCAGAAAACGCATAGTTAGATAATGCAGTATATCGTATAAAATATCCATGCTCCAAAGTTAAAGAAACAAGTATTTGCTCTCAAAAGTAGACTTTTCTATTTGTTCTATAGAGAGAATATAGTAAAAATATTTTGATACAAGCTCCAGAGGAGTTAAATTTAGTTGACTTGAGCTTTCATTTTCCAATTTATTATGGAGAAAAACCGTCCATAAAGAATTCTTGCGCTAATATTTAATTCGTGCGTTAAATTTTTTCATTCAATCGTTGAGGTTACTTTGAATTTCAAACTTTGAACTAAGACTTCTTTTGTAGAAAAATGATTTTCTCTAAAAAGTTCGTTTTAGCAGGCGTACCCCTAGTTCTCTTTTTATGGGTCTTTCTCGGGAAGAGTCTTACTACTTTAACTACACATTCTCTCTACTCTCATTAGAGATTCCCCAAAGATCATGTATTTTATATAATCGTTGAGAAGACCTTTCTTTGTAAAAATATTTGCTCTAAAAACTTCGACTTATCAGTCACACCTTTACTTTTTATCTACTTTATGGATCTTCACCAATATGAATTTTACTTCATTACTACAATTTTATATCAAGAATACTGGAATAGACTTCGATCCTCATATTAGAGCTTTGTGTAATCTATAGATCATGTATTTTATATAATCGCTGAGAGGACTCTTGGTGAAGATCCCTGTATCTTTTTTTACGTCCCCTTTAACTTACTTTATGGGTCTCCATCAAAAGGAATCTTTATTATAGTATAACCTGAAGGTAATATATCTCATATAATCGTTGAGAAAACCTTTCTTTGCAAGCTTTATTTTCTTTAAGAACTTCAACTTGTCAGTCTTACCTCTTGGTGAGGACCCCTGTAACTTATTTTACGTCCTTTTTGACCTATTCTATGGATCTTCAGCAAGAAAAATCTTACAACTTTACTATAATTTCGTACTAAGAATACTGGAATAGACTTTGATCCTTATATTAGAGCTTCGTATAGTATAACCTTAACACAATGTTATCTCATATAATCATTGAGAAAACCTTTCTTTGAATGATGATAAGGAATGCACTGCGACCTTTGGTCTATTGTGCCCAAACCTTTCTTTGCAAACAATATTTTCTTTAAGAACTTTGACTCATCAGTCTTACTTCGTGGTGAGGACCCCTGTAACTTATTTTACGTCCTCTTTGACCTATTTTATGGATCTTCACCAAGAAAAATCTTACTACTTTACTACAATTTCATACCAAGAATACTGGAATAGACTTCGTGACTCTCACTAAAGCTTTGTGTAGTCTATAGATCATGTATTTATTATAATCGATAAGGAGACCTTTATCGTAGAAACCTTTCTGAAGACCTTTGTAATTTATTTTACGTTCCCTTTAACTTTTTTTATAGGTCTTCACCAAGAAGACTCTTACTCCTTTACTACATTGCATACCAATAATACTGGAATAGACTTCGTTCCTCACATGAGAGCCATGTGGAACTTAGAAAGCTGTGAATTGCTTCTTTTGTTATAATTTTGTAAAGATCTTGGAGATATAGGTTCTAGAAAAGATAGAAATATTTATGGAAAAATAAAGAGGGATTAAAAAGTAGAATCCCATTGTGTATCCAAGAATAAAGAGTTCTGAGTAAATTTTTCTTCTAACGTAGTTTTATTACGATAAGTTTGGATAGCCTAGAGTCCAGCTCTCCAAATGTTGTACCATCAGGTTCTAAGTTGACCCAAGCATATAAATAAGTTGAATATTGAAGAAACATACCTAACCTAACTACAAACAAGGTTTTAAAGAAACGTTTATATATACATATAACTGAGTAACGCCATTTATCACAACACAAACTAAACTTGAAATGGTTCTACTAAAATTTCACAAGAAATCTTGGCACACGCTTTAGTCCTTCCCAATTATGCCAGGCAAATACAAGCGCAGTTATATAAATGTATATAGCAAAGTTTCAATATGTATGTATGTATTTTGATAGGACCCAATGGACAACCCCTTGTGGGCCATAAAAGTTTGAACTTTACACTAAGCCAAGGCGCTTCTCCACACACACACACACATATATATATATATATATATATATATATATATATATATATATATACATATGTATATATATATACATATATATATATAAATGTATATAATACAAGCGTCCCTCTGCTTGTTATGTTCTCTAAAAGTTATTTTCTTCGCAATATTTTCGCTTTTGTTGTGATTTTTCTGGATTTCCTTTTACATCAAGTGCAAGTTAAAGTTATTACATACCACATGCCATCATATTTTTGTTTGTTCCACACACAATCTGTCATAAGCTATAGATGAGCATGTAATCTTGCTTTCAATATGAGAATATATTTATTTTTCAATGCTTACTGATACATCGCCGGCTCTCGAATTGGAACGTTGTCCAAGTATTGCTATAAAAATTGATAACCACTGCGTGTGCTCCATTCTTGCAGTATTTTTTTTTTTTTTGTTGTTCCTTTTTGTTCTTTTGTACTTTTCAATGATAATGAACAAAGTGATAATGAAGACGAGGCTGCCGCATATTTGCTCTTGTTATGCAGTATTTCTTTATCTATGTAATGAAGAGCCTTTGAGTAAAGAGCGTCCATGAGTGCTTTCAATGGATTGATTTCTTTTTAGTGGTATGCTCTAACTGTTTTTTATTACTGATAATTTTCTGCTTTCAAGACTTCGCAAAATTTTGCTTTCATTTGGGTTATAAAGCGTGATCCATTTCAAAGTTTCCTATTTTTTATTTTTATTTTTATTATTATTATTTTTTTAGTTTTATAATTTTTATTTTTATTATTTTTTTTTTTTTATTTTTATTATTTTTTTTTTTTTTAATTTTTTTTTTTTTTTTTAATTTTCTTTTTTTTTTTTTAATTTTTTTTTTTTTTTTTAATTTTTTTTTTTTTTTTTGTAAAAAACATAGAAACTTCAAATTTATTGTGGAATGTTTATTATCACTCCAAAAAACATTCTTTGGTTTTTATTTTTTGAAAATCATTTTTTTTCAAATATTGGCCGCGGCTACGTCTCAGATGGTCCATCCGTTGGGTCTAATTTTCCATGACTCGTTCGAGCTTTTCCACTGTTAACTAGCGAATGACACGCCTGTTGCTTTGTTCCAAGACCTGAACCAAAGCGAGATTGTGCGCATAGACGTTAGACTTTACTTATACCCACAGGAAAAAATCTAACGGTGTTATTTGTTGACCAATCGACCGGCCGAAAACTTGAAATTATATGCTAACCGAAGTGTGCTCTCAATAAATCCATTGATTAATGCGTTGTGTGTGAAGTAGCGTCGTCTTGTGGAAACCAAATGTCGCCGAGATCACGAGCTTCAATTTCAGACATCAAATAGATGGTTATCATGGGCCGATAATGGTTTTCATTGACTGTTACGTTCTCATCGACATGATTTTTTAATGAATATGGACCGATGATTCCACCGACCCACAAACCATACCGAACCGTTATTTTTTTTCTCGATAAATCTCTTCAGGTATCTCTTCATACCAAATGAGCCAGAAATGGACCTCATCGCTGAACAAAATTAGGCACGAAAACGTTTGATCTTCTTGGAACTTTTCAAGAGCCCATAGAGCGAAGAAATTTCTAAAAAAATAACAAATAAATAAATAATAAAATAAAAATTGCAAAATTAATGAAAAAATTGCACTTTCACATTTCACGAAGTCGAAACCCTGCAGTTACCGGAGGCAAAGCAGGCAATGAATGCAAAAAAATACCGTTATATAAATGCACTGCCGTAGAGAAAGTAATGCACAAACAAATTGCAAGTAAATCCACTTATAACAGAGCGATCAATTTACATAAACATATGTATATTATGTAAAGCTACATGCATATGTATGTGTGTGTGTTTGTGTGACCATGTGTGCAAGCAGCTGGCGTGTACGGAGTAGTCGGCTAGACACAGCTGAGCGTGGCATCAGCTGCTTGCAGCTTTACAGCAACTAAAATATATATCTTTGTATGCGTAAGTTTGCGTCTATGTATGTATGTTGTATGTGTACATATGTACATGTGTTTGAATGTGGATATGTATGTATGTATGTGTATGAGCATCACAGTACGTTTATCTGTTTGTCAGCCAGCGTTGTTATCTGCTGTTGTTACAGCATCTCTTACATCTTGTAACTATCAACGGTTGTTGTTGTTGTTGTGTTTTTTTTTGTGTTGAGAACTTCGCTTGTGCCGCATCTTCAAAACTTTTGTGCGAGTATTTATTCAAAGTGGAATTGCGAGATAAGTTGAATGTCAATGACGGCTGGCTGCCTGTTGGCTTTTTATGGTAGTTGTTTTGTTGTTTTATTTGTTGCTTCTGTTGTGGTCGGGGAGTGTAGGGTAGGTGTGTGACAGAACTGTCTGTTGGATTTAGTTGCTGTTGGGATTGTTGTTGTTGTTGTGGTTGATGTTGTTGTAGTTGTTGTTGTTGTTGTTGTGATTGTTTTTGTTATTATTTTGATTGTTGTTGTTGGTGTTGTATTTGTTGATGTTGTCTTTGTTATTGCTATTATTGGTGTTGTTGCCGATGATGACGATGTTATTGTTGTTGTTCTTACATTTGTTGTTGTTGTTATTGTTGTTGTTATCAACATATTTGTCGGCGCTGTCGTTGCTGCTGTTGTTGTTGTCTTTGTTGTTATTATTGTTGTTGTTGTCGTCATCTTTGTTGTTGTTATTATTATTGTTGTTGTTTTTGCTGCTTTTGTCTTTGTTGTTATTGTGATTCTTGTTGTTCCATTTGTTGTTGTATTGCGGTTGTTGGGGCGTGTAAGTGAGGTGTGTTGCAGATCCGACCCAAACAGATAAAGAATTGCGGCAACATCTATGATAAATATACAAAGCATATGCATTGTTGTAATTTACAACAAACACAGCAACTTCTGCCTGTTTATAAGTATGATATCGGCACGCAGTTCCATGTACCAGCTTGTGATACACCCCATGCAACCGCGCTGCTGTCCTACCCCAATTTGGTTATGACACACCATAAAAGCCACACACACACACACACACGCAATTCTGAGTATGTCTATATGTGTGTTTGAAGAAAACTTGCAAAGCTAAACAAATACAACTGCTGCTCTCATATATTTAAATTGACACAGCATCAACAACAACTGTCCACAAATCTCCGGAAGTACACACTCAACAGCAACACAACAGCAAAGCAAGAATAAATACAGTAAAGGCACACACACACATAGATTTAAGCATAGACCGAAGCAAGTTTGGGGGGAATGAACTTGGGCGCAAAAGCAACACAAACCCCAAAACAATAACAACAACAACAAAAATCTGTCAAGGAAAACAACAAACATATGTTGCCACAAAAAATAAAAATAAAAACAACAACAACATAATAAAAACCAACAACAACAAAAAATAAAAATAAAAACAATAGAAAAACAACAACAACAAAATAAAAACCAACAACAACAACAACAACAAAATAAAAACCAACAACAACAAAAAAATAAAAAAAAATAAAACAGTAACAAAAAATAAACAACAACAACAAAATAATGCTCAAAGGCCGCCAGCCTGCGTCGGGGAAGCTGGAGAGCAACTCCATTTGACGGCTGCAGGCTGCTGAAAGACACACAAGGCCAACCATCAGCCGTCGTTGAGGGGGAGGTATTGCTTTCCAACTGGGGGGAAGCCACTTATAAATGTCGCACGCATGTTGCCACTACAAAAAGCAATAACAACTACAAACACACATGGAAAAATGGGGGAAAATGCATTAAAAAACGAAAATAAAAATAAAATAAAAATAAAATAAACATGTGGTACCCGACACGAGTGCGCGCAGTCGACAGACGAACGCATGCATTTGGTTAAATTTACACGTCTAACTTGACAAGGGCGACAATTGTTGCATCCAGCGTTGAAGGGCAGACCTTTTGGTGGCTTATTTTTGAATATTTATGACTTTTTTTTAATCTTATGGGCGTTGGTAGAGTCGAGAAAATAACCTTGAAAAAATATTATATTTGAAATATACATATGCATATGTATGTAAATAAGTAGTGGAGGGAAAAGGAATTGAAGGAAATAAATTTGGCGAGAGATTAAACCGCCCTCCTTGATCCGCTAGTGTCTGCCACTATATCTTTCAAAGTTTGTCAAATTTCGAAGTATGAACTATTGGTTTTTGGCTAACCGAAATAAAAAATGACAGCTGAGCTGAGATAAACCTCTATCAGTTATCTTCTCCCTGTTTTTCATTCTCAATTTGTCTTTGCTGACTTTTCACGAAACTTCCAAACGAAATTGCCCAACGTAGTTATCATATGGCTAAGCCAATATTGATTTCAACTTTTAATAACGGAAATGGGGATTACGTGAGATTGCTTCATCAGAACATTGCTGATTTCAACCTGTGTTTGTTTTCCACTCAACTTTAGACAACTGCAAAATAGTTGTATCTTAAACAAAATGAAAAAAATTACCGTTATTGGCGTTTTTCTTGCTTTTTATTTATTTTTTTGTTTTAATTTTTTTTATATATATATTTTTTTAATACTTATATTTGTTTTTAATATTTTTTTTGGTATTTTCATGTTGATATTTTTTTAATTTATTTTGTATTTGTTTTTATTTTTTGTTATTGCTTTTTATTGTTTTATACAATTGTAACTACTTCCTATTTAATTTTTTTTAATTGTTCTATTTTTTGTTATTTTATTAATTTTTTTTATTTTTATTTTTTTGGTATTTTTATTTTACTATGCTTTTTTTATTTATTGTTTTTTAATTTTTTAATGCTATTTTTTTAATTGTTTGTGAAAATAATAAAAAATTTATTTTTTCGAATTCTTTTAATATCTATTTTTATTTTTCTTTTAATTTAAAGAAGAAATATTATTTTTTAATTAAAAATTTTTTAATTAAAAATTTTTTAATTTAAATTTTTATTTTAATATTTTAAATTGTTCTAATTTTTTTCTGGTTATTTTTTTTTTTTTTGGTATAGTCATTTTAAAATTTTTTTAACATTTATTTATTGTATTTTAATGTTTTATTGTTAATTTTTTTTAATTGTTTGTTTTTATTTTATAATTTTTTTTACATTTAGTATATATTTTTGAAATTTTTGAAATCGATTTTTATTTTAATTAAAAAAAAAATTAAAAAATAATATTATTTTCTAATATACTTTTTTAATTTAATTATTTTTAATTTAAATTTTTTTAATTATTATGTTAATTTTATTTTTTTTTAATTCTGACTTTTTTTGTCATATTTTAAATTTCTTTATTTTCAAGTATCTTCATTTTGTGTTTTATATTATTTTATATTCATTTTTAATTTTTTTGTTATTTGTTGTTTTTTCAAATTTTTTTTTAAATATATATATTTTTTTAATTTATTTTGAATTTTATGATTTTTTTATTTTGAAACTTGTAAAATTTATTTGTGTTTTTATTTTTATATTTTAAATGAAAACTATTGTTTTTTTTTTATTTTTTTAAATTGAATAAATATTTTTTAATTCTTCTTTTAAATTTTTGACTGCAATGTTTTTTTGTTATGTCATATATTTTTTTGCCCTTTTTATTATATTTTTTAATTTTTTTTTAATTTATTTTTTTTAATTGGTTTCTTTTTTATTTATTTTAATTTGTTTTTGTTTTTTTTTTTAATTTGTTTTCTTTAATTTTTTTAATTGTTTTTTTTTTTATTTTTTTAATTTGTTTATTGTTTTTAATTTTTTTTTAATTTTTTTTTTTTAATTTTTTTTTTAATTTTTTTTTTTAATTGGTTAACATTTTTTTTGTTATTTGGTATTTTTTTTGTCTTATTATGTTTATTTTCTTTTATTTTATTTTTTCTTGTTATATTTTTTTTTTTATTTATCATACTCCTGTCAATATCTTGAGTGCAAATTTAATCTTATCGAAACTTTACTTGTATTTGAATAGTTTTATCAATTCTCGCATGATTTCTGCAAGATTCAGCAGTGACGACTGGAGTGTTGATATTTGCAACTTTTGGTAATTTTTTGCAATTTTGCGCAGCTGAAGCCGCTATTGTACATATTTACACAAAAGCTTCGAGATAAAAATGTTTTTGCTGCAGTTTGCCAGTTGAAAATCCCCCTTTTTAGCACGTGCTGTGATGCATCGCTGCATTATATACATATATATGTGTATGAAACAAGCCAAATATTTGAATTTCATTTGTGTTTTAGTGTTTTTCATCTGTCGGTCTTCATTTTATTTTTGCATAAGGCTTACAGTTATATACAAAAACAAATAGTCGATGCATGTGTCTGTAATTGTGTTTGCCTTGCATGCTTGTGGCGTTCTTTGCCACAATTATGCAGAGTCATAAATGTATGCAAATACACACTGATGTGTATTTGGTATATATCTGATATATACCATATAAGTTAATGTATCTACGAGTGTTTTTAGTTTAATATTTTATGATTCTTGGAACTTATATTTCTTGTTAATCAATTTTGTTGTTTACACTTGTAAATAAAACAACTGGATTTATATTAAATTTTGCAAAAGTATAAAATCGATATCTTATCATAAACAAACGTTTTTTTTTTTTTAATTCTGTTTGTCTTGTACTTCATGTAGATCTTTATGAAGATAATTCTGCTTTATTCTTAATTAAATATTTCCATCTGTGTGTCTGTATATATGCGAAATAGTTCCGCAATTATTGAGATATCGATCTTAAATTTTTCAAACGTTATTTTCTCACCAAAAAGCTGCATATTTGTCCGAACCAGCGAAATTGGACTACTATAGCTTATAGCTGCCATACAAACTGAACAATCATAATCAAGTTCTTCTTTGGGAAACTTTTTTATTTGATGAAATATCTTCACCAAATTTGGCATGTATTATCGTCCAAGGCAATGCTACTATATCCGAAAATAACTTTCAGATCGGTCCACTATAACATATAGCTGCCATACAAACTGAACCATCAAATTCAGTGCCTGAATGGAAAACTTTCTCTTTGGCGAAGAGTGCAACCGTAGTTAATGTTATTTCTTGCTATTGGTTAATTCTCATTATACCGTTATTGTCAAAACCAATCCTTGCTTGATAGTTAAGTCAGTTAACGCACTCTAAACCGATTAACATGTGATTCATCTACTTGACTTTTCATGTAAATCAGTTGCAATTGGGTTAACGGCATTTTTGTGTTTGCCATCATTGCTGATTTCATTGAGGACACTGTGCGGTCAACTAACCCAATCCAACCGCTGTCAATCAAACATTTGCCCTGTTATAAATAGGATAACACCAGCCTTGCGATGACACCCTGTAGGAATGTGAAGGCATTGGATAAAAAAGAGATGATATTCATTAATATAAATAAATTTTAAAAGTATACATGGCAAAAAAAATATATATATGTATATGTATATAAATCGTGCGTTGACACGCTGTGGACATGTGAATGCGTTAAAAATTAAAAAAAAAAAAATTAAAAAAAAATATTTACACTAGGGTGAGCCTAAACAAAAATAATGTCGAAATGTCCCTACAAGGCAGTATTATGCGTTTAATTGTATTATTTTTTTTTTATTTTTTGTTTATTATTTTTTTTATTTTTTTTTTTTATTTTTTATTTATTTTTTTTTTTGTTATTTTTGTTTATTATTTTTTTTTTATTAGATATTCTTATTATTATTTATTTTTTTTTATTATATCTTCTTATTATTATTTTTTATAGTTTTTTTTCCATTTTTTTATTTTTTTTTACTCTTTTAATATTTATTTTTATAATTTCTTTATTATAATTTGTTTTAATTGATGCCTGAAGAGCATAAAATTTCCTAAAAAATCTGCCTCAGTGGATTTTATATTTTTTATTTATTAATATTTTTTTATTTTTTTGTTTATTTTTTTTTTGTTATTTTTATTTATTGTTTTTTATTATTATTTTTTAATTTTTATTTTTTTTATTATTATTATTATTTTTTACTCTTTTAATATTTATTTTTATAATTTTTTTGTTATAATTTGTTTTAATTGATTCTTGAAGAGCATAAAATTTCCTCTAAAATCTGCCTCAGTGGATTTTATATTTTTTATTTATTTTTTTTTTATTTTTTTTTTTTTGTTTTTTTTTGTTGTTTTTTTATTATTTTTTTATTATATATTCTTATTATTATTTTTTTTTTTATTATATCTTCTTATTATTAATTTTTATAATTTTTTTTTACAACTTTTTTTTTTATTTTTCTATTATTATTATTTTTTTTTACTCTTTTAATATTTACTTTTATAATTTTTTTGTTATAATTTGTTTTAATTTATTCTTGAAGAGCATAAAATTTCCTTAAAAAATCTGCACCAGTGGATTTTATATTTTTTATTTATTATTTTTTTTTTGATTATTATTATTATTTTTTTTTTTTTGTTTATTATTTTTTATTTTTTTTTTTTTTGTTATTTTTGTTTATTATTTTTTTATTATATATTCTTATTATTATTTTATTTTTTTTTATTATAACTTCTTATTATTTTTTATAATTTTTTTATATTTTTTTTTTATAATTTTTTATTTTTTTGTTACTCTTTTAATATTTATTTTTTATATTTTTTTTTGTTATAATTTTTTTTAATTGATTCTTGAAGAGCATAAAATTTCCTAAAAAATCTGCCTCAGTGGATTTTATATTTTATATATATATATATATATATATTTTTTTTTATTTATAATTTTTTTTTGTTTATTATTTTTTGTTATTTTTGTTTATTATTTTTTTTATTATATATTCTTATTATTATTTTATTTTTTTTTATTATATCTTCTTATTATTTGTTATAATTTTTTTATTTTTTTGTTACTCTTTTAATATTTATTTTTATAATTTTTTTGATATAATTTGTTTGTATTGATTCCTGAAGAGCATAGAATTTCCTAAAAAATCTGCCTCATTGGATTTTTTTGATTTTTTTTTTTTCAATTCATATATAAAACCTGAAGTTTCAGTTTTTTTGATAAAAAATTTTCAATACAAAAATTTTCCCAAAGCAGCAATTACCATTTTCCTACAGGGTATTTACATATGTATGCACCTAAATGTATGTATACGTACTTTTAAATTTAAATCAGACAGGCATGCATGTTTCTGACAACTGCCAAAGTGCCATGACCCACTTCCAGATTTTAGTGTCGACCTATCAACGGCAGTGTAATTAATTTTCCAGGATATTGGCGCAGAGTTGACATTTTGCACTGCTGCGTCCGCAGTGATGATTTTCACACAAATTTGAAACACACAAATACATATTGTGTGCATATGTGAGTGTTGCATGCCACACATGCATATAAATATATTTCCATATATGTAAAGGGTGATTTTTTAAGAGCTTGATAACTTTTTTTAAAAAAAAAACGCATAAAATTTGCAAAATCTCATCGGTTCTTTATTTGAAACGTTAGATTGGTTCATGACATTTACTTTTTGAAGATAATTTCATTTAAATGTTGACCGCGGCTGCGTCTTAGGTGGTCCATTCGGAAAGTCCAATTTTGGGCAACTTTTTCGAGCATTTCGGCCGGAATAGCCCGAATTTCTTCGGAAATGTTGTCTTCCAAAGCTGGAATAGTTGCTGGCTTATTTCTGTAGACTTTAGACTTGACGTAGCCCCACAAAAAATAGTCTAAAGGCGTTAAATCGCATGATCTTGGTGGCCAACTTACGGGTCCATTTCTTGAGATGAATTGTTGTCCGAAGTTTTCCCTCAAAATGGCAATAGAATCGCGAGCTGTGTGGCATGTAGCGCCATCTTGTTGAAACCACATGTCAACCAAGTTCAGTTCTTCCATTTTTGGCAACAAAAAGTTTGTTAGCATCGAACGATAGCGATCGCCATTCACCGTAACGTTGCGTCCAACAGCATCTTTGAAAAAATACGGTCCAATGATTCCACCAGCGTACAAACCACACCAAACAGTGCATTTTTCGGGATGCATGGGCAGTTCTTGAACGGCTTCTGGTTGCTCTTCACCCCAAATGCGGCAATTTTGCTTATTTACGTAGCCATTCAACCAGATCACTTGGTCGATTATGTAGACCATAAATCGGACGTAAAGCGCGAAACACATTTCGAACCGAACACTGATTTTGGTAATAAAATTCAATGATTTGCAAGCGTTGCTCGTTAGTAAGTCTATTCATGATGAAATGTCAAAGCATACTGAGCATCTTTCTCTTTGACACCATGTCTGAAATCCCACGTAATCTGTCAAATACTAATGCATGAAAATCCTAACCTCAAAAAAATCACCCGTTATGTACCTACAACCCTGTGTTCTTGTAATCACTGAGCGGGCGTTGAATTTGTCAGCCAGCTTTCCTGCCGCTAGCTTGCCTGGCTTGTGGTCATCGCGGCTTAACTATGCATGAAACTTATGCCACCACAATTTGATTGCAGATCGTGATAATTAGGCGAATGAGTGGTCAGCGAATTGCTCTCGTCTTGTCATATGAACCAGTTGACCACTGAAAATGAGCAATCGGTTAGTGGAGTGTGTGAGTGGGTTAAATATAACTATAACAGTATATGGTATATATAAATATTGGTTGATATAGAAACAGAAAGTATGAGAATTTTTTTAGACTGTTCTTTATGCATACTTAGCTGAAAACCTTTATAGTTTTTCGAGAAAAAATTGTGTACACAGTACTGAGCCGTATGAATCTTAAATAGGTACATGAAATCCTTTATCAACATAATATTTTCATAGAAAAGAGGCTTAGGTGGATGTGTTCACTTTTATGTCTATAAAATATTTGAATGCAGCTTGCGTAACCTAACCTTAAATCAGCTACAAAAGTGGCACACAGCATCAGGTCTTACGCTGAATTTGAAGCACTTCAGTCAACTTCATTTAATTTGATTATTTACATCGGTAGTGGGTACTAAAAATTGATAGTACTTATCCCTTTTTCGATGTTTTCAGTTTTTCCTTTAATGCTGCCTTTCTGCCCATTCGCAGCAACGCGTCTTTATACCCTGAACAGCGCATATTAAATTTGCTAGAAAGTTTGTACACTCAAAAGAAACATCGGAGATCCCATATAATATAGTATATATAAATGATCAGCGTGATGAGCCGAGTCGATTCCGATTCATGACTGACTGTCTTCAAATACTTATACTCGAATTAATGCCTCGGTTTCTGAGATATCGAACTGAAATTTTGCACAAGTCCTTTTCTCTCCGAGAAGCTGCTCATTTCTCAAAATCGCTAACACTGGACCACTATAGCATATAGCTGTCATACAAACTGAACGATCAAATTCAAGTTGTGCTATGAAAAATATTTTTATTTGATAAGATATCGTCATGAAATTTAGCATTTATTATTTTTCAAGACAAAGCTACCATATCCGAACAATTTGTTCAGATCGGCGCACTATAACATATAGCTGTCATACAAACTGGTCAAGCAAAATCAAGTCCTTGTATGAAAAACTTTTTTATTTGACGAGATATCGTCATGAAATTTGGCATTTATTACTTTTCAAGACAAAGCTACCATATCCGAACAATTTGTTCAGATCGGCGCACTATAACATATAGCTGTCATACAAACTTGTCAATCAAAATCAAGATAAACATAATTTTATACCCTTTAATGCTCTTAGAAATCAACTGTGAAGGGTATTATCGCTGCGTTGCAGCCGAAGTCCACATTTTCACTTGTTTCCTTTATCTTTACTTTCTATTAACGCATTTTTTTACCTTTTCGAGTAACTATTGTTACCAACCGAAAGCCTTGCCACCCATCAAAATTACACGCTTTGCAATCAAAAAGCTTTGGATGCGCATGTTTGCGCTAACAGTTTCCATTGTGATCACTTGGGTTACTCATTAACCTTATTTGTACACATTAAGCGGGTTCATGACATCCTTTTTACCATTTCTCATTGTAGTGTGTACCTTAGTCTTTGCCAATTTTCTTTGTATGTGTGTGAGTGCAAACATTCTTTTGTTATGCCCTCACTCGTGCGCATAGTTAGACATTGAAAATTGACTCCAGCGGCTGAGTGGGTTATTGGCATTGCCTGCCAATTGCTGTGAAAGTAAGAGCGCTCGCTGATGTTGCGCCTGTTGGTATGCTACCAAATACGCACACACACACACACACATTTATTTGCAAGTGTTTTGCTTTGCATTGTTATTTCTGCTCTTTCGTGTCGTTGGCTTGGTTACAACACACAACAACAAAAGCAATGTGCACAGTTAATTTCATTTTGTCATTCTCCCTCTTACCGTTATATCTAGATTATCTTCGTGCAGCTACACTTGTTACCGTTATTATTATTATTACAGTTATTATGCGTGTGCTTACCTTTTGTTTGCATACTGTTTTTTGCGTATTTACCTTTTGTAACGGTGGTTTCTTAGCGCTGTTAGACTCTCAATTTGCCTTTTTTTTGCCTTGTTCCTTCAGTGTTTCTACTTGGTTCGACTTGCTGTGAAGCGTTGAAGGTGTGGCGCACTTTGTCTGTTACTCTTCAACAAATTATATTTTTTTGCATAACCTGAATAGGGTAAATTAAGTTTACCATGAAGTTCATAACACCCAGAAGGGAAGTTCGGATATACATAAGGACTATAAGATATTTACAGGTATTTGTAAAGAAAATTTTTTTAATTTGATAAGAGATCTTCACAAAATTTGGCATGGGTTATTGTTTAAGACAATGGCGCAATCTCTGAAGATATTGTTCCGATCGGTTCTCTCTATCATACAGCGGCCATACAAACTGGTTCATCAAAAACAAGTCCTTATATGAAAAACCTTTTTATTTGTCGAGATATTTTAGTGAAATTTGGTGTGGATTATTGTGCAAGGCAAGGCTACAATCTACGAGCAAATTATTCAGAACGGACCACTATAGCATATGGCTGCCATACAAACTGACCGATCAAAATCAACTTCTTGTATGGAAAACTTTTTTGTTTGATATGAATTCTTCACGAAATTCGGCACTGGTTGTGGTCTGAGTCATAGCTACAATCTCTGAACAAATTGTTTAGATCGGACCACTATAGCATATAGCTGCCATACAAACTGACCGATAAAAACAAATATTTTGTATGAAAAACTTTTTTATTTGATATGAATTCGTCACGAAATTCTGCACAGGTTGTTGTCTGAATCATAGCTACAATATCTGAACAAATTGTTCTCAACGGACCACTATAGCAACTGACCGTTCAAAATCCGGTTAAATATCTTTTTATACTCTTCTATTATTAAATACATGAACCTGTGAAAGGTTAGTCGTAGTTAACATAGTTTTTATTTATTTATTTATTTTTTTTTTTCTTTTAGTTATTTAAAATCATACTTTAATATTCGTGATAGCCTGGATTCGCTCGATTTCCTTAATCTCACGAAATGCCTTTGTCACGCTCTCCAGGAAGCATATTTTCAACCAAATATATATACTTGATTGTATGTATGTGTGTAAATGTCACTTTTCCCTTATTTAAATTCGTTTTATTCAGCCTTTTGCACCCTCACTTCGACGTCTCTGCCATTATGCGTTCATTGTCCTCCACGGCGTATGCGTTATGTCAATCTAAATTACCTTAAATTAAATTACATTATTTATATGTACATATATATGTATGGATGTATTTATGTTATACATATGGATATATTTATGTTATACATATGTATGTATATATGTATATGTATATACATATATATGTATGCATATATAATGCGAGTGTGCTGTTTCATATAAAACACAATTTAACGCCTTATTTTCTCCTCTGTGCTCTGTGGTCGTTGTTCGTTTTTTGTTGCTGCTATTATTGGTTTGTGGTTTGCATAATGTTTACTTTCTTGTTTTGGCGTTTCAAATTAATTGCGAGCATAAAATCTGCTAAGTGTTTCGAGTCCTGGGAGCTCTCCTAACAGTGATTAGTTGTGTTTAGAGGAATGAAAAAAAATTTTTGAGAGAATTAGGGTTATTAGTGGCGTTGTCAGATTTAATGTATAGTCTGTTCTTATTTTACTCTTAAGGATTTTTCTTCGGACTTGTCAGTTGACGAAACTGAGGTTTTTGACCATTCATATATACCAAAGAATCTATTTATTAAATAAATATTGAATGTTCATATATTTGAGAATATCCTCAATTGAAAAGTCCCCGACCTACCCCCTAGTAAAACACATTTTTTTGGCAAAATTCGTTTTTTTATACTACATAGTTCTCTTCAATGGTGATGCATTAATTATAGCGACCCTCCAGCTTTTCGGTACCTGACTGGCATTTGACGAAAATTTCTTCTCAGTGTGTATTCTTTTGAGATCGCAGGACAGAAAATAGTCGCTGGGGGCCCAATTTTGCCATCGTATTCACTGACTTCTGACACGGTGCATTGTCTTGATGTAACAGCGCGGGCCATCGTTTTTTTTTTTTTTTTTTGAAATGGTTGTAATCGAAAAAAGAACATTCGTCCGAGTCTTTAAGAATTATATCTCAAAGACTTGCGTGAAATTTCATGAAGATTGGTTGAGAAGGTCTCGAGAAACCGACTTCAAAAACACAGTTTCGAGAAAACGCGTTTAAAAATGGCACACTTAGCCTAGCTAGCCTAGAGCATACAAGTTCTCAAGGCTGTATCTCCGAAACTATTACTCGGATCAACTTGAAGACACGAACAATATTCTAGATGTGTTGTAGAATTTAATTAGACAATAAAAAAAAAATATATTTTTTGAAATCCGTAAACCCATGTAACCCCTTAAGCCAATCTGAAGTGTAAATATTTATTACATAATTTTAATTTACATTGATGAAAGTTTTACATTGATGAAATAATGCTTAAAAATGGCAAAAAGTGGTCGACCAAAATGGTACATATGTATTTGTTTATTTATTTATTACTATAAATATTATATAAAAATAATAAGTTGAAGTTTGATTTGAAATACGAAAGGACTTTTTCGACTACCCAAAATTATTTATTTATTACATAATTACTCTGCCCAAAAATCACTCTCAAACACATTTTTTCTGATCTACAAGTGCTTATAACCCCTCGGTTACGACTTGTTTATTATTTATATTAGCCTAAATGTAGGCCACATTTTTTTCCAATTATTAGAAACTCAAAAAAATTATCTAGAAATCATTAAATTACTTTAATTTCAATTGCATGCTTTAAACCCGTTGCTTTCCTCGTCTGATATAAGTAATTGGTCTGCTTGACAAGGCGATAAAGTTTATTATACGCCTTGCTGTATACTGTGTTTTTTTGTTTAACCTTCGTAAAGTTGCGTCCTTTTCACTTACACGATTTGAGCTGTCAACATTGAAAACGATATGGAGCACACTGCAACAAAATCAGCAAATTCTTACAAAAATGTAACAACGCCGGTTAAGCTCTATTGACACTCTTCATAATGCCAACAGCAGCAGCTTTTCCTGGAAACTATAAAATATTTTCAAATCAAATTTCAATACTTTCTTGCATGCGGTAGCGCCAGCGTTCGAACACCGCGTATCATGCGCCGTTTACAACCATACAAATGCGTACAACATAACCTGCAATTGTGTCATTTCTATTAAAATTTGTTTAGTGCCGAAATTTTCGCCAATAATCGTCGCTTAAGCAAACAAAAAAAAAACAAAAAGAAGAAAGAAAAGTTCTTTTGTAAATAAACTTTTACAATTTTACTCTTTATGGCCACATGCGCCACATTCGCATTCCGGCAATGACTTTCGTTCACCCGTTATACCGTTAAATATTTATGTACATATGTACTTGCCTAGCTGCCTCCCCGCCGCACACATACGCGCGTTTATTTGCATTTTTATTTCGTTATTTCTTTGCTATTTTTTTTTCTTTCTAACCATAAATGTGAATGGCTTTGATAGGAAGGAGGGGGAGGGGTTGCATTGATAGTCATAACCGCAATGTGCGCTCAAGTAGTGCTGCCAAAATGTTGTTGACATCAAAAAATGTCAAAAAAAAGCAGAGGCGCACACATACATATTCGTGTTAAATAGACGGTTCTGTGTGTGTGTGTGTGCACATGCATGTCATTTACGAAAATTGGTTGCGTGTGGGCACGTGCCTCCGCTTGCTGTCATTCGCATTCACCTCATAAGCCCCATCATCATCTACTTCCGCCCGCCATTGACTTACTGTCATTATTGTTCACATAATATTTCGAATTTTCGCCATTATGTGTTTGGTAGCTGCGTGTTGGTATTGGTATTGTTATCGACATCAGCTGATTTGTCTGGCAAATCCTGGCGATAATAGGTGTTTATGAAGCGCTTATGTATATATACATAACTGCAAAATTCTTGCTATTGTATTTGACATTTACCGTTATAAGTGAAATGCTGACAGATGTTAAGCATTTTTAGGTTATGTGAAAAAAATGCGTCAATATCTCGTAATCTTACACGTTCGAAAGTGAGCGGAAGCGCAGCTTTGTCAAGGGATTACTAGGCGTAATATTCCTCTTATGGTATATGCATAACGGATTTTGAAATAAAGTAAAGCAGAAAGGGTTAAGTGTTAGCCAGGGTAATAGCGGTGGATTTTCCGGCAAGGTTTATAAAAAGCACTCGATATAGTTTATTTTTCTTTTGATGAATGGAGTATAAGGTGGTTGTATCAAAAATTCCTAACTAATTCCTAATCCGTAAGCGATTTCTACGCCAGTAAAGAAAAAGAAGCTCTAATATTTTCATATGTAAATTTTTTACGTGGCGTAGATTTTTCGTCATACATAAAACTAAAAAATTATATAAATTAATTAATAAAAAAATTCCGCTCTAAAAATTTTAAAAATAATTATAAAATCGAATCAGTTAATTAATTATAATGTAATTAATTAAATTTAATTATAAATGAAAAAACGAAATAAATTAATAATTATAAAAATAAAATTAATTAAGTAAATTAAACTAATTATAGCAAAATTAAATACAATTAACTAATTAATTATTATTAAATTAATTAATTAATTATAACTAAATAAAAATCAATAATTAATTAATTGTGAGGATATGTTATAAATTAATTAAATAATAAATTAATTACAGAAAAATTAAATACAATTAACAAATTAATTTTGATAAAATCCATTAAAGTAATTAAATAAAATTGATGAAATTAAATAAAATAAATTAATTAATGAAATAAAATGAAATAAATTAATTAAAATATTTGTATGATAAAAAATATTTAAATAAAAAAAAATAATTATAACAAAATTAAAAAATAAAATTATAATTACAAGAAAATAAAATAAATTAATTGCAGAAAAATTAAATACAATTTACAAATTAATTTTGATAAAATCTGTTAAAGTAATTAAATAAAACTAATGAAATTAAATAAAATAATTAAATTATAACTAAATAAATTAATAGTTATAAAAAATAAAATAAATTAGTTAATAAAATAAAATTAAATTAATTAATAATTATGTAAATAAAATTATTTAATTAAATTAAACTAATTAAAATAAATTACAATTACCTAATTAGTTATAATTAAATTCATTGAAGTAATTAAAATAATTAATTATAACGAAAAATCTATTATAATTCAATATGGAGATATGTTATAAATTTATTTAAATAATTAGTTAATTACAATAAAAGTGAATAAAGTTATTAATTATAAATTATAAAATTAAAAAAATATATATATAATTACAACACAATAAAATAAATTAATTAACAAAATAAAGTTAAAAAATAATAATTTATGGTAAAATTAAATAATAAATTAATTACAGAAATTAAATACAATTACCAAATTAGTTTTGATAAAATACATTAAAGTAATTAAATAAAACTAATGAAATTAAATAAAATATTTAAATTGTAACTAAATAAATTAATAGATATAAAAAATAAAATTAATTAATTAATGAAGTAAAATGAAATAAATTAATTAAAATATTTGTATGATAAAATTATTTAAATAAATAAAATTAATTAATTAAATTAAACTAATTATAGCAAAATTAATTACAATTAACTAACTAATTATAATTAAATTCATTGAAGTAATTAAATAAATTGATTATAAATTATAAATAAAAAAAAATTAATTATAATAAAATTATAAAATAAATAAATAAAAAAATAACTTCTCTAAATTAAAATCTACCTGCTGCTATGTTTTTTTCTAATTTCTTTTGTTTTTATAGAAAAACTAGTTTTACCTTAGTCTTTTCCCATAACTCTCCATACAAATATGTTTTAGCATGCTTTCATTTACTGTTTGCATTTATTTTTATATATTTATTTACTTACCAACATTCCTGCGTTCACTTCGCCCCGATCGCTTCTCATCCACAAACTTTCACTCTCGGCAAGTTAATAAACATAAACAAACATAGTTAGCCCACCTGCCTGCACCACCTCCACCCCCCAACAAGCACACATTCATTTATTTTCGTTCTTCCTTCTGAATTATTATTATTTTTGTTTTGTTTTCACGTTTTGCAGCCGTCAATCAGCTGTCCGAATTGATTACCCCACATACTGTATCGCTTGTACACGCAATCGCCATAATTTTCCGCCTTGTCGTCACTCATTTCCAATATTCAACGTGGCAATAAATTTCTGTTTTGCCACAACAACACGCATGGAAACATATATATGACATAAATGTATTTATATATGTATGTATGTGCATTTATACATACATTTATATACTTCCAAAATAACAAAGCTTTGTTGCTGGATCATAGAATTTAAGTGGCTATTGCTTTTTAAGGGAATATAACCACTTGTGAATTTCTAAAAGTCGATTTTTTGCGTTGATTTTGAAGTTCTTTCGGCAAATTGTTTCGAAAATATGAGCGTATTCGTAATTTTTTAATTTAGTCGAAGGTTTTAGGTTTTTGAAAATGTCGAATTTTTTAAGCCACATTTTTTCCACTAAAATTTACATTTTCTTTTTTGGTAAGCCAGCCGCCATTTTGTCAAAATTGAAATCTTGGTTAGTCTTTCGTTCACCATCTCTGTATAGTGCTTTTTTAGACGTGTGTTTTTCTTGAGGCAATACTTTTTTCAGAGTTGATTTTTTGGTAGCTTGATTTATACTGAGTTTGGATGCCGTACAGAGCACATCAAAGACGCTATTGTTGCCGTGGTGTAGAGTAACGAATAACAACCGAATGAGTCCATCCGATCGCAACCTTTTGAGCTTGCATCCATCCACTTTCTGCAAGATTTTGCGGTATGTTCTTGGTTTGTGGACATACAAAATCCAACCCGCTTAAGAATTGAAGTCGAACGCCCATCAAACGCGTCGCATGTTCGGTAAATAGGCCCAGAACGAGATGGCCAGTTATTCCGATCCACGAAAAGTCTCTGTTTGGTGAGCTCTATTGCAGAGAGAATCATTGGTTCGTAAATCTTAAAAAACGAAGCCGGCTGTAATGTTGCCGTCGATGGCGTAGGCTATAGAGCCAAGAGATTAATGACTTTTTCTTGTCTGAATTGGTGAATGTTAATGTAAAAGACCTTTGGCTCTAACAAGACGCCGCTACATGCCATATAACCAACGTAATTATCACTGTATAGAACGAAACTTTTGGTTAGCGCATTATCTCGCATCGTGGGCCTGTGGCGTGGCCGCTAGCTTCTTTTTTGTGGGATTACGTGTCAAGTCCCTTGTCCACGCAGATAATTCTTTTTAAAATCCTCATGTCTAAAGAAACACTTCTTCTTTATTGACGTAGACACCGCCTATATGGTTATATCCAGCCGTTTTTTCGTTTCACTGATTGGCTCCAATTGGAGATTCCAATGTAGCCAGGTCCTTCTCCACCTGGTCTTTTCAACGGAATGGAGGTCGACCTCTGCTTCCCCCGGCGAGTACTGCGTCGAATACTCTTAGAGCTGGAGCTCTTTCATTCATTCGAATGACATAACCGATCCAGCGTAGCCGCTGTCTCTATTTCGCTGAACTATATCAATGTCATCGTACATATATCTCGTACAGCTCTTCGTTCCATAGACTGTGGTAATTACCGTTGCCAATGCGCAAAGGACCATAAATCCTCTGCTGAACCTTTCTTTCGAAAGCTCGTAATGCCGACTCATCAGATTTTGTCTTGATCTATGCCTCTGTAGGACGGAGATGATGAGGAACTTGTAGAGCCTGGTCTTTTTTTTGTCGAGAGAGGATTTTACTTCTCAATTGCCTACTTAGTCCGAAGTATAACCTGTTGGAAAGAGTTATTCTGCGCTGGATTTCGAGGCTAACGTTGTTGTTGGTGTTAATGCTGTTTCAAAAATAGATGAAATTATCTGAGCACCCTTTATAATATAAGAAATTTTCAAAGGTTTTGCTCTTGAGCTAATTTCCAGCAGGAAAATTTTACTCAGCGTCAGACACCTTTCCTCGGGGTCTTCCTGCATATTTGCGACGGGTTCAAGGAATTCCAAAATTTCCAAAATGATACGTCGTTTATTAAAGTACATAGAATACTTAAAATTACATTATTTTTATTTATTTTTGAAGTAAAGCTTCTTTAAAAGAAAACTCACAAAAAAATAATTTTTTGCTGACTTGCGAGTGGATAGAACCCTAAAATAAATGCTGCTGAAAGTTCGTATTTTCATGTGTATCTATGCTTGCGTGTGTGTATATAATGTATGCCATGCCCTTATATACATATATACATACACCTACATACATATGTATGTATAGAATACCGAGTGAGCTATCAGCTTCCATACACCCCACTCGTTATTGGCCATCACCGGCTGCGGCTTGAAGCTTCCAATCACTTATATACATATGTATGTGTATGCTTGAGTATACAGCATATAAAGCCACTTATATACATTTATGTACTTGTATGTCTGTTTGCATGCAACGTTTCATCACTCCAGCCAGTAACCACTTTACCATAATTCCATTTCATTTTCGATTTATGCATTTCCTTCGAACACGCCGCTCTCATTTCATTTCAAAGCTATCAAGTCAATTTCATAAATCGCTTTCATGTGCGCCGTTTAATTCATACGTTCAAGTTTTTACGCTCGCTGGGGGCACACAATACTCATATGGTATAAAAATAACTCTTGCAAATGGTGGCTACTATGATGGTTACCCTGAATTGATTGTCTCATTGGATTAAAGTACATCAGCACCGTTAGTTGACGTATGTCCTTGACGTGCATAAAGTATAAATTTTGCATTTTCTCCTCGCCTAATGGCGCATGCCACATTCATTAATGACCAATACACACATACACACACATAAATTTCCGCTGTCTGACTGTTATCCATTGCGATGTGGCTTATGAAAGCGCTGCTCCACTAGCGCGCAGAGCGCCAGGCGGCGCCACAGTCACGCCAGTAATATTCTATTGAAAATCAATAAACAAAAAAAGTTTTAATTGTTATTGTCGCGAAGGCGCCGCTAACAGCCGAAATTGATTTTCTCAAATACGCGACAACACGCGATTCAATAATTTCGTCTAGGCCACAAGTTGAGCTTATGCAATTGTTGGAAAGTAATTATTTGGGCAAATATATAATTTTTTTTCGTATATATGTATGTATATATATATGTATATAACCTATATACATATATAACCTATACACTATACATACATATATTCATCCCATGTTCTATATAAATATCAAAAACTTAATTTCCAGCCGTCGAAAAGCCTGACTGCAGCGCTTTCCATCAGTCACTCAGTCAGTCTGTGTGATTCAATCATCACTTTGCTTATCAGCTTACATCGATTGTCGTTTGGCGATTGCCTTTTTTTAATGGCAATTTAATTAAATGTCAATTTGTTTTGATCAAAATAAATGGATACTATGTGTCCGACGCGTCGGCATGCATGTCGTTGTTTATCTCACATACGTGTTACCTGCTATAGCTTTCCGTATGGAGCCATATGTGCGGTAATATTGAGAAAAAATTCAATCCTACTTTTATTTTCATTGAATATATACCCTAGATTACATGAATGCTGACATATTTTATTGTTGTTTTCGATGTTCTATTAGAAAACTATATAACGTTGTTGTGATAACTCGGAGTATTTTGGAAAATATCCACCTTTTTCTAACTTTTAATAGCAATTTTAAGAAACCTGAAGTGTGTAGGGTATATTTTTTCGTTTTTAGTCAGTAGCTCGATAAGTCTAGAGCCCTATACAACCCTTTATCAAAGTGACAATTAATTTTCGAAACAATTTTCATTATTTTTTAACTCAAACTATCGATAAATATCGGGCTTACTATTTATAAATATTTTATTCAGGAATAAATCTAGGTGTAATACCTATATGTGACCTGGTCTACGAAAAAGGGGCTTAGGTGTCAAAAAATCAATTTTTGAATTTTTTTTTTCAGTTTTTTTATTTTTTTTTTATTTATTTTTATTTTTTAATTTTTTTAAAATTTTTTTTTTGTTTGACACCTAGCCCCCTTTTCGTAGACCAGGTCACATATAGTATAATCGATATGCCTAGCTAACGATTAATTTAAAAAATAATGCCGCTAGTTTTTATGTCGAATTTTTTTTTAATGTTTTTTTTGTTTTGTAATCGATAACTAGTTATCGATAATTTTCGATTGTTTTCTAAATTTAAATACTATTTAAATGCAGCTGTGCGTAATATTCTTTATTGCTTAACGCAATATAATCAAGGCACTTTTGTACACGCTATATGCAAAATCTAAAACGTGTGATCGATTTATCGATAATTTAGCGAAA
Organism: Bactrocera correcta; assembly: GCA_027475135.1. Classification (NCBI taxonomy): domain Eukaryota; kingdom Metazoa; phylum Arthropoda; class Insecta; order Diptera; family Tephritidae; genus Bactrocera; species Bactrocera correcta. The sequence continues at coordinate 59,462,829 of CM050327.1, forward strand.
CGAATGCGTATATATCGATGTACCCAACTCGGCAAAGTAGAATGTTTATTTCTATTTCTGACGTCGTATGTAAAATCTAAAGCGCATGGCGCGCAAACTGCCCTGCTTTGTCGATTTATCGATGATTTGACGAAGGGAATACGTACATACATATAATCGATAAGTCGATATATTTTTATAAATATTTGCCGTTATTTTTTATGTCAAAATATTTACAATCGATAAATAGTTAACGATATTTACAATCGATAAATAGTTACCGATATTTAAAATCGATAAATAGTTATCAGTAATTATCGTTTGTTTCCGAAATTTAAAATGTAAATGCAACTGTGCGTAACATTTTTTATTGCTTAATGCAACTTAATGAAAGTCGTTTGTAAAATCTAAAACGTGTCGTGTAATCTTCCGTCTTTAGTCGATCTATGGATGACTTGTCGAAACAAATGCATACATACATATGTACATACATAATTAATGTGGCCATAAGCGATAAATTTTGAAATGAATTTTAAAGAATAATTAGTTTATTTTTCTGTCGAAATATCGACAACAATTAAATATTTATCGATAAATATCGATTTGTTTCTAAATTCCAAATACGATTTGTATGCAATTTTGCGTAAATTAGTTTTAAAAAATAGTTGCGTTTATTTTTTATATCGAAATATCGATAACTTTTTTATAAGTGTTGCTGAGCTGCATGATATAAACGTATGTTGAGTTTACGAGAAAGAGTAGGTAAATCCCCAAGGATGTCCATATCAAGCGCCTATTGGCTCTAAATCTCTAAATATTTTTACTCTACATTTTTGTCAATATCGATCAGTCGATATATCTCCAAAATATATATAGCTATACATATACTCTCTTTTTCTCTATATAAATATTTTCCAAACATACTTACTGTCTTCCCGATTTTTTTATATTTCCGAAAATAAATTTTTTCTTCACATTTCCTTGCGTACCGTAACACAACGTAACGCAACGTAACCCAAATGTTCAGACAATTTTCAACATGAACTTAACAGCAGCAAATTGTGTAAACTGAAATCGACATTTTTGCTAGAATCCAGAGCAAATACCTTCAACACTGCCCAGTCTAAAATTAGACAATCAATGCAGTCAACAGCGGGAGGGAGTGGGGGTGGGGGGTGTTAGGTAAGCAATTTGAGGTGGTGACGGAAGGAAATTCACAAATGTGCTACTGTGTTTACAAGTAAAAATATTAACCGAACATGACAATAGGTATGTAAATACAGCGCTGAAGTCTTAGGCAGCTTGTCAAACACAACGAAAGCAATTTCAATTCCGATACCGACGTCATCGATAGAATAATAATAGCGCGCATAAATAATAAATATGGACGACAAATGGCGTCTATTTTGAGGCCAATCGCCAATTATAGACATTTGTGTGCGAAATAACAAAGCAATGTTTGTGCGGGAATTGTAAATAAGGCATTACCGTTATTCAACGCAAGCGACATTTATAAATGCAAACGTTTCTAAAGGAATCCTGGTAATGAAAATTATGCAAAAGAAAACGAAATAAAAGCAACAATAGCGAAAATAATAATGGAAATGAAATGTGAATTATGAAAAATTGTTGAAGAAAAGTCAAGTTGAAGAAAATATATAGAAAATGTATATGTATGTATGGGTATAAAAATTTAAAATTATGTTGATAATGTGAAATAAAATTAAAAAAGTTATATTTTATATTTTATGCATACATATTTATATGTATGTATATATTCTATATTAATGAAAGGGTAAAGTGTTTGTTAAATAATATAAAATCCATGCAACAGCGTAAGCTCACTTAAAATTAGCAACCAACAAATTAAAGCGAACCGTAAACAAACATTAAATCCCGCAGAAGAACAATTAAACCAAATTAGATTTATATGCGGCAAAAGAATGTGTTTAAAATTAATTTGTTATGAATGAATATTTGCAAAAAGTGGCCATAGCCAGCTTTTTGTAGCGCAATTTTGTGCTTGTTTTTTAGCTATAAAAATTAAATTCAGAGAATAAGAAAGGGCTTATATTCTGAACAGCGTGTATAGGTATTAATTTTGCCATATATAATATATGTGACCTGGTCTACGAAAAGGGGGCTTAGGTGTCAAAAAATCATTTTTTTTTATTTTTTTTTCTTTTTTTTTTTTCTTTTGACACCTAAGCCCCTTTTTCGTAGACCAGGTCACATATATATGTATATATATAACGTATATAAATGATTAGTGTAACGAGCAGAGTCGATTTAGTTCTGTCTGCGTCTCTATATGCGTGAAGTTTTTAAGATATTGATCTGAAATTTTGTACACGTCACTTTCTTACCAAGAAGCTACTCATTTGTCAATATGTTTCAATGAAATTTGGCATGGATTATTCGCCAAAGCAACGTTACAATCTCCGGAAAAATTTTGATGGACCACTAAAACATATAGCTGGCGTACAAACTGATCTATCAAAATCATGTTTTTGTATGAAAAACTTTTTTATTTGTGAAGATATCTTCTCGAAATTTGACAAGAATTATTGTACAGTCTTCGAAGAAATTGTTCAGATGGACAACTCTAGCATACACATACATAGCTGCCATGTAAACTGACCGATCAAAACCAAGCAGTGTTTTGATAATTTTCATTATAAAAAAAAAATTTAAACAGAAATAAGCTTATCTCATTTTTTTTTAATTTTTTTTTTTTAATTATTTTTTTTTTAACTTTTTTTAATTTTTTTTAAATGCTTTTTTTATTTTTTTTTTTAAGTTTTTCTTAATTTTTTTAATTTTTTTTTTGATTTTTTTTGTTTTTTTTTAATTTTTTTTTTTAATTTCTTTTAATTTTTTTTAAATTTCTTTTAATTTTTATTTATTTATTTTTTTTTATTTTTTTATATTTTTTTTATTTTTTTATATTTTTTTTTAATTTTTTTTAATTTTTTTTTAAATATTTTTTTTATTTTTTTTAAATTTTTTTTAATTTCTTTTAATTTTTTTTAATTTTTTTTTTTTAATTTTTTTTTAATTTTTTTTTTTTTTATTTTTTTTTTTTTATTTTTTATATTTTTTTTATTTTTTTATATATTTTTTTTATTTTATTTTTTAATTTTTTTTTTTAATTTTTTTTGAAATTTTTTTTTTTAATTTCTTTTGAATTTTTTTTTTTATTTTCTTTTTTTAATTTTCTTTTTGCCACATCAAAATTGACAATTTACACATTGTGCTTTTAAAATATTTTGACATATTTTGGCATTTCGATAATTTCGATAAATTTCGTTTATAATTCGACTAATCTTATATGCTATATATTATTATTAATATTTTTTTTTATTGTTTTTAATATTATTATTTTTGTATTGTTTTTAATATATCCTCTTGTGTTGCTTCTACTCTTTTTTTACTGAAATACCATATTTTTGTAATTTTCCATAACATGACCTAATCAAAGTCGCACATAAATTATTGTTTTATGGGAAAGTCCGTACTCGTAACATTAATTAGCTTTGTCTGTTTGATTACACCATCAAGGTTATATATTTTACAAGCATGTGTATATATGTATATGTATATACATATGTACATAACCAAAAAATCAATATTTTCAGTTTAATTTATTGTCAAATGTTGTCTTTATTGCAACAAGATAATTTCATTTGTAGATAACAATATGTTACTTGCATACATACATACATTACATATGTACATATCTAATATACAAAATATCAATAGCCAGAAATTTAGGTTTCATATTGTATATATGTACGTGCATATGTACATATGCATATGTATTTATATAAATTGGACCAGGTTTTAAGGTTATATGGTTCATTACCTACAACTTTGCCATACAACTTTTTTCTATAGCACGCATAGTTTTGCCGGAAATCGTGATAAGCTTTAAATCTGATCCCTTAAAAACTCAACCTCCTCCTCTTTCCGACCACAGGTCGCCCGTTAATTATTTTTCCTTTCATTTCGTTAATGTATTTCAACCTTCTCTGTCATTTTCTTTCACTATTTACCATTTTCACAGTCTTCTACACTGGTCTAAATACAAAAAATACTTTTTTGAAATCCTTCCTTGAATAGTAGTTTTTGTCAGTGGAAACATTATGCGACACATTCGGCATTTCTTTTAGTGTATTAGACCAAAAAAACCTTTCTTGTGGCGACGGAAATTTAAGTAAGAAAGTACTTTGTTCGTTTTTCGAAGTAAGCTTCCAAAATCGAAATATTTTCCTTCGAATTTTGAAATCGAAAATTGTGATGTTTCTTAAATTGCTCTCTTTATAAATTCATTTCATATTATGTTTCTAAAAAATATGGACATCATGCACATTTTCCTCTCATTTCAATAGCATATAATATATCACGTTCAAGCTTTTATGACAGATATTATAAGGTTTCAAATTCGGGCCGCTATTTTTTAAATATAAAATTTATATTTTCTGAAGTTCCGATTTCGAACTGTGACCAGCATCTTACACTAATTCGCAGAGATCAACGAAGCATTGTGAATTTACCATAAATTTATTAAGACGATTATTATTAATCCCAACAACTTCGCTGGGTTCGGCAAAGGTGCGTCTACCGAGATATTTCAATCTCAGACTGATGAAGGCCGGCCAATAGAGTGATAAGATGACTCCACCCCATCTTCTTCTATACAGCTTTTGCAAAGAGCGTCCGATATAATATTTAGCCGCACTTATTGGACAGTGTTGTTGTGAGATTGGCTTTGCTAAGAACAAGTAGTTCGGAGAACCTCTTACGGTTCATTCTTAGCCAGAAAGGCCTTGTAAAATCTGGGCCTGTTTCAGGTTGTTGACCAGCGCTTGTTGAACTCACTGAAGGTCCAGAGATTCAATAATAGTAAGTAAGAAGACAACACAAAACCGACTCGCTTTCAATCGGATGAAATTAAGAAAAGTAGGCTCCTCTAGCAAACTTATCCATACAAGTCTAATAGCGAAGAAGCTTGAAGTTATTGTTAATGAGCTTATACACTCCTTAACTAGTTTTGAGCAGTTCTTCTACTGCTACCTTGGTGGCAGCTACATTGAAAGACGCTTACCCTGGGTAGTCTGAAATTAGAGTTGATGGAGAGCTTTCCACAAAAGACTTCATAACCTACACTACTTCTTAACTGTGCTTAGCTGTCTACAGGTATGCAGAATGGATTTTAATGCTTTTGTTCTTAATACACCACAGATGCCGATGAGAGCCGTTCTCTGAACACGCTCCAGCTGTTAGCTGTTGTAAGCTTAGGGACTATCTAACTGTAAACAATAAATTCAATTATCGATAAAAAAAAATAGAATTATCGAAAATGAATAAAATTATCGATAATAAATAAACTTGTCGAAAAAAAATTATTGATGAAAAATAAAATAATCAACGAAAATAAAAATGTCGATAGTAAATAAAAGTATCGATTATAAATAAAGTTATCAATAACAAATAAACTAATCGAAAAATAAAAATAATCGATATAAATAAACGTATCGATGATAAATAAAATTATCAATAACAAATAAAATATCGAAAAATTAAAATAATCGATAAAAATAATAAATAAAATTATCGATAAAAATCGAGTACTCAAAATATCGATAGTAAATAAAAGTATCGATGATAAATAAAGTTATCAATTACAAATAAAATAATCGAAAAATAAAAATAATCGATAGTAAATAAAAGTATCGATGATAAATAAAGTTATCAATAACAAATAAAATATCGAAAAATAAAAATAATCGATAAAAATAAGAATATCGGTAATAAATAAAATTATCGATAAAAATCGAGTACTCACTCGACTGAAATCACTGAAATCAACTAACCAATACTTTGTGAAAATTCGGTAAAAACGTTTTTCGCTTTTCTACATTTCATGCCACTAAATGTAAACAAAACGGCGCTAAAAAAATATTGCTTGAATGATGCCCTCGGTGCCGCATTGCCTGTGCGCGCAGTGAATTTTAGAGTGTATTTTTTGTTTACTTCACTTTTTAAAGCGCAATCTTACTAGCGGCAGTGAGTGTAAAAAAATGCTGAAAAATACAAGTTATCAGCAGTGTTTGTCGCTACTAACACAGGCACATTAACCCTGACCTTGGCGGTTGTTATGTGCCCCAAAGGCGTAAGGAGATTGCGGTAGTTGTTCACTGGAGGCAGCGACTTAAAAAAAAAACTAAAGCACACACACACATGCCTACATATACACAAGTCATACAAATGTGTTGAATACAAAAAATATGAACTAAAAAAATTTAGAATTAAAATAAAAAATGACAAAAAAATAAAATAAAATAAAAAAGTGCCGATAACACTTTTTTGTACTTGAACTTAGAAGAGACGCGGTTTTACGAACAACCTTCAGTGGTTTAAGTGATTTGTATTTCGAAATACTTCTCCAACATTAGTAAATATAACCGTTTATTCTTGCAGTTTTTGTAGCAACAACCAAATCTTATCACCAAAGAGGAAAATAAGTAAAAAAATAAATATTTTTACAAAGAAAATATGTATGAATAAGTGCTTCATTTATGAACAAAAAATATTATTAAAAAAAAATAAAATATCGACTAACATGTAAAACTATTTTGCCTTGAAATTAAAAAAAAAGTGCTAAACAAAGTTTTGTAAAAATCTAAACAACAACAACAATACCAAACGTCAAAGCATTAGCATAAAATGGATGGCGAACCGATAGTCGCGCCCACAGTACGTCGAAATCCGAGCATAAAACGTTTGCTGAAGTTCCCATGGGGTGGGCAAGGTAAGACCACAAAGTACTTACATATAAGAAAATGAAGGTTGAAAGGAGGGGAAATTAAAAAATATATTTGTATGTTTTTATCTAAAGCTCCTATGTTTTGTTTTAAAAATTTAATTATATTTTTAAAACTATAATAAGATGGGATATATTATTTACAAAAATATAAAAAAAATACAATATGTAATAAATATTTAAATAAATAATATTTAATAAAATATATCTTTAAAAATGTATTTAAAAGTATTAAAAATAAAATATTATAGTAAAACAATAAATAAAAATTATTCTTAAAAAATATATTAAAAACAATAAATGTTAAAAAAAAATAATATTAATAAATATTTAATAAAATAAATGTTTACAAATTTAAAAAGAAAAGTATTAAAAAACATATTAAAGATATTTTTTAATAAAAACAAAATTTTTTAAAAGATAAAAGAAACCAAATTTTATAAAAAAAATACTTAAAAAATATGAAAATAAAATTTATATAAACGAATTTTTTAAAATAATTTTTAACAAAATAATTATAAAAAATATAAATAAAAATAAATAGTAAAAAAACATATATAGTATAATATAATATAATGAACATATCAATATTTAAAAGTAAATATTAAAAAAACATTGTTTACAAAAATATTAAAAAAGCCTATTAGAAAATTATTAAAAAAAAAAATTATTTAAAAAAATATGAAAGAATATATAAAAAAAAAAAATTATGAACAAAATATTAAATATAAAAAATAATAATAAAACATAAATATTAAAAAAATACAATATATAATAAATATTTCAATAAATAATATTTAGTAAAATAAAACTTTAAAAATGTATTTAAAAGTATTAAAAATAAAATATTATAGTAAAAGAATAAATAAAAGTTATTCCTTAAAAATTATAAATAAAAACAAAATTTAAAAAAAAAAATAAACATAAAACCAAATTTTATAAAAAATACTTTAAAAATATGAAAATAAAATTTTATTATAAAAAAAATTTTTTAAATTATTCTTAAAAAAATATTAATAAAAAATATAAATATAAATAAGTAACAAAAAAACATATATAATATAATAAACATATAAATATTTAAAAGCAAATATTAAACAAAAAAATATTGTTTACAAAAATATTAAAAAAGCGTAGTAAAAAATTGTTAAAAAAATATATATATTTAAAAAAATATTATTATGAAATTATATATTTAGGAAAATCTTAAAAAAATGTTAATAAAAAATATAAATGAAAATAAATATTAAAAGCAAAATATAATATATAATAAAAATTTAAATAAATTAAATATTTAAAAAAATAAATTAAATTTTCAATATAATAAAAAAATTTAAACGGAAAAATAATTATTTTTAAATCAAATATTATAAAAAATACTAAAAAAAAGTATTAATAAGAAAAAAACAATAAAATATATGCATATGTAAATATTTAAAAGCAAATATTAAAAAATACTAAAATATTAAAAAAATTTATTAAAAAAACTATATTTAAAAAAATGCTACTGTAAAATGGTCATTTCAAGGGCTTATATTTTTTTGTGACTATGAAAAGATTATTTTGGCTTGTATATGCATCGAGTGTGCAAATATTTAAGAATATTCTGCGAAAATTTGAAGTTGAACAGTCAAATTGTTTCGCAAATATGAGCGTATTTGTAAGGCGTTGTTTGTTAACTGAGTGTAATCGGCTTCCAAAACTTTGAAGGCATTTCTTCTCGTAGCGCTGTTTTCAAAGTCGTTGCCGAACTCCGAACTCCATAATGACAGGACAGATTAATTTGAAATTTTCTCTCCACTATTTTATATATATTTGTCAATTAGATTTATGATAATAATACCGCTTTCTTAAGTCATTTTGTAGTGTAAAATTTTTCGCAAAAAATCAACTTTTGGAACTATTTTTCTTTGGTTGAAAAAAATATATATATATAAATATGTGTGTATACTATATGTATAGTATATACTACATCAAACATAAAGTAGCTATAAAATCATAATTAAACATATATCAAAAGCGATTGTCTATTTGCTCTCGCCCAATGTTCAACAAATTTCTATACCAAAACTAATTAAAATGCGATGAATTTTTGCTTGATGAATAACTTGGCATCACTCGTGGTATTTAGCGCCCACACATTTCGTACTCGGTATACGAAACGAGTGGGAATTTGTGTATTTAAAAGTAAATAAAAAAGATTTACATGCCACATAATGCCTGTTGATATATTTGACAGGTAAAATTAGATTTGAATATTCCATACTAATGCGATTGTAAATCTTAAGTTAAGCGAAAATATGTTTGCTATCATTTTTATTTTGGTATTTATGTGTGTTTTTATTAGGGTGAGCCTATAATTAGCTAGCTAACAAGTTAAAATGAAGCCAAAAATATATACCGCTATCATAATTTTCAAAGTATTTTCAAATATACGAATTTTGAAATTGAAAAAATCCTGATAGACCTAAACCAGGTTTAAAAGAAAAAAAATCATAGTAGGCTAATTGATAAATCTAAAGAAATATAATTTACGTGTGATCTGAGGTTTATCACGATTTCTGGCAAAACTACGAATTTTACGGAAAAGAACGGAGAAAAGGCAAAGTTGTAGGTAATTTCACTGCGTCTCTGTCTGGGACCCCTCATTTACATATTCTTTAACATAAGTTTCAAAGTAGCCGTCAAATATCTATCAGCTGTGTCTGCAGGTATGCAAAATGGAATTAATGGGGTTGCCACTAATGCATCACAGAGACCGATAAGAGCCGCTCTCTGAACACGCTTAAGCTGTTAGCTATTGGAAACTTTGGGACTATCTAACTGTAAACAAAGTTTAATTAGGAGTAATAAAGAAAATTATCGATAAAAACAGAATTATCGATAATAAATAAGATTATCGCTGATGAATTAAATAATCGATAACAATTAAAATTATCGGTATATAAAAAAATATATAAAATTATCAATAAAAAATTAAAAATAATCGATAACAATTAAAATTATCGGTATATAAAAAATATATAAAATTATCAATAAAAATTAAATAATCGACAAAAATAAAAATTTTGATGATAAATAAAATTATCGATAAAAGAATTGAGTGCTTGTAATTGCTGAAATTAAACAACAAATCTTTTGTGGGAATTTGAAAAAGCGTTTTTCTTCTTTTCTAATTTTCATGGCTTTAAATGGAAACTTTTAAAACTCTCTATTTTTTTATTGTTTTTATTAAAATTATTTTTAATATTTTTTTTTGATGTAAATTTAATTTTTAGTTTCTTTTTTATAATTTTTTTTTAACTTTCTATATTTTATGCATGATTTTCAATATTAATTTTTTTAAATATTTTTTTTGCATATTGTTATATTTTCTTTCAAGTTTTTTATATTTTGTTTTACAAATTATTTTTTGTGTTTTAGTATATTTTTCATTTTTTTTGGTTTTCTATGTTTTTTTTTTTTTGTGTTTTGTTAATAATTGTTATACTTTCTTCTAAGTTTTTTATATTTTGTTTATTGTTTTTGTTTTACAATTTTTTTTATGTGTTTTTAGTATGTTTTTAATTTTTTTTTGTTTTCTATTTCTTTATGTTTCGTTAATAATTTTTTTTTTTAATTTTTGTTTTATAGATACTAAAGTATTTTTCTTGTTTTTAATATTTTTCTTTTACTTATTTTTACTTATGTTTAGTGTTTTTCTTGTAACATTTTAATGTTTTTTCTGTTAATTTTTTTTTGTTAATTTGTTTTTTTTTTATTAAATATTAGTTTTTTTAGTTCTTTTAGTATTTTTTTCTTTTTTTACGTTTTTTAAGAATTGTGTTTTAGGTGATCTTTTAAACATTAATTTTTTTTCTTTTTATATATTTTTGGTTTTCTGGATTTTTATGTTTTAGTTAGCATTATTTAATATAGATTTTTTTTTTAATTTTTATTTTTAGATATTAAAGTATTAGTCCTTTTTTAATATTATTTTTTGATGATTTTTAATGTTTTTTTATATTTTTTAATGTTTTTTTTACATTTTTTAATGTTTTTTTTATATATTTGTTAATGTTTTTTTATATTTTTTTAATGTTTTTTTATATTTTTTAATGTTTTTTTTAATGCTTTTCTTATATTTTTATTTAAATATTTTTTTTGTTAGTTTGTTTTTTTTAATATTTCTTTTTAAAGTTCATTACTTTTTCTTAACTTTTGTTTCGCTTATATTTTGGGGTTTTTACGGTGTTTTTGTTAATATATTTTCAGTAAATATATGTACATATTTTTTATATATTTTTAAAGCCAAAAAATTGCCAGCATCCCACATAGGCTCATAAACACAAGTAATATGGTGTATAAAAATAATTTACAACTTAACCCATAAAAAGAAGTTAATTAAATAAATTCACAAAGTGTTTGATTACATTTTTTTTAATTTTTGTAAAAAAAAATTGTAAGATAATTTTTTAATATTTAAAAAAAATGTTTGTAATATTTTATTAATTTTTTTTAATTTTTTTTATATTTTATTCATTTTTTTAAATATTTTTTTTTTTTTTTTTAATTTCATTTAATTAATTTTTGTGAATATTATTTTTTTATATTATTTGATGTTATTTGATATTTTTATATATTTTTACACCAACAAATTGCCTGTGGGATACGTTGACGCATAAGCATAACGAATATGGCGCTTAAAAATAATAAAAACAATATAGCATTAATCCCATAATTCCGCAATAACCCCCAAATTATACGTACATAAGTACATTTGTGCTGTATGACTCAAGCCGGATTTGGTAAAAAGCGCGAAAACCGGAAAGCGCGCACAAATTGTCATATAGTGAATGTGAAAAAAATTCTCAACTCTCCATAATAAACCAACAAATCGTGCAAATTTATAACAACTATTCATTTAAATTGTTTCTTCTCATTATTTTGCTTTATTCACTTGCTGTTTTGCGCTTTTGCATTTCGCGCAGCAGCGTACGCTTATTAAGTAGTTGAGCAGTTAAAAAGCAAATTAAATTAAATACGTTTTTAATGTTTCCATCATTTGTTTGCCCACATTCGCTTTCATTTATCGTAATTTCAGTGATATTCAACCGTAAACGCATTGTTTATCTCTTCTCTAATTGCTTTGTCTTTATGTTGCACGACAGCAATTTGCAGTTGACGTTATTTCTAGCGTGTATGCTTGCGTTGCGTTGCGTTTTTCCGCGCTCATCCCGCACGCCTTATTGATTTGCCATACTCGCCTGCTCATTCACTCAATTTTCTCATGTACTAGGCATGTGTGTGTGCGCTCGCATGTACGAAATCACTGTCACATTCACTTTTTTGTGGCTGTCATCAGCTGTCTGACATTTTTGACAGCTGACAAGTGTTGCTTTTGTCATTGCTGTTAGCAAATTTTGATGGCGAGTTCAGTCGACTTATGCTTTCATGAAATGAGGGTTTCAATAAAAGTAATTATATTTACAATTACGCTGAATTATCGATTTTACCTCACAAAATTCTTTGGAGATTTCAAATTTAACGGTTCTGGTTTCTGCCTTCTTTTTTGTTACATCCATACCTTAGACTATGTCAAATTTCGTGAAGATATCGGGCCAAATAAAAAAGTTTTCTATACAAGTTCTTGATTTCGATATACTAGTTTGTATGACAGCTATAAGCTATAGTGGTCCGATCTGAACAATATATTCGAAGATTGTAGCTTTGCTTTGGACAAAAATCCATGCCGAATTTCGTGAAGATATCTTGTCAAATAAAAAAGTTGTCCATACGAGGACTTGATTTGTCATGGTCAATTTGTATGACAGCTATATGATATAGTACTTCGATCTAGAAAATTTCTTTAGATAAAATAATCTGTATCAAATTTCGTAATGATAGCTCGTGAACTACAAAAGTTTTCCATACAAGGACTTGATTTGGAGCCGTCAATTTGTATGACAGCTATATCTTATAGTGACCTGATATTGACAGTTTCACCAAATGACGAGCTTCTTGAGCAGAAGAGAACTTGTGCAAAATTTCAGTTCAATATCGCAATTACTCCGAGACTATTTCGAGTATACCTAAAGCTATATTTCATACATTCAAACATCCCTTTAATATTACGTCATTGATTAGTATTTAAGTTCATGATTGATGGTTATTTAATTACGTCATTGTCTGTCGTCTATTAGTCAGCTATAATACATTATAGATTTTTTTGTGACCGCTGAATACCTGTCAACTCCAGTCACTTTCTAAGAAGCGCTTTGTTTTCATGTTTCTATATCATCATCATCATAGCATTTCGCATGTTCTCATCTTCGCATTACATCACTCGACACAAATTTATTAGTGTCATCTAACCGCGCTCAGCTGATTGACTCTACACTCAGTTGCTTTGGCGAAAGCAAGTTTGTTTATGTCACTTTGCTGTCAAACAATAGCAGCTCCTAACATATGTTTGCTTGGTTGTTTGCCGAACACTCGACTTACACTTCGTTTGCACTCGCTGCTGTGCATGTAAATAGTAACGCATGTGTGCACACTGCACAGCCTGTTAACCTCGGCGACGTTGTCAGTGGATGACATTTGTTTCAACATAATCATTAAGCGTCGCGGGCGCATAAGCTCAAAGCAAATACGAGAGTCTGACTGATTGTAATCAACTTTCGTTGAAATTGCGTAGTCACACGATATATACAACAAGCAATTTCGTTACAATTAAGTATTTGTTCGTCGAACCGAACTGATTCGCTAATGTGGTAGTGTGTTTGTAATTGGTGGCAGTCAGCTGTCTAGTCAGTCTGACCGCTTGCCCAACACACACCCTCGTTGCTTATGGAAAATGCAGTGTTCGCAAAGGCTGGGTTTTCATTTTCCGCTGTTTCTCGGCGTTAACAAGTTGCAGCTCTCTGGGTTTTTCAAATTTGTGTTTTCTATTTCATTTAGTGCGTATTTTTATTGCATTTTCCTTTGTTTATATTTTTCGCGTGTTCGCATGAATCCACGTCATTGTCATTTGTCACGCAAGCTTTTCAAACATAACTTCACTTTGGCATTATTGCGCTCTTTTATTTCGTTTTCCGCTTCTCTAATTGCACTTTTCGTTTTGCTTTTGACGGCTTTTCGCTTTTCTTGGCTTGCATAATTGCCGTTTACGTTGTGTCAACGACGAAATCGGCGCGCTTTGTGCTGTCATTTATGTCGTTTCCTCTCATTCTGGTTTTTTTTTATGCAATGCATACTTGAAATTCCCCGTGACATTGACCGTGAAAATGCAAATGTGAATATTTCATTCATGGAAATTCTTACAGAGTCTTCTGAAATTGTTATTGTTGGTAATTTCCGTTTGTTTTGGTTTCACTTTACTGGGCGCATCGTTCCATTTAATTTTATTTTGTATTCCCCGTGTCATAAAATGTCATATTTCTCTCTCTTCTCTAGAAAATTTTTTATTTACATTTGTAAAGATCAAAGAGGCATCTTCGTAGTTTCGTTAGTTTTTATTCTTTTCACTAAATTTTACAGTTTTTTAATGTTACATACCGTCTATTGCGTCTTCTTATTTTCTAAGTCACATGTCAATCGTGTTTGCCACACGTTCATATTCCTGCTTTTTTTTGCGTTTCTCGTTGTTTTGACGCCTTTGCTTCTTCAATTTTTAATCTGTGTTCTGATATTTGGTTGAAGAATTTAATTTGGACTTGAAGTGGCGTATAATGCTTTCTTGAAGGGTATGATATAAAATTATATCTTTTGTTTTAAGAAATCTTAAGATTTATTAAACTTTAGTCGTCCATGGATTAGTTTTCATAGTTAAATTTAGCAGGGACTTAAACCTTCGAATTTTGTAATAATTGTTATGACCTTGAGGTAAGCTCTTTGCATAGTGGTACGATTTAAATATTATTTTTTTTAACTCAAAATATAGCAATTAAATTCCTTAACATATTTCTTTGAGACGTTGGAAAAGTAATTGACTTCTTAGAAAATTTAGCAAGGACTTGAACCTTCGAACTTTATAATAATAGTCATGAACTCTACCTTTTTGTCCTTTATGGTCCAGTGGTACGACTCGAATGTTTATTTTAGCTCAAAATATATCAATTCCTTAATATATAATAATTTCATAGTGCCACTCTCATAAAAACAATCGTCTCTATTGGAAACAATCTGTTAAGTCGGTTTTCACAAGCTTCCTTGGCGACGAATTCATTCCCTATGACCGTTAGGAGTCATTTGGTGCCAAATCGGAACTATAAGGTGGATGCGTAAGAACTTGCAAACTAGCCCCTAGAAACTGCTGACGGGCTGACAATTCCTCTACTGGCCACTTCTGGACAATTGTTTCCTTCAGCCGTTCCAATTGTTGATAGTACAGATCCGAAATAATAGTTTGGCTGCAGGGAAATAGTCATAGCAGATGACTCCCTGGCAATCCCAATAAGCTCATAGCGGAAATGTCTAGACCATTGATACTGGTTTGGGCAACCTTTGCACCGGCTTACTGTGATTCGACAAGAACCATTTTCAGTTAAGTTTGTCGAAAGTGAATCTATCCTACTCACGAGTGGATTGATTTTTTTGCAATTCTGGAGTGATTCACAGATGAAATTTCGGTTGATCCATGAGGTTTTTTGCGTTAATTTATGTGGCATCTAGTTTCCAACCTTATTTAAATAGTTTCAAATGGTTTTTGAGTAATGTTTAGGTACTGGGCAATGAAAGCAGTGCTTACGTGATGGTCGCACTCGACAATTTTTATTATTTTATTTATATTTTCGGCAATTGGATCGTCGAAGCGTGTTGCATCTTTGGCATTAAAATTACCTTATCGGTTTCGAAGAAACCAAGGCCTGAATTGAAGCAGAATTTATATCGACCGATATCACGATCTTGGTAGCGAATCGACCGGCTCAAAATATGAAAATATCTGCTCACCGAAGTATTCTCTCAATAAACCCATTGATTGATGTGATGTGTGGGAAGTGGCGCCGTCTTGTTGAAACCAAATGTCGCCGAGATCACGAGTTTCAATTGCAGGCATCAAAGAGTCGGTTATCACGGCGCGTTAACGGTCGCCATTGACTGTTACGTTCTCTCCGGCATCATTTTTGAAGAAATATGGACCGATGATTCCACAGGCTCACAAGTCCCACCAAACGGTTTTTTTTTTTTCAACCTCAGTGATAGTCAAATCGCACTACCGGCAATCTCGTTCGTTGAAATAGAATCAACAAATAGTATTTTTTTTTTTAATTGAGTCAGAAAAAAATTTGGCTCGGAAACGTGATATCTTCTTGGAACTTTTGAAGAGCAAATGGACCGTGTGGTGTCGCTTGGTAAGGTTGAGCGGCTTCAGTTCCTGCACAAGTTGTATTTTGTGCGCTTTCAATGTCTCAATCTAATTTAAAACCCGAATGTCCAAAGCTAAAAGAATCGTTCGGTGTTATTCCTCATATTAGTCAAAAAAATATATGCAACAATTTTAACTATCTTGGCCCACTGTGCAGCGTTTCCTAAAACTATAGCTGCCGTTTATTCTATTTTATTCTCCATTTCGTGCATTTTAACAATGCCTCCAAATTTTGGCATGCCATCGCTAATTACTTTCAGCCAAACGATTTATTTTCATGCATCCCCTACACACCCACATATAAAGACAGGCATACATATTTACAAATGCCCACTGAGCTGTATCTCGCTGTGTTATTGGCAGTAGAAATTCATATACGACCGCTGCATATATGCATGTCTGTCTGTCTGTATATAATCGCATTTTCATTGCACCATCAAATGCTCTTAAACGACACGAGCACTTTTTCCATGCATTTCAGTTTTATTTTCCCTTAGTGAGAATTTAGAATTGTCTTTAGATTAGCGCGCATTATTTTGAGTTTTCAACAACATCTACAAATATACCCAAATACTAAACATAGTAACGGTAAAGTAAATTGTGAAAAATTGGCGGAAAATACGCGGGCGATTTCGGTTGTGAAGAAGAAGAAGATATTCAGTGATGTGGTGACTTTTGTGCGTCGTTATAGTAGTCGGCGGCGTCGAGCGGGTGCAACGACGGCGACCAAAACGACGACGACGACGACAACGACAAAGACAGCAACGGTGGGCCAAGGTGAGGGGTTCGTGCTTATGTTGGTATAGCTATAGTTAAAGAGAGATTGTCTTTCATACGTAAACATTAGATCATCAATCTGCGATACTACCGTTTTTCCTAGGACTTGGAAAGGTCAGATCAGTGTTATAGGTCAGGTGTTTTCAGCTCCGCCCGCTAAAATCTAAATGTTTTTAATCATGTCGTACATATCGCACCAATTATAGAGAGTTTTTAAATTCGTCCGATATTGTTTCCAGTAAACAGCCACAAACAGGGTTTTCATGGATTGGGAAGTCCCCAAAGAGATATTTAGACATGGCCAGAAACGGCCAATCTAGAATTTACCGATTAATGGGAAGGTTTTAATGAACTAACTGGCTCTCTATCTCTCCCTCTCTCTCTCTTCCGGCCTCCCCCATCCCTGACTCTCTCTTTCTCCATTTCTCTCTCTCTCTCTCTTTTTAGGAATAGCTTCGCGCAAATGAAGCATAACAGTGAATTCGGAGTGCACCACACCTCGCTAATGGCAAAAAACTGGCAACATAACCTTGATTTTTGACCTGTTTTCACGTGGGTTTTTCGGCTTCGGTTCACCTTTGTCACGACATTCTGCCGATTGATCGTCTGTTTGGTTCGTAAGCATAGATTGAAGAGTCATCGCCAGTAATAATATATGACCTGGTCTACGAAAAGGGGGCTTAGGTGTCAAAAAATCATTTTTTTTTTTTTTTTTGACACCTAAGCCAAGCCCCTTCGTAGACCAGGTCACATATATTTTATCACATTCTAATTGTCGGAAAGCATTACTTCACAGACGTTAACGCGACACCGATTTTCGAAATATATTAGTGATTTTAGGTCCAATCGTGTTTCCACTTTTCTTTGCCTTAAATGATCTTTTAAAGTGATTTTCACTGATTATTCCACTATTGCAACGTTGCCAGTAAGATCTCTGACAGTTAATCGTCGATTCTCAAGCACCAATTCCTTTATTTTATTTTTTGATCATGAGTTCCTGTGGATGGCCGCCCTTTGGCGGGTGACAGTCATACCAATCTAAAAAAAATTATTAAAAAAAATTTTTCCGCGAAATGTAAATTAAAAAGTCTTACTATTTTTTGCCCGCAGTAAATTTGTATTAAAATGATCCCTTCTATTTTAAAAACATTAAAACTCTTTTGAATTTTGTATATAAGATAAATTGGTTTAAAAAACCTAAATTTTAATATTGTAACTTGCTTAATATTTTTTCTTTATTTTTTTCTCTTTTCAGGTGAGTTTTATTAACAAATTATACACACATAGATAGTTATAGATATTCGATTTCTTAGCGGAGGTAAGTTAGATTTGAATTATCCAAGCAACTACTTAATTAAGAGAAAATAAGAAATTGTTAATATATGTGACCTGGTCTACGAAAAGGGGACTTAGGTGTCAAAAAAAAAAAATAAAATAAAATAAAAAAAAATTGATTTTTCGACACCTAAGCCCTCTTTTCGTAGACCAGGTCACATATAGGTTTTAGGGGTTCACAGCGTGTTCTTACATAACGAAGACACTTTAAATGATCTCTATTACTATGAGCAATTTTGTATAGAGTGTGCTATGGGAAAGTTCGCTCTTGTCGGGAATCAAAAATTTATAAAAACCCTTTGAATATCTTGAAAACTATTTATCAAGCGATCCGTTGCCTTTAAAACATTGTTTAACACTTTGAAGATATGATAAGACGCCAGCTCTACTCAGTCATAGAAACTATCTAAATGAACTGTATTAGTAAGAGATTCAACGTCTTATTGGGTAGCAAAAGTTAAAGGAAGGACTCCATTCTAGAGGTGTACCTTTGTAAGAGCACAATGCAATGGTATACAACCGACTCGAAAACGGCAAATGTAATTTGGGTTGGTATAGTGAGACCACTTACCAAACTGTCAGTGCCCATGGAAAGGTTTCCAAGCATTTTTAAGCTAATATTTTTACCATTAGCAGATGTGTAGAGTTTATTTTAGAAAAGAATTATCAAGGAGAACGGATTGTCAACCTCAGTGATATTCAAATTGCACTTCCGGCAATCTCGTTCGTTGAAATGGAATCAAGAAATAGTACTGAAGTGTATAAAAATGTTTAACCGGGTTGCCACTACAAACCTACCAGAATGGATCTCTGCGCATAGAGGCTTGAATGGAAGTGAGTTTCCTGGCGAAAGAAGCTGCAGCAACCAGCCCAATAGCACCGAAACTGTTTTTCACTGTGATCCTCCATATTTTACTAGAGGAGTTATGGAAAGAGGAAAAAACCAGTAGAAAGCGGCACTGTTCAAGAAACTTATCGCTTTTTTCAGAAATTATTTAAGGGTGCTTGTGAGATTTTATACAAGTCCCTGTACGCTGCGTTTTTATCTGCACAGTTTAGAGTACCGCTCCACGGATATATGTAGTTTCTGCAATGAATGAAAGAACCCCACAATTGGAAGTAGGAGTCAGGTTATATGGTACATTCTGCTGGATTGCCCCACAATCGAAATAAGAAGGCGTCAGGCAACCGAGCAATTGAATTTGATGACAGAACAAATTACAGTCATTAATCAAAGAGCTTCACTCAGGCCTTTTGATTTGACTGCGTTAAACGAAGTCCTGTAGTAACAGCAGAAGAGCAATAGACCACGGGTCGCAGTGCATTCTTTAAAATTTCAAAATATATATCTATCTCTCTAACTGTAATAAAAAGACTTTATTTCGTTTTTTTTTTTAATAATAATTATCATTTTGCATCAACTTGGGAACCGGTTACTTAAAGTATAATCCAAATATTTGTCATCAATTCATCGAACTTAGTTTACGTATATAAGAACAGTGGAAACTCAGTGCAGAACTGCAGTATTTTCTAGTGTAATCTAACCTCGTTTTCGCGACCTTAGAGGATCAGAAAAAAAATTTAGTTTAATAATTACTGAAGCTCGAGAAGACTGCAGGAAATGTCTAGAGCAGGGCACCGGGGAAACAATAGAACATCTCTTGTGTACTTGTTCCGCATTCGCAAGACTACGCTGTAAGCATCTGGGGTTCCAACGGTATAAAACTCTGGAGGAGATATCGATAGTGAGGCCGCAGAGTCTGTTAAAATTCGTGTTAAACGCAGGCATCCTGAAGGATGACTACTCTTCACCTAGCAACTGAACTCCATCTGGTATCGCAAAGGACCAAACTGGTGAATACCTGGCTTATTGGCCTACCAGGTTAACCTAAACTTACCTAATTACTAGAGATAACTAAGATTCTGTTGACAAGTTCTTCTTCGGACTCGCTTTCTGAACAAAAAAAGATTTCCTATAAAATCCTCGCATCGTTATACAATGAACAGGCTTTCGTTAATATTTTTATTTCCCCTTAACTTTTTTCCGACAAACCGAATTTCCCGCTTATACAAAAGTCTCTGTTCAAAATATGAATATATGTCGGCACTCGATACTATGAAGGTTGGAAAGAGGCATTCGAGGGACCCACTGAAATGAATATTTAAAGCTTTAAACGTGGCATTGAGCTTTGAGGGTTTAATCGCATAGGTAACCTAAATTCAGCAGATCATTACTTTTTACAGTCCGTGTTTATGATTGAAGACGCATGGAGACAAGCTATGGGTTGACCTCGCTTGACAATATCGATGCTGATAGCATGACTCATGGCAGCACGGCTGAATCAGCTAGTTTTAGACCGATTAGCTTTCAGTGGAGATGCGCCGGTCATCAAACTATTCACGTTTGTACGACCTTACGAGGCAAGGAAACCTATAAACTTGTGGAATTACTGAATTTTATGCTTTATAAAATACTTTAAATATAAAATAGGCTAAATATGGGACTAAGTTTGTATTCCCTTCTGTAGCCTTCCAGCTAATATTTATTTTAAACACATAACACACTTTAGATACGCGAGAATTAGACAGCTTGTGGAGGGCTTGATAACAACATTGATCCCACATACCTCTATTTGTATACAGCCGCTAACTACTGTTTATGGAAGACCGATTTCACCCCACTCTTCCTGTCGCACGTAACTTTCTTTCATCACGTACTTGCTCAATTTACTTAAAAGTCATGAAGTAACTGAATGCCATGAAGTAACTGTAAGATCATTTAGACTACAAATATATCAAACTGCTTGCGACAAGCTACACAACGTTTGTGTGGCAGTGAGCGCTGTCACACGGAAGTTGAATAAAAGATGACGCTTTAGGGCGGCGGCGTCTACCTCACAGCTTCCGACCAATCAATGTCTGCAATATGGTTACGTATATATATATATGTATATACGTACATAGGTATACTAGGCCTAACATATGTACATATTTACATTTTTATTGAGAAGCAAAGAAAGAAAAATGTCAAGGCATAAAGTGGCGAAAAGTGGAAGTGAAAAAAAGTAAAAGAAAAACGAAGATTTTTCACGAAGCTCGACGTTAACGTCAACAACCGTCAATTTAGGACAATTTATATGAATGACGAAGGCGCTGTATGCGGATACGGATATGCGTGTGAACTGTGAAAAGGAATAAAATTGAGTAGGATGTGGAAGTTATGCGCCGAGATAAGTGTAGACTTATACTACTGTGCCCAAAAAATAAGGTGACATTGTATTTATTTTGAAAATTCTTTATTTATTCTTCCAAATCAATTTCATCCCCTTCAAAGTAATCCCCTCCCGATGCAATTCACTCATGCCAACGGATTTTCCAATCTTCGAAACACTGGTTGTAGTCACTTTCCGGGTTGGCCTTCAGTGCCGTCTTCGCTGCGGCTTGAATCTCCTCTATCGTATAAAAACGGTGTCCGCGGAGCAGTCTTTTGAGCTTGATGAACAGCCAGAAGTCGCACAGCGCCAGATCAGGTGAATACGGTAGTTGCGGAACGATATGGGTTGAGTTTTTGGCGAAATGTTCACGAATTACGAGGGCAGTATGAGATGGTTCTTTATCGTGGTGTAAAAACCAAGCATTGTCTTTCCACAATTCCGGCCTTTTTAGGCGGATTGCGTTACGCAAACGACGCATAACGTTCAAACAATATTCCTTGTTGATTGTTTGATCGGTTGGAAGCAATTCATAATGTACAACAGCATGATATTCGAGAAAACAGTCAACATGACCTTGATTTTTGAGCGACTTTGGCGCGATTTTTTTGGTCTCGGCTCTCTTTTGGCACGATATTCGCTCGATTGATCGGTTGTTTCGGGGTCGTAAGCATAGATCCAAGTCTCACCGCGAGTTATAATGCATTTCATGACACCCTGGTAGTCGGAAAGCATCGTTTCACACACTTCAACGCGACGTCTTTTTTTCCAAAAAATTCAATGTTTTCGGTACCAGTCGAGATTTGACGCGCTTGAGGCCCAAAACATCCTTCAAAATGGTATTGGCTGAGCTTTTCGATACGCCAACTTCATCAGCAAGGCCTCTAATTGTTAATCGACGGTTTTTCAACACCAAATCTTTGATTTGCTGAACGTGAGCTTCGTCAGTTGAGGTTGATGGTCGCCCTGGACTCTCTTCGTCTTCGACACGTTCACGGCCGGCTTGGAACTCACTATACCACTTGTAAACGTTTTTTTTAAGTTTAAATTCAAATGTCACCTTATTTTTTGGGCACAGTAGTATATGTTTCATATGTCCGTATATTTTGCTGCCAATATGTAGCCATTCAAGACATAGTTGAGCGCCACTGGCTACAAAAACAAAGAAATATAAAAAAGAAACCAAAGAAGAAGTATGCACCATTGAGCGGAATGCCTTTAAAAAGGATAAGCACAGCTTTGCATTAAATCTTCTATGCGCTTAAGCTGTAGTACGTCCCTACCTGCTTTTAACAGCCGCTTATCTATCGCCAACCAATTCAAAAGTGGCCACGCAGCCTACATATTTGCGGATGTATACCGCACAGAGGTCAATGAAATCACCTGAAAAACGTAGAAACTGTATCATTTACCGTTAGCCAAGTAAATCCTAGCCAGCACTGGTTGGGGAAATTAGGCGCATGAGACAGCTTTGAGTTGTTGAATAAATTATGAGCGCCGAACAGGTTGCTCAGGCCGACCGCCACAAGTCGGTTTAAATGCGGTGCTTAAAGCGTGGTAACGCGAGTATTGAGCTGCAGAAAGAACATTCTTACAAATTTAACTTAAATTTTTTCATTTCCGTATTATTTAATTTCTATTTACGGATATTGGCCGCGCTGGTTTTGTGGCGTATAAAAAAATCACAAATTGAAAAGGAAGCGCGTGGCATGGGTGCTTTCAAGGCGCTTAAAAAGTTATGCTTAAGGATTTAAGTACTTTCGAACTTTTGCGACAAAGAAATTGTTTAAAAAGTTGCGTAATACTGACGAGCTCAGCGCCGAGTGAAGAAGAGTGGTGACATGAAGAGGAACATCTCATAATTTTTAATGTGAAATCTCCTCGCAATTATTGAAATATTTTTTATTTGTTCGATTACTTTATCTTACCTTTGAGGTGAGAACCTGCTGGCAGCTCCTAATGGGTAATGACTTAATGTTATGTGAAGAGCTTTAGAAGGCTTCTTGGGATACAAATATGAAGAAACTCATATAAATTAAAACTTTTTGGAATCAAATGGTTTAGTATATCATTTCTCTAAACTAGTCTCTATGAGTTTATTGACTCCGAGAAGACACTTTGTATCCTCCTAGAGGTTGAATGGGTTAGGATTGGTTCCATCAACTTTTTCGAAAGTTTTTAAACAAAAAGGTCTTTGAACTCACCAAAGGCCATTGACTTCACCAAAGGCCATTGACTTCTCCAAAGATCATTGACCCACGGTTGTTGAAATATATACTAAAAAGTCTTTGATTGCATCAAAAGTCATAGACCTCAGGTTGTTGTCCTTACTAAATGCAAACAAAAATTTAATTGACATCAGGTTGTTGTCTTCGCTCATTGTAAACAAAAAGACGCTGACCGGCTCACTAGGTCATTGATCTCGCCAAGCCAAAAGATCACACTTGGACTTCGACATACAGTCCTTTATGAAGCCATAAAATCTGAACTCCTGTATTCGATCTCATAAGTCTGCAAAACGCCTTGTCAGCAAATTTGCTATGCGTTTAAGTTCTATTTCCACCAGTTCGTTGGAATATCTGAAGCCTTGACCTCACAGACGGGCGCTAATCAATATGGAAGTTCAATGTTGCGTAACAGTCTCTGTCACTCAGGCGATACGCCGGATAAAGTTAAGTTGCTGTGGAAGGACTCAGCGAATGTAAGTTGGAAGGAGAAAACTTCGTATTCCTGGTCGCTGTTGAATAGATCGGCGATAGGCCTGATACGCTTGAGGTAGAGTGTTTTTGTGTTAGATGTTTTTACCTTCTCTTCTTCCATACAACTTCTGCAGCTGGCGTCGGGTGAGATTTTCAAACTTACACCATGGACGCCGATAAATCAATGACCTGTTTGAACTACCAGAAGAATCAATGACCTGTTTGAACTACCAGAAGAAGGCAGACGCTAGCCTTGCTAAGGTCAAAGAGCTCCTCAGATCTCTTACGATCGACCTTGAGCCGAAAGAATCTTCAGACAGCACATTAACTGATAGTGGCCTTGCGCTGACCAAGCTCCCGCAAAGGCCGACTATCCAGTAGTAGCACACACGAGGAGGGGAGAGCGCCGACCCGTTCCCATTCTGCCGATAGCGAGATTATGGTGCTTTTCCTTGCCAGATCGTCAGCTGGCACCCATACTAGACTTACTACAAAGTGACTTAATGTCACTGATAGCGAAGTTAGTTTCTTAACTAGCACTGAACGTACAATTTGTGAGCTGAATACTAGCATCGCGTCTTGCTTTCAGAGTGGATGGTCAGACCTCTGAAAAGAGTGCACTCCGGAGCGGTAAATGTATCACTTCTTTAGTGGCAGCAATATCGGCTTTAAAGACACTGCAATAGTCAGTAAGTCTGATGAATGTGATAGAGAATTTCTGACAATACGTATACCTCTTCACCAACTTTCTTCCCAAGCTTTGACCCCTCTGTTAAGAAGCTCACCTCCAACGGATTCTCTGAGTCTGATAGAAACTTTCCCCCCCACTTAACCTACCTTAATGGCACAACGTCGGCTTGAAGTCTGAAGTTGAAGTTTATAGAGAGTTCCAGACAATATATCCCTTCACCAACAATATATCCTTTCACCAACCCAAAACCCAAACTTTGACCCATCCGTTGAGAAGCTGATCACCAACGGTTTTTAATCACACATGCTGGAGTTTGGTTTGCCTCCTCCATGATCCAAACATCAGGTATACAGTTCAGTTCTAGCGTGCGCGAATCTTTAGAGACATGTTCATTTAGACAGCTAGATTCTCTGAGTTTGATAGCAACTTTTCTGGTCCTTTACTTTCCGATATCTATGGGTACTATATGCAGAATTGACATGAAGTGCCATTGTTGGAGTGGACTTGCTCTATATATATGCTGATGAGCGCCGCTCATTGAAAGCTCTGTAGCTTCTTTGCAAGTGTGATCTTTTCTAAAGCCCTTCTCCACACTAAGGCCCCATAGAACCAGAATTGGCTTGACTATAAAGTCAGAAGATTACTTGTGGTGAGAGACCCCATCTTTTATCAATGGCAATGAATGCCTTCCATGCTCTCTACTCAATATTAGGCTTCAAAGAAAGTTTCCTATCTAGCACGAGCCCTAAATACTTGAAAGGAGCTGAATTCCAAATTTCCAAAGACGTAAATCAGCGCTTTTTCTTCTATTATTTTATCAGCACGGAACACATTTTGTCTCTTCTGAGGCAACTTTCCAACCATTCATAGTTTATAAATGTATTTTTAATCTTCAATTTTTGGCTAGATTCATTGCCAACAGATAGAGAATTACAAACAAGTCTTTTAATCAGTTTTGTACATTTCCTTCCCGCCACCGAGAGCGCCCGCGGATTCTTCACTGCAAAATTTTACCAATAATTGACTCGATAAACATCCCACACATAAACACACACACATGCACAGCCACTTGAACTACCGCATATGATAAGAGCAAGCAAAGGCAGCACACAACCAAAATGCCAGAATGGCCGAAACCACAGCGGTTCGATTTGTTGCGCGTCAATTTACAATGCCAGACGCAATTGAAATTTAAACAAAGTGAAAAATACAAGAAAAATTAATTTTGTTACGAAAATTAATTTGCCGCTGCACACACCACAACAATACAGTTCACATTATTATTGTTGTTGTTGCTGAAGTGCGCGTGATCTTCGCATGTGGTGCGACGCATTAATGTGGCGAATTCGACCTGCCGTGAGGTGGGTTGTACCAGCGGTTCCAAACAATGGGCAACAACAACAATACAGAGGCAGAGATACCTCACTGGCACTGGAAAAACTCAAGAAAAACTCTGCTGAACGAAAACCAGAAGGCGAAGGCGAAAAGCCGCCAAGACTTTGTCGCCGCCCTATGGCGAATGGTGCGCCCAAACTAAGCCACACAAAGCTGAAGATTTGTAGACGGGCAGTGAACGCACATGGCCGCTGCCAGAAGGCCACAAAGTAGCCACAATAACAAGCGGTCCACCTTTTAGTAGAGACGTCATTAACCAAATTTTTGCGGTTCACAGTACTCGAGCTCGCGGCGGTGGAAAATGTACCTACATATGTTTGTATGAATGAAAGCAGCCTCGCACGATCGCTAAAAAATTGAACCGAATTTTTGGAACATGCACACACCTATATACTTGTATGTATGTTTCTGGTACATATTCCAGCAGTCCAATTTTTTTAACAACGCCATTAAAATTTCCACCAAAAGGGGGGGATGATGTGTTGAAGTTTTTGTTTGCAATATTTCTTTGCGAATCTCGCATTGATGCTCGTAAATCTTCGATTCACCGGATTTCCGTTGCAAGCTTTTGGTTTATGGTTGCTGCTTCGTTTTGCTTTGTTTCGCGAATTTGAGGTTAAATTAGTGCAAATTTTGATAGATTTCTGTTTAATTTTGCGCAATTGGAAATTGATGGATTGCGTTTCCAAGAAGTGCAGGAAACGCATATAGAATCTGCAGCCGATTATCGATGGAATTCTTCAGTTTCATTTACATTAGCCGGTTAAACTTGTATCTAACCACAAAGCTGGGTCATCACATTACGACAATCATTCTCTCTGAGTGCCTCTACAAAATCAATAATCTAGTTATGCCTTTCGTTGTGGTTCAACCTTGTCGAAATACCTCAGTTCTTGGACATATAACTGATATAACTATTCATTTTTTCATAGAACGAATTCTCGACAAGAAGTTCTTTCTTTCCAAGCTCCTATAGAAGAACTGCTAGCATATAAAGAGTGATCTGTTTCGAAGATCTCTACTTTTTTTTTTAGGAAAGAAAGACAGAAACTTCAATTTTAATGGTGAACATTTATTTATCATTCGAAAGAATATTCCTTGCCATTTATTTTTCTGCAGATTATCCCTTTCAAATCTTGGCCGTGGCTAGGTCGCAGATGGTCCATCCGTTGAGTCTAATTTTCAATGAGTGAATGACACGCGTGATGTTTTTCTCCAAGGCCTGAATCGAAATGGGATTGTTCGCATAAACTTAAGACTTAACATATCCTCATAGGGAAAGATCTAACGGTGTTATATCACACGATCTTGGTGACCAATCGACCGGTCCAAAACGTGAAATTATCTGCTCACCGAAGTGTTCTCTCAGTAAATCCATTGATTGATGCGATGTGTGGAAAGTTGCGCCTTGTTGTTGAAACCAAATGTCGCCGAGATCACGAGCTTTAATTTCAGGCGTCAAATAGTTGGTTGTCATGGCGCGATAACGGTCGCCATTGACTGTTACGTTCTCTCCGGCATCATTTTTGAAGAAAGATGTGTGTATTTATTTATTTTATTTTATTTTTATTCCACTGGCCACAAACCATGCCAAACCGTTTTTTGTTTTCCTGTATGTAATGGCAGCTCTTGAATCTCTTCAGGTCAGTGTTTACATACCCATGGAGCCAGAAATGGATCTCCTCGCTGTATAAAATTTGGCTCGGAAACGTCGGATCTTCTTGGAACTTTACTTTTCAAGAGTCCATATAACGAAAACTTTACTTTTCAAGAGTCCATATAACGAAGCGATGTCGAGCGGCTTCAGTTCATGCAGAAGCTATATTTTGTATGCTTTCAATTTAAGATCGCGACGTAAAAGGCGTCAAGTCGTTCCACACGTCAGTCCAAGTAGCTGCAAACGGCGCCGAATCGACTCTCCACGGTCGTCGTGTACACTCTGAGGTACAGCTGCTATATTTTCATCTTTGTGCGTTGGATGTGGTCCATTCTTCAATATGAATGTTGTGTCTCAAGTTGGTTGATAGTACAAACTGACCCATTAAAAAAAAGTCCTTGTATGGAAAACTTTTTTACTAGATTTTCCAAAGCATCGCTACAATCTCGAAAGAAGTGGTTCATATCGGACCACTATAGCTTAGCTTATAGCAGCCATACAAACTGATCGATAAGAAGCAATATAAGTAGCTTCTCAATCACTTTAATGCTATAAAAAAATGCAGCTGAGAAGGGTATAATAGCTTCGTTGGTTTTTTTTCGGTTTTATTGTTTTTTTTTTTATTTTTTTTTTTATTTTTTAATTTTTTTTTTATTTTTTTATTTTTTTTTAATTTTTATTTTTTTTTTATTTTTTTTTTGTTTATTTAATTTTTTTTATTTTTTATTTTTATTTTTTTATTTTTTATTTTTATTTTTTTATTTTTATTTTTTTATGTTTTTTTTTATTTATTTGTTTCGTTTATTTAATTTTTTTTTCGTTTATTTATTTGTTTTTTAATTCCAATAAAATCGCCAGCCTAGCCAAACACCAACTGATTATTTTTCTTCATTATTTATTTACTCATTCAATTGTTTTTATTATTTCAGCTTTCCTCTCCGCTCTCTCTCTCTCTGTTTAGTGTAAATTTCTAGTTCTGTTAATTTTCATTTTTTTGTTTAGTTGTTATTCATTATTTTGAACTTAATTTAGTACTTAATTTAAACATTTTTTTGCGAGCAAATAGCGGCCCTTCCTATAATAATAAATATTTTTACGCAAAACCCTTTGATGTTTGAAGATAAAATAAAAAGAAAAAGTTAGTTAATTGAGATACCTACGATATATGTTTATATATTTACATATTCGTATATATGTATGTATACCTTTTAATTGCGGGGCCTAGGCGAAATTGATGGGCGAACTTAATTGGAATGTAAACAAGACATTAGGCCTACAAAAATATGTGTAAACATGTTATAAAGTATGTAGTACATAAGTGTGTATACATATACTACATAAGTTTAATTCTAAGTGTTTTATTTTTTTTTTCTTTTTTTGCATAGATAGTTATTACTTTTGGCTCACTTAAAAATGTTCGAACTTAAAAATAGAAAAATGACAGGAAGTGCTTACAGTGCTTAAAACGCCTATTCGGTTGGTTAGAATGTAGTCGATTTGATAAGCAACTTTGGCATCCTTCGGAGAGGGTAGCAAAGTTTACTCTTTCGTAGTTTTGAAGCTTTCAACGCTTGCGAGATCTGCGACTTCGGGAACTACGTAGCAAAGCGAGTTCGCCATTAACACCTTAACCGCGTGAACTGCTCCTTATGGCCGCTGGCAACGCCGCAACTATACTTGCTATATACAGATAGCAGCCACTTTCTCTACCGACATTTGGGCTGATATCCCAACCAGTTTTCCTTCTTTATTGCCCTCCTTGCTGAGTTTTGTTTTGGAAACCTCAAGCGTTGTATACCCTCCGCCAGCTACTGACATCCCATGCGATGCGAATGGGTTTACCATAAATAAACACGATACATGCAGAAAGTGCAGGAACACCTCTTCTGTTTCGTCCAGCTTTAGCTAGAACTCGTCAGATATCTAAGAGTTTTGCAGTTCAAGAGACTAGATGAAAATTGGATATCAAATATCTCTTAAAGTTCGCAAAAATCTTAAATAGAAATTAACTTCCATCTGGTATTATTAAGGACTAGTACAAGGTCTACGAGTATATATGACGTGAAGGGCAGTACAACATAACCTAACACAACTTAAGTATTATGTTTTTACATATAGTAGTCTAAAATCACGCGGAAACTTTTTGGTTCAAGTAATAAAAAAATATTTTTTAATTTCGTAACTTTACCTATAGTTTTTTTTTTTTTTTTTCAGTGTATAATTTGTGGTGAGATATTTTTTGCTTTTTAGCAAAGTCCACTACCATCAGACACAAGTACAGACACGAACTATTCACTTATGTTGAGTTGGTGAAAAGTTACCGATTTGCGTGTGGTAAATTTTAATTTTTCTGTGGTGAAGATGAGTTCGTCGATAACGTACTTTTGGATTGGTGAAACTTTCAGCTGGTTGTGTTGAATTTTTTCAAAGTTTGGTGAACTTGCGGATAGTGTATTTTGAACTTTTTGAAAGGGTTTGGTGAACTTGCTGAAAGTGTTTGGTGAACTTTCTGAAAGGGTTTGTTGAAATTTCTGAAAGGTTTTAGTGAACTTTCTGATAGTGTATTTTGAACTTTTTGAAAAGGTTTGGTGAACTTTCTGAAAGGGTTGGGTGTACTTTCTGAAAGGGTTTGGTAAACTTTCTGATAGTGTATTTTAAACTTTTTGAAAGGGTTTGGTGAACTTTCTGAAAGTGTTTGGTGAACTTTCTGAAAGGGTTTGTTGAAATTTCTGAAAGGTTTTAGTGAACTTTCTGATAGTGTATTTTGAACTTTTTGCAAGGGTTTGGTGAAATTTCTGAAAGGGTTGGGTGTACTTTCTGATAGTGTATTTTGAACTTTTTGAAACATTTTCTGAAAGCTTTCTTTAGGTATTTTGTTGCTCGAAATTATGTAGTGAAAGTGGCTAAGTGCTCTTGAATTTCATTTATTTTTAATTAGTTGAAACTCAGAATAAAAATATTTAATGGAATTGATATTTATGTATATATTGATTAGGAAACCCTTAACTTATTTCAAGTGTTACTTGACACAAAAAAGAAAAAAAAAAAAAAAAAAAAAAAAAAAAAAAAATTCGGTTAGTGCCATTACGGGCATTTCTTAATTTCTTATGGTTTTCATGAATTGCTTTGCCTATAACTCAGTAAAAATTATTTGAGAATTTTGAAATGGTGCTTTATTACTGCAAACCTAGTGTGACAGCATAAAGAAGACGGTTTTCTGTTCCCCACTGCATCAGTGAATCCATCTTCCTCCCTGGATGAAACCTAAAAGCGAAATTCTCTAGTAGAAATGCTTTCTTTTCATTGAGGGCGTTTTTTACGTGGCGAGACCCAAACCCAGCGCACCACCCTAGTTAGGAATGGTTCAAGTTCTCACTTTAGCTCGCCTTCAAACCGATGTTCTTTGGCTACCCAGATGATACTCTAAGACCGGATGTCGTGAGCTGCTTGAACCATATGTAAAAAATCGTTTCTGGTCACTCCCAAGCGAATGGCACTCAGAGAACTTTCCTCACTTGCATGAACTGCTACACATGACTCCGCCCTCCAGTGTAAATAGTATACGGCGCCAAATTCCGAAAAGAAGAAACGACTGGCGTACTACAATAGCGTAAACGGTGTCTACGCCAGTAAAGAAGAAGACGAAGAATCCCGAACTTACATACACTTAACACAACGGGATTTTCAACACAGCCTTGCTAAAGCATTTTGTTGAAAAGCTTCCTCGAAAGCTTGTTGCCTATTTAACAGCAAAGTTGTTGTATTTTAGCTGCGAAAAAAGTATGAGTAACCTATTTTAATTTTTGATTTAGCTTTCAGTGACTTTTTAGCCTCCACTCACTCTCACTCTCACTCTCCCTTACACGCATACACTTTTAAGCCGTTTAACGGCGCTAATCGCCTACATCCCACAAATTTGCCTGCCAAGCGCTGACTCTCTGATGAATATTTGGACCGTCTACCGCGTTACCAACCCCCTCAGCAACCGGCAAGTGATCGGCAACAATACACATACAATACAAATACAAATGTGGTTGTTGTACATGTCTCCTCTCGGCCTCATTTGATGTCGCTGAGGTCTGAGGTCCGCGTGGTTCTGCGTTTGGCTTGTCACCCTTTGCTTGCTAATGTTTGTGTGTGCGTTGTCTGTCGGTCTGCCTGCCTGCCTGTGCCTATCAACCCCAGCCGGTTTATGTGCTTGCGTGTTGTTGTATCTGCTGTTAATCTGTTGTGCTTTGCAGCTTGCCAGCCGGTCGGTCTGGGGATCCACTTGTGGGCCGTTCCGTTCAGTTCGGCTTGCACAGCGATCGTGCGCGGTGATCAAATGCTCGTTAAGCGTTTCGAGTGTAATGATATTTGTTTAATGACGGAATCTGACAAATCTAACCTTTGCTGGCAAATAAAAGTGTGACGCGTGAGCGCAAAACAAAAACATCAACCGCAATACAGGAAGTTAGAGAAAGATAGAGAGCAAGAAGGGTTGTTTGGTTGCGCGGTGTGTGCGGTTAAAGTGGCGTGAAGTGGGAAATGGAAATTTAGAAAATCATTTTTTTAATGCGAAATGTATAAAAAGTGCTAATAAAAATAAAAAATTGTAAATAAAAAAATAATTTAAAAAATTAAAATAAATAAAATTATAAAATTTAAAATTATAAAATTTTATATAAAAAATAATAATAAAAATAAAATTGACGGAAAAAATTGCTTACCGGCAATTGTCGACCACCCAGCCACTCACTAAGCCCTTAACGGCAGTGTCTTCCAACCTTAACTGTACCTTTGCGTGTGTATGTTTGTGTAGCAAATCAAACAAAAGTAATCAGTGAAATGTGTGCTACCATAGCAAAAACAAAAACAACAAAAAATAATTAAGCAAAAATGCATTGGTAAGGCGAAATCTGCCAAATTCAAAACTGTTGTGCCTGATACCAGTGCAAATCGCATTGTAAATAGAAATGTTAAAAAGCAGAGTTGTTTTGCACAATACAAAAACCCCCCAAAAAAACTTTATTTTTTTAACCAAACGATAAAGTCGCTGGACGGCTTTTGATATATATTTTTTTTTGTGTCACAGTGTAAAGTGTTAATGAAAGGATTTATAAAAATAATTGAATAAAATCCAACACAGGCGTAAGCTGGTAAAATTTAATATTACAACATATACTGGGTGCTTCGTTTGGTGAATTTTGCGATGTTCGTCATTTTAAGTACAACTTGAGCGCAGTTTTTGCACGCGCCTAACTGCGGCTCAAACTCACGTGTTCCGAGCGCTGTATTCAGCTTTCAAAGATTTCGTGTGTGCGCGCAGCATTTTTGCGCTTTGCTTTAAAGTCATTCCATTTTTTTTTTTTTTTTTTTTTTCTTTTATGTCCTGAACATATAGCGTATATTATGTAAGTGTTTGTAAGATCCAGCAGAAAACAACGGAGACCCTATAAAGTATGTAGGTTTAGTCAAGACTAGACCCCCTGTTTTTAGAGATATCGTAGTGAAAATTTGTATACATCATTTTCTTCCCAAGAAGCTGCTCATTTGTCAGAATTGCTAATATCGGAGCGCTATAACATATAGCTGCCATACAAACTGATCGATAGAAATCAGGTTCTTATATGAAACACTTTTTTCTTTCTCAAGATATCGTCATTAAATTTGGCACGCATTATTGTCCACACTAATGCTGTAATCTCTGCTCATTTTTTTTTTAGATCGGACCACTATAACATATAGTTGCCATACAAACTGATCGATCAAAATCAAGTCTTTATATGAAAAACTTTTTTATTTTTCAAGATATCGTCATAAAATTTGGCACGGATTATTATCTAAGATTACTCTACAATCTCCGCATAAATTTTTCAGATCGGAACACTATAACATATAGCTGCCATACAAACTGATCGATCAAAATCAAGTCCTTATATGGAAAACTTTTTTATTTTTCAAGATATCGGCATGAAATTTGGCATGGATTATTGTCCAAAGCAACGCTATAATCTCCGCAAAAATTTCTGAGATCGGACCACTATAACATATAGCTGCCATACAAACTGATCGATCAAAATCAAGTCCTTATATGGAAAACTTTTTTATTTTTCAAGATATCGGCATGAAATTTGGCATGGATTATTGTCCAAAGCAACGCTATAATCTCCGAATAAAGTTCTGAGATCGGACCACTATAGCATATAGCTGCCATACAAACCGAATGATCAAAATCAAGTCCTTATATGGAAAACTTTTTTATTTGACAAGATATCGTCATGAAATTTGGCACGGATTATTGTCTAAGATCACTCTACAATCTCCGCATAAATTTTCCAGAGCGGAACACTATAACATATAGCTGCCATACAAACCGATTGATCAAAATCAATTTAAAGCTTGTTTTATACGCTTTTATGCTATAAGAAATGCAGCTTTTAAGATTATTATAACTTTGGTGCAGCCGAAGTCAATATTTTTCTTTTTTTTTTTATAATTTTTTTCCATTTTTGCTGCCGTCGAATTTCGTGTTTCCTTTGGTATATGTATGTTTGTTGCTTTGTAGATTTGCAGGAAACCCTAATGACGTTTCTGCTTAAAGTCAAAACACATACATTTACATAACAAAACATATACGTGTGTGTGTGCGCTTCATTATTTCACGCATACACTGCTACAGGCGCATTTGCTTATTCACGCTTCGAGGCGCCGCAATGTTCTTATTTCATGCACATAAACTTTGACGGATGTTGGCTTCGCTGTGTGTTTGTGTGTGGTTTATTTGTGTATATGTGTGTTGTTTATTTGTGTCTATGTGTGTTCTTTACTTGCCTATGTGTGTGTTTCTTACTTGTATATGTTTGCGTATGTGTGTGTTGCGTGCTTATTGCATTTTCGCAATGGGTCAAAATGCCAATTTGTTTTGTTCGCCTGCGCTGACTTCCCATGTGAAATGTGAATTTGTTGTTGTTACACTGATATTTTGTCATTTGCCGCTTGTTGCTCTCCTCAGCCTTCACACTTGCTGCGGCATGACTTCCCCAAACTCGCACATGTGCACATTAATGCATAACCAGTAGTAGCACCCGTACTACTGGAACCAGTATATAGCTGTATATACATATGTATGTACATATATATGTATTTAGTATATGATACCAGTGACACATGTTGCGCATATAAAATATCAAAATTATTGGCAAGGGTTGTCCAACGCGCTCTACTCAGTGTCTCACTTGCTTGTATGAATAATACATATCTACAAATATGTGCGTCTGTGCGTCGTCGTGAAGTTAAGTGAGGTTAGGTAATGCCAAATTGAGGTTATATTTACTGATTACTTTCTTGCATTCACTTGCTGCCACAGTAGCAATCTTTAAAGCTCGTCCAATGCAATTAACTTTTCAATTTCCCTACATTCTTTGTTGATGTTGTTGTTGGTGAAGTGTGTAAGGCGAAGCAATGTTGTTATCGATCCACTTTTTATAAATGGTGATATGATTTTGTTTTTCTTGCAAAAAAAAATTAAAAGGATGCGGTCAGTTGCTTTTAAAACTCTTTTACTCTTTGATTTGACTTGTTTGGGATGTACGATAAGTAGTTATCGACATTTTTTTTTAGATAGTAGGAGATATTCCTTGTGAATAACATAATGTTGGTATGTAAATGAAAGTGAAAAAAATTATTTCACTATTTCAGCTTCTACATATATTGAAAATTAAAAAATAAAAAAAAATGTAAAAAAAAAAAAATAAAAAAAATAAAAAAAAGTAACAAAAAAAAAAATTTAAAAAAATAAAAAATAAAAAAAAAATAAACAAAAAGTAACAAAAAAAAAAAATTTAAAAAAAAAAAAAGTAAAAAAAGAAAAAAAAATTAAAAAAAAAAAAAAAAAAAATAAAAAAAAAATTAAAAATAAAATATAAAAAAAAAATAAAAAAAAAATTTAAAAAAAAATTTTTTAAAAAAAAAAAAATAAAATAAAAAAAATTAAAAACATAAAATAAAAAAAAAAAATTTCACCTTTGAAAAATTATGTTTATGTTTTTTATTTATGATATTTTTATTATTTATGTTTGTTATGTACTCGCGTGACGGCCCGCCATAATTTAAAATATATGATCTGACAACCGGTAGCAATTATATAATTAATATAATTATTTTATTTACCTAAAATAAAAAAAAAAGTTATTCCTCAAAATGCTCTTTTCCGCTTTCTAATAAATTTTTTCTCTTTCGAAAATTTTCTCTTAAATTTTTTCTTAATATTTCTCTTTCGCTCATAAAAATTCGTTTAAAATTTCCACGTTCTAATATTTTTATTTTTGTTCAGTTTTTTCTTTTTCTTTTATAAAACCTGTTCCGTTATAAATTTTTTCCACAAAAATTT
The DNA here is from genome assembly GCA_027475135.1 of Bactrocera correcta. Taxonomy (NCBI): domain Eukaryota; kingdom Metazoa; phylum Arthropoda; class Insecta; order Diptera; family Tephritidae; genus Bactrocera; species Bactrocera correcta. The sequence continues at coordinate 59,499,117 of CM050327.1, forward strand.
ATGACATTTTAATACTAAAAAACATTTAAAAACAAGCACAAAACGTAAAAGTTCATTGTCTTCATTTTCGGTTAATTTCATGCAAATTTCAAAGCAGCCACTTGCAAAGTGCATAATTCAGCGCAGTAATTGGGAATTAAATTTTGAGTTATTTACGAGTTTTTAAAGTACCCGCATATTTATTTATTTATATAGCCTTTCTCTCATTTGTAAATTAATAAATGTAGTGTTGAAAATTGCAGTCTGTTTATAATAAAAATAAGAAAATTACTGAAAAGTACAAAAGAAAAGTGATTTGCCCAAATATTTAGAAATTTAACTTAAAATATTTTGCAATTTAATTTAAAACATTTTGCAATTTAATTTAAAATATTTTGCAATTCAACTTTCATTTCAAATAAGAATAAAATGTGCACTGGGCCTAATGCACTCCATCAACAAGTGATAGTTATCGATTGCCGTTGTCATCGACTTGCTCAGCCCATCTGTTGACATTTTGTAAACACTTACAGCTGATTTAATTGCATATTTTTATTTAAATATAAAATCTTACAAATCAGAAATTATTAATTTCATAACGGTTTCGCACGAAAATGGAAATATAGTTGTAAAAATCATTGCCGTCATTAGCCTTAACAGCTATGATGTGTGCATTTACATAAATACGATATTTACATGAATTTGTATTACCAGTGGCGTGTTTGTTTTGCGACACAGACTCGCTCGTGCCTACATTGTTGCTGGATAATACTAATTTCTCCGATTCTAATGAGCTTTCAGCCCACAGCGCGCACTGCTATGCGCAAAAGTACTTAAAGCACGACACCTTCTGCGCTCAAATAGAAGACTTTACTTATTTGGGAATAACCAGTTGTTGCGAAAAAATGATTAAGCTAAAGTGTACTATACAAGTCGACATTATAATTGCAATAATTTGAATATACGTATGTGTATATTTATTTGTTCGTAGATTAGTGTGTGTGCCTACTTTGGTAGATAAATGAATTCATTTTTATTTTTAAACACATGGCTGTTGTGCAATCGTAACGTCAATTTTTGCCATTTTAGCCACAATTTTATGTTTGTAAAATGCGCAAATGAAATATAATTGTGTTCTGCTCTTGTCTGCTTTATGGAAATTAAACTTGAATTGTCTTTAAAAGCATTCATAAACTTTATCTGCCACTTTTACGCTTTTCATTAGTTCTTGGCTGTGTTGTTTAATGGCGCACATTAAAGGTCCATATGCTGTGTAAAAGCATTCTGAAACTAGAAAAAACTTAAAATCGGCTGAACTGCAGCTATAATACCCTACACAGGTGCATTTCTTATAGCATTAAAGGGTATAAAAACCTTTTTTATTGATTTTTAATGATAGGTTTGTATGGCAGCTATATGTTATAGTGGTCCGATGTTAATAATTTTTTCGGAGTTTGTAGTGTTGCTTTGAACTATAATCCAAACTAAGTTTGATGAAGATATCTTGTCAAATAAAAAAGTTTTCCATACAAGTACTTGATTTGCATCAATCGATCTGTATGGCAGCTATACGCTATAGTAAACCGATAACGGCCTTTCCGACCAATGAGCAGTTTTTTGGGAAGAAAAGGCGGAATGCCAAATTTCTGATGCCATATCTCAAAAACAGAGCGATATAGCTGACATGGCTATAGCGACTCAGCTCGTTACGAGCCTCCCTACATTTCCTTCTGGGTTTTACAAATTTCGTGGTAATAAAATGTAAAGCACGGCAATTCAGTGTAGATTTCAAAATTCCAGCAGCAGCTTCCTCTTTTATAGTCCGTCTTTCTTTCTTTTTGCTACCTTCTTAGTATGCCGGTTTCGTTATTTCAGTAAATATTTGCATAACACACACATACATACATATATTTATATAAAATGAGGATTTTAATATGCGCGCAGCCAACTATCAGCTAACAAGCTGTTTGTTAAATAGTTACGCCCAAAAAAATGTTCACCTCTAAGCGCCGCTATGCTCCCTTGAGCGGAGTCCGTCTAACGCACTTTCGACTTTTGTCGTTTATTCACTTCGCCTCCCACAATATATTGTTATTATTTTTATTTTTTTGATGATTTTTTAATCGTTTTTCCTTTGTACTTCTTCGCTTATTCGCACATTGTTGCTAATTAGACACTGGTGTTTTTTTTTTTTTTTTGTTATTTTATTTTTTGCTACATGATCCATCATTGTCGTGTTCATGTATCGTAATTTTTTTTATCGTAAATTTTTGTGATAAAAAAATTAAATAAAAATTAAATGGACAAAAAACCATATGGCGGCAATTGGCTTATCTATTTCTAGCTTTTTTTGTTCGTTAATTTTGCTCATTTTCATATTTCAATTATTCACCTTTTTATGCGTTCGCTTCTTTGTTTGTTTTATCATTTTAAAAATTGTGTTTATCTTGCGGCCTCAAAAGTATTGTTTATCTAACAGCAGAACCCCGCTAGACCAACTGCAATTTCTTTTTTTCATTTCTCGATCTTTTTTCTAATTTATAGTCTGCACTTTGTTGCTCTAGCTCATTGCTTTTAATATTAACGCCCTCAGACATTTTTTTTAATAAATTCTATTTAATTTGGCAGTTTTCTATCAGACCAGAATGTTTTATTAAAACCTCTAAATTCTGAATTCTCTGTCGAAGAAAATATGTGTTGCCAAAATATGGGAAAATCCAATGTTTACTTCAAATCTTATTAAATTTTATTTTTATTCGAAGAAAACTCGCAAATTTATATTTTATTTTATTTTTTTTTTCATTTTATTTTTATTTTATTTTATTTTATTTTTTTATTTTATTTTTTATTATTTTATTTCTTGATATAAGTATTTCCCTATTATAATATTATTATTATTAATTTTTTCCCATTTGATTTTTTTCTAGAATATTTTAAAGTTGGTTAGTAGTTTTTTAAGTCAAATATGTACTTTCATGAACACTGTAGCCACTACGTAACTCAATTGAGAATCGCTAAAGTGCACACTCGCTGTAAGTTATTTATCGATAAACATCAGCTGTGTGAAAATAAATTCAAATTAGCGAAATTTTAATTTGTGTAGCTTTATAACATTATCAACTTATTTCTTGTTGTAGAAAAAAAAACAATCAGTTACATACATAAATCGGACTAGTAAAAAAATCCATTAAATTGTAGGCTTTATTGAGCATAGTTTGAATGAAGCAATTTAGATCAAATATGCATCCAATTTTTGCCACTTTTTAGGCAATTTCATAATGACACACATAGAAATCCTCGTTCTTATTCGCAAAAACTGGGACATCCGATTTTCACAAGCTTCCCTTGAGACAATTTTGCACCACCAAGATCATGCGCTTTAGACAAGGAACAGATAGTAATCACTTGTTGCCATGTTCAGACAGGTGTTTACATAACAACCCCCTAACTAAGGTTCCGGACCTTCAGGCACGTCACTGACGATGTGTTTTTTCTGGCGTTGTCATTATGGAACACAGTTTCGCTCCTATTGGCCAAAGCTGGCTGTTGCTGTGCGAATACTTTCTTCAGATGTTTGTATTGTTGTAGGACCGAATTAAGAGTTCGTTCGTAGGAAACAAGCTCTTAGTAGATTGATCCCTGTCAATCACACATTTGTTTAAAGCGGACCCTCCACCTTGGAACATCGAGTGGTCTTCGCTAGATTGCGTCGAAGGCATCGAACAGTACGCTGACCAGACTACACTGACCACCATTCACACTGGAGCAAACAACATCTTCACCGACTTCCTGTTCTTGTTGTAGCGGCAGAATTCTGCCGAGTTGACAGTTCTTGGCTGGATAAAAATCCGGGTCCGTTCCGGTTACGTAGCCCCGACTGTCGTGGGAAGCGACTACCTCGGAGTGAATGGTATACTTGAAGTCAAAACACGAGTTATCGCAGACGAAGAGCTCGAGTTGCATTAAAAACTAGCGTAACTTCGTTCTAGATAATGTAGCAGGTTAAACTCCTATTTATTCAGAATCGACGCCGATTACCAAATGTAAGTCCCCACATGACTCTCATCATTTCTTAGCAAGCCCAGCGAACTCCACTCATCTAACACCGCTTTTTTATGGTCCGACCCCCTCGAATCAACACGCTTCCTGTGCTTATCGTTAGTTTACTTCGTTGACCACCAACCCGAATACACCTATATAACGGCATGCTAAAGCCCTCTATTCGAAAAATAATGGATTTTTGTTTACAAGACCTTACGTAAAGCATCCCCTACAAACTAGCTAATTGCTCAGTCACTATTTCTTTTCTGAACCCAAATTTTTGACTTCTTATAGCTCAATAAATCAATAATGGCCATAAAGCACCCAAGAACTACATAACTCAAATTTTCTTTTTTGCTCTCCCGGAAATTTTGTTTAAAAAAATACAAAAATCCTTGGCACACGCCAACTCTAAACGCGCCGACAGCACGCCAACTTAGTTTCAATGCGCGCATAGCCGTGGAAAATGTGCCTCCCGCTGTTCTTGCAGTCAAAGCGCCGTGCAAATACAGTGCATGCAAATAAAAACGCCTCGATTTATGCACAAAGGAATTTGAAATGCCGAAAATAGTGCGGCTGCGGCAGCCGAGGCATTTCTTTTCGCAAAACACAAACGAAAAGGCGTTGAGGCGGCGAATATTGAAGAAGCTTCGCAGAAGGGTTCGGTCCGCTGTGTGTTCGTTTGTTTTGCCGCAGCACAATGCACTTGTTTTATCGGCGACTATCAGCGCGACGCCGTCTAGTTATTTATTCAAATTCTTGATGTTCGCTTGTAAAAACAAAAACAGTAAAGCAAATAACGAAGCATTCAAAAGTCAAGTGGCGGTGCTGCCCGCAGTCATTCGCAGTTCGCACTCGTGCCATTTACAAGCGCTTTGATGCTGTTGCATGCGCTTTTGTTGACGTTGCTGCTTTTGTTTTGTGCTTCAATTGTAACGGGCGCTGGTGTAAATATGTATGCGCGCAATTGTTTGTGTTAATTCGAAAAAATTGGCATATTTCAATTTGGCCCTAATTACAAACGAATAAAATGCAAATGGCCCGTACGTGTTGCATGTTGCAGCAAAGCTGCCGGCAATGTGCTACAACGCTACTTTACCCGCTCGCTGGCTGGCCGGCTGCCTTTTGGCTGAGTGGCGTCGCTTGGTCGGGACCACCCGCCTTTTTAATTGTTATTGTTATTGCTATTGTTATTGTAGTGCTGCGCTTAATTGTTCTGCATCTTTGTTGGGCGGCGAATGTTGCATCATTCGCTTTGTTGTTATAATTTTTTTTTTTTGTTGTTATTTTTTGTAAAGTATGTTGCAATATTTTTTCCGTTCCCTAATTTCACTTACAATTCTCCCGTAATGCCGAAATTCTTCGTATATTTGCTTAATGCATTTTATTGGTCCATTTTTCTTTGCCGCCCCACCCGCTCATATCTCCTTTCGACCACCTTTCGGCTGTTTTGCTGCAGCCGTTGCACCAAATGGCTCGGCGCGCAGCCTGTTTCATGTTGCTGTTGGTAAGTTACGCAACTGTTAATGGGCTGACATACAGAAAACTTCACGCACAAACATGCACACGCATGCACATACACAAACAGTCATTGTTTTGGCCGAGCACAGTTCTCCTTCGTGCAATCTGCTTTTGGCGTTGACTTTTGCTGCGTTCACCGCTCAATTCACTCGCCTGCTTGCTGCAGCTTATCCATTCTGGCGCTGCACCCCCTCCCGCCCCTTTGCGCTCGTTCGCTGCAATTGGCATTTTGAATTTATATTTTGTTATTATTTTTTTTAACAAGCTCAATTTGCTAACAGCTTCTCTGCCTTCGCGCGCCAAGGAAGTTAGTTTTTGTTTGTTCTTATTGTTGTTGTTGCTGCTGTTATTATTGTTTTATGTGCCACTGCATTTTGCTTGGGCTGTGTGCTTTTTGTGGCGGCGTTTAAACATTTTTATGATATATTTGATTGTTTATTGCATCGCTGCCATGTGTTTCTGGAATTCGCTTTAATTGCTGGCCATCAAAAGTGTTGGAGCCGTGCTGCATCTCGAGCATTTCGAGCTTCGAAATAAACAATGTTAGCGAAAAAATGGGGAAAACTAAATACTTTTTCCTTAAACAAATATTTTGTATTTTTTTTTTAATATTTTATAATTATTTTTTTTTTTTTTTAATATTTTATTATTTTTTTTTTTAATATTTTATTATTATTATTTTTTTTTTAATCCAAAATGTGTTGCACTCACAGGAACATAACTTAGGCCGCCAATAAGATTCAATTAGGCTTTCCACCTTAATTGTGTTGGCTTGCGCAATTTCTGTTAAAAGTTTGCAGTTTGTAGGCTTAAATTTCGAATTTGATTTTTTTTTTGAGTTTGAAAAATGTTGAACAAAAGAAAAATCTATAAATTAGCAGCTTTTTAAAAATTTTGGACTTCTGGAGTTTAAAATATTTCGAAACAGAAAAATATTAATAATAAATTTGAAAATCTCTATAAAAGTGCAATTTTGTATAAATTTTTGTTTTTTGAAATTTTGTAAAATTTTTATTGATTTTTTTTTTCGTTTTTAAAATATTTAATAAAAAAAAAATAAGAATAATAAAGTTTAAAATGAATATAAAGTGTCAATTTTATATAAATTTTGGTTTTTTGGAATTTTTTAAACTTTTTATCAAAAATATTTTTTTTTTGAGTTCAAAATATTTTGAAACACAAAGTATTGATAATAAGTTTCGAAATCTCTATAAAATAGCACTTTTGTATGAATACTTGATTTTTGAATTTTTTTATTATTAACAGTTAAAAAAAATCTGAAATTAAACTTTCTTAAAAAGTGAAATTCGGGAAATAAAAATTTTTGAAAAATATAATTTTGGGAAATAAAAACTTTATAAAAATTGAAATTCGGGAAATAAAAATTTTCGAAAAATAGTAATAATAGTTTTGAAAACTAAAATTTTTGAAAAATAGTTATAAAAAATTGTTGAAAAATATAATTTTTAGAAATTAAAATTTTTGGAAGACATAATTTCCAGAATTGAGAAATAAATTTTTGAAAAATATAATTTTTAGAAATTAAAATTTTTAGAAGACATAATTTCCAGAATTGAGAAATAATTGATAAATATAAATGCTGGAAATTAAAATGTTTTAAAAAAATTAAATTATGAAAGTATAATAAATAATATTAAAATTTTTAATAATAATTAAAAAAAATTTTTAACAACGGAAAGTGTATTATTTCAACTTTTTTAAATTTTTTAAGCGCTTTTCAATCGCTTTTAAAATTGCGTAATGCTAAATTATAAGTATTAAAAAATTGTTTATTAAACTGGAATTTATTGGAAATAATTTAATTTAAAAAATTTTATAAACATTTTATAAAAAATTATAATTATTTTATAAAAAAACATAATTCACACTGCAAGCTTTCGGAAAAGAAAAAAGAATAAAAAATTTACGGAAATTGCAATTTGTAAAATTTTGAAGTTTATGTTCTTAAAAAAAGAATTAAGAATTTGATTTTTTCGAACTTTAACAGATGGCAACCTTCTCAAAACTATATTGTGAATAAGTAAATTAGTAACATATTTTTTAAAGATTAAATAGGTGGCAACCTCTTAAAAAAACACTTTTCAATTATAAAATTAATTTAACTCAATAGGTGGCAACCAACATTAATTAATCTGTTCAGTTTGTAGAATTTTCAAACAAAAAATAAAATTTCCTGAAACTTCAAAAAATATTTTTCAACTATAACATTAATTAATCTGTTCAGTTTGTAGAATTTTCCAAAAATTTCCTGAAACTTCAGTTTAAAAAAAAATATTTTATTATCAGTATTTCACAGGTGGCAGCATATTAAAAAAATATTTTTCAACTGTTGAATTTATTTAATATAATAAGTGGCTTCCTTTTCCAAAATAATTTTCTAACAGTCAAATTTATTTAAATCAATATGTAGGTGGCAACATTTTCAAAAAATATTTTTCAACTATAACATTAATAAATCTGTTTAGTTTGTAAAATTTTCAAATAAAATTATAATTTCCAGAAACTTCAATTTTTAAAAAATAGTTTTGAAAAAATAATTCAGAATTTAATTTGTTTGAAATTCAAACAGGTGGCAACTTCGTCAAAAATCGGTTTAGTTTGTAAAATTTTCAATTTGAATAATTATAATTTCTAGAAGCTTTAATTTTTAAAAAATAGTTTTGACAAAAAAGAATTCAGAATTTAATTTTTTTAAAATTCAAACAGGTGGCAACTTCGACAAAAATATTTTTCAACTGTAAAATTTATTTAATTTGCGTTGTTTTGAAAATTATTATTTTATTTTTTTTCAAAATTCCAAACAGTTTTTCAAACCTTCAGGAATAACACTGAAAATTTAACAGTGTATTAAACAAAAAGCCCTATGTTCCGCCTAGGAACCACGGGAAAATATATACCTGTAAGCAACAAAGTACCTACAAATTTTACTATGAAGAGTGACTCATTTAAAGCTTAGAAATGTTTTTAAATTTTTTATTGAATTAATAAAAAAAAGTTTTCAAAATGGTTTGAATTTTTTTAGTGCAAATTTATGTTTTTTTTTATTTATTTTGTTGTTCATAATTATATTTTTATAGTTTGACTTAATTTATTGTTTTTTTACTTTGTCCTTAATAATTATATAGTTTTAATTTAACTTAATTTTTATTCTATTTTTTATTTTGTTTTTATTTTTTATTTTGTTTGTATTTTTTTTTAGTTTGTCCTAATAATTATAATTTTTAGTTTAGTTTATTTTTTTTTAGTTTAACTTTATTTGTATTTTTTTTATTTATTTTGTTGTTCATAATTATATTTTTATAGGTTGCATTAATTTAATTTTTTTGCTATGTCCTTAATAATTAAATATTTTTAATTTAACTAATTTTATTCTATTTTTTGTTTTGCTTTTATTGTTTATTTTGTTTTTATTTTTATTTTTTTAGTTTGTCCTAATAATTATATTTTTAGTTTAATTTATTTTTTTAGCTTAACTTTATTTGTATTTTTTTTTTTTATTTATTTATTTTGTTGTTCATAATTACATTTTTATAGTTTGACTTAATTTAATTTTTTTTACTTTGTCCTTAATAATTATACATATATTTTTAATTTAACTTTATTTTTATTCTATTTTCTTATTTTGTTTGTTAGTTTGTCCTAATTTGTTAGTTAATTTTTTTTTTGGCTTAACTTTATTTTTATTTTTTTTTTACTTTATTTATTATTTATTTATTTATTTATTTTTTTTATTTTATTTATTATTTATTTATTTTTTATTTTAATTATTATTTATTTATTTTTTTTTTTGTTTTAACTCACCTTTATTTTTTATTTTGTTTTTTACTGTGCTTCACCACATATTCAAATCCAATTTTAATTTAATGTATTTAATTTTTTTTCAAAAAAATTTTTTCTGAAATTTTTGCTAACTAAAAATTGATATGAATTATAAAATTAAAAAAAAAAATTCTCATATGAAAATATACAAATTTATCGAATTTTGAATTTAAAACATAACCACTTATCTCTTCACATACCTATGTTTGTACAGCGCATGAAATCAGCTGATCGAAAGTGTTGTATTTTTTGCATGAATTAGATTTTTCTATTTTTCAAATATTTATCCAAGATTTTCTTCACCCAACAAACAATTAAAATTCCGTTTCCCAATATTAAGTACTTAAAAATATTTCGCGCTATTAAAGTGGATTCACACCGACAGGCAAATAAGTAGCAGATTTGTGTATGTGTGTGTCTTATTGATTAACTTCGTTTTTATACAAATCCATACATTTACATGTACAACAATATGTACACATTTATATGTATTTATGTTTGTATATTGTTTTTTTTTTTCAAAACCCCCGATTTTGTTTACTTTGCCTCCAGCAAACATTACTTGTCCGTGCCGTTCGCGGCATTTAATAGATTCAATTAAAAGTTTTTGAATTTTTTCGCTTGGCATTACTTTTACTTATGCATAATAACTACATACAAATATATGTACTACTCGGAAAAAATAGAGTATTTTGACATGGATTTATTTGCTTATCGAAACTGACGCCTTTCGTCGCTGTCGTTTCATTAAACCGTATGCCACTTTAGCCGCCATCCCTCCGCCCGTCTATTCGTAGTACACCACACACGTGCCCACAGATGCTCCGGCTTGGCCAGTTTGTCTGGTTGCAAATTTTGTTTGCTTTAGTTGGCACAAATTCGCTTCGGTGGTAAGCCAAGTGGAGAGTGCGGAGAGCAAGCGATTTTCTTTGCGGAATTTAGTGCGTTTTATTTATAGATTTAGTTACTAATGTAGCTACTTGTAAAAATTATATAAAGTATTTGTCTGAGTATATCGTCACCTTAATGCAAAATAACGTAACATCAATTTTCATAAGTTTACAAGCGAAGGAAAATCGTTATATTAGAAACCACTCATATTGAAAAAAATGTGAGTTTTGGTTATGAAATGGTTATATTTTGGTTATCATACACTCATATTGAAACAAGATAGGAGTTTTGGTTATAAAATGGTTATATTCTGGTTATCATATACTCATATTTTGGTTATAAAATTGTTATATACTGGTTATATCTGTGCTAGAGCGCTAGATGGCCACGGAAATTCGACTAGTTCTCATTCCGATGTTAGCGGGATATAAGCGCCGTCTTGTTAGCTCATTAGCTTTGCAGCGATTCCACTATTTTTATACTATATACATACATACATATGTATGTGACCAAGCACATTAACGAGTCTCATGATGAAGTAGTACATATGAGGTTCTTTGTAGTGAGTTTAGACGCCCCTTGACTAGCTTTGAGCGCGTTGTTTGGCTTTTGAAGGGAACAATGGAACTTCGCCGCATTTAAAGAATCAATGAATGCATATTTATAGTTTCATATATATATTTTTTTTTAGAATAACACATACCTACATATCATATACACAAATATACATATGTATATCCAAAAATGCATAGCTTTCTTCTCTCAACAACTCAATCTCCTACGCTACTTTTTATGCGTCCATATATCTCACTTTTACATCCCAAAACACCCTTTAACATGTGTAAAATTCCAAGTAATTATGTGTGGCTGACGGAAAACTAAACATCCGAAGAATTTCTAGCATTAAGGCGGCCTACAAACCCCTTCGTTTGCATGCAACCCATACATATGTATAACACAAACATACCTAAATGTGAGTAGGTGCCAACAAAATATTGCATTTACATTGAAATTTATATGCAAGCATATTTCACTTTCCCAATCGTAATTGTCTATAACGAGCACTTGTGAAAAATCCCCAATTTCTATGGAAATCTTTATGACCTTATAAAGTGGCTGCAATTATGGCTGCTAAAGAATTGTCTTATCACTGCTCTTTCAATATTTTGAGCGGCTTTCGTTGCAAAAAAAAAGAAAAAAACTGTGTTTTCCCTTATTTTCTATTTGATGTTAGTATTTATTTTCAAATACAAACAGTTGACCAATGCTAAATTCGATAACTTCAAGTGTTGTTATCGTGAGCGATAATTGACATAATTGCGGAATGCTAAGATTTATTTATATTTAAACTCAAATGTGAGTCACTCTTTCTGTTTTATTTTGCCAAGAAACGGTTCAGCAGGCATTTTTCAATTATCATTATTTAGGGTTAAAATCGATAAAACTCAAGGCACAGTCAAAAATCGTGCGGATACTCAAAATTTATACTAAAGTACTTAAGATTATATAAAAAGCATATTAGTATAGTTTCATCGAATTCCCAAGCATTTTTTTCTCTGAAAAACAAACAAAAAATTAATCGATGAAGAATCGGTCTCGATTGGTATTTATTTATCAAAAACCCATTGTTTCCATCTTCCCATCTGCAACATCAAGTTTTCAAAAAAGAATATAGTCTCACCGAATCTGTAAGCATTTAACGAATATCGAATCTTTGAAATACAAACAAAAAATGTATCTATCGATGAATAATCGGTCTGGATTGGTATTTACTTATCAAAAACTCATTGTTTCCATCTTCCCATCTGCAACATCAAGTTTTCAGAAAAAAAATATAGTCTCACGGAATCTGCAAGAATTTAACGAATGTCGAGCTTCTGAAAGCAAACAAAAAATGTATCGATGAATAATCGGTCTCGATTGGTGATTATTTATTTTAAAAAAATTTTATATTAAATTTTCACAAGGTTAAAAAAATCGATTAATAATCGATTCCGATTAACGATTATTTATCGAAAAAATTTATTGCATTCTATCTTCCATCATCAAATTATTGAAAAAAAAATAAGAAAATGTTTTCAATTAATTATCGATTCCGATTAGTGAGTATTTACAACATAAACTTGAATGCATTCTACATTCAACATCAAGTTTTTGGAAACAAAAAAACGCGGTCGATTAATAATCGACTCCGACGAGTGAACATTTCTCACATAAAATTATTGTATTAGCACCATATATCGTCAAGTATTAAGTATTTAAAAACCGAAAAAAATTAATCGATTAATTATCGATTCCGATTAGTGAAAATTTATCTATATTATAAACTTTTTTAGCTTCAATCGTTGAAAAATTGTTTGAATAAAATTAATAATCGATTCCGATTAGATTTATCGAAAATAATTTTATATTCTAGCTTCAATCATCTTTTTTTTTAATGTGCTGGATTAATAGCCCATTGCGATTAGTAAACATTCATCAAATGAAATTATTATATTCCCTTTTCAATGATAAAGTTTTTGAAAAAATTCGATTAATAATCGATTAGGATAAGTGATTACTTATGAAAAAGTTTATATATTCCTGCTTCAGTCTTCAGTTTCTTCAGTAAATGTGTTTAATTCATAGTCTATTACAAGTAAATATTTATTAAAACAATTAATGTGTTCTCTTTCCAATCATCAAGTTTTTAAAAACAAAAAAAAAAAACCAATGTGGTCGATAAATAATCGATACATACGAGCATTTGTCAAATAAATTTATTGTATTACATCTTTAAGTTTAAAGTTTTTATAAATAAAAAAATATCGATTAATAATCGATTCAGTTTAATGGACATTTATTAATTAAAATTATTGTACTTTATCTTCAATCATATAATCGATTCCGATTAGTGAACATTTGTCAAATAAAATTATTTTATTTCATTTTCAATGCTCTGGTTTTTGTAAACAAAAAAATTTTATCGATTAATGAACATTTATCAATTAAAATTATTGTATTCTATCTTCAATCATCAAGTTTTTGAAAACTAAAACAAATCGGTCGATAAGTAATCGATACCGTTTAAAGTTATTGTATTTTATCTTCAATCATCAAGATTTTGAAAAAATATGATCGATCAATTTGATTTTGAGAAAAATATGATCGATAAATAATCGATACTGATTAGTCGAAAATCGATTAATAATCGATTTCTATTAGTGAACATTTATCGACCAAAATTATTGTATTCTGTCTTTAATCATCAAGTTTTTGCAAACATAAAGACATTAATCGATTAATTATTGATTTTGATTCGTGAACATTTGAATAAAATTGTTGTATTACACATACATACTTATATACAGTAATCGTCTGTATGAACCATTTTCTCGATAATATTTTCGATAACACTAAAAACATAAAAAAAATCGATAACTGCGAACTGTCAAATAGAATGTAAAAAATTAACAGCTGCTGCTGCCAAATGCGCTTCAAAAACTTTTAAGTGGCGCCTTACCTCAATTGTTTTGTGGTACTCTTATTTACTTAGCGTTGAATTAATTGAACTGCGAAGTTTCCACTACAACCTGTCTACAATCCACTGTGCGCTTCTGAGTAGCCTTGTTGGAAATTTGCTTCAAAGGCAGCAAGCTGTAAACAATTTTTAAAAACATACTTTTGTATATATAATGTACTTTACTAATGTACATATGTATATATTTATGTACTTTACTAATATACGTAGTATATATGTATGTATGTATGCATCTGAATAAAAGTTTTAAAAATATTGTTTTTATTATTTTTCCAATAATTTTGTTTATTGCCTTTAAAATATGAGCTCATTTGCTATTGCTGCTGCTTTATTATCTCACGTTTATACTTAATTACCTTCTTGGCATTTGTAATATGTGTGTGTAAGTATGTATATATCTATATATGTAAATGTATATATTTATATGAGTACATGTATCTATATAGTATTATATTTGTTTGCTCACGCCTTCGTTTGTTAAAATAAACAATTTTTAAATATTTAGTAAATAATTCAAATTGAATTTTGTCGTGCGAATTTGTTGCATATTTTCTTTTATAGTTTTGCGAGTGTGAATCATTTGCAGTAATCAAAAAAAAATATTAAAAATTTTTATAGCTTAGTTTACAAAAGTAAATATTTAAAATTACTTTTTGACTTATGAGTTTGGGTTGGGTTTTTGGGGGCATAGAAGGTATGGCACAAGTTAGCTTGACCTAATTGAATATATAAAGAAGTCTTGTTTAGTGTATATAGAAGAAATAGTTTCTCAGTCTTTGAATTATCGGCGTGAATTCTGGCACACGTTCTTTCCTCTACAAGAAACTGATTATTTGTCGGAATAACCATTATAGGATATACCTGCCATACAAATTGATCGACAAAAATCCAGTGCTTGTATGGAAACCATTTTTATTCTTTAAGATATCTTAATGAAATTTGACATGGGTTATTTTCTTAGTCAGTAGTACCATATCCGAAGAAATTGTTCAGATTGCACCACTATAGCATATAGCTGTCATACAAACTCATTGATGAAAATCCACTCCTTGTAAGAAAAACTTTTTTATTTGACAAGATATCTTCACGAAATTTTACATAGACTATTGCCCAAGGCAAGGCTACAATCTCCGAAGAAATTATTCAGATCGGATCACTATAGCATATAGCTGCCATACAAACTTATGGATAAAAATCCATTCCTTGTAAGAAAAACTTTTTTATTTGGCAAGATATCTTCACGAAATTTTACATAGACTATTGCCCAAGGCAAGGCTACAATCTCCGAAGAAATTATTCAGATCGGATCACTATAGCATATAGCTGCCATACAAACTTATGGATAAAAATCCATTCCTTGTAAGAAAAACTTTTTTATTTGGCAAGATATCTTCACGAAATTTGACATAGACTATTGTCTAAGGCAAGGCTATAATCTCCGAAGAAATTGTTCAGATCGAACCACTATAGCATATAGCTGCCATACAAGCTGAGCGCTCTTAATCAAGTTCCTGTATGAAAACTTTTGTTTTTGTAAAGAGTATTATAGCTTTTTGTTTCCTTTAGTAATTTTTTGTAAAATTCAATGAAATCCACTTGTGTTTTTTATATAACTCACAACTCTCTTACTCACTAAATTACGTAATTTTCGCTCTCATCATTTAATGTGTACAAATTTAAGCTCATTAAAAATATTACAAACAATTCTTGAAACTGAAGATTGCGAAGGTTGTATGATTTGCAAAATGCTAACAAGAATTTCTTCCTACTACAAGTGTGTCTGTAGATACATATGTATGTGTTGTACATTAGGGTGAGCCAAACAAAAAATAAGCTAATAAATTTACAAAGCTTTGAAATAGACGATTTTTTTAATTAAAAAATATTTAATAAATTTACGAATTTTTTTTTGAAAAATAAAATCCAACCGAGTCTGATTGTTTAGGAAATTTTATGCTCTGAAAAAAAAAAACTGCTTGTAAAAATTGTAAATTAATAATAAAGTTTTACAGAATTTTTTTTTTTTTTTTTTTTTTTTCTTTTTTTTTTTTTTTTTTTTTTTGAAGTTGTTACATTTTATTTATATGGGAAACCCTGCATGCTTAGCGTCATTTTTTAAAATGAATCAGAAAATATACAAATTCATATCGTCACTTAAAGTGTCAACCAACGTAACATTACTTTTCATAAGTTTGCAGGCGAAGGAAAAACGATATAATGAAACCACTCATATTGAAACAAAATTTCAGTTTTGGTTATAAAATGGTTTTATATTGGTTATATATTGGTTAGAAGTGATAATGGAAGCCTATAATAGAAACCTCTCATATAGTAACAAAATTTTAGTTTTGGTTATAAAATGGTTATAAATCGGTTATAAATTGGTTATAAATCGGTTATAATTGATAGCGGAAACCTATATTAGAAACCACTCGTATTGAAACAAAACTTAAGTTTTGGTTATAAAATGGTTATATATCGGTTATATATTGGTTAGAACTGATACTTGAAATTTTATATTTACATATACAGACAGGTAAAATGATGTAGTCAAGCGTAAGCAATAAAAAACTGAACTTCATTATTTTTGCTGATATTCATTTGCATTTTAGGTGACGATATTCATAAATATTAATTTTTACTTTATTCTGCAAACAACTTCATTTTAACTTCTATAAATTCTATAAATCAGTTTTTTGCTCACCCTAATGTACATTCAAGTATTTAAAAAATGACGTATGAAAAGCAGCCGCCAATCAGCCGACATGTGTCAGTACTCAAAATTTGTTAAGTTACTTGCCTTTTTTCGTTACCTCTGCGGACTACCTTGAGCTGTAGTGGCTTAGTAACGCTTCAAGCATGAGAGTGCTGCGAAAAAAATAAACAAAACAAAAACAGCACAACAAAATTTTTTGCTAATGTTGGTAGTTAATTCAAATTTAACGGTCATTTAATTTCATTGATTTTACCTAAATTTCTTAGTAGTTAATTCATATGCGCCAATAAGGCAGCGATAGCCAAGCCAATGAGGAGGCAGGTCTGCTTTGATGTTTTGCCTTTATTTACCTTTTGAAAATCATATGTTAATTAGACGGCAAGATAATATATATTCATACATATGTATAAAAATATACAAACATAATACATATACATATTTACAGCATTTAATATACAACTATAAATATTCATACATTAATACCTCGAACCCTTCCGTTTGCAATTAATTTCAGCCGAATTTCTGTGTTTGCCTGTGCCACTTTTAGCAGTTATTTTAAAATCGTTCTGTTTTATGGTTCTTTATTTATTATTTGTAATTTCATTAGAATCATTTAGTTGCGTCTTTCTATTTTTGGCTTGTCTTCTGTTTTTATAGCTCAGTATTCTGCGAAAAATATGCACAGCTGTTCTGTCATCTTCGTCAGCCAACACGAATTCTACGCGTCAAATGCGTTGTGCTCGCGTGTCTGCTCTCTCTTTCATATTTCACCAAATTCAAGTTGCCACTTAAAAATTTTATAATAATTTTTATAATTTTTTTCATTAGGAACAAGATATACATATCTGTTAAAAAAAAATAAAATTAAAATTTATTTCTTTGGAAAATCTTGGGTTTTTTAGCAACAAAAAAATTCCCAAAAATTTTTTAGAATACATGTTTTTGTTAGAAATTTTTTTCTGTATATTTTTTTTTCTAGAAATCATTTTTCAGAGTTTTTTTCAGATTTTTTTTTATTTGTTACTTTTATTTTTTATTCTTTTTTTCTATTTTTTTTTTAGAGTTTTTTTATTTCTATATTAAACTATTTATTTCCAAAACTAAATAATTATCATTGATTTCAAAATATTTTTTTTTTCGTAAAACTCAAACTTTTTAGCAAAATAATATTTACGCAAAAAAATCACAAAAATTTCTTAGAACAAATGTGTTTCTTAGACATTTTTTCTGCAATTTTTTTTTAAGATTTTTTTTTTGTAATTGTTTTCTTGTTTAACAATTTTTTTTTTGTAGATCTTTTTTTCTTAAATAATTACTATTTATGTTAAACTATTTTTTTTCAAAACCTTAAATAATTAATATTGATTTCTAAATAATTTTTTTTTTTCGAAAAACTCGAATTTTTAACAATTAAATTTATGCAAACAGATTTTTTTCTTAGAAATCATTTTTCGGAGATTTAAGAAAAACTTTAATGTTTTTTATATGAGTGTATTTTTTAAATTTTTTTTTATAAAAGAATTTCGATTATAAAATTTTTTATAAAAGAAAAAATTTAATTTTTATTTATTTTATTTTTTCTAATATTTTTATTTTTTTGTTAGAATTAAAAAAAAAAAAACATTATATATGTTAGCTTTTGTTTTAAAAGTCAAAGTGGCAACACCACCAATATAGAGCCAAAAAATTTAGTAATAAAAAAAAAACTAAAATTGAGTATGTGAGTCGAAAAAACCATTTTCGAGCGCTCGTTGCGCAAATTCTTTGAGAGACAAATTTTCGTTTATGTGTTTTTGTTATTTTTTTCATTTAGAAATTGTTTTCTTTTACGCTCGGGAGCCTCATGACTCAGCTATGTTTTGTTTGTTGTTTTTTTTCTGTTGTAAAATGTTTACTTTTCGTGTGTCAATGCACAGCCTTTCGATTATAAAATTTTGTCTTACATATTGTGTCTTTCAAAACATTCAGAGATGTATTGAGAGCTGTAAAAATCTGACATGACTGGAAGCGGTCCAAAATTTGTTGTAATTTTCAATTTCAAGTATAGGTACTTTTTGTGCATATATGTATCTAGTCATTTTCATATTCAAATGCCTAATAAATAGTTTCATGAATAATACCGTTAAAATGTTTAAGAGACTTTTCTTTGAAAATTTTAAATATAATTTATAAAATATGTATATTAAAAAAATTTTTGAATATGACTAATTGACGTCTGTTTGTATGGATTTGTTCATAATTTTATTCGTTCAATAATTATTTGCTTGAAATTCACAACTGGTTTATAAAATCCAAAATAATTTTCAGTACTAAGTATTCATACATTATTTAATACAAAAAAATAAAAATTAATTTTTATTAGAAGAAAATAATTTTTTCTGTATTAAGTTCTTATAAAATGCTCTAAAATTCTATTATTTTAAAAATTTGTGTTATTTTTATTAGCCCTTTTAATTTGTTACATTTTTTTAATTAATTGTTTGTTTTTAATTTTCTTCTTTCATATTTCTATTGCAACAATTTAGCACACCATCGATTTTAATTTTTTGACTATTTTCATTTCACGCATAAATGTCTGTCATTCAGTGCTACGTATATATACACAACATTCGATACATATGTATGTATGTATGTATGGTTGTTGCTCGCCAAGCATCGCCAATTTGTCAACATTGACTATTAAAGCAGTATTTTTTTCTGCTATATTCCCGCTTACATCCGCACCTCTTCCCTAATTTTCGTCGTGATAAATGTTTGGCATTTCAATTTAGGCGCCTTCACCCCACCCGCTGTCCAAGTGGCGCTTTACTTTACTTCACTTCAGTTCATCGTAATATGTACGAGCGTGTTCGTGTGCTCACACGGAAGTTCATGGCTACATTTTCTGGTTTTTCTTTTCGCTTTTGTGTTCGCACTGTATTTACTGTTATCTCGTTCAATTATTTATTATTAATAACTGTTGTTTTTGTTCGTGTGTAATAATTTGTTACAGCGACAAGGTGGAGTGCGGGTTGTTGTAGGTACTATTATAGTATAGCTTGATTGAATTGTTTTAAAATGTCTATTTTAGTGATATGACATCAACTGGAACAAAGACTAGAGAGCGTTATCAGTAGTTTAATGAGGGGTTTCTTTTTGTGAATATTCCGTTTTTAATATTTTTTATTATTTTTTTTATATTTCGTTTATTTTATTTTTATTTTTTGTTTATTTATTTTTTTTTTGTTTATTTTTTTTTTTGTATTAATTAATATGTATACATACATACATAAATATGTCTATTTTTTAATTTTTGTTTGGAATATTTTATATATTTTTTTAAATTTGTTTTCTTTTTTATTTATTAGTATACATTTATGTATGTATGTATATACTCATACCTATAACTTTTTTCGATCTCTTTTAAATTATTTTAAATATTTTATTCAATATTTTTTTGTTTTTTATTTATTAATATACATGTACATATGTATGTACACATATCTATATCTTTTTCGATCTCTTGTACATTTTTTGTTAGGCTTCATTTAGATTTTTTGTTTTTTTTTCTCAATAATCTTGTCTTAATTGTTTAATGATTTAAAATTTTATTTTATATTTTTTTGGATTCTTTATATTTATTTTATTTTTTTTTTTTTTATTTTTTCCCGTTTCTTTTTTATTATTTTAAATTTTTAATAGAACTCAAAATAAATATTTTTTATATTTTTTCTTTAATTTTTTTCGGAATTTTTTTGATAATTTTAAAATTTTTTTATTTATTATTTTTCTAGAGTTTTTTGTTTAATTTTTTATTTTATATCTTTTATTTTTAATTTTTTTATGTATTTCTTTTATTTTTAATTTATTTATTTTTTTTTTTAAATTTTTTTGTATTTATTTTTGGTATTTTTTAATTTATTTTATTATTTATTTCTTTTTATTTTTAATTTTTTTATATTTTTTTTTTTACTTTTTTTTTTGTTTAAATTTTTTAATATATTTTTTATTTTTATTTTTTTTTAATTGTTTTTTATTTTTTTTTATTTTATTTTTTATTTACTTTTTTATTTTTAATTTTTTTTATTAATGTTTTTTATAATTTTTTTATTATTATTATTTTTTTAATTTTTTTACTGTTTTTTTTTTGTTTAAATTTTTTAATCTATGTTTTGAATTTATTTCTTTTATATTTTTTTCAATATTTTTAATTTTTTATAATGTCTATTTTTGATTTTTTTTAAATTTATTTTTTGTTTTTTAATTTATTTTTTGATTATTTTGTTTTTAATTTTTTTTCTTGTTACTTTTTTACTTTTCTTTAATATTTTTTTTTTCAATATTTTTAATTTTTTATAATGTCTATTTTTGATTTTTTTTTTTAATTTATTTTTTGTTTTTTAATTTATTTTTTGATTATTTTGTTTTTAATTTTTTTTTCTTGTTACTTTTTTACTATTGAAAACTTTATATATATTTTTGGAGTTAATTTTTTATATTTTATCTCGATAAATTGTTTTTTAATATTATTTTTTACTTGATTTTATTTATTTCATTTTAACTTTTTTCGTTACTTTTTATTGTATTAAATTTTTAATATACTATTTTAGTTTATTTTTTTATATTTTTCTTTTAGTGTTCTAATAATTCTTAAATTTTGTTTATTTTATTTTATTTTTTTATTTTTTATTCTTCTCAGCATTTTTATATAAATATCCATATGTATATATTTTTTTATTTATTTTATTTTATTTTTTTTTTATTTTTTTATATATTTTTAATTTTTTGTTTTAATTTTTTTTTTTTTTTACTTTTTTTCTGCTTATTTTTTAATTATTTCAAAATTTTAATATATGTTTTGAGTGTTTATTACTTCTTTATACATATATAGTTCTCAGTATTTTTTTTTTTTTGTAATATTGTTTGTTTTTTTTTTAATTTTTTTTTTTCAATATTTGCAAATAATATGTTGTTTTACAATATTTATTGTTTGTAGTAAATTTTATTAACTTTCTCAGCAAGTGATAAGCGAGCTGGGAGTTATTAACACTTGTCGGATTACTGCATTATCGCCTTTATAAATTCATTAAATATGGGAAATAAATAAATACATGATTGCTGCGTTTGAACTCCAATCCTTCTTATCAACCGTTAACGGGGTTAAATTAATAATAAGGGCCTGTGAGATTTATTTGACATAAGCTTTGTTTTTCTGTTAAGGTATATATAGGTTTTTTTTTTTTTTTTTTTTTTTTTTTTTTTTGAATTCTTTGTCTGTAGATCCAAAACTACAGTCTACTATTCAGTCTCGCTCTTAGCCTTAAACTCGTCCTAAACTCCACTTTTTGTTCGCGTTAGGGGAATTATACTTCATTTTTGAAAGAAGAAATTTTACAATTTTACAAATCACAATAAAAAAATTTAGGTCAGAGTTGCCGTTACACCTCAATGAAAACTCTTCACAGTTATTCGTAAATTGAAAGCCTTAAACTCGTGTTTGTGACGCAATAACGCCCGTGATTCAACCATATTTGCATCAGCCTACAAACTTATCCCCCTACCTATAACACTATTTACTTTTACACGCATACTTTTTCTTCTGAAAAATTCCTACTCAAATAATTCTTTGCTTCTTTTTTTCCACTTCACCTTCGAGTGCCAACACTGAAGTTAATCGTCTGCTATGAACTATGCGACACCTTCGATAATTGTTTTATTGTACATTATGCATGTACATATGTATGAATGTTTTGTTGTAAATCGCTTGCTTTTGTGTTTCCGCAAAAGTCTTGCGTTCTAGCTGATTTATAAATTACCTTTGTCATAAATATTTATCAAAACGAAATCGATGACATCATTTGCAAAAACTACAAATGCATGTGTTTACATGTACCACTATATACATATATGTATGTGTATTGGTGTAAGTGGTAAGCACTCTGGCTTCCTACATACCTGTATATTTAGTTACTCGTTTTTATGTAGTGTTTGTTTTGCTGCTCGAAAACTACACCTCCACTTGAGTGCCAATCTCAGTGTTTTGCTACTCACATATTTATTGCTGCACATGACTGATCGCTTCGCGCTGTCAAGCGTTGAGTAGCGCGCCATTAAATCATCGGCAAGCACTCGTACTTAAATACTCGTATAAATATACGGACATGTGCATATATTTTGTATATTATGGTGGTTCAAAAAAATCGATTTGTTTTTCACTTTATATTCTGAAATATTCGTAGACAGACAGCTCAAAAAAATAATCCTCAAGTTGGAGCTCTTATTATAGAAAGATATTTGTATGGAAAACTTTTTTATTTAACGAGATATCTTCACCAAATTTGGCATGTGTTATTTTCTCAGACAATAGTTCAATCTCAGCAAAAATTTTTGAGATCGGTTCATTTTAGCATATAGCTGCCATATAAACTGAACGTTCGGAATCTAGTGCTTGTATGGAAAACTTTTTTATTTAAAGGGATATCTTCACGAAATTTGGTATGTGTTATTGTCTCACACAATCGTTCAATCTCAGCAGAAATTTTTGAGATCGGACCACTATAGCATATAGCTGCCATACAAATTGAAGGTTCGGAATTTAGTGCTTGTATGGAAAACTTTTTTATTTAAAGAGATATCTTCACGAAATTTGGCATGTGTTATTGTTTCACACAATCGTTCAATATCCGCAAAAATTTTTGAGATCGCTTCATTTTAGCATATAGCTGCCATACAAACTGAACGTTCGGAATTTAGTGCTTGTATGGAAAACTTTTTTATTTAACGAGATATCTTCACGAAATTTGGCATGTGTTATTATCTCAGACAATAGTTTAATCTCAGCAGAAATGTCTGAGATCGGACCACTATAGCATATAGCTGCCATACAAACTGAACGTTCGGAAATTAGTACTTGTAAGGAAAACTTTTTTATTTAAAGGGATATCTTCACGAAATTTGGCATATGTTATTGTTTCACACAATCGTTCAATATCCGCAAAAATTTTTGAGATCGGTTCATTTTAGCATATAGCTGCCATATAAACTGAACGTTCGGAATCTAGTGCTTGTATGAAAAATTTTTTTATTTAACGAGATATCCTCACGAAATTTGGCATGTGTTATTTTCTCAGACAATAGTTCAATCTCAGCAGACCGATCAAACCCAAGTTCTTGTATAGACTTTTTTTTTTTTTTAATTTCTTCAAAGTATTATAATTTCTATGCAACCGAAGTAAACGTTTTTGCTTGCTTTAAATGTCTACAAACCAAGTTTTAAGCATATAAAAATAAAAAAAAAAATATTTTTTTTTTACCCACCCTAATAATAATATATGTACTTTGCATACAAACCGTTTTGCTATTTTGTCTTTTTATTGCTTTCTGCATTTTTGCATGCTTTTTCTTTCACCACAATTTAGTTGAGTTTCTGTTTTTGCCCACATTTTCGCATTCCGCACACAGCCGAAACAAAGCTCAACCCACAGCTGTCATAATTTCCATGTATTGTTCAAAGTCAGCTGTCTGCTTGTTGCATTCTGCGCCACATTTGTTTTCGACTGCACAATTTCTTGCGCTTTTGTTAATTTCATTTGAAATCAATTAGTTCTATTTTCAACCCTCGCCGCTCGTGTGTGTTTGTGTGGCGCTCTTCGTGCAGAGATAACGCACACGCATTTTTATTATTTTACTTTTGATTATTGTTATTGTTGTGTCCAGCTTATCGTTGCTCCCGAGTCGCGCAGCAATTGAACAACGAAAGTACTGGCTTTTTCATTTTTTTTTTTTATCAAAAAGTGTTTATTAGTAATTTTTGTAAAAATTTTCATATTATTGACTCAGTCTAAACGAAACTACGAAACGATTAACGTATGTTTGTTCACAAGAACTTTATTTAATTAAATATTTTCGCAGCGCAGTCCGTGCAAGTGTTTCGTGTGTGTGTGTGCGATTTTTGGCAATTAAATTTGCGCAATTATTTATTTTTGTATCGAAAAAATTGTAAATCTTTCGATCAGTGATCTCTCATATAAATATTGTCAATACGAAAGTTGTTTTTGCTTGTGAGAAAGCGAAACGCGTTCGTATGTAACGAGTGCAAAGTTCGCCCAGCAGTGTTTGGTAGATCATTAGTGATCTATTGGAAATAAATATAATTTCATGATGTAGATATATATGTATGTATCATGTATATACATATATATTTATAATATATGAATTGCAATATTTTTGTGCAATGAATATTGAAAACTGTTTATTTTGAACCTATCGCAAAGGCACATCATTGCAGCTGTTGATCAAACGTCAAAGAAATTCTAAATTCTTTTTCTAAATGAATCTATGAATGTGAAATCACTAAATCGGCTTAATGAGTTTTTTTTTATATATTGTATATAACATAATTATATGTAGTATATACCGAAATCAAAATTCTCTTAGCCTTTGATATATCTCCATATACAAGTATCTCTAATGACCTGACTAACTTTACGTTATTGGCAGTCTTAGTTATGATATTCGTTTTCTTGGACTTTCTGGGAACAAAGACTAAATATAAATCTCTGATAACCTTACTTATTTTCTTGGTCTTCCTGCGGACAAAGACCTAATATTTGCTTTAAAAGTGCTCTCAAGTTCCCATAATACTTTCAGTTATCTTATTTACACTTATCTTGAAATCTAAGCTTTTATATATATTGTTTTTTCGATCATTTCTAGTTCCACTACTTGGAAAAGTTTTCAGCTTTACTTTACATTTCTATATCAAAACAACCTAAGGTTTATTTCGGTCTATCTTGGGTTTCAAAACTTGGAGAAACTAAGAAACTAATTTGTGGGTATTAAAACAAAGCAAACCACAAAAAACTGAGATTACTTTCCGGTCAATCAGTTAATCAGTCTTATAAATGGTATACCAGCCAAAAAATTATATTCCAACAGTCTATATGGGGTATCTCACTTCATCCTAAGATAGTTGTATCATAGAAAGGAAATTTATTTGGATTCAAGTTCACTTTTTTATTTGATCTACTGGAGTACCCAAAACTGATTGGTCTGACATTGAGCGACGGTTGACCAGCGTTTGCCCAGCTCATGAAGGACCAAAGATCCATGACTAGAGCGGAAGAGTACAGCATAGTACCAAAAGAATTGTGTTCCGATAGCCTAAATCTGTTATAATCTGTCATTCCAAGAATGATTGTATTAAACAAAGGACATCTATTTGATTTCAAGTATACTTACGTTATCTTGTTGTACTGGAATATCCAAAATGGGTTGACCTATAATAATTATCTTCGATAGCTGACCAGCATTTGCCGAGCTCACGGTGGTCCAAAGA
Organism: Bactrocera correcta; assembly: GCA_027475135.1. Taxonomy (NCBI): domain Eukaryota; kingdom Metazoa; phylum Arthropoda; class Insecta; order Diptera; family Tephritidae; genus Bactrocera; species Bactrocera correcta. The sequence goes on from CM050327.1 coordinate 59,524,941, forward strand.
TTCCACGCTAGATCGCAAGAATACAACAAAATATCAAGAAATTATATTCCGATAGTCTAAATCTGTTAGAAGATCGCATTATCAGAATAATTGCATCAAAAAATAATTATTATTTGGATTCAAGGTCACTTAAGTTATCTTGTTCTACTGGAATACCCAAACTGATTGACCTATACATAATTATGTTCGATGGTTAACAATCGCTCGGTAGAGCGTATGATTACAACGGACTACAGTCCGTTCCCAAGCTGATGAAATTGGTTTAAGGGTGTCTTCTCTAGCTAACTCATCGAATTTATAGTTTATCAACGATTCCGCAGTTGCCAGTCATCAAGCAGGTCTGAGGACTAAGTATTGACAAAAAAATCATATACTCTTTAAGTAATTTAGTCTAGAAATATCAGTTTTTTTTTTACAAACAGCCTCAGCATCCATTTCACTTTTCGAAGTTCTTCGTAGATTCGTAGAGACTAAGTTCCTGTTTCATATAAAATAATCTACAAGATATTGAGTTTTGTCAAGGTTGTCTTATTTTTCAAACTCAAAATACTATAATAACAGTAAATGTTTAAACTTTAAGCTTCAACTTCATCATCTTTCCCTAAAATATATTTTCTAATTAGTGCAAAATCTCGAAAAAACTCTATTGATCGAAAAATAGCCCAAAAAAAACTGCGATATATTGAGTTCTCTTAAAAATTTGAAATATTCAAGTTTTTCGAATTATTGCTTCTAAGGTATTCGCTTATAAAGGTCTCACTTGAAAATACTAAGAACTTTAGCACCACGCGAGAACCTCAAGCGACTCAAAGGCTCTTTATTCGAGCTAACCTTGACCTTACATATTAGTAATTATCGGCCATGTATTTCTACACTCTCTTTCACTGCAGCGTTTCGTGCGTCTCTTACTCTCTTACTCAATTGGACCACTCAGAAGATTCGTCTGCTTACAGTTATGACACATGCTGTTTTGGCGTTGCCAATTTTCATGTCAAGTTTTCCTTGCCTGGCGCATTTCTCGAGATATTTTTATGTTTTTAATGTCTTTGTGTTGTTTTCTTTGTTTTTTTTTTTTTTTGTTTTTTTTTTTTTGTTTTTTTTTTTTTTTTTGGTGTTTTGGTTTTTCTGTGTTTTGTTTTTTGTTTTTTTTTGTTTTCTTTGTTGTGTGTTTTTTTTTTTTTTTTTTTTTTTTTTTGTTATTTTTCTGTTCTTCTTTTTTCAAAAATGACATTTGCAATTTAGTGGCATTTTCGCCTAGAAAAGCACATTCGTATTAGCCTGCCAAATGTGTAATTCAGTGTAGCCGAAATTGCCAAGCACAACGCGCACACACGGGAACGCGCCGACAAAGCGAACTCACGCGACGCGACGCGAGCGCGCCACTTGATTGAACGCGAAAATTTTCCTATAGAAGTGCACGAATTCTTTTTTTTTTTTTATTTTTTAAATCATAAATGCTTGTGTTTAGGAAATGTATACGGCAGCGCGCAATTGCAACGAACTTAAAATTGAAACGAAAATCAAAAAACAAAACGAAACGATTTCCCAGCAATATACGAACATCGCAAAATTCACCAAGTTCGACACAACAACAACGAAGTGAAATAAGTAAGCTTCAAGTTGATAAAATTACTTACAGTGTAACACAGCCAATGGTATGCGCGCAACAACAAAAGCAATAGTGAAGCGTCACATAAAGTCAAAACATTTAACGAAGCGTTAAACTTCGTCACTTATACATATTTACATATACGCGAAAACACAAAAGTTATAAGAATAAAAAAATTGTAAAAACCGAACGGCGGTTAGTTGCTGCAGTTACTGTGAAAAAGCATAACTCACGCTGGAGAAGTTGCGCGATAAAATGTGGTTCCGCCTCTCGGGTGGCGGGACTAGTAGTGCTGGCAGTGGTGCAGATTCCACCGATGATGCATCACCCACACAAAGCGGCAATCACACGCTGACGGTGCCCAGTTCGACGGGCGGCAGTGAGCCATCACGTTTTGAGAAGTTTCGACGTGCCAGCTTTCGACGCAAATCCACCGGTCATATGCCGACACGCAAGCGTTCCAAATCACCGCATTTCATATTGCAAGCGGACAAATCCACATCATTGGAGGAAGCGGACGAGGATGCGGAGAAGGAGCGTCTTGCAGCGTCAGCGACGCAAGTACAGCTAACGCACAATGCAACTACCAAAGCGCTGAAATCCAGCGGCGCTGGCTCAACACAGTCACTGCACCGCAGTGAAGTGGACATTCTATTGAATGGGCCTGAGGGCGAAATCCGCGCACTGCATGTACTTAGCGATCCCAAACCGGAGCATAAGAAAGCGACACTCAAGTCCATTAAAACAGATCCACCGAAACGCAAGTTCTACAAACACTTCACTTCCTCGACGGCGCGCCGTCAGGGCTCGCTGGAGAGCGCCGAAGTGCCAGCAACTGCAAGCGTACTTGCCAGCTTGGCTGAGTTTACACCCAAAAGCGCATTGAAACAACGTGGCGCTGGGGCAGCAACAGCAGCTGGCGGCAAGTATAGCGATGATGAGGACTACGACGATGACTTGGACACCGACTCTACCGACACAGATGACGAGAGTAGTGATGCTGATGCTGACAATTTAACGCCCAAACGTGGCAATGCTAAAGAGAAGAAGATACTACTTACCGATCCGAAGTACAAGCACAACCGCATTGAGAAGAGTTCGTCCAAAACGAAGATGAGCGAACTGGAGAAACGTGAGAGCTTGAAGCGTTCACGTAGCGCGCGCAAACTGGCAGCAGCCGAACGTGTGGCAGCTGCAGCAGCGGCGAAGACGGGCGCTACAGCAGTAGCAAGTGCTGAGGAGGCGGTTACTAGCAGTCCGCTAAAGAATAAGGATAAGCGCGCCGAGAAGGAGGCGTCCAAGAAACATTCACGTGGCCATAATAATCTTAATTTGCATGCGCTCGTCAAATTCGTGATGAGCAATAAGAAATTTTTAAATAGTGAAGAATTTACGCTCACGCGCCGCAAGTCAATCTCAGAGACCGCCTCGACGGTTATTACGGTGGCGGCCACATGCAAACCCGTGCCGATTGCGCTCAAGTACGCGCCCGAAAGTGTGGTCGCTGATGCGCCGAAAGAGCAGGACGCCAAAGCGGAACGCAATGTGGTGCTGGTGAAGAAACAAAATCTCAAGAACTCATTTTGTGAACACTTGAATAATAACAACAACAATAATAATAATAATGAGTGCCAGAGTCACGACGAATGCATGCAGCTCAGTGATAAGGAGAAAAAGAAGAAGTTGAAGAAGCAGAAGAAGAAATCAGTCGAGCTAGAGGAGAGCGCCAATCGTGAAATCTACAAATACATTGCAGAGGAGGATACGCAGAAAGCGTTGGACGCCAAAGTGAAGCGCAACAGTTCGAACAGTTCGAAGAGTAGCAAAAGTAGCGGTAACTTCGAAGATGAAGCCTTCTACTCGTGTGACGAGTTGGAGCGTGAAGAACGTGCGCGCAATAGTCGCGGTAGTGGTGGTGTTGGCGGTGCCAATAGTCGCGGTGGCAGTGTAAGTGGCGTGGAAGCATCACCCAATTCCAATACGTCCGGCTCGATTTCATCGAACACATCGAACACCTTGTCGCCCAACATTTTTGTAACGACTGATGAGACGGGGACGCAAACAACAGCAACCAATACAATTGTCAAGCGTAAAACATCTTCCCCATCTCTCACATCGAGAGTTGCGGCCAAGATTAACGAGAAGACGAATAATTATCGTAATCGGAGAGCGGTCGCAGCTGCTGCGGCTGCGGCGGCCAATAAAGTGGCCAAGAAGCAACGCAAAGGGCAGGTGTCGTTGACGACAGCCGTCGGAGGTGTTGGCGTAGCTGCAGGCGCTGGCGCTGGAAAACGTGCCGAATACTACAAGCAATTAAGTGTTGGTGAGCAAAAAAGTTCAAAGAGTTTAAGAAACCCGTGCTAAATAGTATGCTCAGTTTTGGGTAAACTTTGGTATAAACTTTAGGGTAGTCTTTCCATTCGAAAAGTCCAATGAGTTTTTTACAATGGGAAGAAATTTATTAGGTTTCGAAGTAAGAACCTAGCAGGGACTCGACTCCCACAGGAAGAAATTTATTAGGTTTCGAAGTAAGAACCTAGCAGAGACTCGAACCCATTAGTTATATATTTAAAGTGTAAGTCTATAGCAGTTTTTAATGGGACTCAGTAGTGTGGCTTATATGAGAATGTCCGAAACTTACGTTGGAGCTGAAGGCTTGATTTTTTTTTTCTTCGGGAATTCCATTCGTGATTCGTTTTGGATATAAGACATATGCGCTCGGACTGAATTCGAGAAGTCTTTGTGTCCAACGAGATCATTCCATTCTGACAAAATATTATTAGGTTTCGAGGTAAGAACGTAGCAGAGACCCAAACCCATTAGAAGTATATTGAAAAGTAAGTCTATACCACTTTTTAACCGGCCTCAGCTGCGTGGCGTGAGAATGTCCGAAACTTTAGTTGAAGCTGAAGACTTAATTTTTTTTATTATCTGAGTAGAAATGGGTGTGCTCCCTACGAAGCAAGAGTGTCTAACATTGCAAGCTTAAGTATATATTTTATATTTTAAATCCCATAACAATATTGGCTAATATTTTTTGATTACACATCTTATTTTTACAGTCATCCTTCCAATATCGCAGCAAATCATATCTCTTTATGTCAACACTAATTTGTACTTGCATTCCTTTATATTTACAGAACGCTTGCACACATCATCCATAGTACGTCAACCCTCCGATCGCAGACCGGATGCGGGCAACCAAGCGCTGCGCTCCAACGGCACAGCCGCCACGTCCGCCGACAACACAGACGACGTACAGCTACGTCTGCCGTCGAGCGGCGCATACCCAGCTGGCGGGCCGGGCGAAACTGGCGCTGGCATTGTCGGCAAAGGCGCAACGGGGCGCGGCGCACGCGAATCGAATGTGCCGCCATCGGGCGATGCCACCGGCGACTTGGGAGGTACAGCTGCTGCCGATACGAGTGCGCAGGACGCAGCAGAAGGGAAAGATGCACGACGAGAACGGTGAGTGCTTTTGCCTACAGTTGATACGCTTTTTATTGCTTTTGTAATAATAATTTTGTTTTATGTTCGATTCTTCCCCTTCGCTTCACACAAACCCACACACATTATTACGGCTGTTGGCTTGCGAAAATTTACATCCATGGAAATCGTAATCAAAACATATTGCATTTATTTTGATTTTACATCTATTTGTTTGTGTGTGTAGTTTACATCAACATCATCAAAATAAAAGCGCTCCCGTCTCAGTAAATCGCTCCGAATCGTACAAGGAGCGTTTATCGCAAAAACGCAATCGCAATAGTCGACGCAAAACATCAGATCCTAGTCTGACGTCAAGGCCAAAGTGAGTACCTTCACATATTTACATACATATGTACTTATATTGATTTACATACTAAAAAACATCGTTGATCAGAAAATTTTTGTTTTTTTGTATACAAATATACATATGTCCAAACGTATGTATACGATAAATGGCTGCGTAACGGGTTCCCCATCTCTCATATATTACCCAAATCGGCTTTGAGAGGATTCGCGATTTTCACTTGAAGTTTTTATGGATTTTATGCACATTTCATCAAATATAACTAACCGATTTGCTTCGGTTTTAGATCAATAACCTATCTTACCTGCTCTCAGCGATCTTAGCTATACCTAGATATAATATAAATACAGAAATTCGAAGCTCCTCAGTGATTGGATGTTGTTATCATTATCTCGAGAGTTCTGCAAAATTTTAGTTCTGTGATAGGTTGTGACAGGGTCCAAAGATAACCAGATCCAGTCAGCCTAATCGGGTTTTTAACCAATGTATGTCAAAATAGATCGAGCTTGGTTGAAAATACCTTTTCTCGGTGGTAGAAATGAAAACTATCAATATGATTCTTCTCCGTTCTGAATATATCGGAAAAGCATGTTCGAGCTTCAAACTCGATGTCGAGAAATATTGCAAGCCACATAATGGTTATTACTGCTATGTACAGAGAATAGAGTAAGAGCAAGAGAGAGAGAATTAAGATAGAAAATAAGGATAGATGGCTGATCTCTCGGCTCAGGTGATTACACTTAGACTTCTAAATGCATTACTTTATGAAACCATACAAAAAACTCCTGTAGGTGGATATCAGCTATAGACAAAAACGCCTTGAACCTATTCTCCGATCCGCTCCTTTCACCGACCTGGGTGTTCAAAATTAGATCCAAGATGTTTTTGGCTTAACAAGAACGGGATATTCGAGCAGCAAGTCTTGAGAAGATTCTATCACATATTCTTCCAAACAGCTAAGGCAGCTGGCATCCGTTAAGATGTTCAATCTGCATGAATCCCGATCGGACAGTGTCCAGTTTGAACTCATACAACCAACCAAAGTTAATCCTTTGCTGGGAGTGAAGAACTTTCTAGACCTTTTTCGATTTACCTTGGACCAGAAGGGCCATAGCTGCTAAGAGTCGTCAGTCGTTGGGCCAGAAGAAGCTTGCGACTGCACAGTTGCTGGTACTTGACCAAAGCTTGTTAAACTGTTCTGAGACCCAAAAGTTCGGTAGTGAATCACAAGAAGCCAACGGAGCTCGTATTCGTTCCTATACCGCAGTTATTGACACTGAGGTACCTACCCTAGCACGCTTATTAGCCTTACAGTTTCCCGCAATATGGCTGTGGCGAAGCTCATAAATCTGTCTAACCGTAAAATAAGTCGATGACACAGATAAGCACGGTCAGTGAAGTGAAAGTTAATATCCCTGCCTACTATCGGAGCGGATAGTCAGAGTGAAAGAGAGAGAGGGAGAGAGAGAAAGAGAGAGAGAGAGAGATAGGGAGAGAGAGAAAGAGAGGAGAGGGAGAGAGAGAAAGAGAGGAGAGGGAGAGAGAGAAAGAGAGAGAGGGAGAGAAAGAAAGAGAGGGAGAGAGAAAGAGAGAGAGGTAGTGATGAAGAAATTCAGAGTAAGAGATAGAGAAAGTTGTAGAATAGGAGAAAAAGTAAAGAAATTTAAGTCAAAAAATTCAATGAAAAGTGAAGAAGATAGAGAAAATAAATAGAATTATGTGGAAATAAAGAGAAAGATATAAAAAGATAAAGTAATTTTAAAGCGGAAATTTTAAAGTGAAGTAAATAAGAGACACAGAGAGAGAAAGAAAGGAAAAGCAAGTAATTTTTAAGCGAAATTTTCATAATAAATTAAGAAGGAGAGGGATGTAGAAAAATAGGAAGAGATTGATGAAGAAATGAAATTTTCATCTTATAGTAATAAGGGCGAGAGAGTGAGAGAGATGGAGATAGAAAGATTAATGAAGAGAGAAAAGCAGTGATATAGAGTAAGAGCAAAAGTAAAGCATTAATGTTACTGAAGTAGTTTTTATCTTTTGTCAAAAGAAAGAGAGAGAAAGAAAAAAAGAAAGAGAAAGAAAAGAAGAGAGAGAAAAGAGAGAAAGAAAAGAAAAGAGAGAAAGAAAAGTAGAGAGCGAAAGAAAAGAAGAGAGAGAAAGAAAAGAAGAGAGAGAAAGAAAAGAAGAGAGAGAAAGAAAAGAAGAGAGAGAAAGAAAAGAAGAGAGAGAAAGAAAAGAGTAGAGAGAAAGAAAAGAAGAGAAGAGAGAGAGAGAAAAGTAGAGATAGAAAGAAAAGAAGAGCGAATTATTACAACAGGGGAGCAAAAATAAAGCAACAATTTTACTAAAACAGTTTTTACTTTTGTCAAAAGAAAGAGACAGAAAGAGAAAAGTAAAGTAATTTAATGAAAAAATTCTGCGTAAAGCAAGGAAGAGAGGGAAAGATATGGAAACAGTAAGGTTAATGAAGAGAGAAAGAGAGAAAAGCGTAAGGATACAATATGAGAGCGAAAATAAATAATTTAACTGAAATAGTTTTTAACTTTAGTCAACAAACAGAAGACACTATCAGAAGACCACAGTTAAGGACAGTTAAGGTGAAAGTTGCACTTGCAATAACTTCATTATCATTAATAATGACTAAAATGGATATGTAAATCAGGCTTATCGAAATTGTATGCAGTTGAGCGCTGCTACAATGAAAGAACAGTAAAAATTTCAAACAAAAAATACATAAAATCCGCGCCGAGAGTAATTGAAAGCAGTAAAAACATGCGTCACAAAGAAAAAATTTTAATTTTCTTGACTTTTTTCCCTAACTTTTATGCTGCTTGACTTTTCAAAGTTCAAATTTGCCCCAAATACCAAACTAACAGTAATTTGTCGCTTTTGTTTGCGAAGCGCACATTCTTCGCTACTGTGCCAAATCTACACATACACACACACCCATGCGTAGACTACTTTTCCAAAACCATTCATGGCATTATCGGCATTTTTGCGTAAGACAAAATTTCTTTGCCAGCTTTTGCACCTCAAAGCGCTTGCACAAAAGCATATGTGCCGCATCATAAACAGACTTTTGCTTCCGCCATAAAACCACAAGTGTTTGTGCCTCGCCTCCAACGTGCCACAAGTCTTGCAAACACTTCGCGTCTTCGCACGCTGCAACAACCGCAACGCTGGCTGGCGGCGCAATGCCAAGGCAACAACGACGCTGACGGCTGCTGTGATCGAGCTGTCGCTTCAGTTATGATGGAAGACAAGCTCCAGCAGCGTAGCTTGCTGGTTGGAAAACAAACCAAACAGTTGCACACTTTGCTGCGCCGCTGGAACTCGCCGATTGTTTTGCACTTTTGCCGCCTGCTTATGGTTGTTGCTGCTGCTTGCTGCCATTTAACCACAAAACCTAATAAACGTCGTTGCACCCACACACGCAGTAACGGTAAAATTGATATTTCTTTATTTCTGTTGCTGCGCGCCGGCCTGCTCATGCACTATATTTGCAACTTTAATGATTTGTTGAAAATTTTGTCACTCCCAGCGTCTCGAGAGTGTGCAGCAACGCATAAACTGTGTAATTTATGCGCAGTGGTGTGTGTGTAACTGTGTAATTGTAATGTACGGTAATGTAAACAAATAAGTTTCCGGTAAATAGTGCGGTTCTTCATACAAAAGGTGAGCATTGAGACATTGAAATTTCCCTGTATTACTTGTGGCATGTGGCAGAGCAAATAGGTAGAGGAAATGCGTAAGCAAATAATATCACTTTGTGTTTGCCAAATAGTAAAGGAAAATAAATAACCTGAGAAAAAATCATAACCTCAAAAACATAGCTGTAGAAATTTTTGAGATTTTTCAACAAAAAGAAATTTTCGAAAACCAATATAAGCAAACTGTACCACTAGATGTAAATAAGCACATTTTGAGATGGCCTTTAGATCCTTTATAGTCCAGTCATTTAAACTTAAATTAGGTAAGAATCTCGGTATTCGATATACCCATTTATATGTCTGTAAATACTTGTACATGGGTATATCGAATTCCGAGGTGAACTTAATATAATGACTGGACTATTAGCGAATTTTGTTATATCTCTTCGATAGACCGAAAACGGGCTTAAATTCCGATGATTGTTGACTTGTTTGCATGTCAAACTCATAAACCAATGTCTCATCGACAGTTATAATGCTCTCCATGAATGTGGAATCGGAATTCGCACGATCAAGCACCCCAAAAAAACCTGCTTATGATATTATTTTCGAAAAAATTCAGCTTTATCGGGACGAGCCGAGCAAGAACGCGTTTCATACCCAAAATCGTTCGAACGGACTCGCGAGAGAAGTCGAGATCTCTGGACATCTCTCTAACACCTACCTGACGACTTTCAAGCACCATATCCTTCACTTTTTAAATATAATTCTTCAGTTGAAGAGGTCGAAGGCCGTCCAGAACGAGGAACAAAGATCTCTCGTCTGTTAATGAAGGCTTTGTAGCACTCGTAGGCTAGTATTTGTGAAAAAAAATGCTTTTTTGTCACAGTGTATACTCACATAATGATGTCTGAGATTGTAAGTTTTATTTAACATAGTTAGGATAGGTAGCAGACCAGAAACGTTTGAGCTCACCACAAATTTATTAAGGCGGTCAATAATAATGCCAGGCACTTCGCTAGATTCTCCAAAGGTGTGTCTACCGCGATATTTCCAACTTTGTTTGGCACAAGGCTGGTACCTCGGCTTGCTACATACATACATATATGTACATAGCTTTGGCAAAGAGCATCCGACAAAATATTTAAACGCAACGATTGTGAACCTGTTTTGGCAGTGTCCTGTCAGACCATCTAGGATTGCGACGAGATCGGCTTTGCTAAAACGCTGTAGTTCAGAGGATCTCTTGCGGTACACTCTGGGCCAGAATGATCTCGCAGTCGAACAAGTTCTCGTTGTTGACCAGCTCTTGCCGAGCTCACTGAAGATCCATAGGTCCAGCGCTGGAACGTTTGAAGGTAATTTCAGAATGCCACTGCCGTAGAAATCCTCATCCCTATTGTCAAAAAACTAGAAAAAAAGGATTTCCACAAGCTTCTCTTGAGACACATTTTCGCCTGTAAAATTATTCGCTTTAGATAGGAACAGTTAACAATCACTTGCTGTTCAGGTCCGGCCTATGAGATGGACATAAGAAGCACACACCCTAACTTAATGGCGTCTCTAGCGAGTCACACAGCGATGTGTGTGGCTTGTCGTTGTCTCGATGGAACACAATTTTTCTCGTATTAACTAAAGCTGGTCGCTTCTGGGCGATCGCTGTCTTCAGACGGTTCAATTGTTGGCAGTACTAGTCCGATTGAGAACTTGATTGTAGAAGAGCAGCACATAGTGAATGATTCACTGAAATCCTATCGAATACTTAACAAACCTTCCTGATCGTAAGCCCCAGCTTTGCCACTGTTTGCGTCGGCTCTTCGTGATTCCACCACGATCGTTTTCGCTTTACCTTATCGTAGGTGATCTACTTTTCATCACCAGTAACGATCGCCAGTCCACATTCAACTTAGTTATCTCCACTTTTATTTTAATTTTTCACTCAATCTTGACTTCAGTTGCTCGAAAGACTGTCGAAATCAAATAATATTCAAAAATTAACAAATGAGGGTTTTAGAATCGTCTCGAATAAGCTATTTTTGAAGAAATATGGACGAATGATTCCAACGGCTCACAAACCGCACCAAACCGTTGTTTTTTCTGGATGATATGGCAGCTCTTGAATCTCTTCAGGTTGCTCTTCGTTTCAAATGCAGCAATTTTGCTTGTTTAAATACCCACTGAGCCAGTAAGCCTCATCGCTGAACAAAATTTGGTCGGATCTTCTTGGAACTTCTCAAGAGCTCGTAGAGCGAAGCGATGTTTGCTGACAGATTAGTTTTCAAAGCAAGTCTCCGAATATATTGTTCATATCAGTCCACTATATCATATAGCTGTCATACAAATGGGATTATCAAAATCAAGTCCTTGTAGGAAAAGCTTTTATACTGTATTTGATCAGATATTTTCAGGTTATTTGGCATGAATTATTGCCTAGAGCAACGGCCCAATCTCCGCGCAAAAGGTTCCAACCCCAATAGCATATAACCGCCATACAAACTGACCGATTTTTATATTCATTTAGTCTTCTATAAACCTAGTGCCAGTGCAACGCTTTCTCTACAATTTCCGCAAAGCTTTCAACAAGCAAATACTGTTAAGCTCTCTGTTCGCCCTCATAACTTGCGTTCCACTAGCCACCCACATGCGTGTACTATTAAAGCTTTTTATGCTTTTCTGCGTCTATGGAAGCTTTTTGCGTACTTTCACGCTTTTCCAGCTTCCTACAAAATAGTGGTTTATTAAATATAGGGATTTTTCTTTTATACTGTGTTCATGTATGTGCTTGTGTTTGGTTGTAGCCGCTTTTTTGGCCGAAAATCAGCCAGCCGTCCTCCAAAAATTCTTCAGTTACAAATCTGGCGTTCGCTCAAACGCTGCTGTTTTGCTTTAACAACTAACTGTAAATGTGTTTCTTGGCGTGCGCTCGCGTCTAATTGCGTGTGATTTCAATATTCGCGAAACACAACAATACAACAACAAACAAAAATATGCATATTTTTCTATAAAAATAGAGTGCATTTCGGATTTTGTGATTTTCTGTGAAATTATTTTCGTTAACTTTTACTAAGCAATTTGGTGCTGAAAAATTAAGCATTTTCAAATGTTTTCGTACAACAAGGCATATATTGTTGTTGTTGTTGTCTTTAGCTACGACGTTTAGCCGGTTGTCTTGTTGCGAATTTTTAATAAATGATGTGTCAGCGCGAAATTTAAAATCGCTGCTCCCGCAAGTGTCGCCGGTGGCATGTGCCAATATACTATGGCCGATTTCTGAGTTGATATGTGGAAAATTCAGTTAAACTCGAAGCAGCAAGCAATATAAATTTGAGTTATTAAACGCGTGCGCGTGTGTGTGTGCGGCATTTAAATATTATATGCGCGTGTGAAAAATAATTATTTTTGCTTAATAAATTTTCTTTAATACACAATTAATGGACTTTCCAGCGCATTTGGTGAGCGAAATGTACCCACAGCTCTTTAAGTATGTTGAAAAAAATATATTTGGGGGCATAATGCCTCAGTAAATATATGTATGTATACAAATGTGACTATGTTTTTTAATCTTAAAAAAAAATATTGCACAATTGCTGGTTGGAAGACTGCGAAAATCCATGGATTTCGACATTTTCGCACCGTTCGAATGCATAAATTTTTAATTGACCGGGAAGTGGGTTAAAGGTCCATAACCGAGAGTATCAGTTGTGTGTTTTCTTATGCTGCTAGTTGTTGTTGGTAGTTATGAGCTTTGTACTTCCTTTTCTTATTATTTATATTGGTTTAATTTTAATTTATTTAATTTTAATTATTGTATTTTTGCACTTTACTTTGAAATACTTTTTTTAAATTATATAATTTTTTTTTATTATTTTTGTATTTGTAATTATATTCTTTTCCCATTTTTTTAAATATTGTTTTTTTATTTTACTTTTAATTTTTAATTTACTTTTAAATAATTTTTCTTTTTATTTAAAAAAAAAATTTATTATGTTTTTTACATTTTTTTAATTTTTTAAAGATTTTTATATATTTTTGTTTTTAAGTTTCTAAATACTTTTTTTTTTGCTTTATTGAAAAATATATTTTTTAGTATTTTTGTTGAAATTTTATTGAATTTAAAATATTTTTTTTTTAATTATATTTTTTAAATCATGTTTTCATATATATTTTTTTTTAATATTTTAAAGATTTTTAAATATTTTTTCTAGTTTTTAAATTTATTTTTTCCCTTTTTTAATTATAATTATTTTTGTAAATTTTATTGAATTATTTTAATTATTGTATTTTTTTTTTAATTGAATTTAAAATATTTTTTTTTTTTAATTATATTTTTTAAATCATGTTTTCATATATATTTTTTTTAATATTTTAAAGATTTTTAAATATTTTTTCTAGTTTTTAAATTTATTTTTTCCCTTTTTTAATTATAATTATTTTTGTAAATTATATTGAATTATTTTAATTATTGTATTTTTTTTTAAATTGATATTAAAATATTTTTTTTTAATTATATTTTTTAAATCATGTTTTCATATATATACAAATTTTTTTTAATATTTTAATGATTTTTAAATATTTTTTTATATTTGAAATATTTTTTCAAGTTTTTAAATTTATTTTTTCCCTTTTTTAATTATAATTATTTTTGTTTACTTTTTTTTAATTATTATTATTTTTTTTTTTTAATTTTTCAAAAAAAAAATTTAATGTTTTTGTTTAAATTTTAATTCTTGTATTTTGTTTTTAAATTTACTTCTAAATAATTTTTTTTTAATTACATAAATTTTTAATTTTGTTTTTTTTTTTTTAATTATATTTTAATGTATTTATTTTAAATTTTATTTATTTTTATTTGTTTTATTTTTCAAATATTTTTTTCTAATTTTTTTTTTTAATTTTTTTTTTTAGTTTTTTTTTTAGTTTTCTTTTTTAGTTTTCTTTTTTAAATTTTTATAAATTACTGACAAATGTTATTTTTTGAATTTAAATTATTAAACGTTTTTCTAATTTTTTAAATTTTCGTTTTTAACCTTTTCTAAGTTTTTTTCTTAAAATTTTTTTAAAATTTATTTTTTTAATTTATTTATTTTTTTGTTTTTTAGAAATTTTGAAATTAATTTTTTTTAATAATTTTTTTTTTAATTTTAAAATATTTTTTTTTTAACTTTTTCTTAAATTTTTCCAAGTACAGTTTTTTTAGTATTTTTGTTTTTATTTTTATTTATTTTTTTAATATTTTGGATTCTGTTTTTTATTTCTTTCCTTGCTATGAATGCCAGAAAAATTCGTTGCTGCCATAAATCTGCTGCAACGCTCATAAAATCTATGTGCGCTCACTTGTGTTACATTTCCTTCGGTGTGTGTGAGTGTGTTCGTTTTTTGTGCCTGCACACACGCGCCTGGCAACCCACACACAAATGCTCGCACTTTGCCTTTATGCACCATAGTCATGTATTTGCCTACATACATTCATATAAAACATACACACACATACACTTGTGCTTGTCTGTATTTGCTTGCCCTAAATTATATTTGTTGAAAATATCAAAAATCTAAAAGCAAAAAAGAAGCATAATCGCTCTCTAATAGTATCAATGAAAAATAGAAAAGTCCAATTTTTTAGCACATTCTTTTTTGGCGCTGGCGCTACACATAGTCATCTCTAACCGCGTTCACCCTTCAGCGTCTGTTTGCGAATTATCAAAAAATTGCCAATTTTTTGTGTGTAATTCTGTCATTGGAAATTTTAATGCTTTAAAAAAAATTATCCAAATTTTTCGAAACGAAAATTCAATATAGTAATTTTAAAAATTTTTTAATTACAAATTACGAAGTGTTTTTTAAAAATTTTTTCTTTATATTTTTCAAAATGTTTTTCAAATACACATTCCGAAATCTTTTCAAACAAAAAAAAAAAAGATGTCAACATTTTTTTAAACAATTTTCAAAATTTTTAAAAACAGTTTTCAAAATTTGTATAAACATTTTTCAAAATTTTTAAAAACAAAAATTCACAGTGATAGCATTCAACATGTCTTAAAAACAAAAATCAAAATTTTTCAGAAATTCACAATATTTTTCAAATACAAATTTTCAAACTTTTCCAAAAAAAAATTTAAATAAAAATTTAAAATTGTAATTTTCAAAATATCTTATATACAAAACTCAAAATATTGTCATTATGTTTTTCAAAATTTTTTCAAAACAAGTTTCGAAATTTTGTTTCACAATTAGGCATTAGATTGTGTATTTTTATATGCGAAAAAAATATTTTCGAACGGAATTGTCCAAAAAAAATTTTATCGCTCATTTGTGTTCGTGCAATTTGTCATTAAAATAATATATTTTTCAAATACATTTTAGAAAAATTTTTTAAAACATTTTCTGAAAACTGTTCGAAATGCTTTTCAACAAACAAAAAAAGAAAAACAAACAGAAACTAAAATTGTTATTTACAATTAGGCATTACTTTGTGAATTTGCTCATTCGAAAAGTATATTTTCCAACAAAATTTACAAAAATAAATTTAGTCAGCATTTGTTGAATTTTGCCAGTGAAAAAGGTAATTTTTATTAAAATTTTTTCAAACAAATGTTTAAACATATTTTCAAAAATTTTTGAAAATGGTTTTCAAAAAAATTTTCAACATATTTTAAAAAAATTTTCAAAACGCTTTTCAATTTTTTTTTTTAATTAAATTTCAAAATACTTAAAAAAATGTTTTTCACAATTAAGCATTTGTTTGTGTTTGGCTTCATTTATTTGAAGTAATTTTAATTTACATAAATTTTTAAAATACTAGAAATCCACGAGAAGTAAATTTTTTTTCTTAAAGTGGCAACCGCGAAAAGAATATTTTTTTATTTTCATTAACTATTGTTTTTTTTTTTTGTGACACCTCAGCCCCCTTTTCGTAGACCAGGTCACATATACATAATATAATTATAAATTTTACATATACATACTTATGTATATATTTTTTACCTCTTTGCCCTTCCAATCACTTTGGCTTTGTCTATTCAATTTGCAAATATCAAATAAGTTTCACCAACGCACCAACAGAGCCATTTGTAATTTTCCTGGTATTCACTTATCAAAAAGATTCCCTTTCCAATTACCTTATCATCAATTATATTGTATGCTTTGGCAATTACAATCTGAACATATGTTTTGCAAAGATATTCTCTAATATGTATATACAACTAAACTTTGTTACAAATAAATAATACCCATCGTAGCTTGTTATCAAAACGCGCCAAACAATTGTAGAGAGGAAGATAAAGAGAATTGATTATTATAAGTAAATACGTTTATGAGAGCGTTTATGTATTTTTCTTTTTTATTTTTATTGCGTTTATATTTATTTTATGACAATAAATTGAAAAAGAGCTTATAATAACTAAAAGGTTTCAGCTTTATACATAAATGTATTAGTTATCTCATGTGGGCTATCTTCGGCTTTTGAAACCTTGAAGAGTGGCGATTAAAACAGTTAACTGACAAAACCCAGTATAGTGACATAATCAAGTGATTAGTTTTGTTATATGCCTAAAAGGAATGTTCACATAAAGTCTTCTAAAGTGAAGTGCTAAAATGTTTAATTTCCTGCAGATAAGTTATGGCTAAATCTAACTCCGTCGAAAAAGTAATAGATCTTATAAAAATATTTAAAAAAAAATCTGAGCTTCAACCACAGTTATGGTTTATGGTTGAAGAAGAGAGTGGTGATACTTTGCGAACGATGTATTCCGTTCCAAGTTAACTGAAAACTTTTAGGTAGAGAATCTGTTTCCAGGCTTTGGAGATTGGCTTTTCAAAAACATTTTTTTAACAGTATCCAATTATTGGCGAATTGTAGTCTAGTAATCTTCTTTCCATTGAATATTTGTTGAATTTGAAGACACAACTTCAATTACACATTAATGAACTAAATTTGCAAATGAATTGTGGTTAAGATCTTCGATGAAAGAAAGCCTCCAATTCTCTGAATTATGTAAATCTTCTGAGCTCAATTGTGTATTTGTCTATATTAAATGCATTGTGGTTTAGAACTTGGATGAAAGAAATGTTAAGTTATTGCAAACTATATAAGCGATACTAAAAAAAAGTATCTTTGAAAAGTTGCTAAGAACTCACTCTGTTATTGTCGGTTTTCTTTTTGAAAATCTATCTCTTTAAAGAGCAAAAATTGAGTATTTTGTCTAACGCTAAGTGGATTGTGGTTCAGAACTTGGATGAGCGAAAAACTTAAGTTTTAGCAATTTATATAATCTGAGAGCGATACAAAAAATGTAGCTTAAAGAACTCTTTCGAATTATTCTCGGTTCTCTTTTTTCAAACGCATCTCTTTAGAGATACGAAACTAAATGAATTGTGGTTCAGAACTTGGGTGAGAGAAAAACTTAAAATTTAGCAAATTATATTTTCTAAGATCGATACTTCGAGAGTGTCTTCCAAAAGTTGCTTAAAAAACTTTCTCAAGTTATTCTCTGTTTTCTTTTTTCATATGTATCACTTTAAAGAGAAAAAAATTGAGTACCTATTTGTCTTACACTAAATGGATTACGGTTCAGAACCTGGCTGAGAGAAAAACTTAAAATTTAGCAAATTATATAATCTAAGAGCGATACCAAAAATGTAGCTTAAAGAACTCTCTCAAGTTACTCTCGGTTCTCTTTTTTCAAACTAAATTAATTGTGGTTAAGAACTTGGATGAGAGAAAAGCTTAAACTTTAGCAAATTATATTTTCTAAGATCCATACTTCGAGAGCGTCTTCCAAAAGTTACTTAAAAAACTTTCTCAAGTTATGCTCGGTTTTCTTTTTTCATATGTATCACTTTGTAGAGAAACAATTGAGAGGTTTGTCTTACACTAAATGGATTGCGGTTCAGAACTTGGCTGAGAGAAAAACTTGAAATTTAGCAAATTATATTTTCTATGATCGATACCCCGAAAGTGTCTTCCAAAACTTTCTTTTAGAACTCTGTCGGTTATTCTAATATTTTTTTTTTTTTCAAAATTATCCAATCCTATATTAGAAAAATTGAGTATTTAAGTACTAAATGGATTTTCTGATAAAAGAAAAACTTAAACTCTAGCAAATTGTATTTTCAAAGATCGATTCCTCACAGCTGACTTCAAAAAATTTCTAATGAATTGTGGTGCAGAACTTGGATGAGAGAAAAATTTATATTTTAGCAAATTATATTTTTTGAGATCGATACTTCTTCAGTACGTTGTCGTTTATTCCCGGCTTTTTTTTTTTTCAAAAGGATCCGATTGTCGCTCAGATTTCTGATAAGTGAAAAACTTTAAATACCAGCAAATTCTATTATCTGAGATTGATTCCTCACAGCTAACGTCAGAAAGTTTCTTTGAGGACTCTCTTCTGTTATTGTTTTTTTTTATTTTTTATTTTTTTTTTGTATCGAACCGATCTTCTGTCTTGTCTTTTTTTTGTTATACGGATCCTACTCTACATAAGATAGACAGCTATAGTCGGGACGCACACCACAAATTGACACTCGACTAAAATTCTCTATTAATTTCGCTCTCGCACAATTACCGTTGCCTGTCAAGCGCGTATAACTGCGTTTTTGCATTCGCCAACTAACACATGACAAAAGAAATTCAAAGCAAATTGAAAGCACTTACGTCATCAGCCGACAAATGCAAAAATATTCGTGCATTCAATTTCGCTGCTGCAATTCCACCGAATTCTGCAGCTCGTAAGCATTTAATTTTCGCACATTTTGCAAATACCAAATTTTGATATTTATGTAATATTTAATTACTGTATTTTGATTGCGAACTAATGCTGTAACGTGTGTGCGCCTCAGTGGGCCTTGGGCAAGCGTAAAATGGCAAATTGCGAGCATTATGGAAATTGCACTTTTTACGAGCGTAGCACATGAAATCAAACAAATAAATACCGTTATTTCTGCAGCGTAGAAAAGTCGAATACTATCAACAAACGGTATATTTTGAAAGTGATTTGAAACCGAAACCAACTGAACGTTAGAGTAATAAATTAGAAAACTGCGCCTAAAATACGGCAAACCATTAAAATGTCTATGAAAACAAAGTGTTAGCCAATCGACGAGGTGAGTGAGCGAAGGCGAGCACCCACACCACTGTTATAAAAGAGGAGAGAGCGGGTGGGTGGTTGTCTCGGCTGATCGGAAAATCACATTAAGATTACATTGTTGACAGAATGGCAACTAAAACAGGTAACTGTAAGCAAAACAAAAACACCGAACGCACAACAATAACAAAAAACGCAATAAAAGTCATAATTGAAAGGTCGACCAAAAATAGAACTGCGCGAAACGAAACACCTAATGAAATGGGGAAACCAAACGAAGACATTGTAAATTCGGCGTAGACATGAAGGTAGGCCAAAGATGGTCAAAACCAACGCTTAGGGAGTGGTGACCATTCGGAAAACGCAAAATTAGCGACAAAGACACCAAACATAAGAAACTATAACCTTATTGCGTTCTAATGAAGTTACAAATTTATTAATTTTGTTATTGAAAATGGCGATAAATTTATAAAATTATGACATTGACATTGAATGTGTTGCCAGAGATGGCAAATATGCATAAATATACTGCTGGAATATGAAGGTGGAAGCGTAGCCTGTGAATATAGGTGTGTGTTCTTCCTCTTTATTGGCGTAGACACCGCATACAGCCGAGTTTACAACAGCGGCAGTCATTCTTCCTCTTCGCTGTTTGGCGCCAATCGGAGATACCAAGTGTAACCTGGTCCTTCCTCGCCTGGTCTTTCCAACGGAGTGGAGGTCTTACTCTGCTTCCACCAGCATGAACTGGGTCTAATACTCTCAAAGCTTGAGTGTTTTCGTCCATTCGTACTAGCACCTGTTGGCAAGAGTTATTCTGCTTTGGACTTCGAGGCTTACATTGTTGTTGCTGTTAATACTGGTTCCAAGATAGGCGAAACTGTCTACGATCTCGAAGTTATGACTGTCAAGAGTGACATGGGAGCCTAGTTGCGAGTACGACGACTGTTTGTTTGATGTCAGCAGATATTTCCTTCTGTCAAAAGCAGCTTAGCAATCGGCGAAAAGGTGGTTTGGTTCGATCCTCTTTTCCTAGATTTGGCGCATAGTGAATATCTAGTCAATTGTTGATCAATCAATTCAATATCAATTTGTTGGCCATCTCTCTTTTTGTGGATTGGACAGAGCCCACTTAAAATCCAATCGTTGCGCATACGTCCGTCAGACCATATTCTACAAAGAAGCTGATGCATGCTTCTTATCAATTCTTCGCCGCCGATTTGTTGTTCTTCAGATGGCTAATTACTATTCGAACTACTTCTTGGTCCGGCAATGGAACGTCCGTTCCATCGTCAACGATTGGGGAATTGGGTTCACCATCTCCTGATGTTATGATTTCACTGCCATTCAGCAGGTTTGAGAGGTGTTTCCTCTATAATTTTAGTATACTCTGGACATCAGTCACTAGATCACCTCTGGTGGTTCTACAAAAGTACAACAGTATAGTTGCCTAACCGTTTATAAATCAATTAAACATCTTTTCAACCCTTTAATGCTGTAAGAAATGCACCTGTGAAGTGTCTTATACCTTCACTGCAGCCGTAGTTAACGGTTTCACTTGTTTGTTAAATGATTTTCATAAAATTATCTCGTTTCTTCTGCATCCTTTCTCTGACTCCGTTCAACTGAACACTCTATTCTCCTCGCCTATCTTCTTGATTTCATTTTACTTTTTTGCAGCGCTATCCGTTTCGTGCCAAGCCCTCACTTTGCTTTTTTGTTCGCACACAATCACAAAGTTCGACGTCATTGTTGGCCCATCTCCGCTGTCATTTTTACCTTTCCTGCCGTTCTTTAAACAGCGCATTTTGCATACTATATAACTTTCCAGCGCTTCATTTTCTACTCCTTTTCAACTATCAGCTTGATGCCGGTACCGAGGCGGGGTGTTTTGGTGAAATGGAAGTCCATGGAGTGCGTGTAAAAATAGAAATGACAGCGCACTATTGTCGTTCCGTGTATGTGCTTAAGTGTGTGTGAAAGTCCGTTATCTGTCTGTTGGCGCAGCCATATTGCCACTACTGCCATTCCTTTTTTCTCCTGTATTCAAACTGGGACAAACAAACTTTGACGCACCGAAATGCGTATCTGTTTGATGTGTACATACATGACTGTGTATGTGTTCGAGTATACATATATGTGCGCCTGAGCGTGTGCATGTTTGTAAGGATTTATGCCAACATCAAAGAGAACGTGGGCATATCTCGACTATTATAATATGGCGACATATAGTTTATATCGAGCTGTTGCAATCAGCAAACGACATAAATTCCAACAGAGTTGCCAGCTTAATAGAAAAAAGCCATTAGAGCACATATAATATGTAACTTTTGCTGCACCGAAGCGCCAATACCCTTTACAGGCACATTTCTTATAACATAAAAGGATATAATCAGTTTGTATGACAGCTATATACTATAGCGGTCCGATCTGAACAATATTTCCGGAGATTGTAGCGTTGCCTTGGTAGTTAGTCTGTGCCAAATTTCGTAATTTCAAATTGTCAAATAAAAAAGTTTTCCAAACAAAGATTTTAGTTTGGTCGATCTGTTTGTATGGCAGCAATATCCTATAGTAGTCCGATATTGACGATTCCAGCAAATTAAAAGCTTCTTGTAGAGAAAAAGACATTTGCAAAATTTCAGATCAATAACCCAAAAACTGGGGGACAAGTGCGCATATATATGATCTATATACTTCACAGCGTTTCTTCTGGGTGACTGGTTTCAATCATTCCGTTCTTGAAACGTACCAAGTTCGCGCGTCAGCTAGTTTATTATTAACACTGAAATGCACCCACAGCCTAGTACCTTTGTTCAAGAAAGTCCCACCCTTCCTTCAAAGTAGTACCTCTAATTGATGAAGCTTTTAAGCTTCTACTTAAGGCACGACAGTCGGGTCAAAGTAACCGCAACGAACCTGGATTTCTATCCGGTAAAGTATTGCCAACATTTTTAAGAAATTTTGGTTTATTTCCAAGTTATTTGAAATTGGCACTTGTTTTAGAAGAAATAACGAGTGCATTTTCAGACATTTTTCTTCTAATTTCTTGAAACGAACACTGACTAGCGCAAAATGTAAAATATTATTTAAAATTCAATAGAAATAATATTAATTTGAAAACAAAAAACCTCAAACAAGAAAATTGGCAACATAGCATAACATCGTTATTGCTCAGAGACGCGTAAAATCGGTTTATTTATGTCTCTAGTGCACACACATAGCGGCTTGTAGCTTTTGACTCTTCAGCCAATAATATTTCGTTTATATTTAGATTTAATTTAATTCTACTATTAATTTTCGGAAGTGTCAATAGTCTATTGACAAAATAACAACTTTTCAAGTGACAGCTATAATTCATGTATAAAAGTACAACGCTGCGCTGTCGAAATCACTAAAAAACAACACTGTGTATGCACTTAGTTAATGTACTCAAGTTTTTGTTACATTTTTATGGTGTTGGCAACAATTAAAGCAGACGCATATAACACTTCCTCACCACTTAACAGCGAGTTGGCGCGTCAACTACCGTTCCATAGTCCTGTCATTGCAATTCACATTCACTGTTCGCACATATCCGTTACACACAAACACATTTGTCATCGTAAATATGCATACATATATCCTTTGCGACCCATATTTCGTCACACGCACAACTCAACTTTCGCGCTGCCGGCTGCTCGGCACTTGGCTTTCAATTTAAAAATATTATTGCCGCATGACAGTTAGATGAGCACGTGGAGGAAATAGCAGTAATAAAGCGGAAAAATTTTTATGTTCTTACTTTTTTTTTGTTTGATTTTGATTCAATTTGGCATGCAGCTATAACATAATGACAACAACAAAAGCAACGCACAAATGCTTAAACTCAGAGGAATAAAGCTTAAAAGGAAGTAGAATTTTTAACTTGGCGTTTGTAACTCAAATCTTCGTCTTAAAGTGTTGCTCTTGTTAGTATATTTTTATGTGGCGTTTAGTATATATGGTTGATTTGGTTTCAACACAACCACAATCAGCATTCACCTTGCGCCAAAGTTAGTCGCCACACGCTTAATTGTGGCTTGACTCTGCTGAGAGCTGCTTAGCGCCGCTATCATTCAATTGTGTGCAATTCGCTGCAACAATGCAATTGTGTGGGCAAAGTTTGATTGAAAAACTTTACAATGGCGTTGGGCGTGTTGTGTTTGCACAAAGTGGGGTTGAGTGAGGCACAAAGTGAGGTTAGTTTAGAGAGGTTAGTGAGTGCATTTGGTGCGTGCGTTTCAAGCAGTTTCTGATTATTTCCATGTTAGCTGAGATTGGCACTTGTTTTCGGGGAAATAACGGTTGAGTGCATCTTAAGGGATTTTCCTTCTAATTTCTTAGAGCGAACACAGAGCGCAAAATGTAAAATTTTATTTAAAAATTCTAAAGAAAAAGATAATTAACTTTAATTAAATTAAAAGCAAAAAACTTCCACTGTTGACGAGAGAAAATTGGCAACATGGCGTAATATCATTTGCATTGCTTAGAGGGACTAAAATTGCGATAACTCTATAAATAATTATGATAATATGCAAAATGGTTTTTATACCATTGCAGATCACAGTGGTCTTTTAGCTTTCAGTTAATATTATATTCAAGTTACTTAAATTTAATTTTTTGAAAATTATTTCATATCGGAAGTGACCGAAATCGAGCTATATCTTGACATAACCAAGCAATAAAAGCAATTCTATATTGATCAGTCCACAAGTTAACGAAATTCTATTTGGATTATTGTCCAACACAACGTTACGAACCTCACTAAAATTGTTCAGATCGGACCTTTATAACATACAGCTGCCTTGTTTGGAAAATTGGCAACATGACGTAGGGTATAGTCATTTAAGCATTCAGTCAATTTAAATTTATGTTAGTTAAATAAGAATTTTTTGAAAATTATTTTATATCGAAAATAATAGAATTCGAGCTATATCAAGACGTAACCTTCCCCCACTGAACTCTGTATCGATCGGTCCATTATAACATGCCATACAAACTGAACGATCAAACTTAAGTCCTTGTATAGAAAACTTTTTTATTTGTCGAGATAAGTTTATGAAATTCCGCATGGATTATTGTCCAAGGCATCGCTACAATTCCCAAACAAATTGTTCAGATCGGGCCACTATGACATATAGCTGCTATGTAAACTGACCGTTCAAGGTCAAATTCTTCTATAGAAAAGTTTATTATTTGTCGAGTTATCTTCACAAAATTTGGCATGGATTATTATCTAAGGCAATAGTACATTCTCCGAATAATATAATAGGTCGCCATACAAACTGACTTCCAAAATCAATATAAAAATCTTTGTATACCCTTTAATGCTATAAGTTATGTTACTGTGAAAGCTTCTATGCAGCCGAAGTTAACATTTTTCCTTCTAGTTTTAATTAATATAATTCTACACAATCAAATATTTTTTTCCTTATCTTTTTGTCTTTCATTCTCATTTTCACACGCTGTCTTAATTTTATTAAGAATTTCACTACAATTGTATTCTTAGTAATGCATTCCACTAATTCCCAAACCGTCACTCAACAGCTCTTGCTATTGCTCTTAAGCGCACTTCATCGTGACACCGGCCAATACATCATCCGCAGACTTTCAAAGCCAAGGCCAAGTTGAATGTATTGGCTGTGAACCCTCAAAGTCGACAGCTTCTTTTTCATCTCGCATTGAACTCAGTTATTCGACACCTCTAAATGTTTATTTTATAGACAATGAAAATGAAGATATGTGTGTGGTGGAAGAAGCAGCACAAGCAACGCATACAACTCTCTCTCCCTCTCTCTCTCTCAGCGTAAATGTTGTCTATAAATAATGCAATAAATAAACATTTCGAGTTTTTATGTGCGACGCTAAAAGGATTACCTAGTTATTATTGACACTTGCTTTGCTGTGTATGTGTGTGTTTGTGTATGTTGAGGCAAAAGCATAAAAAGGCCACAAATTAATGGAAATAAAATTTCATCACCTGCTTTAGTCAAAATCAATCGTGCTGCCTCCGAAAAACCCGCCCTCAAGTCACGTCTCACAAAATTCGTCTGTTCGTGTGTGTGTGTGTGAGTCTGCCCACTAACGGTGCATCAATCAAACAAATTGAATGGCATAGAAGACGCAAGACCAGTTGATGGTTTTGTGGGAGTGAGGTACACTAGTTTTCACCTGTGCTAAGACACATTGGCTTATAAGCAAACACACACGCACGCAGACACACATAGATTCATACTCAAGCACGTATGTACATACATACATATGTACATACACACATATACCAAATTAACAAATGGTCCATAAGCAAGCATGTGTATGTGTGCGCGTTTTTAAAGTTTGTTGTATACATCAGCGCCGGTCTGACTGACAACCGGATGACAGCCGCTTGTTGTTGCATGTTCTTGTTGTTAGCGGCAAGAAATATTTTGCTGTAAACAATTTTCAGTTTGTTTTATAATTCTTCTTCTGCAAATGACTGCAATTGTCCTTCTAACTAGAAATCGTGCTGTCCGATCTGTATTATGCTATAAGCTCACACTAAGCGCCCATGTGAGACCTTAGGGCGCTGGAATTTGCTTGTAATTAAAATGCGTTGATATGCAAATAAATATGTGTATGCACAGAGATATGTATGTGTGTGTGTGTTGTATTTGTAGGTATGTGCTAACATGTGATAAGAAAATTTTTCATTTCCGTTAGAGACAGACGCTGGTGAGCAGAAGGGTTCACATAAATTGTTGACAGCAAACCATCCAAGCGTGGAAGCTTTTTTATGCTGTTGGGAATTATAATTGAAGGAAATTTTAGTTGTCCGTTGAATGTATTAAAGTAATGATTATAAATAGTATTATACGAGGTATGACAATTAAGTAATGAGACTGATTCCATAAAAACCGTATATTTGCAAATTATTCTACAACTCTGCCTCCCCCTTCAAAGTAGTCTCCTTGGACAGCTCTACAGCGATTCCAGCGCCTTTTCCATGCTTCGTAACATTTCTGGAACGCTTCGACTGGGATGTCCGCGAGTACGCTCGTCATGGCCGCCTGGATGTCCGTAATCGACTCAAAATGGGTTCCTTTGACCACCGATTTTGTTTTAGGAAACAAAAAAAGTCGCAGGGTGACATGTCGGGCCGAGGCGACAGTTGCAACACGGCGATCCCTTTAGAGGCCAAATACTGGGCCACGCTGAGGGCGGTATGGCACGGCGCGTTGTCGTGATGAAGGATCCAGTTACGAGCGATGTCTGGGCGCACCCTGTTGACTCGTTTTCGCAATCTTGCGAGTACTTGGCAATAGTAGACTAGATTCACAGTTTTCCCCGGTGGAACGAATTCTTTGTGGACGATTCCACGGCTATCACAAAAGGCAATAATCATCGTTTTCACCTTCGACTTGCTCATGCGAGCTTTTTCGGGCGGGGGACGCGCGGAGACAAACATTGTGAGCTTTTGCGGTTGGTTTCCGGGTCTAAGAGCATTATCACCATACACTCTTACAATTTTAGCGAACGTTTCCGAAGCTGTTTCGCCCAATCTGGCGCAAAATTTTATCGCGACGCGTTGCTCTTGATTTCATTTTTCCATTTTCGTGACGAGCACTACAAAATACATATGTATATAGTATTTCGATCTGAGCGGTATCGTCGGATATTATAGGGTTCGAGGTTCCGAAAAAAAGACGGGAACAGTTCGAACTGTCATTTGTCCTTTACACTCCGATATATGTTGTTTTTTTTTTTAAGTAGCGAGAAGAATCAAAAACCGGAGTCTGGAACTTCAGTCCGCTAAACCTAACCCACTCCCAACTTCAGACTCTCACACGGCACCACCTGGTTAAGTGTTACTTCGTGAGAGTGATAAGACTTTCAAGTGTCCTCTATGGCACGGTCTGACAGACAACTACTCCGTTCTATATGCCTCAGTTTTGACAGTATTGGTTCTGTCGCTTCGCTGCAGCTTTCCAGTTCTCAGTGGCCTGACACATAAATGTCGTAAAATTTTTCCCCGTAAAACTGCCACCGCGTGTAGTTTTAAGTTTTTCTCTTGTACTTACAAAGCGAGGGCAATAAAAGAATACAAGCTCAGAGTCTTCAAAGCACTCTGAACACGTCGAACAGTTCGGAATAATGTCGTCATGGAATCTGTACATGTAGCTTTTAAGTAACCATGTCCACTTAGTGTTTGTGTTAGGTGGATATCCAGGGTCCCCATGTCGTCTGTCGATTCACAAATGGATGTCCGGCATCAGTCTGTGGGTCCACCGTCTTTTGAGTGATTTTGCTATCGCTGCTGCTATATTGTTAAGCTTTTGACTCTCTCTTCTTTTTTGGCTCCTATAAACGGCTCTGATAACTTGCCGTTCGTATTCGTCACCCTGGATGTCAATGGGCCTCATACTGGCTATTACTTCAGCAGTATCTCTAAAAATTGTTCGAAAAGCACTGATAACTCTTAGTGCCGACAGCCTTTGCACTGTGCTTATTTGCCTGGCATATGCTGTAATGCCTAGCGCTTGGATCCATATTGGAACCGCATATAACACAACCCATCTCATTACCTTTGCGAGTAAAAATCGCCAGCTGGAACGCACGCAGCCTTTATTTGCCATCATTCTTGATAAGGCGTTTAGGATTTTATTCGCTTTACCTGCAGTGCATTCTAGGTGATCCTTAAATTGGAGCCTTGAGTATATTATTACTCCCAG
Source organism: Bactrocera correcta (assembly GCA_027475135.1). Taxonomy (NCBI): domain Eukaryota; kingdom Metazoa; phylum Arthropoda; class Insecta; order Diptera; family Tephritidae; genus Bactrocera; species Bactrocera correcta. The sequence continues at coordinate 59,552,804 of CM050327.1, forward strand.
ATACTTTAGTTGCAGCTGTTAATGAATCTCACACTCCCCTTTCTCCAATTTTCTAGTACTTAAGCAACACTACTGGCTTTTGCTCAGCCAGTTCTAAACTCATTGAGGAGAACCATTGGCGCAAATTGCTTATGTGCTCTTTACATTTGCTCCAGAGATCATCTAGGTGTTACGCCACTGCTACCGCAATAAGGTCATCTGCGTATGCAATTAATTAAACGGCTTTCGGTTGGTGTCTCCTTAGCACCCCATCATACATTAGGTTCCATAGAAGAGAGCCTAGCAGCAAGACTTGCGTTACTCCACTCAAAATAGAGTAGCTCTTGGTGCTTGCATCAGTATTGAATAATAGTCGCCTGTTTTCAAAATAACTCAAATAATTTCCATGAGATATTGAGGAGGGCATATGTCATACAAATCCTTGATTATGTTTGCCCACTTTGCTGAGTTTTTTTTGTTCCTCTGACATATGTATGAACAGCTGATTGCAAGTAGTTCGAACTGTCATTTGACCTTTACACACAACCGATAAATGAACAGCTGATTGAAAGTTGAGTTGAGTAACTAAGACAACAAACTACTCAATTGAGTATTCAATTTATAAGATTGGTGAACTTGTGACTACAACTCTCGCAGTCTCATCTCTTTCTCTCTCCTAATTGAAACAATCTATTCCGCACTTTGGAAACCGAAACTTGTACAACAGAAACAACGCAAACAAACCTGTTTATTGAGGAATTACCACCAGGAAAACAGGAAAAATAATTAGAATTTTTTTAATATACACTATATAGTATATGTATTTGCGATATATTGACAAGGCATTACGCATTAATAATTCCAACTTTTTACACTGTCAACGCCCACATTCACAAAACTGAAATTTTTTACTTTAAAAGCCTGCAGCATCCATGGCGCACATTTGCTTTACTGTTTCCGCCGTAATTTATTTGCTTAGATTTATTGTTTTCTTTTTAATATGTCATGCAAAAGTTTTACCAAATTTTAAATTTTAAAAAATGTTTTGAGTTGCATTTTTTTTAAATTATTTTAAAAAATATTTTTTGCTTTATTTATTTATTTTTTTTTTTTTTGGTTGTCAATTTTTTTATTCTTTTTTTTTATTTCTTTTTCCTTTCTCACCTTCCTCTCTATGCGCTAATGATCATTAGCGAAATGCTTCTACGCGCTCAAACCACAAAATTTCAAAAAATGAATGAATTTGTACAGTTTGTTGGGCGGAAAATTATGAATGATTTGCTGGTAGAGTGCCGTTTGGCTAATGTTGGTTTGAGTAAACAATGGTTTCCGAATTGGCAGAAATATTATTTATTGCATTTTTTCACAAATTATTTATGAAATTTTTTTTTAATTTTTTTTAATTTTTGTTTTTGAAATTTTTCTAAATTTTTGTTTTTGAAATTTTTCTAATTTTTTTTTTTTGGTTTTTTTTTGCCTTTGAATTTAATTTTCTACGCATTTAGCGCGAGTGCCTTTTACTGTTATTACTTTCAAAATTTCGAACGCGAAATCATGCATGTTTTGCACGCTTGCCTTACCTCTCGTCTCGCCGCTTTAGTCCATCACTGTCTTATGCCTCATACTCACCACCTCTCTCCTTAAAAGCCTTTGGTCTTTTGATAAACAATAGAAGTCTCGAACATTTGTTTCACTTGTCTGCCAATAAGAGGAAATATCATTGTGCAATTTTTCAAAATCAAATTGCGAAAGTTTTCGAAGTGTAATAATTTAGTTTGCTTCCCTTGTGGGTGAACATAGAAAACAGGTGAAATAATAATTTAAGTATGTTACGCACATATCCGTTGTTTTGTAGTTTTGTATTCAATACGCTTTTCAAAAACATCGCGAATGGTTCTTACATCTCATGGAACTACAAACGAAAATGTTTTGACGCCGCATTTAATGTTGTTGGCTTACTTATATCACTAAGATTTGCTCCACAATGGATTTGACATAATCAGTTTGGACCCGAATCTTTGTCAAGTTAAGGTTCGTAAGTTCAGCTAAACACTCCAAAATCATGTTGGAAATTTTGTATGCCAAGAACAGGTTCCCTAATTTTTAGACTTTACATATACCCACAAGAAAAAGTCTAACGATGTGACAATACACGTTCTTGGTGGCCAATCGATTGGCCCACGTGAAATTTTCTGCTCACCGAAGTGTTCTCTCAATAAATCTGGTATAATTGAGTAGTGGTGGAAAAGAAATAGTAGTATATGGCACCAAAAGCAGAAAAAAATTAGACAACTTTATTGACGAAACGAACCATAAACTGGTATAAACACTATAAAAACTGGTATAATCAAAGAAGATCGAGTAATAAGTAGTTATAACACTTTAAACATTAAATAATACTAAAGACCTAGGAAATTGAGGAATCGAGCGAACGAACATACAACTGGTATAATAGAAATATATTAGTATAAACGTAGCAGATCGAATAAAAATAGTTTATACTCCAAGCTTAATATAATACTGAAGGTTTGAAAGTAAAGGAATCGACAAAATAACCGGTATAATGATAATAGATTCATAAATTGGTCTAAACAAAGGAAACCGAATAAATAGAGTTTATAGCACCAAAAGCACTTAGCAATACTTATGACCTTGGAGTGTGGTGAATCTAACAAGCAACTGGTATAATAGTAATAAAATGGTCTAATCGAAGGAGAACGAACGAAAAGTGTTTAGAATACCAAAAGCATTTATTGTTACTAAAGACCTTGGAAAGTGCAAATCGAACTAACAACTGGTATAATGATAACAGATTGATAGATTGGTATAAACAAAGGAAATCGAATAAATAGAGTTTATAATGCCAGGAGCACTTAGTAATACTAATGGCCTTCGAGTGCGGTGAATCTAACAACCAACTGGTATGAGAGTAATAAAATGGTCTAATCGAAGGTGAACGAACGAAAAGTGTTTAGTATACCAGAAGCATTTATTGTTACTAAAGACCTTGGAAAGTGCAAATCGAACTAACAACTGGTATAATGATAAGAGATTAATGGATTGGTCTAAACAAAGGAAATCGAATAAATAGAGTTTATAATGCCAGGAGCACTTAATAATACTAACGACCTTGGAGTGTGGTGAATCCAACAATCAACTGGTATAATAGTAATAAAATTGTCTAATCGAAGGAGAACGAACGAAAAGTGTTTAGAATACTAAAAGCATTTATTATTACTAAAGACTTTGAAAAGTGCAAATCGTACTAACAACTGGTATAATGATAATAGATTGATAGATTGGTCTAAACAAAGGAAATCGAATAAATAGAGTTTATAACACCAAAAGCACTTAGTAATACTAATGGCCTTCGAGTGCGGTGAATCCAACAAGCAAATGGTATAATGATAATAGATTAATAGATTGGTCTAAACAAAGGAAATCAAATAAATAGAGTTTATAACACCAAAAGCACTTAGTAATACTAATGGTCTTCAAGTGTGGTGAATCCAACAAGCAACTGGTATAATAGTGATAAAATGGTCTAATCGAAGGAGGTGGAATAAAAAATGTTTATAACACCAGAAACCTTTTGTAATACTGAAGACCTTGAGGAGTGGCAAATCGAACAAACAACTGGCATAAAGTTATAAAACTGGTATAATTTATACCACTTCTATGAGTAATACATAAACTTTCTTATATATGTAGAATCCAACCGAAAAATATTGTTGCAACTCTTTTGCTACAAAAAAGTCAACAGAACTCGTAGCTAACAGGGAAATGGCGAATCGAAGACGCCTAAAGCAATTATAGTAAACGATGAATTTTCCATGCATATTTTGTTAAATTTTTTATTTATCGCTTGCCAACAAACGCACACACAAAGCGCTCGCCATAATTCGTAATAAATCTGCAGCCGCTGGCAGCACGCCATTATCCAACGCTGTGCGAATGAATGATGAATTAAAAGCACAAGTACTTACTTTGCCACCAGGATGTTTTTATTATTGTTACACGCGTATTTTCTTAAAAACAACAAAATACATACATAAATACGCGAATAAAAAAAAAAAAATAAAATATGAAAATGCGAAAATAATATTTAAAAAAATGCATATAATAATAAAAATATTCAATTTGCTTACTGAAAAATATTGAATTTCTCATTTGTTTGTTGATACAAGTAGGTGTGCATGCAAATAAACAATTGTTATTGTACACAAATGCAAGTAATAAAGCAATGAACTTCGTGGCGAAGTAAACGGCACAAAAAAAGAACAGCAACAAAACTAAAATGAAAATAATTATAAAATTTCATTGTGCGATTTTGCGATTTTGCGCTTGGTTGTGTCCTACAATCCATTAACGGCTGCTTGCTTTATGACCATAGTGTTGACAGCTTTGGCTGAGCAAAAAATTGCAAACGCTTCTGCAGCGCACTGGCGTGCATTGCAAGTGAGGCCAAGGTGACTTGCATTGCGATGTTCCGAAAAATTGCAATTGCCGAAATTTTTACTATTTCACTGTCACAAGTAAATGATCAGGTGTTGAGAGAGCGATTCAGTCCTTGTGGCATGCGATAAGTAGGTTTCTACATACTCGTACATACATATGTATACATTTATGTAGAGGTATTGATATATAGAACAAAGACATGTTACTCACTACTTTACAGGGTTCTAAGTTAGCCTTTGAATGGATTCTCGTTCTCGAGCATGTGCAAGCACTTGAAGTCTACGAAACCTTATTGGAGGCAAGGCTTTGCTGTCAGTCATTCGAAATATTGTAAAATACAACTTGAGTTTTCTCACAGTTCCCAACTTTTTCAGCTTTCTTTCTTCTTTTTTCTTCAGTTTTCACTAAGCGTTTCCGATAAGGGTTCCAAAACGATACCAAAACAAAAAAAAAAAAACACGATAAAAAAAACCTAGTTTGTGTTTCATCTTAAAACTCATTCAACGTAATGTTTCCGTTTGCTATATTACCACTGGTTATTTAATGGTCTTCCGACAATGAATTATATTTTTATATAAGGTGCGTTCCAAAGTAAACAGGACTTTGAAAAAAAAAAAACACAAATGGGTTTTTTGGCAAAATCAATTTATTTTATTCAAAATAGTCTGCTTCTATTTCAATACATCTTTTTGCACGGTCCAAAAGCATGTCGAACGAGTGTTTTAGCTCGTTGGCCGGTATGGCCGCCAGTATGCCGGTGCAAGCCTTTTGAATGGCCTCTACGTCTTCATAACGCTTTCCTTTCATGAGCAAATGCATTTTTCCGAAAAGGATAAAGTCGCACGGTGCCATATCAGTTGAATACGGGGAGTCGTTAATGGTTAATTAATTAATTTAATTTTTTGGTCAAATAATCGACCTTCAAATATTAGAATCTGAGCAATTTTTGGTCGTCAGCCAATTTGTGCGGAACAAACCGTGCGCACACCTTTCGTAAGCACTAATGTTCGGTCAAAATGCGATAAATCGATGTTTTTAGAGATTTTCAATTTCATTTCCATGAATTTAAATGATGATTTCGGCTGATTTTTGATGAATTCACGCAGAGTTTCGAAGGAATTTCCGGTGATTACGGATTTTGAGTGGCCCACAAGTTGATCGTCATTTATGTCCTCACGACCACTTTGAAAACGTTGAAACCACTCGTAGACTATACTACGGAATAGGCAATAATCGCCAAAAACTTGTTTCATCAATTGAAACGTTTCGGTAAAAGTTTTACCAATTTTACAACAAAATTTAGTGTTGGTTCTTTATTCGAAGCTCATTTTCGCACCGATAACACAAACATACTGACACTTAAAACGCAATAACTTCACTTCCAATCGATGAAATGTCATGAAATTCTCACTGAACAATCGATAAAGACAGAAGATTCTAACGCACCAGTTGACTTATATTATAAGACTTACATTATAAGGCACCACCAGGTGTCGCTAATTTCAAAAATTCCTGTTTACTTTTGAAAGCACCTTGTAGTGCACACTTGCTGTGTCTCAAATTCTATTTTTTCGTCTTAAATGTAATTTTTTTAAGTTTATGGAGATTAAACTCGCAAACTCGAGTTTATTACCCAGTTTTTTATAAATGGAGTTTAAAGTTTAGCATAAAAACATTTTCATTAACACCTTTTATGAGTAATTTTTTAGTGTTTAGGGTAAAACTTGCAAACTCGAGTTTATAGATCAGTTTTGTGTAAATGGAGTTTGAAGTTTAGTAAAGCAAATATTTTACTTTAACTAATTTTTCGTTTCATATTCTTCCATTTGAAAATTGTTGAATTTTTTGTGGTCATAAAAAATGTGATAAACTCGAGTTAAATAATAATTTTAGACTTTTCCGTTCAAACATGTTGTTTAAAGTTAAGAAGTCAAAGACTTTCCTTTAACTCGCAATTATTTGGTGTTTATGGCGTGGAAACTCGCAAACTCGAGTTTATTGACCATTTTGTGTAAATGGAGTTTGAAGTTTAATATATTTTAAATATTTTACTTTAACTCATTTTCAGTCTCATATATAACTTTTCTGTTTGAAAAAATTTATCAAAAAAATTTCGTGACAAACTCGAGTTAAATAATAATTTTAGTCTTTTCCATTCAAACATGATTTTTAAAGTTAAGAAGTCAAAAACTTTTCTTTAACTCGCAATTATTTGGTGTTTAGGGCGTGGAAACTCGCAAACTCGAGTTTATTGACCATTTTGTGTAAATGGAGTTTGAAGTTTAATATATTTTACTTTAAATCATTTTCAGTCTCTTTCTGTTTGGAAAAAATTATCAAAAAAAAATTCGTAACAAACTCGAGTTTAATGATAATTTTTGCGTTTTTGCATTTAAACGTCATCTTTGAAGTTAAGAAATTACATATTTTACTTTAACTCGCAATTTTTTTGAGTTTGTGGAAGCACAATTTTTTAATTGAACAATCCGGCATCACTGCTGACATTTTGTTAGTTCTTTGCTTTCATTCATTCATAGAAATGTCAGTTTTTTCTTAAACACCTCAAGAAGAATGCTTCACACTTATGCCTGAACTCGAGTTTACGGCTCATTTGAAGCATGATAAGTAAGAAACTCCGCGTTTCAGCGATGATTGAAGGTACAGAGCAAACGAATCTTAACGAGTTCCACCTTTCATTGTTCTGGCTAAAAATTTTGATAAACAAAAAGTTATTTTTAAAATTATTTCTCGCTTTCCTGAAATTCTTAAATCATTACTCTTTTCTGCAACTACACTTTCTAGTGATTTCAGCCAAAAAAAAAAAACAAAAAAAAAATCGAAAAGAACGCAACTTACTTGTCATCAATTTGTTTTCTCTTAAATATCTACTTTATTTGTTTTCCAGCATGAAGTGCTGTTTTTTAAATAATATTATTTTTAAGTGTTAGAATTTCCCACGAAATGTCCAATCTGTGTTGTTCCAAGAAAATTTTCTACATTTTTTCGTTAATTGTACATAAATACCGTTATTCACTCACGCCTTATTTTATTGAAATATGCAACTGTCAACCCGCTCATTAACAGCGCTTTGCTGTTTTCACTTTTTATTTTCTACTTTTTGATTGACAAATCGCATACAACAAATTAACTCAGCCGTGGCATTATCAAACGAATATAAATGCCATATGGATGTGTGTAGATATGTATGTTTCTTAGATTTTCTGGGGAACCAAGAGAACATGAAGCATGTGTTATATGCTTCGAAAAGTTATTTTTAATAATTTTTGTTGAATTTAAAATAAATAACGTGGTCTTTATTATTGCTATTCATGAACACTACTTAGATCGGACCACTATAACTTATAGCTGCCATACAAACTTACCGATCGAAAGTAAGTACTTGTATGGAAAACTTTTTTATTTGAAAAGATATCTTCACGAAATTTAGCATAAATTATTGTCCGAAGCAAGGCTACATTCTCCTAACAAATTGTTCAGATCGGACCACTAGAACTTATAGCTGCCATACAAACTGACCGATCGAAAGTAAGTGCTTGTATGGAAAACTTTTTTATTTGAGAAGATATTTTCACGAAATTTAGCATAAATTATTGTCCGAAGCAAGGCTACATTCTCCTAACAAATTGTTCAGATCGGACCACTAGAACTTATAGCTGCCATACAAACTGACCGATCGAAAGTAAGTGCTTGTATGGAAAACTTTTTTATTTGAGAAGATATTTTCACGAAATTTAGCATAAATTATTGTCCGAAGCAAGGCTACATTCTCCTAACAAATTGTTCAGATCGGACCACTAGAACATATAGCTGCCATACAAACTGACCGATCGAAAGTAAGTGCTTGTATGGAAAACTTTTTTATTTGAAAATATATCTGCACAAAATTTGGCCTGGATAATTGTCTGAAGCAACGCAACAATCTCCGACAAATTTTTTCAAATCGGACCACTATAACTTATAGCTGCCATACAAACCGACTGATCAAAATCAAGTTCTTGTGTGGAAAACTTTTTTATTTGCAAAGATATCTTCACGAAATTTGGCATGGATTAATTTCAAAGGCAACGGTATAATCTCCGAAAAAATTTTTCAAATCAGACCACTATAACTTATAGCTGCCATACAAACTGACCGATCGAAAGTGAGTGCTTGTATGGTAAACTTTTTTATTTGAAAAGATATCTGCACGAAATTTGGCATAGATAATTGTCCGAAGCAAGGCTACAATCTCCTAACAAATTGTTCAGATCGGTTCACTATAGCATATAGCTGCCATACAAACTGACCTATCCAAATCAAAATATAAATCTTTTTACACCCTTTGATGCTATAAGAAATGCACCTGTGTAGGGTATTACAACTTCGTTGCAGCCAAAATGTGTTTCCGCTTTCTATAATATAAGTACGTATAACAATATGGCAGCACCCTTTTTACCGTTGGGCAACATTCATGCATGCGAACTAACCTTGAATATTTTTATATTTTCTATTATTTGCTTCCAGCTGATTTTCATTCTCGTGCTTTCCTTTCTTATGGTGTTTCTATTGTTGGTTTTTGCGTTGCTTTGCTTTTCGTTTTTTTCTATTCTTTTCTGTTTTTCTGTTTTATTCCTCGCTTTTAATGCCACACCATACACCATTTGAATGCGCATTCATATGAATGATCCACCTTTATTGTTGTGCTTGCCACATTCCTCATCGCCATTTGAAATAACATAACTTTGTATTGAGCGCAGACACAATTTCTCAAGCACTTGCCTACATAAATAGATACATTCGTAAAATACGTGTATATTTTAGTGGAACAAATGAAAATGTTTATTTGAAGTTTTTTTTCCGCAGAATTTGCTTTATTCCACACATATGGCCACAATTCGATTTCGATTTCAACAGTGTTTCGCCGCGGCGGGCATCTGCATTTTGCCTGGACATATTGCAGACCAAGCGTGTTGTGTGTTGTCTCACAGCCGCCATAATTTGTTGCCACAACGCAGCGACTTACTTACCTCCACAGAACCGCCACAGCTGCTGTTCGGCCGCCTTGCCTCCCTAACTTTGCCGCAATGGTCGGTTTATAATTTTTTTTTTTTTGTATTTTTGTTTGATTTCTAATATTTTTGTTTGATTTGTTCATCGGTTCATCTCTCGTTCGTTTGATAATTGTTAGTTGTTTTTAATTATTAGTGTTTTTGTTTTTTTTTTTATTTTTTTTTTTTGTTTTGTTTCATCCACATTACATCTACATAGCTCGCTTTCTTGTCTAAATTCTGTTTGATTTTGATTTACACCTGAACATTTTTGTTTATTCAAACACATGTGCTCTTTGCTAATACCATGAATTTGGTGCACTGTGATTCTCATATGTAAATATGTAAATATATTTTCAGTTTCTTCATGATTTATTTTGTATTTCTTTCTTCAATTCCACTCCCACTATTTTATGCGTAAATTTCATTTTTTTTCTTATTGTTTGACTCCTCGGCAAAGATCTGAGCACTATGTATTATTACACAACCTACTCACCCACTTAACACAAGTGCCTAATTAAGCGCTTTAATTAAACTTAATTATACATAAATTTCCACCGTCGATTGGTTAGCTTGCAACATCTCAACGAAATATGGCTACGGTGAGATCTCCCAATGATTTCAACATGCCGACAATGTTTTTGAGGTGCTCAATGTATACATATGTTTCTTAAAGCGTACTCCACTTGATTTAGGTGAATTGTGGAATTGTGTTAATAGTGGCTTCCTTCGACCTACAGCTGCCAGAAACAGGAACTATTATGGCGAAACTTCTATACTTTCTGCAAGAAGCTTTGTCTGTAGAGTTATGGTTCTAAGAAGACGGAAATTCCAAAGCAAAGTGTCGTAAGAAAATATCTATCACGTGATAAATATTCAGATATTGCAGCGTCTTTCGAATAAATTGCTTAGTAACAGTGCATGCCGGTACCTACTCGTACTTCCGGATAGAGTTTTTATTTTCAGCGAGGAATTGTGCTCAAACTTTCGAAACAGTTGGTTGAAGAGAAGAAAGCTTTCAATATGTTCCAGTGTTGTCATATCATCGCTAACCTAACCTAAATTTTTGAGATTTTTCTTATCTAATATACGAATATATTTCGTACATTCCTGCCGTATCCGTTAGCAGTGAAGATTTAAAAATTCGATCTAAAATTAAGTGAGTTAATATTACTAATGAAAAAAATGGTGGCAGTCCACTAAATCATCTGCTTATTTATTTGTCTGTATGCCATGTTCCAGTTAGAACGATCTGCTTCCTCATAAGAAATGACGTTTTTTCGTTATTTAGTAAAGTTTCTCCAGTAAGATGGCAACTCCTTAAAGGTGGCAACCCTTCTCAAGAATATTTGAAATATAGTATATGTTAAAGCTTTCTAGTCTGTTGTCCGTATGGTTATAATTGATAGTCTTTTAGTTTAGCTGGAACAAAAAATTGATAACTGGTGGCAACCCTTTTCAGAATATCTTTCTGAAATAAATTATCTTGAATGACTTTTGTTTGATACTAATCTAGATATAATTTCTTTGCTTTATAAATTTTGGAAATTAAAATTCTGAAACAAGTGGCAACTCAATAATATTATACTAGACTTATTCATATTGTAATATTGCATTGACATAAATTATCTTGAATGACTCTTAGTTGATAGTCATCTTGCTATAATTTCTTTTCACCATATATATTGTGAAATTAAAATTCTGAAAATAGTGGTAACCCTTTAAAAAAAATATTTTCCATATACACACATAAGTATTATTAAAAGTTAACAACCTTTTTCAAACTTTAAAATCTTATCTTTAAAAAATTATTATCAAGTGGCAACTTCCTTCAAAATTATCTCTTGCCAAAACTTATCTTAAATCATTTTTATGTATATAATTTTGAATTAGTTTCTTTGCCTTATCCTTTTGTAAAAAAAGAAATTCTCAAACAAGTGGCAACACTTAAAAAATAATTATAATGTTTTCATAATACATACAATTATTTGTATCGTAATGGTTTATGTGTAAAAAAAATTGTGAACTGGTAGCTAAGAAGAATTATTAACAAGTGGCAACCTTTTTTCAAATTTATTTTTTTACATAAATTTTCTAAAATAACATTCAGGTATACAATTTGAAATAATTTTTCTTGTCTTAAACATTTTGTAAAAATAAAATTCTCAAACTAGTGGCAACCCTTTTAAAAAACAATTTTTCATATATTTTCATTTTGCAATAATGTATTTATTTTTATCGTTATTTGTTATTTGGTACAAAATTATTAACTAATGGCATCCTTTTCTAAACTTATCTTAAAAAAATTTTTAGCAAATGGCAACCTTTTTCAAAGTTATCTTGTATCATAAATTACTTTAAATTATTTTTTTGTATCAAATTTTAAAATAAATTGTTTGCCTTAAACATTTTGCAAAAATAAAATTCTCAAAGTAGTGGCAACCCTGTAAAATGTATATCTATTTTTATTTTCTTATATATACTATATTCGTATTCACGCATTTATTTGTATTATAATGTTTTATGTGTTAAACAAATTATTAAATGTTGGCAAGTCAACTTACTTTAATAAAAGTTATTAACTAGTGGCAACTCTTTTAAAATATTTTTTCAATCTTAAAATTTTGATTTGATACCGATATAGAAAATAAATTGTAAGCCTTATCATTCTCATAAAATAAAATATAAGTTTTTGAAAAGGTGGCAACTCTTTGAAAAAAATTATATTTTTCTCACTGTAATAATGCAATTATTTTTACAGTAATGTTTTTTGTGTTAACCCTTTTCAAATTTACTTTAAACAAATTACTAACTAGTGGCAACTCTTCAAACTTATCGCCAACCCTAAAATCGTAGAAAGAGACCCCATATAGAAGAAAAATAGTAAATCTTATCGCTACAAAATGAATACAAAGTTTTTAAAAATTCATTTTTTTAAAAAGGTGGCAACACTTTTTAATTTTATTTTGCATTTTAAACTAGCTTGAATGTTTGTAGCGCTATTTTTTGTTTTTAATTTTTCAACTCCAATATTTCACTCAAGTGGCAACCTTTTAAAATGACATATAACTTTACGCAGCTCTGTTGCTCATTCTGATACGGCCTACACTATGTACATACATATATACAATTACTTTAAATAAGTTCCACAGAATTTAGTATCACGTGCCTTGCTTTAATATTTGCTCTTTACACAAATTTAGTTTAAAATTTAAAATATCTTCCTTTCTCTTGATTTTAAGGTTTCAAAGTACTAAGTTAGACAATTTAATAACTGTAGGGGGTGTATACCACACTTTGGCGCGACTCGCTTTCCGTATCTCGCTTGGTATCTCCTAAGTGCTCGCCAATAACTGAAACTTTTTTTATGTTTTCTTTAAAATATTATTCACACCGCAATTTCTACCCCGCACTGCTCACAAAGTGTCTGCGTCTGCCTTGCACTGGCAATCGAATGCTTTTAAGGCGCTGCTTTGAAGCTCAAAAACTTAGAAGAATGTCACACCAAAGCGTAGTGGCTCATAAAACTCCTCCCCCAAGCTAAGCGCATTTTCGCAAAGCAAATGGAAAGATTTACTGTTTTATTGCGTTGAAGCAGAAAAGTGAGAAATAAAATGAAAAAAAATGTAATGAAATAAAAATTTTGCTACCAAACTCAGCTAAAAGCACAAAAACTCCTTCATTTGCTGTTGGCAACACTTCGTTTTACGTGCTGTTGTTTTTATTTTCGCTTTTCATTTTTTCTTCCATTTTTACCATTTTAACGGTGCATATTCAATTGTCTGTTGAACTTAAACAATACTTGATAATGTTATAATACTTTCTATGTTTTCGCTTGGGGAAAAGCAAAGCTCTAACCCTGCTAATTTCAGTTTTGAAAGCACTCATTCATACATTTATATTTTCTTGATCCTTTCCGCCGAAAAATTCGATTTTCACGCTTATTTCGCTGAAAGTATATATTTATATATATTTTAGGTTCACTTGTCTGTACTCGTATACAATTTATTTTTGCTAATTGCCTTGTTTTTTATTGCGTTTTTTCCCAAGCGCCAACTTCCGAATAAAAGCTTATGATAAATCATGATAAATCCACAGGTTTAACGCTTACAGTTGAAAAACATCGGAACAAAATATTTCTTCCGAAAAAGAAATTAGAAAAAATTTAAATTTTTATTTCGATTTATTTATTTTATTTTTTTTTTGTCTTATTCTAAATAAATTTGTCTGCAATAAAATTTGCGCTTATCAAACTGAATAAATATTTTCGTGGATTTTAAATTTTACTTAGAAGCTTAATTATAGCTCCATAACGGGGTTTTCAATAAGAGCGCTACAAAAGAGATATCAATGAAGTTCTTTTATTCCTTTGAAAGTAGATTCCATGCCATTATGTATGGAACTCGATTTCTTTTGTATGACCACCACGGGCACGCTTGCAGAAGTCTCGACGCTGAACCTAATTTTCGACAGTTTTCAAGCATAAATCGGCTGATTCTGCTGCAATTTCATAGTTCATATTCGTACGAAGTTCATAAATTGTCACAGGCTTGTTGGCATAAGCCGTAGACTTGACGTAGCCTCACAGAAAAAAGTCTAACGTCAAATCACACGACCGAGGCGGCCAATTGACTGGACTATTTTGTCAGACAACACTTTCACCATACTTGGTTTTTAATAAATCTATTGTGACATTCGCTGTGTGGCGCCATTCTGTTGGAACCACATATTGTCCAAGCCCATAGCATGCAATTCAGGCCAAAAATATTCGGTTTCCAATTCACAATAAAGTGCCGGTCATGATCATCACGAAAGAAGTACGATCCAATGACGCCGACGTATTTTTTTGGAGATGCAGTGGTGTCTCTTGGACGACGTCATGGAGATGCTTGAAAACGACGTGTAAAACACTTATTAGGGTCTTTTGACTCCGAATTTCAGTAGTAAATTTCAATATTTTCAACTCGCTGTTGGATTGTATATCTTTCCATGATGAAATGACAAGCCTTACTGAAGAGAAATGTCAAAAGAGCGGGGGAAAAAAAAATGGCGTCGTTTGCTGTCCCTATCGGTCTATTTTTGGAGTGGCTTATTGAAAACGCTATATATCTAGTACATTAATTATTTTACAAAAAATAACGGTAAAAGTTTTATCGAAAATAAATATAGTTTTTCGGGAACGCATAACAAATTTAATGTACCTCAAATCAAGCAGTAGTAAAGCTCTTTAGCTTTAAGGGGGTATTCTACTCTAGAAATCAAATTTTGGGCAGTTTTTTTTTTGAATTTTATTTCAAAAAAAAACCAAAAATATTTTTACTTTTTAATGGTGTTTTTATTGATATCTTAAGAATGCAGAAAAAAAAAATTTACAAAAAAATATTAAAAATTAAGATAATCAGAGGGGGGGAAGAGACAGGTGTAAAAAAAAAATGGCGCATCCTGGTGACATTGATCCTGACTTTCCTGGTGGTCTGAAAAAAAAATCAAAAGAAATTCTTAATCAGTAAGGATGCTGTTATAGTCCCTAAATCAGAGAATACGAAAAAATAATTTTTGGGAAAAATGGTGACTGCCTGAAAATAAAAATAATTTTTACGCGTTTGTTTGAAATTCCTGAATTTTTTTTTAAATATTAAAAAAAAAAAAAAAAAAATTGACACGATTAAGGATTATAAGGAACGATAAAGGATTATATAAAGAAGATTCACACAAAATTTCAAAAAAAAAAAACAAAAAAAATAGTTTCGAGAAAAACGCGTTTAAAAGTGAGTCTACCTACCTACGGGGCTAGGTACTGAGTCACTAAAGTAACTGTAGCTCTTAAAATAATTTTAATTTTTAAAAATCCTTTGGAGGATATGTTCTTAAGGGTCTAAACTTTAAATATATCAAAAAACAAAAATCGAATTTTTCAAAATTCTAGAGTAGAATACCCCCTTAAAATGTCATAACTTTTTGTGCAACATTTAATAATGTTCATTTTATATTTTGTTGACCGAGCAGTGAAAAGTCTAAAGGCTTAATTTTGTCGTCATGTAGCCGTCTTCTAAGCCGCTTAGTTTTCAGCACAAAACCCTGCGCGCCGTAAGGTATGCTAAAGACTTCACATAAGCACGGAAAATACTCTCAATGGTACGCGTTGGCGAAGCATATTTGATCGAGCTGACAACAGCGCTGCTTAGCAACATAACGGTACAATTGTTGTCAGGTCATTTGCGGCAAACATAAAAGCACAGGACAATCAACCCAATATATTAAATATGTATGTATGCAAACAAATTTGTGTTTGTTTCTCTCTCCCTCTCTCTCTCTCTTTCTTTTGGTGACTATCTATGCGGCCGCTAAATGTCATTTTGTCTGTTTGTTTACAATATTTCAACGCGCAAATTATGTTGTTGCCAAAAGCGTGAATAAATTAAATTACATAGAAATTGTATAAGCAAAACAAGGCATGCTTTTAGGCGCTTCAACACCAATAGGCAAACACAGTAAAAATCAAAACGATTATTTGTTCAAAATAATTCCATTATCAACGTGGTCATCATAATAATCAGGCAATAATTTATGCAACATGTGCTCAGCGCCTATAGGTAGGCAACACACGCACACAGCAACATGTCTCTTTGTCTGTCTGGGGCTGCTGTGAGACTGTATAAACATTTTGACTGGAGTTGAGTGCGCCCAGCAGACTGACACAGTTCGCTGACACCGAGGCAGCATGCTTAAGGGCGCACAATAACAAACACACAGACATACATACATTTGTATTTATGTATGAAGGTAGTGCTTACCTAGTTACAGTTGAAAAATCCATGCAATAAAAAATTAATTGTCTACATTCGTGCCACAAATTAGGTCAATAACACGCAGTTTACTTATGTATGTATGTGATCATGTATGAGAATGTGTGTGAGTGTGTTCTTATACCTTAAGCAGAGTTTGTTAAGATTTATATGATATATTTTGAGATATCGATTTGAAACTTTGCACACGTCCTTTTCTAGCCAAGCAGCTGCTCATTTGTCGTAATCAGCGATATCGGACCACTATAGCATATAGCTGTCATACAAACTCAACGATCGGATTCAAGTGCTTATATAGAAAACTCTTTCATTTGTCAAAGTATCTTCATGAAATTCGGCATAGATTTTTAATTACAACACAGCTATAATTTCCGAAAAAAAAAAAATTGAGATCAGATGACTAAAACATATAGCTGCCATGTAAACTGCACGATCCAAAGCAAAGCCTTGTAGGAAAAACTTTTTTGTTTGCCGAGATACCTGCACGAAACTTAGTGTGTGTTACTGTTTAAGCCAGCCCTAAAATATCCCAAAAATTTTTCCAAATCGGGCCACTATAGCATATAGCAGCCATACAAACGGAAGCATGAAGTTCAAATTCTTGTATGGAAACTTCTTTATTTGTGAAGGGTATATTTATTTTATAACATTTTATGTTATAAAAAATGCAATCGTGAAGAGTATGACAGCTTTGGTGCCGTCAAAGTTAACATTTTTACCTCTTTTCTGCTTTTTTCGAAAATATGTAGCATACATTGCGGCGCAGTCACGGCTTATCTAATCAACTGACATATTAATTAAATTATTGACAAAAGCCGCAGACAGCAGGAACTGTCACTCACACAAATACAACTATATATACATATAAACTTACATATGTACATACACACTCTCACACACACATGTGATAGGCGCAGCGCCAATGTCACGTCAGTGGAAAATTATGAAAACTTTTCCATTTTCACTTCGCTGTCAATGGTTTTTTTTTGCAATATTACTGAAAAACCTAATGTAGTACAAAAACAACAAAAAATACAAAGCAAAAACAAAAACAAACTGCAAAATTTCCTAACAGCCACGCGTCCAATTAGTACTTAGCTCATCACCACATTAGTTGTATTTATATTGTTTTTGTTGTCTTTTCACACAGACATCGCCTGCGTTGTCATTGCGCTGTGGGCGCTCCCTTTCTAAGCGCTCCATTGTCATTTGCTGCTTTTGTTTTGTTTTTGCCCCTTTTTCAGTACTAAATGCTATTGACCGGATATTAGTTACAACGGCCAGAGGACACACACACACATGCACATCTGTCGTACTCTCAAATATTACTCAAATACAAATAGGCACGATAGACGCACAACAACTGCAACAATAACAAATAATAATCGACCTAACGCTTTTACTATAAAAACATATTTTATTTGTTCTTGTTTTTTGCGTGTTTGTTTGTGTGTGTATGTTTACAAGCGTCTCTGGCAATGTTGCTCGGTCATTGTTGACAGAAAATTGGTAGGACCTTTGATGCCTTGGCGTTGTCAACAAAAGCGATTAATTCCAACAACAATAACAACAGCAATTGCTTCACTTTAATTTTTTTTGTTTTTTTTTTGCATCTAGATATTCTTTGGTAGGGTTGCCAGCAAAATATTATCCGACGTTGCCACCTGTCCTCAAGAATATTTTTTTTTTAATTTTAAAAACTTGAGACAGGGTTACCACATCTATTTGAAAAAAACTCAAAATATCTAACGGAGTTGCCATCTGTACTCAAAAACCTTTTTTTAATTTTCTGAAATTTTTTTAAAACATAAAACAGCGTTACGATGAATATTTTTGGTTACAAAAAAAAACATATAAAAGAACATACATATGTATGTATGTATCTGACAAAGTTGCCACCCGTCCTCAAATATTTATATTTTTTAATTTTTTGAAAATATTTTAAAAACAAGGAACACCGTTACCATTATTTTTAGTTTAAAAGAAAAAATAAACCAAAATATCTGACGAAGTTACCACTTGTACTCAAATATATTTATTTATTTTTAATTTTCTAAAACTTTATAAAACTTCGAACAAAGCTATTTGGAGTTGATAAATGGTAAATGAAAATATCTGACAAAGTTGCCACCTGGACTCAAGTATTTTTTTTTTTAATTTTCTGAAACTTTTGAAAAAGTTGTGACAGGGTTACCCCAACTATATTTAGTAAAAAAAAAATATAAAATATATTTGACGAAGTTGCCACTTGTACTCAAATGTATTTATTTTTTTTTTATAAAAAATTTTAAAAATTTGAAACACAGTTATTTTTAGTAGAAAAAAGAAATAAATCAAAATATCTGACAAAGCTGCCACCTGTACTCAAGTATTTTTGTTTTAATTTTCTGAAACTTTTGAAAAACTTGTGACAGGGTTACCCTGACTATATTTAGTTAAAAAAAATTATAAATTATATCGAGGTTGCCACTTGTACTTAAGTCTATTTATTTTTTTTATTTAATGAAAAAGTTTAAAAACTTGAAACAGACCCTTTTTGAGTTGAAAAATGATAAATGAAAAAATCTGACAAAGTTGCCACGACTCAAATATTTTTTTTTTTAATTTTCTGAAACTTTTGAGAAACTTGTGACAGGGTTACCCGACTATATTTAGTAAAAAAAAATTTGAGTTGAAAAATGATAAATGAAAATATCTGAAAATGTTGCCACCTGTACACAAGTATTTTTTTTTTTTAATTTTCTGAAACTTTTGAAAAACTTGTGACAGAGTTACCCCAACTATATTTAGTTAAAAAAAAATTATAAAATATATCTGACGAGGTTGCCACCTGTACTTAATATTTATTTTTTTTTTTTTAATTTTCTAAAATATTTTAAAATTTTGAAACAGTTATTTTTAGTAGAAAAAAAAAATAAATCAAAATATCTGACAAAGTTGCCACCTGTACTCAAGTAATTTTTTTGTTAATTTTCGGAAACTTTTCAAAAATTTTAAACAAGGTTACCACAACTATAAAAATTGTAAAATATATCGGACGAAGTTGCCACTTATGTATACTTTTTTATGAAATATAAAAATTACAATCCCGCTATCTATCGCCTCTTCACTTCAAAATGCCAATACTTTTGCATTGAAACCAAACTTTCACTGTCAGCAATTATCATAAATGCATAAACTAGTTGAAAATATTGGCGCAAAACTATTTTTGTAATACGCGAGCGTAAAAATGGCCAAAGGAAAGTGCAAATATTGACTTAACTGCAATTCACAGGAAGGAGGGTGCCGTTAAGTGCAGCGCTTCTCGGCGCAGTTGACCTTAACCGGAATTATGCCACTGAAGGGTAGTATATCCAGGCAACAACAACAACAATAAATATAACAACAATAGCGCAATAAACGCTTGCAATAATAATGTGGCTGCCACAAAGCAAGCAACTGATTGCATTACGCAATCGCAATTGGCAATTATTGCACACGAAGTTGTGGGGGGCGCAAGCGTCTGGCAAGGAGTGTGCACGCTTTGAAAAGTATGGAAATCTACAGGAGCACCAGTGCGAGTGTGTATGTGTGACATAATTCATAGCACTTTCATCCGCTTCGTATGCATTTCATTGCGAAAGCAGCCAATACACTTGACTTCGTAACCTTAGCGCCAGTGTGTTGCTTATATGTGTGCGTGCAGGTTGAATGCATGTCTGTGTGTGTATCTTAATGGCAGGTTGCGCGCGTGTGGCTCTATCCTTATAAGCCACACATCATATTATTTGACTGGCGATACACATATCCACATACATTAGGGTGTACGTTATTTCTCATGTTGATTTCTTTTATGTAAAAATTTTAGTTTTAATTTCTGTTACCCTAGAATTAAACAATCTAACGTAAACAAGATCTGCATTTTTGATTTAAAACGTGCCTAAATCATTTTATTTCTTCCGTATATTTACCATTTTGAAGATTTCAGTTTGTATGACAGCTATATGCTATAGTGACTCGATCTGAACAATTTCTTCAGAGATTGTACTATAATCCTAGTCAGTAGTCCATGTCAAATTTCTGAAAGATATCTCGTCAAATAAAAAAGTTTTCCATACAAGCACTTGATTTCGATCGTTCAGTTTGTATGGCAGCTATATGCTATAGTGATCCGATCTGAACAATTTCTTCGGATATTATAGCGTTGCCTTAGAAAATAATTCATGCTAAATTTCGTGAAGATATCTCGTCAAATAAAAAAGTTTTCCATACAAACACTTGATTTCGATCGTCCAGTTTGTATGGCAGCTATATGATATAATAAATCCGATTTGACAATTTTTTTCGAATATTTTAGCGTTGCTTTGGAAAATAATCCATGCCAAATTTTGTAATGATAACTCGAAAAATAAAAAAGTTTTTCCATACTAGGACTTGAGTTTAATGGATCAGTTTGTATGGAAAGCTATATTCAAATAGTAAGTCCAATATCAGCGGTTCCAACAAATTAGCAGTTTCTTATGTGGAAAAATATATCAAAATTTCAGTTCGATATCTAAAGAAACTGGAGGGCTATATCGCGTATATAGAGTCATGGCAGACATGGCTAAATCAATCTCTCGACTCAGCTGATCATACCGAACATTAATATATATTTTTATGAGATATCTGACGTTTCCTTGTGCGCGTTACAAACTTCGTGGCAAACTTAATACCGATTTTAATTTTAAAAAAAAATCAACTTGGAAAAAAAAAGGCTCACCCTAATACATGTATAGACACTCACACTTCTTAAGCACATCAATACATGCCAAAGTAACGGCGTTATATGTGCTCCAGCGCCGCTAAGTAGGCCAACAGTCTTGAATTACCAGTAATAACACACACATGCACACATACATATGTACATACAAACACACACTTGTATGGCGAAAGTAAAGTAGTCAGTCTGACTTGCAGACTTGTTGTATAAATGCCAGCTTATGTTTGCATTACGTTTGCGACTGACACTTATTAGTGCGCGGCGCATTAGAGCAGCAGCCCAAGCAACTGTATGTACGTTAGTGTATGTGTCAGCGTTTGTATGTATGTGTGTGCCTTTGTTTCTATGTATAGCATTTATATGTGTATATGCGTTTACATTACACTATATACGTGTGTATGTGTTTATTTGCTTTGCAGCTGTATTGGGTCAGAGCAGACGCGGCGACAGTTGTCCGTCGCAGACATGGCGGGGTCACCGGGTTGCCACCTGCGGCAGTTGCAATGATTATAAAGCATAAATTCACCGTTATTTGTGTGTGTTGGTGACGGTTGTTGTTGTTGTTGTCGTTGACAAGTTCACTTCAAAACAGGCGCAGTCTCACAGCGTCATTGGCTATTGGCGGCGTCGTGCTGTGCTCTGAGGTCCTCAATTCGATCGACCGACCAGCCACTGACAGGTTTATGCAAGCGCCTTCTGCTGCCAGTGTCTTATCGCATATTGTTAGCAACAGGTTTGCGTTTACCGACGAGCGTGTAACGTTAGTAACGGTTAGTACTTGTGGTAATTGAGCAGTTGTGCAATATTTTTTTTTCTGGTTCATTCAAGACAAGGTCACATAATAATTTCGTTCGAAATATATATAAGGAAAGCCAAATATTAAGTGTGATTTGGAATTTAAATTGAAAATTTTAAATAAAAAATATTAATAAATAAAAATAAAATAAATATTAAACAACGCCATTATGTCATCAAATGAATCAGTGTAGTTCACCAAAGTGCTAATAAACGCAAAATATTATTGATAACTGTAAAAAGCAACTGTAGCGCACTCAATGCGCCCGCGAAAAGTGTAAAATCGCCAACAAAATGAAGAGTAAAATCCGTTATACGCGCAGCAAAAGCTTTAAGGAAATACTCGGCTATAATTATGACAAGTAAGTTTGACGCAGCAACGACAGTTTTGAAACCAGGGAAAAAATAAAAATTTTCACTAATTTAATTTAGTTTTGTTAATTAGTTGAAAGAGACTGATCCGTTCTATTTTAGATAACAGCTTACGAACGCAAATTAATTAATTAACTTAAAATTTTTTTTTTTTAATTTTTAATTTATTTTGTGTTAATTAGCATTAATTTAATTAAGTTTTGTTAATTAGTTTAGTAAGACTGACCAATTTTAGCTTCATGTGATAGCTCATGAACTGAAATCAAGGGAATTAACGTTTAAAATTATTCATAATTTTTAAAATTTAAATTTTTTCTTAATTATATTAATTAAATAAATTTAATTTAAATTTGTTAGTTATTTTAGTAAAATGATCTATTTTAGCTTCATGTTTACAGCTTTGAACTCAAAAATTAAATTTAAATTTAAAGTTTAAAAATTTTTTATAATTTTTAATTTATTTTGTCTTAATTACCCTTAATTTAATTAAGTTTTGTTAATTAGTTTAGTAAGACTGATCCATTTTAGCTTCATGTGATAGCTCATGAACTGAAATTAAGTAATTAACGTAAACTTATTCATAATTATAAATTAATTTTGTCTTAATTATATTAATTAAATTAATTTAATTTAAAAGTTGTTAGTTATTTTAGTAAAACTGATCTATTTTAGCTTCATGTGACAGCTTATGAACTCAAAATTAAATTTAAATTTAAAGGGAAAATTATTTATAACCATTTTTAAATTTTTTTTTGTCCCTTAAATTTCAAAATTAATTTTAAGTTTAAATTTTGTTAATTAGTTTAGTGAAACTGATCAATTTTAGCTTTATGCGACAGTTATGAAATCAAAAATAATTAATTGACGTAAACTTTTTTATAATTATTAATTAATTTTGTTTTCATTACGTTAATTAAATTAGTGTATTTTAAATTTGTTAATTAGTTTAGCAGGTATTTTAACCTATTTTTGCCATATCTGGCAGCTTTTTATATTTTTTATTATTATGAATTAATTTTGCCTTTTAAATTTCACTAATTAAATTTTGTAAATTACTTTAGACCTACTATTATATTTATTATATTTTAACCTTACGTGCCAGCTTATTAATTATTTAACGTGGTCTTATTTTTATTATGAATTAATTTTGCCTTAATTACCCAAATTAAATTAATTTAATTTTGTAAATTAGTTTAGTAGGTCTATTATATTTTAACCTTACGTGACAGCTTTTTAACTGAAATTAATTATTTAACGTAGTCTTATTTATAATTATGAATTAATTTTGCCTTAATTACATTTATAAATTAATTAAATTTAATTTTGTTAATTAATTTAGTAAGTCTAATCTATTTAGCCTTATGTGAATTGATTTAATTAATTAATTTAATTTCATATTATTTAATTTATTGTATTTAGACAAAATTTATCGTAACGATTATTCTTCAGTTATATAAATTAGTTGAGTTGAGTATAATTACTAATTTTTAGTAATTAAATAAAGTTAATTTACTTTCAATTATACTTCTTGGGAAGTTATTAACTTGAATTAATTTTCTAATTTTTACTTCATTTTTTTAATGAATAAGTTAATTTTAACGTTTCTTCTTTATAATTAAATTAAATTAATCTTGAAAAATGTCAGTACTTGTCTTAATCGCATATTAATCATTTTGATTTAAATTCAAATTTACTTGAATACCTTATTTAATTAATTTAAATTATTTCAATTTAAAAAAAATTTAATTTTTTTCTTAATTAATTTAATTATCTTAGGATAAGGTGGCTAAAATTTGTGTATAGAAATATTTGGGAATTTATTTTTTATAAAAAGAAAATTTAATTAAGTTAATTATAAAAAAACATAAATTAATTATAATTAATTTTTATTCTTTTATAGTGTATTAATTAACACTTATGTTATTTTTATAAAAGACATTAAACTTTTTTTAAATACCTTATTTAATTAAATTAATTTAATTTGTTTTGTAATTAAATTAAATTATTTTTGCATAATTTTATTACATATATTAGTCGCATATTAATTATTAATTTAAATTCAAACTAACTTAAGTATTTTAATTAATTAATTTAATTTAATTTTCATGAGAATTTTTTTTAATTAACTTAATTTTCCTAGGAAATGTTGCTAAAATTTCAATTTCAATTTACTTGGAATTAAATTATTTTAAATATATGCGTGTTGCTCACACAAAATATTGAGTCGAAAAAATTTTCTGATCATCGATATAAATACTATAAGCATTGTATACATATTTATAAATATCTAACATTTCCACAAATTAATTATGACTTTACTAATTTCTCTTGAATTTATTTCTCTCCCTCGCCAATTTAGCGATGAGCAAGCCGATGTTGGACTCTCCAATTCCAACTTCACCGCAAGTTCCAATTCTAGTCTTTCCTCCGGTGGCGGCTCTGAGAGTCCCAGCACCTCAATGGAACAAATGGGTGGCGCCGGTGGTGCAACCGCCACCGCCACCGGCCATCCGATTACACATCACCACAGCATGCACGCCCACCACACCACACCGCACCATCACATGCACCAGCACAGCCATCAGGACTCGTTTCATGGCAGCATTGGTGGCGGCTCGATGAACACCAGCTTTTGGGGCAGCAGTTTTGGTGGCGTCGGCAGCGGACAGCCCGGACAGCGACAATGGAATTTCGAGAGTGACGAGGAGGATGATCTCAACGAGGCCGATTGGAGTTCAAATGTCACGGCCGAACTATTGGCTGCGCTCACCGACGCGGAGAAAAAGCGACAGGAGATTATAAATGGTGAGTACCATGCCCAATAATATATATGCTACCACTTACATAACTAATAATTAAATTATAATAATAAATTATTCCGTTACTTTTGCAGAAATTTACCAAACCGAGCGCAGTCACGTGCGCATTCTCAAACTATTGGAGCGTCTCTTCCTCTTACCGCTGCAGGATAGCAGTCTGCTTACGGCAGAACATTTAACGCTCCTCTTCCCGCCTGCATTACTCTCGCTGCGCGAAATCCACACAACCTTCGAACAACAATTGAAGCAACGTCGCGTCGAACACAATCACGTGGTCACACATATTGGCGATCTGCTATCCGGCATGTTCTATGGCAAGTCCGGTGACGATTTATGCCAATATGCGCAACAATTCTGTGCGCGTCAACAAATCGCATTGGAGGCGCTGAAGGAGAAACGTCGCAAGGATGAACAATTGCAGAAGTTATTGACTAAGGCCGAATCGCATAAGGCCTGTCGACGTCTGCAGTTGAAAGACTTGCTGCCGGCGGTGCTGCAGCGTCTGACCAAGTATCCGCTGCTCTTCGAAAATCTGTACAAAGTGACGATACGCGTGGTGCCCGATGACCTGGCCGAGGCGGAGGCTATACGGTGTGCGCTCGAGTCGTCGAAAAAGATACTCGTCGATGTAAATCAGGCTGTAAAGACCGCCGAAGACACGCACAAGTGAGTACTATTTGCAATATTTTTTTTTTAATTTTACAACAATTGCGCTATTATTATATAAATAACACCGCTTTACGCCACTCTTACAGATTGCAAAACATTCAGCGGAAATTGGACAAATCAACCTTCGACAAGGATGAATTTAAGGTGCGCCTTACTATAAATCTACTCACTAGATTAGCTTCTTTAATGTTTTTCTTCTTTTTTTTCTGCGCAGAATTTGGACTTAACGCAGTACCGTCTCATACATGACGGTAGCTTGACAATGAAAAAGAATCCCAGCATACAATTGCACGGTCTACTCTTCGAGGATATGATTGTGTTGCTAACCAAACAGGTACTTTTCGCACATTCAACTTTCTTCCCTCAACATAAATTAATTTATATGTGTTTTCTTTTTCACCACAACTCAGGACGATAAATATTCGTTGAAATATTTGCATGCCCCACGCAACACTGAGGTCAATAATAAGCCCGTCAACCCCATTATGAGCATCGATTCAGAGACGCTGGTACGACAGGAAGCGGCCGACAAGAATTCATTCTTTTTGATTAAGACAAAAACATCACAAATGTTGGAGTTACGCGCACCAAGCAGTTCCGAGTGTAAAACGTGAGTACTCAGATTTTTTTCTTTATATGTGGAATAGTGATTTTTATCTACGAAGGCATTCAAAAGTAGCGGCGTTTGAATATAGCTGTTTGTTCTTGGCTCTTCAAAAGTCTGTACTTTTGAAGTCACTTTATTATGTTGAATATAATTGGAAAGAGAGCAAAGAGAGACTTCAAACTATTTTAGAAAATATTGAAGCATCCGTTGTTTGGTTATGTTTTTAGGTTATGTTTGATAGTGAAAGTTATGGTCATAGAATTCTTGTATATATTTTTAAAATCTTCAGAAGTTCTATTGTAACTCAGATTAACTGAAATGAACTTAACTTGACTAAAATTGACTAACTTGACTTAATTTGACTTAACTTAACTTGACAAAACTTAAATCAGCATAACTCAAATTGACTTACATAAATTAACTTATTTTCAATCCAATTTATAAAAAAAAAATTAATTTATAAAAAAAAATTAATTTATAAAAAAAATTAGTTTATAAAAACATTTTAATTTATAAAAAAAATTTAAGTTATAAAAAAAATTTAATTTATAAAAAAAATTAATTTATAAAAAAAATTTAATTTATAAAAAAAATTAATTTATAAAAAAATTTTAATTTATAAAAAAAATTTAATTTATAAAAAAAATTTAATTTATAAAAAAATTCAAATTTATAAAAAAATTTAATTTATAAAAAAATTAAAATTTGTAAAAAAAATAGAAAATTTAGGAATAAGTAACTCTTTCGAAGAAAAATTTACAACAACTTAGCTTATGGGGAGGTAAGGTTTTAAAGGAAAAAAAGGATATATTTGTTTTTTTTTTTTTTTTTGCGGCGACATAAGTAATACAATTTTATTAAATTTAATGGCATATTATTGTACAACTTTTTAAGCATATTAGACAAAATTTGCAATGAAAAATATTAATAAATAAGCCTGTGAGGGTGAATCTCCAGAAGCGCCTTGAAAAAAACTCGTTATGTATAACTCGTTACCGGATCATCTGAAACAAAAAAATTGATATGCGTTTTAAAGGTTTTGTATTTCTCGAGGTAATCAGAAAGAGTTTTTTTTTTTGTTTTTTTTTCTATTTTTTGCAGCATTTGAATGAAATTTTCGAAAGGATCGATTTAGTAGATTTTGAGTTCTAATGTTCACGAACTTCAAAAATAACGTTTTCGGGAAAGCGATTTTAAGTTTGACTATAATTGACTCAAAATTTGTACGCAATATTCTTACATATTGGTCGTTTAGAAAAAAAAAAATAAAAAAAAATTTAAAACCTTACCCTCCTTACCTTATGTCATGTTGCAAAAAAAAATCAAATTTATAAAAAAAAAATACAAATTCATAAAAAAAAATTCAAATTTATAAAAAAAAAAATATAAATTTATAAAAAATTCCAAATTTATAAAAAAAAATTATAAAATTATAAAAAAAAAATCCAAATTTATAAAAAATAAAAATTTTAGAAATAAAGATTTTTTTCACCGAAAATTTTGCAGACAATTAACTTATTAATAAACTTAATTTTTGCAAATACTTTTCAAACTGTTTTATAAAAAAAAAATAATAATTTTACGCCTAAAATATCCAGCAAAACTTAACATAACTTATTTTATGTAGTTTTCACAAACAAAATTTAAAGTTTCTAAAAAAAATAGAAATTTTAGAAGTCAGCAATTTTTTTTACCGAAACTTATTTCTTGCAAATTAATTTTAAAATTTTGTCGTATAAAAAAAACAAAAAGTATTTTTACGACGAAAAATATGCAACAAAAGCCTGAGCCCAAGCTTTAGGGATTTTATTCACATTTTGAATGCTTTTTTTGAAAACTTAGGCTTAATGTATAATTCCCAATCGACTTTCAACTATTTACTGCATTTCAAAAATTCAGAAATTTTATTGAAAATGTAAGAATAATTTTTAAAAATTTAAAAATATTTTGTCATGATATAATAATTTTTATAATTTGTTGCCACGTTTTCCAATTGACAAAATTGTTTTATTTTTTTAATAAAAATGTCGGATTTTTTTTATTTTTTATTTCAAAATTTTGAAAGATATTTTTTTATTTAAAAAAATTTAAAAAATTTTTGTCATGTTCATATACATTTTTATTTAAAATGTAAAAATAATTTTTATAATTTTTTGCCACGTTTTCCAATTGACAAAATTGTTTTATTTTTTGAATAAAAATGTCAGATTTTTTTTATTTTTTATTCCAAAATTTTGAAAAATATTGTTTTATTTTTAAAACAAAAATGTAAGATTTTTTTTCAAATTTTTTAATCAAATATTAAGAAATAACTTTTTGTTGCAATTAAATTTATTTTCTAAAAATAATTTTTGCAATTAAATTTTTTATTTTTCAAAAAATAATTTAAATTGGTTTTTGGCTTTATTGCTTTAAATAGTAAACAAACCAAATCAACTAGTTTTTCTAAATATCCGCTCTCCGCTGACGATTTAAAATAATTCAGGCAAGGCAACCACACCGCAGTTGACATTGCCGCTCTTACACAAATATGTATGTACTTATGTCTGTACTTAGGAATATATGAGCATGTGGAAATTATATTTATATGTATACAAGTAGTAAGTAATGTATTTTTCACAAATACCTCGCGTGCGCATTCAGCTTGCATGCCAAACAATTCACCTGTCAGCGGCGCAATTAAGTGCGTCACAAAAATGGTTATTTTCTTTATTACCTCAAATGGCTAAGCATTCGTATAATTTACGCACTTTCCGTGAAATTTGCGCTTGAATGTAAATAACGGTTTGTGGATAATATTTATGTGATAGCCTATAAAATATTGCAAAATATTTGCAAAGCAATTGCTATTGTTATTGCCTATTTTTATTTATGATTATTTATAATTTTCTTTTTTATTTTATTTCTTTTTCATTTTTATGCCTTGAACAGGCATTCTTGACATAGTACCTTAGTTTTTGAGCTAACGATATGAAACTTTGCACACGTCTTTTGCTACCAAAGTCGCTGCTCATTTGTTGGAATAATTGATATCGGACGACTATATCATATAGCTGCCATACAAACTGACCCATCGAAATCAAGTTCTTGTATGAAAAACTTTTTTAATTGTCGAGATATCTTCATAAAATTGGGCATAAGTTATTGTCCGACACAATGCTGTAATTTCCAAACAAATTGTTCAGATCGGACGACTATAGCATATAGCTGCCATACAAAGTGAACCATGAAAATTAAGTACTTGTATGGAAAAAATGTTTATTTGTCGGGATATCTTCACGAAATTTGACATGAATTATTGTCCGACACAATGCTATAATTTCCAAACAAATTGTTCATATCGGACGACTTTAGCATATAGCTGCCATACAAAGTGAACCATGAAAATTAAGTTCTTGTATGAAAAACTTTTTTATTTGTCGAGATATCTTCACAAAATTGGGCATAAGTTGTTATCCAACACAATGCTATAATTTCCAAACAAATTGTTCAGATCGGACGACTATAGCATATAGCTGCCATACAAAGTGAACAATAAAAATCAAGTACTTGTATGGAAAAAATGTGTATTTGTCGGGATATCTTTACGAAATTTGACATGAATTATTGTCCGACACAATGCTGTAACTTCCAAACAAATTAGGCAGATCGGACCACTATAGCATATATGCTATGTCATACAAACGTATCTACCAAAATTAAGAAATATATTTTTATACTCTTTTGTGCTATAGGAAATATAACTGTGAAGGGTATAATATTTTCGCTGCAAACGAGGTTAACGTTTTTTGTTTTGTTTTAGTATTGTTATTATTTTATTTTTTCTTTTTTTTTTGTGACATTGAAATGTCGAAATGCAACATACATTTGGCATTTATTGAAATTGACTAGAACTAAAATATTAATGAGCATAACGTATTTCGCTTAGGTCGTCCAACGAGTGGATTTATGTGTATAATATATTTAAAATATATTTATGTGTATTTAAAGTATATTTATTTACATTTAAAGTGTATTTATGCATAGTTACTATATATAGAAATATAATATTTATATGACTTTCCTTGCCTGCTTATAACTTGTGTTGATATTTTTCATTGCCGCCATGCGTCAAAGTTCCTTCACTATACATGTTTCCCAGATATGCATACGCAAATATACATTTCCCTACAAATTCTCTAGATTTCTTCCGCTACGCCGTTGTTTTATAACGCATGCCAATAATGCCAATTATGCGACTTGCATTATTGCATGCTACTCCCAAGTGATTAGCCGATGTTTATTATTAAGGCGAAATGACTTGAAAGTGGTGAGTTTCACATTGACCTTCACATGCCATACAAATTACAATTTTTTATTTTATTCTATTTTGCGATATGCCTGGTTTCACCCTTTCAGCACTTGGCGCGTCATGGCGTATGAGTTACCTTTAATTACCTAACACGCTGCCACATTACTCATACGCACCGCTGACGCGTCAACAGCACTTTGTTATGCAGCGTGTTTGCTGTATGCCATCACACGTGTGGTGTCACACGTCATTACATACAAACTGGCCATAACAAAATTTTATTCCTTGTGATTTTTCCGGCAAATAATTTGACAGCACCGTCGCTGTCACAACAGTTCAAATTAAGCTGCTGGTTTGAAATTAAGAAATTAAGGTGCTAAGTGCATGCAACCGGCAGAAAACACAAATACACGGGGCGCAAATCGTTTTCCTATATTTGTTTAAATTTTCCTGCTGTCATTAGCGCAATTTGAGATATTTTATGACAGTACATTTATGTCTTGGAGTGTGTAATTTCTTTGAGGAATTTCGTTGATCACTACAAAAGTCAATTACAATTATGTATTTGCATATGTCCGCATATGTAAACTCATTTATAACGCACTGTTGCACTCATATATCACCGGCGGCGTTGAAGGTTGCTGGTGGCAATAATTCCTGGCGCGCTTATTTAAGCAGCAAAGTGCCCGGCTGACAGCTCTTTTGTGGCGTTCATTGTGCCTACATACATACTGATGATGTATTGCGTCTGTATGTTTGTCGTGGCTTGTTTGCTTGCCATCTACGCTGGACCTGCCGCTGACTTGCCGCCACCCACCATTTACACATGTTTGTAAATGTATGAGTGTGTATGTTTATATGGTAATTGGTATGTTTATGTGTATGTCTGTATGTAAAGATGTATGTCTGCATGTAAAGATGTATGTCTGTAAGTAAATATGTATATCTGTACATATGTATGTATGTATGTAAGAAGTAGTAGTATGTTTGCATATATTTACGTTTGCATACTTTTCCTTGTTCCATTTCTTGTAGCAGCGCCGCGCCTGTTTCGCTGTCTATTTTGTTGCTTAATTTGCTGCCCATTGTTATTGGCTACTTTTGTCATCGCTCTAGAAAAGATATTTGTATGCTAATATCCACAGGGTCAAAGTTCTAGCGGCGTGGCATATTTTGTAAACAACTTAAAGCTTTTCATTCATTCATTCTGTGCTCGCCGGATTTCGGGGCATTACTCGTACGCTTAGCGTGCTGATCTGCTGCTGTGATAAGAGTTAATTGTTTATTCAGAACTTGGAAATGCTGTACATAGTTTTGTATGTAGTTTACGAAAACTTAGCGCAATGATAACGTTTGTGCAAATTAGAATTTTTTTGTATAAAAAATTCACAAATAGAGTTTAAACGCTAAGAACGATGAACGAAATATTTTTAATTACTTTTATATAGTTTTTTTTTTTTAATTTTTTTTGTAGTTTTACCTTAATAATGAAAAATAGGTTAAAAAATAAAAATTCACATTATATGATACTATATTTTAATTATATAATGGTTTTTATTAATTTGTTAAATTTTTTAACATATGTTTTAAATTATTTAATTTTATTAAACTATTTATTTATTATTATATAATATTATTTGATTATTTTTTTTATTATTATTTTAATTATTTTCTTTATTTTATTATATTTTTTTTTTAATAAAACTGAAGTTTTTTTTTGAAAAAAAAAAAAATTAACTGTAAACCTATATTTTTATTGTTTTTGTTTTTAATTATTTATTTTTTAAACGATTTTGTAATTATTTCACTTAACTATTTTTTTTATTTGTAAATACTTTTATATAGTTTTTTAATTAATTTTATTGGATCTTTAGCAAAAAACTTGGACTACATTTTTTTTATTACTTAATTTTCAAACAATTTTTTTATTGTTTAGTTTTGTATGAAATCTTGCATTAATGTTTTTTATTAATTTTTTTAAATTAATTTTGTTTAATTAATTTTGTTACTAAATTTTTTTTATTTATTTTAAATTTAAATTTTTCTTAATTAATTTTTTTTTAATTAATTTTTTTAATCCATTTTTTTAAGTAATTTTTTTAATTTCGCTTATTTTTTTAACGATAACGATTTTTTTAATGTTTTCGTTAATTATTTAGTTTTTGTTATTAATTTTTTATGTAATTTTTTTTTTAGATTTTGTATAAAATTATTCATATGTAGAGTGCATGTTACGTTCAAAAATCACCATAAAAAATTATTAAAAATCGGTCTCAAAAGATTTTAAACAGTTATAATTAAATTTCGGAGATGTTATAAAAACTATAAATCCATTCACATTTCTCAACAAAATATACATAAGAAATATTTTTAATATCTTATTCAATTTAACTATTTTTCAAATTTAAAAATAAAAATAAATTAAAAATTTATTCATACATTTTTCAACAAAATATACATAAAAAATATTTTTAAAATATCTTATTCAATTTAACTATTTCTTAAATTCAAAAAAAAAAAAATAAAAACTAAAAAAATTAAAAAATTTATTTATATATTTGAACAAATTTATTTTTTTAAAAAAGGAATTTTATAGAATTTTTAAAATATTTAAAATATTTTTTATGTAAATATTTATAAAACTGCCAAACTCAAAAAATATCAATTTATTTATTATTTATTTATATATTTTAAAATTTATTATTTAAATATTTTTTAATATTTTTTATAATATAAATATTTATAAAACATCAAAACTGAGAATATATAAATTTATTGATATTTTGGAACACATTGTTTTACTATTACATAAATTTTAAACGAATTTTTCCAACATAAATATTCATAAAATTCAAAATTGAAAATAATGAATAAGTATTTTTTATAATATTAATATAAAAATTTTTTATAAAATTAAAAAAAAAATAGTCTCTTTATATTTTTAACAAGTTTTTTTTTTTAAAAAGAACTTTATAACATTTTTAAAATACTTTTTACAATACAAATATATACAAAACTTCAAAGCTCAAAATATATAAACTTTATATTAATTTATAATTATAAAAATAAAATAAATATATTAATTTATAATTTTATAAATATAATTTTGAAAATATTTTTTCTAATATAAATATTTAAAAAATTCAAAAACAAAAAACATAAATTTATTTATTCATGTTTTTAAACAAATTTATTTCACTAAAACAAAATTTCACAAAAATTTTAAAAATATTTTGTATAAGATAACTCATTTACGCAAGTTTTAACTGCCTAAGTACCTAATGCATCACGTTCTCTGCCTTCCCTTCTCCGTTTTTTTTGCGCTTAAATAAACGCTAAGTAAACGCAAACGTTGTTTTCCTCACGCATTCTAATGCGCTGACAATTCAACTTTAATTTTACCTAATTTGGTATTGAAATTAAATGATTTTTGTTTTCTACAAAACGAAATCAAGTGCACTGTAATAATTTCCTTATGTGGGGTGCTGCTCAAAGCCGCACTACTTTTTTTCTACTGATGACAAATGACGAAACATCAATTAAAAAAATAAAATAAAATAAATAAATGAAAGTTTAAATAAAAAAAATTAATTGCATTTAATTTCGATTAACGCAAAACAAAGCGCAGCCAAGCGATCAACAATGCAGTGGGAAATTGACAAAAGGTTATGATTAATAATATAATATATAGTATAATAGTATAATATGGTACATACATATGTATGTATATATGTATATAGTGTACATAACACTAGGTTAGGTTAGGTTAGATGGCTGATCAAAGATCGCACGTGGACTATACGTAGTCCTTTGTGATGCCATAGAAAAAGAACTCCCTTGTTCGAACTTAAAGATCAGCAAAACGGCCGGTAGCCGATACAAATTTGCAAAGGCGCCCGATATCTACACCCACCAGTTCGGTAGGATGCCTGAAGGTATGTGCACCCAAGTGTCTGAGCCTTAACCTCCCGAACGCGGGACAGGCAAGAAGGAAGTGCTGGCTAGTTTCCGTCGCATCTTCTTCTAAGCAGCTTTTGCAAGCAGCATCGGTAAGATTCCTAATCTTACAGCATGTGTGCCAATAGGGCTATGGCCTGTAAGGAGCCCGACTACTAAAGAGAGGCTAGCCTTACTGAGGGCAAAGAGATCTTTTGATCTTCTGTGATCTATCTTGGGCCAAAAAGCTTTTGCGACCGCGCAAGTACCAGTGCTCGCCCATCGTTGGCCAAGCATCCGCGAGGCCCAGCTGTCCAGTATTAGGACACAAGAGGACACCGGAGCACCGACCCGCTCCCATTCTACCGATAGTGGCTCTAGGGTGCCCTTCCTTGCCAGCTCATCGGCTCTGCAATTACCCGCTATTCCGCTGTGGCCCGGCACCCATACAAGCCCTATGGTAAATACTGTCGCCGCCAAAGACAGTACCGCCAGACACTCCTCAACCAGCCCTGAACGCACTGTGAATGAATTCAGGGCTAGTATCGCTGCTCTACTATCTGAGTGAATGGTCACTTCCCTGAAGGTGGACACCCTCCGGAGTAGCAGATCTGCTGCTACCTTGATGGCTGCAATCTCAGCCTGGAAGACGCTGCAATAGTCGGGAAGTCTGAAACTGGAGTTGATAGAGAGCTCCCGACAATAAACCCCTCCACCAACCTTCCCCCCAAGCTTTGACCCATCCGTAAAGAAGCTTACTGCCCCTCTCCTCCAACGGCTTCTTCCACCCATAACTCCCTCTTCGGTATATGGGTAGAGAAGAAAACGCGAGAGTTTGATATGGCGACTCCATGATCTAGATGATCCGGTATGCAGTCAAAGCTTGTGAGGATGTTCGAGTGTTCAGAAACAGCACGTTCTTTTAGGAACCCAGATTCCCTGAGCCTAATAGCCACTTTTGCGGCCATACACCTTCCGGCAATGTCCACGGGCGTTATGTTCAGAATTGCATTAAGTGCCACGGTTGGGGTGGACCTTAATGCTCCGCACATGCTGATAAGCGCAGCCCGTTGAACGCTTTCGAGTTTCTTAGCAAGTGTGATCTTCCGTAGAGCCCTCCACCACGTAAAGACTCCATAGAACATTATGGGCTTTACTATGGTATCATAGAGCCAGAGGACCACTTTCGGTGAGAGGCCCCACCTTTTGCCGATAGCCCCTCTACAGCAGTAAAGGGCAATCGATGCCTTTTTGGCTCTCTCCTCGATGTTCGGCTTCCATGAAAGCTTCTTATCCAGGATGAGCCCTAGATACTTCACCGTATCCGCCGGTTTCAGGGGAATACCTCCCATTTGCGGCAGCGGTGCCACTGGGATTTTATATCTTCTACTGAATAAAACCATTTCTGTTTTATTCGGGTTTATGGCGAGTCCACTTCCGACCGCCCATTTTGTTACAACGCCGAGATATCCCTGCGTCAGCTCGTATACGGTGCTAAGGAACTTTCCTTTGACCATAAGTGCTACATCGTCTGCATAGGCGATCACCCGGCAGCCTAGATCAGACCCCAAGACCATCTAGAGCAGTTATGACTGCCTCCGGCAAGACATTGTTGAAAGCTCCCTCAATATCAAGAAAGGTCCCAACAGCGAAATCTTTAGCTTCGATGGCTTCCTCCAGCCACGACACGATAGTGTGCAGGGCAGTGTCCACCGACCTGCCTTTACGATACGCATGTTGCGCTCCTGATAGGTAGTCTCTCGGAATGCGCCTCCTTAGATCCCAGTCCATCAGTCTCTGCAGAGTTTTGAGCAGAAAAGAGGAGAGGCTGATGGGTCTGAAATCCTTGGCCGCGACATGGGAGCTCCTGCCAGCCTTCGGGATGAACGTAACTTTGACCCGTCTCCAGGCCCCCGGGATGTAACCTAATCTGATGCAGTTCGCATAGATCGGTCGCAACCATCTGCATGACACTTTAACAGCCCGCTGCAGCTGCGCTGGTATGATGCCGTCCGGTCCCGGGGACTTGAACGGTTTGAACGAATTAATCGCCCATTCCAAGTGACGCTCGTCCAGAAGGTCGGCAAAGGCCGTGCAGTCAGCATGCAACTCTCCGAGAGATGCCCCTGTAGACGTCGTGCTGTTAGGGAAGTGAGCATCGAGGAGCAACTGAAGTGTATCTTCACTGCTCAGGCCCCACTTCCCATTTCCATCCTTAAGATAACCCAGAGGCACTGGGTTTTTAGCGAGAATGCGCCTGAATCTGGAGGACTCGTGGCAGCCCTCCACTTTCTCGCAGAAGGTTTTCCACGAGATCCTCTTAGCCTTCCTTAACTCGGTCTTGTATATCGACAGTCCGGTTTTATACAACGCCCAGTCGTCAGATAACCCGCTCCTGCGGGCCCTGTTAAATAAGCGTCTGCAAGACGCCCTAATTTCCGAGAGCTCCATGGTCCACCATTGAGGTTTCCCTCTGCCCTTCGGTGTTTTCAGTGGACAGGAGCTCTCTAGTGCAGAAATGCACGCCGAGCTGAAGACTTCGACCCACCCGTCCACCGCATCGGTGGTGCCCAACGTGTTCACCCCCGGTGCACGTGGCAGGGTTTGCCAAAGCCTCCTTCGATAGCTTTCCCAGTCCGTGTTCCTCGGATTTCTGAATGATTTCCTAGTCGGACCCTCTCCGACTAAACTAAAACCGATATACCTGTGATCCGAAAAGGAGTGATCATCGAGGACCCTCCAATTCGAGATCAACGGGGCAAACCCATGAGAGGCTAGGGTGAGGTCAAGAACCTCCTCCCTGCATGCGGTCACAAAAGTTGGAGAATTTCCCCTATTACAAATGCGAAAATTTTCGCTTACAATAAAGTCAAAAAGGGACTCACCTCTATTGTTTGTGTCCGAGCTTCCCCATACCGAGTGCCGGGAGTTGGCGTCCGAGCCGATGATGACGTCGGCACCATTCCGGGATGCTTCAGCCAAGGTCTTCCTTAGCAGTACAGGAGGTGGCTCCACCACATCATCGTGTGGCATATACGCGGAGATAATCCAGACATTTCCGGTATCACTCTCCAGTTTTGCTGTTACTATATCAGCATTGCTGAAATTAGGTAGAAGAAGTACCATTAGTTCATTTCTAACCAGTATACAGGCTCGGTTTCTACCTGCATCGTTGGTCGCCAGCAGCTTATGGCTCCTCGTCCTCAAGCCAGAGATCCCGCTACTAGTCAGCCACGGTTCCTGGATAAGGACGACATCGGCTTCGTCTTGCTCCAGACGAAGCAATAGATTGGCGGAGGCCGCCTTCGAGTGTTGGAGATTAATCTGGAGGAATTTCATCCTTCAGACTCTCCTCTAGAAGCGCCAGTTCAGCGCTCATGTCGTGATCGACCCTCACCTCCTCAAACAGTTGTTCGAGGCTAAAGACGGAATCGCCAATCGACGAACCGCCTCCAGAACTCGCCACATCCGAGAGATTAGAGTCGTTATCTGCGGTCGCCTGACCATCGATAATGCCGTCTGCCTTCCCCCCTGCATCTGCAGGGTGCATCAGCCCTGGTATCCGTTGGGAGTACCTTTAGCACAGCCATCTCGAAACCATAGCTGATGGCTCCCTTGGTTTTGCTGAGAGGACCGATGGACTCCTCGTTAAGCATTATCAACGCTTGTCGATATGGTTCATCGGTTCTCTCCAGCCTGATGACCCTCCAGTCATGCGTGGGGAGAGAGGGGTTGCAGTACTTGAGGATTTCCTCAATCTCACTTGCAGTAGAAGGTTCAGCCGGCAGCCAGACGCGAGCCCTAGGACGAAGAGGGAGGTCCGCTCTGTCCACGGCCTCCAGTCTGGCTCCCTTCCAAACCTCCCCCACCTGAGATACTGCCTTCTTATATAAGATGGCCGATCTTTCATCGGCACACCTTGTCAGCTTATGCAGCCCATGATGCCAACCGGCACTTACGCATTTAGGAGGTGGTCCCGGGTTTTCCTTAACCACCTTAAGGAAGACTGAAGAGATAGCTGCCGCTACTCTCTTCCACTCCTCGTGAGAGATAGCACCGTCCTCCCTGCTGCGGTCTAGCACACCAAGCACTCTTGCACCGGCGCTTTTAGCGATTTCGCAAAAAGTTGGCGCAGCCCCCGTTCGCGGTTTCTTACCAAGGGAGGTTTCTCCCTCATGCGACCTTTGCCGCTTAACCGCTGGTTCGGGTCCCTTCGTTTCGAGTCGTGACCTATCGGTCTCGCTCTCACTCAGAACCTTCTTAGCCCATTCGAGCGTATTGGCATGCTGCTCAGATACCTGACCAGCATGCTTGCCCCCGTAGCGCTCTACGATTTTCGCTGCCAGTCTGCGGTCCGACTTCAGCTTTCTAGCTAAAGCTCCCCTGCTAATGCTCCCTGCGGTTCCCTTCATAATTTTAGCAGAGGTTCCTCTGCTGGTGCTTGCGATTCCGCCGTGCACGAAGGCTCCACCCTTCACTACCTCGCTTGCCGGC
This sequence comes from Bactrocera correcta, assembly GCA_027475135.1. Taxonomy (NCBI): domain Eukaryota; kingdom Metazoa; phylum Arthropoda; class Insecta; order Diptera; family Tephritidae; genus Bactrocera; species Bactrocera correcta. Next base: position 59,591,819 of record CM050327.1, read on the forward strand.
GGCTTTGCGCCGGCTCCCCCCATTCTGCTGCCTGATGAGGAGACTCCTACCGAGGTCCTTGTCCTCCCGCTGCAGCTGCCCAGCGACGGTTTCGTCGTCATAGGAGCAGCAGCCCCGCCTGGGATAAGTCCGGATGTCGATTTCGACATCCCTTCATCTCCCTTCGTCGCCTTCTCGTTCGTTTGTGTCTTGTCCATGCTAAAAGGGTCCCCACTCAGAGCCGCTATCCGTCCCCCGGAAGGTAGTCGCCTTTTATGGTCCCAAGGTTATCTCTGTGACGAGGCCAAGGCGAGGGTTGACGTACGCCCTTATGAGGCAGTACGTTCAGAGCCGACCAGCGTAAAGAAGGAGTCCTCTCAACTTACACCTACCACGCCAACTTAATGACGACGGGGGGGGAACGTACTCTGAGGCCTGCCATGGTTTTAACGGGACGGAGGCAGTAGCGACATTAGCCCAGCAGCCATTTCTGATGGGTGTCACCCCATCATACTCAGGTGCCAGAATGTCGCCACCACCAGCCCAGGGTTCGACCAGATCCAAATAAGTTTAACCTACTCTAAATGCCAATTCAATGCTAAAGTCGTCAGGAGTTGTAAGGCCGTGAAGGCCGCAGGCCATTTGGCGTTACCCAGGATGCACCGACGTGGAGGCGACCTGCTCTACATCCCGTACATAACACTAAGGATGCTATTAGTTCAATCTCTTAAAAAGCACTGATTTTAATTTAGATTATTAATTGCTATTAAAATCAACGCTCAAGTTAATTTCAGTTGTAAACACTTTTTAATCAACCTAGACGTTATCTGCCATATTTTATAAACATTTAATACCTATCAGTCAGCTAAAAAATCTGGCAAGCCCAAAAATTTAAAATTATTGTAAAATATTTCTTATATCTAAAGGTTTACTAGATTTGAATTAAAAAATATTTTGAATTATTTCCAAAAATCTGGCAACCTTAAATTTAGAAAATTTTATTTAAGTGAAATTACAGTAAAATATTTATTTTTATACAAATGGCACTATCTTTGCACTACTTTCTTAATTTTTTTTAATCTGGCAACTCTAAAAATAAAATTAATACAAAATGTTTTTTATACAAATGTCTTACACGTTTGTAATAAATGTAAAAAAATATTTTTTATATCTAAAGGTTTACTAGATTTGGAATTAAAAAATATTTTGAATTATTTCTAAAAATCTGGCAACCTTAAATTTAGTAAATTTTATTTTATTAAAATTACAGTAAAATATACATATATATATGTATATACAAATGGCACTATCTTTGCACTACTTTCTTTTTTTTTCAAAAAATCTGGCAACTCTAAAAAAGTAAAATTAATGCAAAATGTTTTTTATACAAATGTCTTACACGTTTGCACTAAAAATAAAATTAGCTGTTTAATTTTTCTAAAAATCTGGCAACCCTAAAAAGTTAAAATAAATGTAAAAAATTGCATGCAAAAAGCGCCATTAAGTTAACATATATGCTTTACGGATATTTGATGCACCACTTTTCCTACCGGTGAACTTTTTTCCGTCCCATTCCTACAGGGCTCTCAAGCGTTGCATTACTGTGCTGCTGCCGTCAGTATTACTTGTCGTGCCGCTCACTTGTGTTGTGCTCACTTGGCGCATTCGGCGGGTGATTAGCGGGTGCTGCGCTGCGGTCTAAAGCGTCGAACGCTCATTTGTAATTTACAAAATAAATCAAATTTAAGGTTAAATTGCCTTTAAAACGACAATCGAAGCGACACTTGAAATATATGCACATTTATTTAACGACACGAATGATTGATTGTCGCACAGCATCGTAAATAAGACATATGCACTTGAGTATTTATAAGCACACATACATATGTATGTGTGTATGTATTTAAATATATGTATGTTTTACAAGTTTATTTACTGGCACGTATTTTTGCTGGTCAAAAAGCGTATGCTTTTGGCTGACAAAGGAGTGCATGTGTATTTTAAGACAAGAAAAAACTAACGAAAATCTGTTTCCCCCAAATAAACGTTGACACTTCAAATTGAAATGTATTCGTTGGACTCATTGACACACATGAGTGTGTGTGTTTGGGTGGAAAAAAGCTAAAAATGAGTATACGTGCTAAATTATTTGTTGACAATTATTAATTAATAAATTGTTTTAAGTAGCTTTATTTTTAAAAATTTTTTTTTTTTGTAATTTTTATTATTATTTTAAAATTTTTTTCTTTTTAAATATTTCTTTAATTAAATTAAATTAAAATGTAATTCAATTTGGTTTCGAGTTTTTGTATCAAGTTCATATTATTTTACTTTTGTTGAATTTTTCTTTAAAATTTCTCGTAATTTTTTTAATATTATATATAATATATTATTATTTATTTTGGATTTGGTGAAGTACTCTTTTAAACAATTTTTAAGTCTTCGATATTTTTTTACATTTTTTACATTTTTTTATTTATTTTTTATTTATTTTTTGTTTTAATTTTTATTTTTTTTTTTTAATTTATATTTTTTTTTTTTTTTAATTTTTTTTTTTTAATTTTTATTTTTTTTTTTTTAATTATTTTGAATTTTTTTTTTAATAATTTTGAATTTTTTTTAATTTGTTTTTTTAATTTTTGTGTTTTTTTTTTGAATATTTTTCAAATTATATTTTTTAATTTTTAATGCTTTAAATCTAAAGAAGTTTAAATTTTATTATTTTTAATATATTTGGAGTACTCACAACGTGTCATAAAGCATTGTAAAATCATAAATTTTTATACTATAATAGTTTAAAAAATTTGTTCTTGGATTGCATATTAAAATAAGTTTACGCAAATACAACTCTGAACGCTAAACTCCTAATTATTTTTATTTAACTTTTTACAATTTTTGTATTGTATTTTTTATAATTATATATTGTTTAATAAATTTTTAATTAGTTAAATTTTTTTTGTAATTGAAGGAATATAAAATTTTAGTAGGGATTTTTTGATTACATTTTTAATTTAATTTTAATTTTTTTTTTATTAAACTTTTAATTTAATTTAATTTAATTTAATTTTATTTTATTTTATTTTTTTTTTTTGATTATTTTTTTATTGTTATTGTTTGGACCTACATATATTAAACATTTTTTATTTTTTTAATATTTTTTAAATTTTTGTGTTATTGTTTTTAAATATTTTGTTTTAATATATATTGTTTTTAATTTTCTTTGAATATTTCTTGTTGTTTTAACATTTAAAGAGTATTAAATTTTTTTTTTTACCTTTCAATTTTTTCCTTAATTTATTTTTATGTTTAAATTTTCCTCCGATTTTTTAAGTTTTGATAAGTACATATTATTTTTGTTAGATTAGTATTTATACATTTTTGAATAGTTTATATTTTCTTAATTTTTTTTCTTAAATCTTGTTTTTGACTTATTAAAGTTTTTTTTTTTAATTTATTTTTAATGTTTAAATTTCCCTTATATTTTTAATTTTTTTAAATTTTCATTCATATTATTTTTGTTAAATTAGTATTTATACACTTTTAAATAGTTTGTATTTTTTTAGTATTTTTTCCTATATTTTATATTTTTTTTTCATAAATTTTGTTTTTTACTTTTTAATTTTTTACTTTAATTTATTTTTAATATTTAAATTTCCCTTATATTTTTCAATTTTTTAAATTTCTTTTATATTTTTTATATATTTTTTTTTATTTTTTAATGTTTTTTTTTTAGTATTTTTTAAATTTATTTTAAATATATTTTAAAGGTCTTTTGTGGTTTTTTTTTAATGTTTAATTTTTTTTTACTTTTTTGTTGTTGACTTTTAAATTTTTTCTTGAATTTGTTTTTATTTTATTTTTTGTTTAAATTTCCCTCTTTTTTTGATTTCACATACATATTATTTTGTTAGATTTATGTTTTATAATTTTTAAATAGTTTTTATTTTTTTATTATTTTTTAAATTTTTTAAATATTTTTTTATTTTTTTTATGTTTAATTTTTTCTTAAATTTTTTTTATTTTTTTTATGTTTAATTTTTTCTAAAATTTTGTTGTTGATTTTTAAATTTTTTATTTAATTTATTTTTATTTTATTTTTTGTTTAAATTTTCCTCGTTTTTTTAATTTCACACACATATTGGGCCTAATCATTGAATCCGTTTCGATCGAAATATGGTTCGATATGATCGAAAAAATTTGCGTTAAAATCATTTAAACCGTATCGAAAATAAAATTTTCGATCGAAGTGAACTCACTTACCGACTTGATAAAATGCTTTCCGCGGCACATAGATGTCGCTAATTTCGAAATCATTGATACCGCAATATCGAAAATTTGTGTCGAAATCAATCCGTTGGTGAGTGCGTTGCGGAATTCTTACAAAAATGGATAATTTGTAAGTATTTTTAAAAACAATTGCTAATGACGCAATCATTTATATTTTAAATTGATATTTTAGAGATAAGAGACAAAAACACACCAACAAAAAACAATTTGAAGTGTTAGTAAGTGAAATGAAGCTGCACCCCGACATAGCGAAAGGATTTTCGCAAAGAGCACCAGGCGAATTGAATCGATAATGTAGTTTGACATTTGTGTTTTTTGATAAAGCAGTTTATCGGCGGAATGAATGATTGCATGAAAATTTTCGATCGAAAATCTGTATCGTATCGAAATCGAATTCGTTGCGGATTCAATGATTAGGCCCATTATTTTTGTTATATTTATGTTCTATAATTTTAAATAGTTTTTTTTTTTAATATTTTTTAAATTTTTTGAATATTTTTTCTAATTTTTAAAAAATTTTGCTGTTTTTTTTTTATATTTTTTTTTCTAATTTTTTAAATATTAAATTTTTGTTTCTGTTTTTTTTTTTGTATTTTTTTATGTTTTGATTTTTTATTGTTTGATTTCTTTTTTTTTTATTTTTTATTTTTTTGTCTAAATATCTTCCCGCTTTCGCATTTGCTTCTTTGATACAAATGTTCTTTTTTATGTCATGTTTAAGTTGAATGTCATTTCATTGTATTGCTTCCGGTCGCAGCGCGAGATTGAAATCTCAAAGGTACTTGCTGTGAATTTGAGTAATTAACATTAAGATATGCACGCTTTTAAGTGCCGCTAATCTGTATTCCAGTTGAAATTTCTGAAATTCTGACGCCAGCGTTCTATAGCTGCCCAAAAATATAATACAATACATATTTCCATAACACAAAAAATGGATAAGGTGAAACACCTAACAAGTGCCAAAGTGAAAAGAATATCCAGCATAAATTTGAGATTTTCGCCTTTCGGCATAAAATTCAATTGTAAGTTAGCTGAACTTATGAACTCAAATTTCTAAAACTGATAAAAGAAACTATGAACCTATGAACGATTGAACCGATTTGACGTCACAAATTGTGGCGCGTAATTTAAGTACGCCATTCACGTATTCAAACACATTTCGCCGAAGTTATTTGGTCGCATGTTTTCTTTTACGCTTCTCTTAATACCACAGCAATTCAAGTTCAATAACTTTTTCAATATTTAACTGTTCATTTCATATTTGTTTTTCGCTTAACGTACGCGGAGCTTAAGCAATGAGTCTTCTGTGTGCTCAGTTGCTACTTTTCGTGGAATTTTCATCGATTAAATCTCGCCGAAAAGTTGCTGCGAAATAAGTTTGTGTATTATGCGCACGTTTTGTTCTTGGATATAAACTTTGAGCACGGCTTAAATGAATTTCATGCTGGTTGCTGCGCCTAAAAGCACACCTCTTAATTTCCGTGTACTTAAACTTGCTTAAGCTTGAGCTGAGAGAATTTAATTCCACAACCATTTAGTTAATGCGGCACACTTTTTGGTTATGCTCGTTTTCCTTTCCCTTCGTAAGGTGAGCACGTTGTATTGCCTTGTTGGTTAACCATGTATTTATTTTTGAAATTCCTTTGAAATTCTAAGACTTCCTCCGAATGATTTGTATAAATATTGACAAATTAATTTTCTAATTTCACGCTCCATTACCACCGGCAACCGTCGGGCGTTGGAGTGCTATACACACACTTATGTAATTATTGCTTGTTGTTCCGGAATGAGTAGCTTGCTTTCAAAGAAATTGTGATAGACACAAATTACAGTTACATTCGTATATACATTGTATATACATTTTCATTGAGAAGTTTATTGTATGCACACATCTTCTATGTATATACATACATATGTACATATACGAATTTTGGAATCTTTCGTAAGTCTTTAACGAAACTAGCACAGTGTTGCCACCTGTTCAAAAAATTTTATATGTAAATATTAAACTGAATAGGCATTTATTATCAGAGTTTAAAAAATATTCTGAAATTTTTGTAAAGCTTTACCGAAACTAGTAGAGTGTTGCCACCCGTTTAAAATTTTAATATGCAAATATTTAACTGATTAGGCACTGGAGGTATTTTACAAATAAATTAAAGAAACCTTTAAATGAAAAAAAATTAACAGAGTTGCCACCTTATCAAAAGAAAAAAATTGGAAAAACCAGCAGAGTGTTGAGAGTTGAAACTTTTTTTTAAATATGAAGTGAAAAGAAATTATATGTATTTTACACAAAAATTAAAAAAAATTTGTTAAAAAAACAGAGTAGCCACCTTTTTATCAAAATACAAAGAATTATATAACGTACTATACGCTACACAGTTTATAAAAATTATTATTCATACATACGAATATATTTTTCTGAAATTTTTTAATAGCTTTACCGAAACTAGCACAGTGTTGCCACCCGTTTAAAATTTTAATATGCAAATATTGAACTAATTAGGCATTGGAGGTATTTTACAAATAAATTAAAGAACACCTAAATAAAAAAAACGCACCAGAGTTGCCACCTTATCAAAGGAAAAAAATAGAAAAAAAATTAATTTTTTAAATACGAACTAAAATGAATACAGGCGTGTTTTACAAATAAATTCAAAACGCTTAAATAAAATTTAGAGTTGCCACATTTTCTTAAAAATTTTGTCAATTTTTTATTTGTATTTTAAAAATAAGCTAAACAAAATTTAAAAAATATATAACCTTATTTTATTTTATTTTAATTTTAAGCCCTATATACTTATATGCACACGTTCCCACAAGGTATTTTTTTTTTTAACTTTAAATGAATTATTCAAGAGAGTCTGTTAATAAAACTAAAATGGCAAATAAAGTCATGCGATCTTATTTTCAAAACAATTACACACAATTTACAATAAACAATTATAAATTTGCACGCTCTAAAATTTGGCGTTATTTCCGGCAAACGTGAACGCTTCCTTTGTATATTTTCATTTCACACTTTATTAGCCCTTGCATTTGGAAAGTGTCACGTAGCAGTCAAGGCTTGAGATTAGTCATGAAATATTCGCTGGAAATACTGCTTTTGCGCTAAAGAAAATAAATATTTGTACAAAAATAACAAATATCGAAAAGTAAAAAAAAATATTGGGCGAAGCTGATGACACATTGAACTCAGCAGCCAGCTTCAGGGCAAGGGTCAAAGCAACAAACGCGTTAAGTATGTGGTCATAAGTGCATGTATGGATTAGCACTTACAGCTAAAAGTGACAAGAAATGTGAGATCAACGATTAATGTAGCTTTGATGCTCCACATGTTCCATTTCTATATATTTTTCTTCTCTGAATATCCATATTTAATTGCTTTTTTAATATTTTTTCTATTCTTGCTTTATGCTTAAGTTACTTTAGTGGACATAAAGCTTATACTAAAGTTATTGTATGTGCATCAGTTTCATAGCCAATAAGCCACTCAACATCTACATACGTTCACAATAATTTGTTTACAAACAATTCTACTACGCATTCTACTTTGTTGTTGCACGCCACCACCTGGCGACCCGTACGCACGCCATTCAATGAACCCACTCAAGCGCTAATGCCACTCATCATGGCGCACTGCCACGGCGCACATACATTAATATTTATATGATATGAGATATATATATATATATAATATATAAATATATGTATGTATGCATATGTGTTAATGCTTGTATGTTTGAGCATGCTCCCACGTTCCATGCATCCGTTCTAAGAAAACAGCGGTCAAATTTGTGAGCGGATTATATGTGTGTCTTTGTTTTACATTTATTTTCCTTTTGTTGTTGATATTTTACTTTTCTTATGCTTCCCGTATATTTTCGCGTTTAATAATATTACTCATTCACTTTTTTAATTGTTAATTTGCTAATTTGGCAGTTTAAATGCCACAACTTTTAATATCCTTTCGTGGGAGGCTGCTTACTCAATTGCCTTTGAAAGCACGTCTCTCTTAAAATGCTCAGTTGCAGCAATTCAAAATTTTGCATACGTCATTTTCCATCCAAGAAGCGGCTCATTTGTCGGAACCGCCGATATCGGACCACTATAGCATATAGCTGCCATACAAATTGAACGTTTGGAATTTAGTGCTTGTATGGAAAACTTTTTTACTAGTGGAGATATCTTCGTGAAATTTGGTATGCATTATTTCCGAAAGCAACGCTACAATATCCCAAGAAATTATTCAAATCGGATTACTATAGCATATAGCTGCCATACAAACCAAACGGTCTAAATTTAGTTCTTGTATGAAAAACTTTTTTACTAGTAGAGATATCTTTATGAAATTTGGCATAGAATATTTCCCTAAGCAACGCTATGATATCCAAAGAAATCTTTGAGATCGAACAGCTATAACATATAGCTGCCATACAAACTGAACAAAGAAATTCATCTTCTTGTATGGAGAACTTTTTTATTTAATGAGATATATTCACGAAATTAGGCACGAATTTTTCTCAAAGGCATCGCTACTATCTCCGCACAAATGTTTTAAATCGGCCTACTATATCATATAGCTGTCATACAAACTGAACGAACAAAATCTCGTTCTGTAAAGGAAACTTGATCTTGAGATGTTTGTTCAAGTTACGCTGCAACCGAAGTAACCGTTTTTCTTAATCTTTTTTAAAAAAAATTTATTTTATTTTGTTTTATTTTATTTTTTTTATTTAATTTTTCTTATTTTATTTTATTTTTATTTTTTTTTAATTTTTTTTTTTTTTTTTTATTTTTTTTTTTTTTTATTTTTTTTTAATTTTTTTTTTTTAAATTTTATTTATTGTTTTTTTTTTTATTAATTTTTTTTTATTTTCTTTTTTTTTTTTAATTTTCAACCTGTTACATCAAAGTCTCATTAGCCATCATATACTTTAAAAGTCTAAACAGTGATGTAAAAGTTGTCAAAATTTTTCGGCAAACAAAAAATTTCTACCCTCACAGCAGCACAACTTTATATAAGCATTTTAATGCTGTTTCAGCTTTTCCTTTCCCTTTTTTAATACACCTACACTGCAGCTTATTTGCCATAACAACGCTTACAGAACCTGGCAAATTTTATTTACTTCAAACATTTCCTCAGCCATTACGCAACTTTTAGATATTTTGACTGAATACTGTCAAAATAAAATTCTAACGGTTTTGCTTGTCATAACTTTTCTGCAACACCCACATATTTATTTGTATGCAAATTTCGCTTCTCAACGATTGTGCTTGTTTTTGCTGTTTGCTTTTATTGCTTTTGTTTCTGTGTAACCACGAATCACCCCATCGTTATAAGCGTTCAAGTGTCTTAAGTGGAAAATAATTAGCTTCTGCTCAGTCACCAAAAATCCCCGCCGCAACCAGGGTCCAGCAGCATCAATGAATCCATTTGTTTAACCCGCCCACCAAGCAATCCGTTTCTTTAACGCGCCCACGTGGTTGTATATATGTATGTAAATGTATGTGTTTGCTACACAATCACTGGGACTTAGTCAGTTTTTCCAATGAATACGCCTACGGACCTATAAAACAATAATTGAAATAATTTTTGGTTACCTGTTCAACTCTTCACTTTGTTTTCGATTTGGTAACCCTGCTTTGAGGTGATTTATTTTGCGTAAAGAAAAATCATTAGAAATTATTTAATTACGTAAAACAGTTTTGAGTGTAGCTGATATGAAACAAGCAATCAAATTTGGCAAAAATAATTACAAACCTTCAATTTCTATGCACTTCTTCGCTCTTCGGCTGCCCTTGCCGACTTTCTCTGCCACCTTCGTGCCTTCGTTTTCGCACACAAAATTGGTGATTTTGCAGACTAACGAGCAATTGAATGCCCCAAATACAGTAATCTCGTGGGCGTTTGCTGGAATTAATAGATTTTGTAACAACGGCAGGGAGGCATTTATTGTAATGTAAATACAATATTTCCAGAAATCTATAATTTCTGCTGAGTATTTACCGATTTGCTTTGAAAAGTGAAATAAATTTATTGTCTGCTTATATAAACTTATTTCAATTATATTACTTATTTCTATTGTGTGAAATACATTTGCGTGTTTCTAGCACAATTCACTGTTCAACTTTCATAAGCAGCCAATGCGTATACGTAACGTAATTTGAAGGCTTACACTTCTTTGGTGATAACAAAAGGTTACTCATACGACATGTACAGCACATTCGCTAGGCAATACGTTTAGTATACATATGTATGTTAATTCAGATAGTGTTTCTACTTTCTTTGTGTGTTTTTGCTTTCTTATATTCAATAAGTATTGAATCAGAATTTATATGATAAAAAATATATTCACTAAAGCGCATTTTTAAGGTTTTCAAAGACTCTCGGAAGTTGCCTACATATGTATATTTATACCCTGAAACAGGTATATTAAGTTTGTCACGAAGCTTTTAATTCGTGTGAGGAAACCTCAGAGACCCTATAAAATATATGTATATATATATAAATGCTCAGCATGACGATTTCCATGTCTTGCTCTGTATATATGTATGTATGCGAACTTGTCCCTCAATTTTTGAAATATCGAAAATGTTTTAATTTGTCAAGATAGTTTCATTATTTGCCACGTATTATCGATCAATAACAAGATTTTTTATTCCATTTTATTCTATAAGAAAAGCTAGCGGTCGGCTTTTGTCGTACGCAGCTGTGAAGGGTGTGTAGCTTCGTTTCTTCTGAAGTTAACGTGTTTTCTTGTTTTATTGTAATTTATATTTTTTTTTTGTATGTACTATATAAATATATTTTATTAAATTAAACTTGAATTTTTATATTTTATGATTAAAAAATGGGTTCCATATGCTCTCTTAATTTTTTTTTTAATTTTTTTTTGCTTTCATTGAATTATTAGAACATTCATTTCTTTCAACTAATTTTTTTACTTAATTATTTTTCCTATATATTTTCAATTAATTTTTTTCAATTTAAATTTTTAAATTTATTTTTAATTAACGTTTTTTTAAATTATTTTTTCTTAATTTATAATTTTTTTAATTAATTATTTTTTTTCATTTTCAATTTTTAAATTTATCTTTAATTAATGTTTTTTTAATAATTTTTTTTCTTAATTTATAATTTTTTTAATTAATTTTTTTTTAATTTAATTATTATTTAATTAAATTAATTTTTTTTTAATTAAATTTTTTTATTTAATTAATATTTTTCAATTAATTATTTTTTAAATTAATTTTTTAATTAATTAATATTTTTTATTATATTTTTTAAATAATTAAATTGTTAATTTTTTAATATTAATTAATTAATTTTTTTTAATTAAATTAATTATTATTTAATTAAATTAATTTTTTTTTAATTAAATTTTTTTATTTAATTAATATTTTTCAATTAATTATTTTTTAAATTAATTTTTTAATTAATTAATATTTTTTATTATATTTTTTAAATAATTAAATTGTTAATTTTTTAATAGCATAAATTTTATTTCCTCTTACTCCACTTATATCCTTCCTCTAAATTTAGCCATTTGTTTTCATACAATTCAAATCACTCGTTAAACTCGAGGATATCTTTTTGAAGTTAGCTGCGTATATATATATGTATGTATGCGTTGGTGCATGTCGTTTCCTCTTAAAGTGCGATAAGCTTTGCCAAAACAAAGTATTTTCTTTAGCAAAGAAAGAACAACAACTACCAGCACAACTGCAAACAATCAACCAAGAAGGGAGGCATGAACTGGCAATTGCTAATTTTGTTGGTCTCTTTTATTTATTTCTCATTTTTTGTTTATTTACCCAACACAACACTTAGAATGAGCAAAAACAAATGACAACAATAATACAATTGAAGCGCGTTCGCAAGCAAGGCAGCAGCACATTCGCAATTCGCCGCTTTTGGCAAAGGCTCGTAGCTGCCAGCTGATCGGCTTCAACTTTTCATAACCGCAAACGCAACAACTAAGCAATTTAGCCTTCTCAGCGTCGGCCAAACAGTACAGACTGCTAGGCTGCTCTCTGCCAGTTGTACTCGTTCAGCACGTCGGCGTCGTCTTCGTATCGCTACAATGATTGCTCATTTCACGACGCCTTGCGCTGCGCTGCCGTGCGAGTTTTGCTGCCGTTGTTGTTTGTTTACATTTGGGATGCTTCAGTGGCAGCCCCAACCAAACACCACCCACCGCGCCACCTCTGCATACGCCTGTGTTGGCGTTTAGTGCAAGCAGAAGCGCGTCGTCTAACAAGCGGTCGGCTTTTGTCGTACGCTTTCGTTGTTATTCCGCTAGTTGCCGTTGTCGTATCGACCTTGCCCGTCGTCGACATTGGCTTCGGCTGCGGCGTTGTCGTTGACGTTGGCGTTGCTGGAGGCAGCGTCGCTCTAAAAGCAACTGTCAAAAGCTTTGCTCCACTCAGTGTTGTCGCGCCATTTGATGTGCGTGCACGAGAGCAATTGCGGTCGCATTTCGTTATAGAATTTGCAAATAAAACGACGCTCATTGTTAAAGTAGTAACAAATCCTTGTGCGATTTTTTGTTGAAGTTTGAAAAGTAAAAAGTATGTAAATTATGCGAAATATGTCGTGAAAATGGTGGAAGTTACATATATAAATTATTGATATAAATTAATATTAAAAAAAATTAAATAATTTATTAAAATAAATATTTTATTAAAAAAAATTAATATTTTATTTAAAAAAAAAAAATCAATAATTTATTTAAAATCTTTAAATATTTAAATAATTTTACTGAAAAAATTAAAATAATTAATCTTGAAATTTTATTTTATTTTATTTTATTGTTTGCTGGGAAAAATATTGAATAGTGAAATTTTTATTTAGAAATCGATAGAAATAAAAAGTTAAAATAATTAAAAATTTTAATGTAAACAAATTAAATAATAGCAATATTGTTTGATAGTAAAAAGTTTGAATAGTGGAAATTTAATTTAGAAACTGAAAAATCAAAAAAAAAAAATGAAAACAATTATTAAAAAAAAATCCGGTAAAATAAATTATTTAATTTAAAAAATTAACATAAATCAATAAATAATTTAAAATTAAAATAATTAAAAATTTAAACTAAAAAATTAAATAATAAATATGTTTACTACATATTGAATAGTGAAATTTTATTTTAAAATCATAAAAATATTTGCCAGAAAAATCCGCGTATTTGCTTATTAAAAGTTAAATTTATTAAATAAAAAAATTAAATAATTTAATTTAAAAAATATATATTTAACCACGTAAAAAAACTAAAAAATTTAAAAACTTGAAATAATTAAAAAATTTAATTTAAAAAATTAATTTAATTAAATAAATTATATTTACCCAAAACTCAACATAAAAAAAGTTTAACTTTATTTAAAAAAAATTTAGAACATGAAATAAATAAATAATTTCATATAAAAAAATAGTATATTTATCCACATAAAAACACTAAAAAATTTAAAAACTTGAAATAATTAAAAAAATCAATTTAAAAAATTAAAATAATTTAATTAAATAAATTATATTTACACAAAACTCAACATCAGAAAAGTTTAACTTTATTTAAAAAATTTTAAAACTTGAAATAATTAAAAAAATTTATTAAAAAAAAAATAGTTTGATTTAAAAAATTAAAATAATTTAATTAAAAAAAAAAATTTAAATATACCCAAACTCACCTTTTGGCAATTATAAATTTAAAAAAATTTTTTTCATACATTAATTCTTTTATTCCCTTGTCACCGTGTATTTTTTGTTTGCCTCTGACATTGTTTGTGTCGCTCGCTTGCTTCATTATTGTCGCCGTCGCGCCGGTAATTGTCAAAATCTTCAATTACCCAAATTACGAAGTCAAACAAAATAAGTCAAACATATGTAAATAAAATAAAAATAAATATGCAAGCAAATTATATAGCGTGTTTGTGAGATTATAAGTTCAAATAAAAAAGTGTGGCGCGCATTAAAAGTGAATTTGACCAACAACAACAAATTCTAAAAATTACAAAAAGTAAAATTATACGCAAAATAATAACTCAACTATAGCACAATTCAAAAAATATACAGTGCGTCAGTTTAACAATAACCAAAATCCCAACAACAACAAAAGCAAGCCACCCCCCTGCAACGCAACCAAATCGCCTAAATTGTGCCAAATCAAGCAAACCGTGTACATAAAATATCAAATTCAGCAAATTTATAATCCACAGCAAGCGCATTTCGCATTTATGTTTCAATAGTGAGCTTATCTGAGTGGAATAACGCCGCATGTGCGGCAAATCGCGCCGCATGAAACTTAACAAATCTCATAGCGCGCACTACAATAACAAATAGCGCATGAAAATGTGCTTGAATGTAGATATGTGAGTGTGTGTTTTGTGTGAGTTTGTGTTTTTTAAGAGTATGTATGTGTGTGTGTGTGGCGTGCGAGTGTATTAAAAAAATCATATATAAACCAAATGAAAGCCATATCAGGCCAATTGTTGTTGTTGCGCCGCGGCTAAACTCGAAACACACAATTTATTTGTACAACTACTGTTTTGTTAAAAAATACAAACACGCACAGAGTTACGTATTCGCAATATACATACATACATATATGCAGTAGAAATAATATACAAATGTGGCAGCATCATAAATTCAAATTTTTATTGCGGCTTCATTGATGCCGAAAACGCGCAAAGGCCTGAATTTATATATTATACATACTTATGTATATATTTGTGTTGTTTGTGTATATATGTATGGTAAACTTATGCATTTAAATATTATTTTAAATAAAAATATGCGTCTGCCTTGCGGCAGTTCTACTGGCAACTGCTCCAGCTCTATTCACAGTTTTTCATTTTTTTTTTGTTGTTATTGCTGTTGTTTTCCCAAATTTTGTTAAAAACAAGATAAAACGTTAATTCCCGTTACACAAATAATACCCTTTACAAATAAAAAAGTTTTCCATACAAGGACTTGATTTCGATTGTTTAGTTTGTATAGTAGCTATATGCTACAGTGAGCCGATCTGAACAATTTGTTCGTATATTATAGCATTGATTTATACAATAATTCATGTCGAGTTTCGTGAAGATATCTTGTCAACTAAAAAAGTTTTTCATACAAGAACTTGATTTCGAACCTTCAATTTGTATGACAGCATATAGCTATAGTGCTCCGATCTGAACGATTTTTTCGGAGATTGTATTATTGTCTTGGTCAATAATCCATACAACATTTCGGGAAGATACCTGGTCCAATAAAAAAGTTTCCATACAAGGACTTGATTTCGATTGTTTAGTTTGTATGGTAGCTATATGCTATAGTCAGCCGATCTGAACGATTTGTTTGGATATTATAGCGTTGCTTTATACAATAATCCGTGCCAAATTTTATGAAGATATCTTGTCGACTTAAAAAGTTGTCTATACAAGGACTTAATTTTGATCGGTCAGTTTGTATGGCAGCTACATGCTAAAGTGGTCCGGAATAAGCGATATTTGGACAAATGAGTAGCTTTTTTGTTTTGTAAAGATATGTACAAAATTTTAGAACGATATCTCAAAAACTTTTCGATTTTTCCTTTTGGCTGTTACAAACTTCGTGGGAAACTTAAGTTACCCCGTTCAGAGTATAAAACAAATCTATAAAACAAAACTCCTTGATCAACCATTCATGCAAACTTAATATACCCTTTTTAGAGTAAAACAAAAAAATCGACCGGCTCTTTGATCAAACCACCTCAGCTCCTTAATCAACCATCATCAAGCGACCCCAATCAATATCTCCCAGCATGTTTAATTTAAAACTTAAATAAATATTTTGCTATTTGGCGCAAGCTAATATTTATTTTGCAACCAAATTCATTGTTGTTTTGAAAATTTGCAGTCAACAAAAAACCACACATATAGTATACGATTGATATTTATTGAATTTCGGCAAGTTATTAAGCATTAAAAGCCTTTTACTCTTTGCATTGCCATTGCATTAAGTGAATTTGAACGTGTTTTTGCCGTTGTTGTTGTGCCGACCATTGAAAGCTCGTAATAATTTTATTGCGTTTGCTTCAATGATCAAATATATTGTAAATACTTGATGCGTAGAACTGAGCATCTGCATCCAGCGCGCTCTGATGCAGTGCATCGACAACTCATTTAATTTATGCCTATTTTTTTTGTGTTGTAAACAAGTTTTATGTATGGTATAAAGCAGATTACTGGCTCATTAACATTATAAAGTGTTAAAATTTGCAAGCGCGTAAGGTGATAGAAAGTTCAGCTGTCATGAAAATGAAAGCGAATTCTAAAAGTTAGAAATAAATTTATAATGGCAGCTCTCAATTAAAATGTTTTGAAAAATTTTTTTTAATACCAATTTTGAGTTAATAGAAATTTTTTTAACATTCATTTACTAAAATACAAAAATTTGTTTTAAAATACAAATTTTGTTTTTACTTATTTTTTTTTATTAATTTTTTAATATTTTTTTTCATCAGTTTTTTAATTTTTTTCATTAATTTCTTAATTTTTTTTTCATTAATTTTTTAATTTTTTTTAAATAATTTTTTTTATTATTTTTTTTGTTATTAATTTTTTTTATTTTTATTTTTTTTTACTTTAAAATTTTTTTGTTCCCTTTTATGTTTCAATTTGTAATTTTTTACCCTTAAGTTTTTGCTTATTTTCTTGAATATTTTAAATTTGATTTAACAACTTTTTTGTGACTCTTTAATTTTTTTCTCAATTATTTCTCTACTTTTTCAACTTATGGGAATTTTTTTAATTTTTTTCTTAATTTTTCCTTAATTATTTAAATTTTTTCTCAGTTGTTCCTCAATAATTTTTAATTTTTGTTCCTTTAAATTTATATTCTTATTTATTTCAAATTTGTTTTCAACATTTTTTTTTGTACTTCTGAATTTTTTTCTTAATTATATCTCCATTTTGTCAACTTCTGGGAATTTTTTTTAGTGTTTTCTTAATTATTTTTTTATTTTGTAGATTTGTTGGGAATTTTTTAAATTTTTTTTCTGATTATTTAAAAAATTGTCTTAATTTTTTCTTAATTATTTCCAACTTTAAATTTAATTAAGCAATTTTTTATAGAATTCTTTTAATTTTTTACATTTAAATGTTTTTCATTTTCTATTAATATTTTTTATAAAATTTTTGAATTTTTTTTATTGTCAATACTTAGTAGAAAATTTGTTTTAAATTCATCAACTAAAATCAATACATTTTTATTATTTTTATACTTAATTATTTTATTATTATTTTTTTAAATTTTTTTTTAGTTATTTTAATATTTTTTGTTAGTTTTTTGTTTTATTTGTAATTTTTTTTTAATTTTCTAAATATTTTAAATTTTAATTTTAATAAAACATTTTTTTTGCTTTTTTGTATATTTGTTACTTTTTAAACTTAAAAAATATAATTAGCTAAAAATTAAAAAATAAAAAGAAATTAATTAACTAAAAATTTAAAAATAAAAAAAATTAATTAACTAAAAATTAAAAAAAATTAATTAACAAAAAATTAAAAAAAAAATTAATTAACTCAACATTAAAAAAAAAAAAATAATTTTTAAATATTAATTAAAAATTAAAAGTAAATAGTTTTTATGGTTAGTTAAAAATTACAGTAAACAAATAACTAATTAAATTCCAAATTAGTTAAATTTTTAATTACTCATTAATTTAATTAATTATTATTTTTTAATTTTTCCTTAATAAAATTTTTTTACGTTTTAAACATTTTTATTTACTTCTTAATTTAGTGAATTATTATTTGATTTTGTAAAATTAAATGAAATTTTTTTTAAGTTTTCCTAAATTATATATATTTATTTTATTTTTTTATTTCGATCTTAATTTTTTTTTAATTTTTTTAATTATATTAATTTTTTTTAATTATTTTTTTTTATTTTTTTACTATTTTTTTTTTTTTTAATTTTACAAACAATGCCCATATGATAACCATTTCACCACCACTCAAGCATCTATCTCACTTCTATAATAAACACATACATACATAGTACATACATAGTAATCATAATAAAGTATGTGGGTGTGTGAGTGTGTGTCATGATTCAATGAAAGTACCTACACACTTTCACACAGGTTGCAAGCACTTTTCATTGTTGCAAGTATTAAAAATCTTTGTGTCGCCTTAATTGTGATTGCATATGTTTGTTTTCTTGCCACGAAAGAAAATATACAGCGCTGTTGTTGTTGTTAGTCATTGTTTTTCTTATAAACAGATTTTTTGTTTGGCTTTTAATAATTTTCCTCCACAAAGGCTGCTGCTGCTCAGACGTTTATTGACATTCCACCATTTCATTGTCACACATTGTAGGCACTCAATGATGCAGCAGCACCAACAGCAAGCAACAACAACCACACCAGCAACAACTAGCCGGCATTTTTACTACTGTTGCGGTGTGTGCCACTTCACCGTTGCTGGTGCCGTTGTCGCCTATTGTTGTTGCTGTATTGCCGCTGCTGTTATTATATATTTTTTACTGTTGTTGTTGTTGCCAAATGGCATTGCTCTTATTACTGTTGCTGCTGTTGCTTGCCGCCACAATATTTGCGGTTAGCATGCGAGCCGTCGGTGGCAATGACAATGACAATGACAATGTGGCACTACACACTTCACTCTGCTTTGTGGCACTTCAGCTGCGCCGCTCTGCAGCTGCGGGTCTTCAGCCACTTTTCGCACATTGTTGTATTATTACTTGCGATATATTTATTTGTCTATGCTCAAAGCTGCTCAATTCGGTCGCGTTTACCGCAAGTTGTGTTATATCTTTCATTTATTCGCATTCATTTATGTGTGTGTGTGTATGTATATATGTATTTTAAAGTAAGCACTCCTCGTTGGCATTGAAAGCGTCAACTTAATAGCCGTGCGTTGAAGCTTCTTCATTCGTTGCAGCATTCATATGTTGCCGCTGTACCTCACTGTGTGGCAATGGCGCAGGCAGACAGTATTGTTGCTGCAAGTGTGGCATGCAACCGCAGTATTTTCAATCTATTGTGGTGCTTACTCACTAAAGTAAAGCCCGGCAACTGAATGCCTTTCTCAAGCTTTTGTCGTTTGCCTGTGGTCGGCAACGATTTTCTATATAAACTTTTATTATAATTACAATTTGCATTTTATTTTGTTTTCCTTTTTCATTATAATATTTTGTGTTTCTGCCAGTCGGTGCTTTCGCCATTACAACCTTCTGGGCCTTTTAATCCATCAATGTCGTCGCAGCGCTATTATTATATATAAAAATATATAATTTATTGAGTTGGCGGTGTTTTTGCGATGCAGTAAACCTTTATCGCACACATTTTGATGGAATTATATTTATGTTGCATATATATGTACGTATATAAATATGTATACACACATGAGGTAGTTAAATTTGTGGTGATGTGTTAACATTAAAGGAAATTTTTTGTCAGCAATGACTGATTCCTATTGTACCTATTAGTAATATATGTGACCTGGTCTACAAAAAGGGGCTTAGGTGTCAACAAAAAAAAAATATAAAAAATTGAAAAAAATAATTAAAAAAAATTGATTTTTTGACACCTAAGCCCCCTTTTCGTAGACCAGGCCATATATAATATATTAGTAGTATATATAAGTACATATATATGTATGTATACATATACATATTATTTGCGTAAATAAACTTATAGTTAAGCTAATTTTCTAGAATTAGGTTAATTTGTATTTACTGTTAATAATTGTTTATTTTAAATACTCTACTTTCGAAGGCGCGCCTTTTCTGCACCGTCTATTAGTCATTATCTGTTCTTATCTTTGATTTTTGAGTTCATGCAAAGTTCTTGCAAATTACGAGTAATTTAGTTTTAAAAAGCATATGGTACATGAAATATTAACCATATTATTATTAATCGTTGATAAATTACCATTATGTCTAATATATATAGGGGATTTGTGACCTAAAACGAAAACAAAATCAATTGAAATTATTTGATTAATTTTAAATTAATTATTTTAAAATACAATCAATTAAAAATTTTCAGTAAATAAATTTTGTGTTTAAATATGTACATATGTATTTTGAAAATTTTAATAAATTTTTTACTTAATTTATTAACTTAATTTTACTTACTTTTATAGGTTTTATATCATATACATATGTATATATAATTTTTTAACACTTGAAAACGATTTAGTAAATTTGTTTATACATTTTTGGATTTAAAAACATTTTTCTTAATTTTTTTTTAATTTTTTCAATTTGTATATATTTTTATATTATTTAAAATTTTTATTTTAACCAATTTTATTTATAAAAATTTGTGTAAATTAATTTTTCGTTTAAGTATATGTATATTTAATTTTTTTTTCAAATTTCTTTACGTTTTAAGAAATTTGTTTTTAAAACTTCTGTTTAAATTGGTTAAAAGTTTTTACTATATATTTTAAAATTTTGTTATGTATTTTTATTTAGGTTTTAAATATATTTTCATTTACTTTTTATACCTATTTTAATTATTTTTTATTAATTTATTTTTTTTTTTATTAATTATTTTTTTTATAATTTTTGAATGATTTTTATATTATTTTATAGATACATGTATGTATATTTAGTTTTTTTTTTCATTTTCTTTACGTTTTAAGAAATTTGTTTCTAACAGTTTTTTTTATTGGTTAAAAGTTTTTACTATATATTTTAAATTTTTTTTATGTATTTTTATTTAGGTTTTAAATATATTTTTATTTACTTTTTATAACTATTTTAATTATTTTTTATTAATTTATTTGTGTTTTTTATTAATTAATTTTTTTATAATTTTTGAATAATTTTTATATTATTTTATAGATACTTTTAAATTTAATTAATTTTTTTTTTTAATTTTTAGGTTGGTTAAAAGTCGTTACTATATATTTTTATGTATTTTTATTCAGGTTTTAAATATATTTTTATTTATTTTTATACCTATTTTAATTATTTTTTTATTAATTTATTTTATTTTTCAATTTATTTCTTTTTATTAATTACTATTTTTTTTATTAATGATTATTTTTTTTATTAATTATTTTTTTTTTATAATTTTTAAATTAGTTTTATATTAATTTATAGGTACTTTTAATTTTAATTAATTTTTTTTTTATTTTTAGATTGATTAAAACTTTTCACTATGTATATTTCAAAAATTTTCAAGTATTTTTATTAAAATATTTTTAGTTACTTTTTAATAATTTTTTAACTCATTTTTTTTATTAATTCTTTTTTTATTAATTTTTTTTTGTATTAATTCTTTTTTTTTATAATTGTTTTTCTTTATATTTTTGCTTAATTTTTGGATATGTTTTATATTATTTTATAGGTACTTAAATTCTTTTTAATTTTTAGATTGGTTAAACATTTTTACTATATATTTTTAAATTTTTTTTGAGCATTTCTATTAATTCTCTTTTTATTAATCAATTTTTTTTTATTATTTTTTGGTCAGTTAAATGTTCATAAGTTATTTAGTTTATTCTTTTTAATTGTTATAATTTTTTTATACTTTTTATTTTATAAAATTTTATATTATTTTTTAATTATTTTAAATTTTTTATTATAACTTTTAGATTGGTTAAAAGTTTTTACTAATTATAATTTCGTTTAGAAATGTATTTTTATATTTTTTTAATTTATTTAATTTGTTTTAAATATGTTATAATTTATTTTATTATATACATATATGTTAACATACATATATGTATACGTATACATATACATACATACATATATATATGTAACATAATTCATTAAATAAAAAATTATAAATAAAAATAAAAAAAAATATATTAAACAATTAAAAAAAACATAAAGAAACCATTAAAAAATGTAAAAAATATATAGAAGATATAAGATATTTTTTTACATTTTTTATATCTACATTATTTTTTTTAATTTTAAAATTTTTTTTTATTTTTATTTATAATTTTTTATTTAATGAATTATGTTACATATATATACATATGTATATGTATACGTATATATGTATGTATGTTTACATATATGTACATATTAAATATTAATTTTTTTTTATTAAATTCGAAAAAATATTTTTTTTAATTTTACAAAAAAAATTTAATATTTTTTATATGAATTTGTAAGTTAGTTACTTCAACTAACTTTAGTAATTCATATTAGTCAAATTCCTGCGTTACTACATTCTTTCATATTGTTTTTCTGGACGTTATCCAATTTTTTCACCTCTTTTTATGTGCTTTGTGCATTATATGTCTTTAATTCCATAATTAATTTACTTTATTTCCATTTCTTTTGATCTGTCGTATAGCTTTATTTGTATTCAATTAATTTTAATTACATTTACATTCATTGTATTTAATTGTTTGTTAACAACATATTATTGATTGATGCAACACCGTTGAACACCGTTATCTATTATATTGCATTTTTCAACTTTCGCCATATTTTGCAGACATATCTATTTAACTGTTGGGAGAGAGCTTAACATGGCTTCTCTCAATATTTCACATGCACACACATATATGTATGTATATTAGGGTGTGTAAAAAAATAGTATTTTTATCAATTTATACTCTGAAAAATTGGTTGGTAAACACCTTCGAATAGTTCTCTCGAAAACTGAGCTATTAATATTAATGGAAAGGTTCTCCGCTTTTCAGATTTCTATTTCTTCCTTATCAGTGGAAAGTCAGTGGAAAGAAAAACTCATAACTGCGTATCTATTATTTGAAAAAACATTTATTTTCTTATACTTGTAGGAATTTATTTTTTAAAATTTTTTTAGCAAAACTAACGGTTTAAAAGTTATTAAGGATTAAAATTTATTTATTTAAAGTCATTTTTTTTCATAAATTTCAAAACTCTCTAACAAAGAGATGTAAGAAAAACGATCTATTTTTTAAACACCCTAATAATATATACTGTTTACATAAAACAATTGCCACGGCGTGTCTGTTTCACCTATCTTTATGCTGGACACTATTTACATGCACACACTCTCACCACTGCCACTCAATTATGCAAGCATGCAAAGGCTTTGCATATCCTGCGGCGCCGCATGCAGAAACTTGCATAAATATTCAATTAAGTGCATTCAAGTCTAGCAGAAGCGTATATAACATGGTACATGTATAACTCAATCTGACTATACATACATATGTATGTATGTATTTGAACATAAATGTGTGTGTGAGTTGGTAGTCAGTTCATCATGCGTCAGTCAATTCGTTTGCTCAGCTGAGCTGAAATCACTTCCTCACCGGTAATTACCTGCAGTACTCATTGCTGACAGGCAGCTGTTGATAATGAATGATGTGCGTATATATGTATGTATGTGTGCAGGTGCATCATTATACCATGAACAGGATATATTAAGTTTGCCACGAAGTTCATGCCCATTTCGCTGTGTTGATTTCGGAATGTCAACGTGTGTATGTTTGAGATATCGTCCTGAAATTTTGCATACCTCTTTTTCTCTACAATAAGCTGCTCATTTGTCGGAATCGTTGATATCGGATCATTATAACATATAGCTGTCATACAAACTGAACGATCGGAATCAAGTGCTTGTATGGAAAACTTTTGTAGTTTACGAGATATCTTTACGAAATTTTATATAGACTATTTTCTAAGGCAACGCCATAATATCTAAAGAAATTTTCCGGATCGGAATACTATATCATATAGCTGTCATACAAACTGAACGCTCGGAATCAAGTTTTTATATGGAAAACTTGTTTATTTGACGAGATATCGTCACGAAATTTGGCTTGTGTTATTTTCCAAGGCAACGCTATAATCTCCAGAAAAATTGTTCAGATCGAACCACTATAGCATATAGCTGCCATACAAACTGAACGCTCACAATCAAGTTCTTGTGTGGAAAACTTGTTTATTTGACGAGATATCGTCACGAAATTTGGCATGGGTTATTGTCCATAACAACGCTATAATCTTCAGATAAATTGTTCGGATCGAACCACTATAGCATATAGCTGTCATACAAACTGATCGATCAAAATCAAGATAAACATCTTTTTATACCCTTTTGTACAATATAAATGTAGCTGTTAAGGGTATTATAGCTTCGATGCGATAAAAGTTAAATTTTTTTCTTGTTTTACTTATTCTAAGCACCCTCGGTATGATCAAACTTTACTAAAGTTGCATTAGCTAAACTTTGCACCGGCAACAGCTGGTGCTTTGAATATGTGATGAATGCCTAGGAAAATTTGTTGCACAGTTTTATTTTATTATTGTTATTGTCAGCGGCATATCCGCGCGCTTTGAATGCCTGATTATTTTCACAAATATACATGCATACAAATATGGGTGTATGTTGCATATTTTAAAAATGGCTAGAACACGTCAAACACACAGGCATTTAAACATACTTTATATATCTATATATAATCCTACACATATACACACACACCGCTTTACTCTACCACAACGCATCACTCTTGCTCTCCTGCCCCCCGTTCACTACTCACACTCTGCTGTGCTATTGACGTAAAATTATCGGTAATAACGGTATTAATTACAGTTACACGTACTTGCCATGCCATCAAGTGTGCGCCTGAAGCAAAGCGATTCATTGCGGCTATTTATAAGCGCATATTTATCCCTTTAGAGTTCAGTAGATTCCCGCAGTGTGTGCCATAAAAATAGACTGTGTCGAAAATAGCTATAAATCCGATCATTAGCCCGAGGGTGGCCTACTTGAGTAATTACTTTGTGGTCATTTGCTATTTACATAAATTTGGTGTTCACAAAGGCCAAACACAAAAAAACACGTTTTTACCGTTGTAATGCTTCAGTTGTTTGCAGAAAATGGTGAACGCCAGGGCTCATGCTGCCCCTTGAGTATTTATACTTTCACTAACACTGTGCTACGACAACTGCAGTTCACATATACATACTTACATTCTTATGTGTATAAAGCTGTGTGTATTTTAATATTAGGGTGTTCTTTATTGACTGTCTATACGCAATTTATGCATCAAATGTACTGAGCATTCATTCAAGTGCCTTATAAATTTTGTTGCTTATACGAAATGGTGTACCTATGACTGTTCAACCAATTAATATATACATTATGTTGTTTTTGTGACAAAAATTGTAAATTCAGCCAATAAATAATTCAACTTGGATAAAAGAACACCTTAATGTACAAACCTATGTATGTACATACAAACCTATGTATATATTATCTATTTGTATATAAATACTATTTGCTTGACTCTATTGGGTGCATCGCATTATGAAAACGATATCTCTTGGCAATGCGGTAATTTAATATAGAATAATGCATTTTGCGCAGCGGCATTTTATTAATAACATCATTAATGCACACATAAGTGAACATAAACACATTTGCATATATGCTTATATACAAGCATGCATATCTATGCTTCTTAGCGAATAATTTTCCACATACAGCAGGCAATTTTTTGTTGCTGTTTATTTTCTTTGAAAAATAACTTTGAGAAATGTGCAGTGAATTAGTGACAGGTGTTTGGTTGCATATATAAGTGCAGCATCTGACAACAACAACAACAAACGGTGCATTATGTGCATATTTGCACCTATGAGATCAAATTTTTGCCTCAGATATATGGCGTAATTCGATTTCACTGCGCATATATAGACAATAATTAGTAGAGATGTCAAACCCGATATGTTGGAGTGGCTTACAAAAAGCAATTGAAAGTGAGCTCGAATTCATTTTGCTTAAAAAATAAAAAAAAGCACTTCTCTTTCACTTTTGCTTTTGATGGTAGAGAGCTGCTGCCACTTTGAACTCTTTACTTTCCTAACTTTTTTTTTTTCTTTCCAGAAAATTAAAGATATTAAAAAGTATAGTAACCGAGCTGCTGCATTTTTTTCAAACTTGCCTTTAACTTTATAGATTCATTTGAGTGTTTTTGTATGCCAAGGCTTACTCGTAAGGCAATACATTTCGGGACACCTTTATGGTTTCTCAAATAATGTAATATTAGTTATTAAAATCATAATATTAATGATCTCAATAAAATTAGTTCAGTTTATTCTAAAAAAATGGTTGTTTTATAATTAATATACATACATACATATATGTAAATTCTTGTTTCCATGATCCTGAGCTTATAATAATGCAATCAACAAATTTTCGGGCTGGTAAAAATCAAAAAAAGTTTCACTTTTCAAACATTTTATAGATGCTTTTGTTTCATTGTAAAACATTTAGTGAAGAAATTTCATAAAAAAATGTATCCCGAAAATTTCGGGATTGTAAAAATCGCACATAACTCGCAACTTGAATATTTTATGAAAGCCATTTACTTGCACACATATTTAATTATAGTATATTTAGCAAGCTTATTTTATAAACGATGAGATCCCGAAAATTTTCGGGATTGTAAAAATCGCAATAACTCGCAAGTTGAATATGTTATATAGGGTGATTTTTTAAGAGCTTGATAACTTTTTAAAAAAAAAAAACGCATAAAATTTGCAAAATCTCATCGGTTCTTTATTTGAAACGTTAGATTGGTTCATGACATTTACTTTTTGAAGATAATTTCATTTAAATGTTGACCGCGGCTGCGTCTTAGGTGGTCCATTCGGAAAGTCCAATTTTGGGCAACTTTTTCGAGCATTTCGGCCGGAATAGCCCGAATTTCTTCGGAAATGTTGTCTTCCAAAGCTGGAATAGTTGCTGGCTTATTTCTGTAGACTTTAGACTTGACGTAGCCCCACAAAAAATAGTCTAAAGGCGTTAAATCGCATGATCTTGGTGGCCAACTTACGGGTCCATTTCTTGAGATGAATTGTTGTCCGAAGTTTTCCCTCAAAATGGCCATAGAATCGCGAGCTGTGTGGCATGTAGCGCCATCTTGTTGAAACCACATGTCAACCAAGTTCAGTTCTTCCATTTTTGGCAACAAAAAGTTTGTTAGCATCGAACGATAGCGATCGCCATTCACCGTAACGTTGCGTCCAACAGCATCTTTGAAAAAATACGGTCCAATGATTCCACCAGCGTACAAACCACACCAAACAGTGCATTTTTCGGGATGCATGGGCAGTTCTTGAACGGCTTCTGGTTGCTCTTCACCCCAAATGCGGCAATTTTGCTTATTTACGTAGCCATTCAACCAGAAATGAGCCTCATCGCTCATCGGACACGGACGCGAAACACATTTCGAACCGAACACTGATTTTGGTAATAAAATTCAATGATTTGCAAGCGTTGCTCGTTAGTAAGTCTATTCATGATGAAATGTCAAAGCATACTGAGCATCTTTCTCTTTGACACCATGTCTGACATCCCACGTGATCTGTCAAATACTACTGCATGAAAATCCTAACCTCAAAAAAATCACCCGTTAAAAGCTGGTATCTGATTATAGACCACAAAAAATATTAGTTGAGGTTATTCCAAAATAATTGGTTGGATTTATAATTGGTATAATTAATATATTATACAACAATGTACATACATAAATCCTTATTTCCGTGATTCTGAGCTTATAAAAATTAAAATACCAAATTTTTGAGATCGTAAAACTAAGAAAAATTGTTTTTGAAACTATTAAAATATAAAAACTACTAAATATTTAGTAAATTTGCAAAAAACAATTGGATCCCGAAATTTTTCGGGATTATAAAAATCGGGATTAATTGAATATATTATATAGTGATATTTATTATTGTAAATTTTAAATGCTTTATAATTAATCATTTGGCAAGCAAATTTCGTTAACAACAAATCCCGAAAATTTTAGGGATTTTTAAAATCGCAAATAACTCGTAACTTGAATAAATTACACATTTATAAGACATTTAGCAAGCAAATTTCATGAACGAAAATTTCGGAATGTTGCGGGTTACCAAAAATTTTCGGGATTGTAAAAATCGAATGTAGTATCATAATGAATCAAATATATAAATGAAAAAACTAAGTTTAAAAAATTTAAATATTATACATACATTTTTTCATATATGAAATGTATTTGTAGATACATACATGCTATATGTACATACATACATTTGTTTGTGTGAATATTAAGTATTATTAAATGCTGTTTCACCAGCTGATTAAAGGATCTTCGTAACATAACATATGTGTTGCCCCTTATGAAAGTCTATAAAGGCAGAAAAATTGTGTGAAATAATTTTTTTTTTCGCCATTTTTATTGACAACTGTCAAATACATGGCTTCCCTCACACTTTCTGTGCAAGAAAAATTGACAGCGTCTGTAAGAGCCTCATAATATTATGATTAAGTTATGGCAAATGCTTTTAACTCCACTGCAGCGTTGTTGTCACTTTTCAATAACAAATTGCGTGCTATTTCGTTTGATTCTGTTTACCTGTATGCATTCCCAACTACCTACAAATGGGTGAATTTGTATGTGTGTCAGCGGCGAAAATATTATTTGAAATGTGAGTGGATGGCAATGTAATGAATTATTCACAGCAACAACGTTTGACATATAGAACACACATGTGCTCATAAGGACATATAGCCATACTTATACAGATAATTCAATTATTATTATTATTTATTATTATTATTTATTATTATTTTTATTATTATTATTATTATTATTATTATTATTATTATTATTATTATTATTATTATTATTTTTTTGACAACGGTGAGGATGGGGTCATGTGTAGAAGTTCACGCAAGTGAGGAAAGTTCTCTGATCGCCATTCACTTGGGAGTGGCCAGAAACGATTCTTTTACATATGACTCAAGCAGCTCACGACTTCCGGTCTTTGACCAAGTATCCTCTGGGTAGCCTAAGAACATCCGTTTGAAGGCGAGCTAAAGTGAGAAGGCGAAACACCCCTGCATAGGGTTGTGCGCTGGGTTTGGGACCCGCCACGTAAAAAAACACCCCCAATGAAAGACAACAACAAGCCTCGGATGAGTGACCCCCCTTTTGATGACGACCATGGCAAACGAAATAAGGACTATGATTTGAGGGCATGCACCTGGAATGTCCGGTCCCTTAATTGGGAAGGTGCCGCTGCCCAGCTGGTAGATGTCCTCGTAAAGGTAAAGGCTGACATCACCGCCGTCCAAGAAATGCGATGGACGGGACAAGGACAGAGACGAGTAGGTCCTTGTGACATTTACTACAGTGGCCATATAAAGGAGCGCAAGTTTGGTGTTGGATTCGTGGTGGGAGAGAGACTCCGTCGCCGAGTACTATCATTCACTCCGGAGAATGAACGTCTAGCCACAATCCGCATCAAAGCGAGGTTCTTCAACATATCGCTGATTTGCGCCCACGCCCCGACGGAAGAGAAGGACGATGTGACCAAAGATGCCTTTTATGAGTGCTTGGAGCGCACTTATGAGAGATGCCCCCGCCACGATGTCAAAATCGTGCTTGGCGACTTCAATGCCAGGGTGGGCAAAGAAGGTATCTTTGGCACTACGGTCGGTAAATTCAGCCTCCACGCGGAAACATCCCCAAATGGGCTGAGGCTGATCGACTTCGCCGGGGCCCGAAATATGGTTATCTGTAGCACTAGATTCCAGCATAAGAAGATACATCAAGCTACCTGGCTGTCTCCAGATCGAAAAACCACCAACCAGATCGATCATGTTGTGATAGACGGAAGACACGTCTCCAGTGTTTTAGATGTGCGTGCGCTCCGAGGTCCTAACATCGACTCGGACCACTATATTGTTGCAGCCAAAATACGCACCCGCCTCTGTGCAGCAAAAAACGCACGCCAACAAACACAAGGATGGTTCGACGTCGAGAAGCTGCAATCACAACAGACTGCCGAACGTTTTTCTACTCGGCTTGCACTCCTGCTCTCTGAGAGCACTCGTCAACAACTCGGTATAAGGGAACTGTGGGACGGCATTTCAAACTCCTTACGTACAGCTGCAACCGAAACCATTGGTTTTCGGAAAGTGCAGAAGAACAGCTGGTACGACGAGGAGTGCCGTGTCGCAGCGGAGAGAAAACAGGCTGCCTACCTCGCAACGTTACGATCGACCACAACACGTGCGGGATGGGATAGATACCGAGAGTTGAAGAGGGAAGCGAGACGCATTTGTAGACAGAAAAAGAAAGAGGCCGAAATGCGTGAGTACGAAGAGCTTGATAAGCTGGCCGACAGGGGTAATGCTCGAAAATTCTACGAAAAGATGCGGCGGCTTACAGAAGGTTTCAAGACCGGAGCATACTCTTGTAGAACCCCCAAAGGTGATCTAGTTACCGATGCCCAGAGCATACTTAAATTATGGAGGGAACATTTCTCCAGCCTGCTGAATGGCAGTGAACGCACAACACCAGGAGAAAGCGAACCCGATACCCCAATCGATGACGATGGAGCAGACGTTCCATTGCCCGACCATGAAGAAGTTCGAATAGCAATTGCCCGCCTGAAAAACAACAAAGCGGCAGGGGCCGATGGATTGCCGGCCGAGCTATTCAAACACGGCGGCGAAGAGCTGATAAGGTGCATGCATCAGCTTCTTTGCAAAATATGGTCGGACGAAAGTATGCCCAACGATTGGAATTTAAGTGTGCTATGCCCAATCCACAAAAAAGGAGACCCCACAATCTGCGCCAACTACCGTGGGATTAGCCTCCTCAATATCGCATATAAGGTTCTGTCGAGCGTACTGTGTGAAAGATTAAAGCCCACCGTCAACAAACTGATTGGACCTTATCAGTGTGGCTTTAGACCTGGTAAATCAACAACCGACCAGATATTCACGATGCGCCAAATCTTGGAAAAGACCCGTGAAAGGAGAATCGACACACACCACCTCTTCGTCGATTTCAAAGCTGCTTTCGACAGCACGAAAAGGAGCTGCCTTTATGCCGCGATGTCTGAATTTGGTATCCCCGCAAAACTAATACGGCTATGTAAACTGACGTTGAGCAACACAAAAAGCTCCGTCAGAATCGGGAAGGACCTCTCCGAGCCGTTCGATACCAAACGAGGTTTCAGACAAGGCGATTCCCTATCGTGCGACTTTTTCAACCTGCTTCTGGAGAAAATAGTTCGAGCTGCAGAACTTAACAGAGAGGGTACTATCTTTTATAAGAGTGTACAACTGCTGGCGTATGCCGATGATATTGATATCATCGGCCTCAACACCCGCGCCGTTAGTTCTGCTTTCTCCAGACTGGACAAGGAAGCAAAAGAAATGGGTCTGGCAGTGAACGAGGGCAAGACGAAATATCTCCTGTCATCAAACAAACAGTCGTCGCACTCGCGACTTGGCACTCACGTCACTGTTGACAGTCATAACTTTGAAGTTGTAGATAATTTCGTCTATCTTGGAACCAGCGTAAACACCACCAACAATGTCAGCCTAGAAATCCAACGCAGGATAACTCTTGCCAACAGGTGCTACTTCGGACTAAGTAGGCAATTGAGAAGCAAAGTCCTCTCTCGACAAACAAAAACCAAACTCTATAAGTCTCTCATAATTCCCGTCCTCCTATATGGTGCAGAGGCTTGGACGATGACAACAACCGATGAGTTGACGTTGCGAGTTTTCGAGAGAAAGGTTCTGCGAAAGATTTATGGTCCTTTGCGCGTTAGCCACGGCGAATATCGCATTCGATGGAACGATGAGCTGTACGAGATATACGACGACATTGACATAGTTCAGCGAATTAAAAGACAGCGGCTACGCTGGCTAGGTCATGTTGTCCGGATGGATGAAAACACTCCAGCTCTGAAAGTATTCGACGCAGTACCCGCCGCGGGAAGCAGAGGAAGAGGAAGACCTCCACTCCGTTGGAAGGACCAAGTAGAGAAGGACCTGGCCTCGCTTGGAATATCCAATTGGCGCCACGTAGCGAAGAGAAGAAACGACTGGCGCGCTGTTGTTGACTCGGCTATAATCGCGTAAGCGGTGTCTACGCCAGTAAAGAAGAAGAGGGTTGATACATAAAAACAGCTATATACATATAAATATATCTATAAATCAAAATGTTGGTAGATGAAGAACCTTTTTATCATTTTTCTGACAACTCACTTCATTAAAGAGACGTTCAGTTGACATTTTTACGTCAATACGTCAATAAAAAAAAATATATGTATTTTTTAATAGCACAGATATCGTGCCCTGATATTGTCAAATAAAAAAGTTTTTCATGCAAGAATTTGATTCCGAGCGTTCATTTTGTATGGCAGCTATATGCTATAGTGGCCCGATCTAAATAAATTTCTTTGGAAATTATATCATTGAGTCGGACAATAATTTATGCCCAATTTCCTGAAAATATCTCGACGAATAAAAAATTTTGATAGGTTACTTTGTATGGCAGCTATATGCTACAGTGGTGCAGGTATCGACAGCTCCAACAAATTAGCAGTTTCTTAAGAGTATTCTAGTCTAGAAGCATGAATTTCAGATAATTTTTAAAGTGTCGTAAAAAAAAGGCAATTAATATTTTTACCATCCATTTTTTTTTATTAGTTATTTATTCATTTTTGAAGAGTACAGAAAAAAAAAATAAAAACTAAAAAAAGAAAAAAAACTCAAAAGTATGAGCTGACGAAGTGGGGAGTCTCTAAAAATTTCCACGTGACCATGCCCATGATTTCAACCCTCCTAGTTATCTGAAACCAAAAAAAAAAGATTATTAATCTAGAATAATGTCGCAATGGTCGGAACTACGGAAAAGTGGGAAACATTTTTTCTCACAAAATGGCGACTGCCTGAAAAAAATGTTTTTTTTGATCACTTTTTCTGACTATTTCGAATTTTTTAAAAATAATAAAAATAAAAATTTTGGGATGGGGCTAGTTCCAACCATAGACAAGCCTATAAAGAAGACTCTATAAAAATTTCAAGTAAATCGGTCCAGTAGAACCTAAGAAATCGTGGGCATCGTTCCGAAAAAGTCAGTTTTGAGAAAAACGCGTTTAAAGTTTCCCTAATGTCTTTTGTTCGATTAGTTCCGGCCGAACCAGTTTGGATGCCGGATCAAAAAAATGCCTATATCTCCGAAAATAATTTGAATTTGTGCACATATTCTTGAATAGTTAAACTTTGAAAATATAAAAAAAAAAATCGATTTTTTTAAATTTCTAGACTGGAATACCCCCGTAATGAGAAAGGGACGTGCGGAAAATTTCAGTTCGATAATTCGAAAACTAAAGAACTAGTTCGCGTATATACTGACAGTCAGGTGGACATGGCTAAATCTACTTGGCTTGTCAGGGTTATTGTTTGTACTATGTATATACATATACATTTTACTTTCTCCGACGTTGCCTTTTGGGTGTTATAAACACCGCGAAAAACTTGATACCGCGTTCAGCGTATAAAAATAAAAGGAAATTATTTCGAATCACAGTAAAAAAAAAATGTATAAATTAATTAATATTATGCAGCGTTGCCATATCGTTGTACTGATCCAAAAATATACGTTCTACCTTAAAAACAAATTTCGAAGGAAATTATTTCAACTCGCAGTCGAAAATAAATTATATATAAATTCATTAATATAATACAGAGTTGCCATATCGTCGCACTGACCCATAAATATATGTTCTACCTT